>JAPWIX010000030.1:0-600000 GCA_028751805.1 Podosphaera xanthii | reverse complement strand
AAAGGGCTAAGACCAATTACATTATCCCTGTTGTTTAGTGCTAACATAGCTGTAGGAAGCATCGATGGCCATTCGTACTGTGTATATGATATGAAGGCACGCAAATATGCCAAAACTTCCTGATTCATTCGTTCAGTACTTCCGTCGGTTTCTGGGTGAAAAGCTGTCGATAGACGTTGCTCCATCCCGACCAACTTGCAAAGGCAGGTCCAGAAATCTCCTACCCAATTGGAGCCGCGGTCGGAAGTGATGAATTTGGGAAATCCATGGTACCGATAATGACAGTGTACAAATCTTTTTGCACAGTCCTCTGCCGCCATTGTATCCATTGCTTCAAGAGTGCAGCTCTTTAGTAGACGGTCAGTTATTACCATGAGAAATCTTGGGTCTTCTTTAGATTTTGCGGGAAGGTCTGTCATGAAATCGATTGATAACTCAGAATAAAAACGATCCGGGATTGGCAGGGGCAGAAGAATGCCCTTCTTCCTTTCTCTCCAAACGTGGGAACGTCCACAGACATCACAATTTTTGCAGAAAGTTCTAACCATGGATGAAGCTCCAGGCCAGAAAAAATTTCTAGACAATATTGCGTAAGTACTATCACGGCCTGGATGTCCCGTAATATATGAATCATGGGTCTTTTGTATCAGGGCTGTTTGGAGCGGTTCCCAATTTGGCACCCAAACCCGTCGGCGAAAACGTAACGCTCCCCTTTCGTCAAAATCGCACTCGGATATCGCGATTTTGATATGTAAGTCTTTTGGGAAACTTCGCTCCTCCTGTTTGACGGCTTTATACATTTCTTGTAAGGTGCTATCTTCCAAACAACCTCGATCCCAGAGTAATTGGAGATAGTTCTCATGGAAAATTTTCTTACCCTTTGGTATAAGGTTTAAAGGCTGAACAACAGTTGTAGGGGAGATCGAAATGTTAGTGATAAGTGTTTTTATTTTTGCTTCCTGGGAAGATGGTTTTTGTATCCATGAGCTTTTTAACAGCTGCATTTCACGGCTTTTTAGTCTATCGTCGTCCCCATTTCTGGGCATATCTTGTTCACGCCGTGAGAGAGCGTCGGGACGTGCTGATACCTTTCCAGCCCTGAATTTAAGCTGGAAATTATATTGTGATAAGGTTAAGCTCCATCTAACTTGGCGTTCTGATAGTTTCCTGGTAGTCATAAAGTATTGGAGGTTTTTATGATCGGACAACACCGTGAAAGAATCTTTTAACCCCATGAGTTCGCCCCTCCATTCCTCTAAGGCGGAGACAACGGCTAGAAGTTCTTTATCGTGAATCTCATAGTTGCACTCTGCAGGCGTCAACTTTCGAGAAAAATATGCTACGGGCCGTAGAGAATTCGAGACGTCAAACTGGGAGATACAAGCTCCCATAGCATATCCTGAGCAATCAGCTTCCACTACGGTTAACTTGTCAGGGTCATATAAAGCTAACGCAGGGGCCGTTATGAAGAGTTCTTTTAAAGTTTCAAAGGCCTCATAATGGTCCTTGAGCCAAAGGAAAGCACGATCCTTTTTCGTCAAGTCCAGCAGAGGTTGAGCAATTTCAGAAAAATGAGGATAAACTCTCGATAGAAATTGGCGAATCCCAAGAAACTTCGAACCCCTTTGACTGAGGTGGGGGCATCCCATGCCTTAATTGCTCTGACTTTGTCTGGGTCGACCTTTATTCCTTCTCCTAGACTGATAATAAACCCTAAATATTTGGTCTTTTTAACTGCGAATTCACATTTCTTAGGGTCAAGTTTCAATCCTGCTTTGTCCAGACACTCCAATATTAAATTTACTTTATCCCAGTGGTCCTCAAGGCTATCGGTTGTATAGATGAGGATGTCATCTAAGTATGCCGTACAGCACATGTCGAGGTATTCATTCAATGTCTCGTTGACGTATCTTTGAAAGGCAGCCGGGGCACCTTGTAAACCAAATGGTGTAACTAACCATTCAAAAGAACCGAATCTTGTACGGAAAGCAGTCTTTTCCTCATCTCCTTTTCTTATTCTTAACCGATGGAACGCAGCCCGGACATCGACCTTGGTAATCCAAGTTGATTTTGAGATCGATCTAAGTGTTTCTCTAATCAATGGCAAAGGGTACCGGTCTTTTTCCGTAATGGCATTTAGGGCACGATAATCAATACAAAATCGAAGACCCCCACCAGGTTTTCTAACAAATAAAACCGGTGCCCCCCCGGGCGAGTTGCTAGCCCTTATCCATCCCTTGTCTAGATGATCAGTTAAAGTCTTTCTCAAAACCAAAAGTTCATCTCTCGACATGCCGTATAATGGCCCCCAAGGTATTGCTTTGTCACGCCCTTTTTCGTCTTTTTGGAGGTCGATTTTCATGTCAGAAGCTCGATGCGGTGGAAGTGCACTTTCCAGGTATTCTATGAAAAGCTGCCACCGATTTCTGATTTCAAACGGCAACTTTTCTCTGATACTTTCGGTTGACTCGGTGTCCTTTGGCTCTAGAGCTCTATTGATATCGTCCATTGTTATTGCAAAGATTTGTGTATCTCCGTTCTCCATAGACGAGCTGATAAGTTGTAGAGCTTCTTTTCCTTCTACTTTGGTGGCGGCGGCAATAAATTGGACCTTAGATTTTAATCGCGAAGGGGCACCCCTCTGATACCAGTCTTTTTCCCTTACAACAAGGCCATTTCTATCAGATGATCCAAAGCGGATAGCTCTTTCTTTGGCAAGGTACACGACGTCGTTGTGTTCCATCCATGGCTTACCTAGGATTATGTCGTAGGCTAGATCTTGAACTACATATCCGTAGACAATTTCACGTCTACCATCAATATCGACGGCTACATGTGTTATTTCAGAGATAGTCCTTTCTTTTCCATCATTTTCAGCTAACTGCAAAGCTCGTGTTAGAATTGGTATGCGCGGGAGATTATTTTTTATCACAAGACTCTTTGAGAATGCGGCAAAACAGAGACATCCAGTATCGATTAAGGAATGGACAAAAAAACTGGAATTTATTTGGCAGTTAATCAAAAATGGTTTACTGTTCATTCTATCGAGTGCATTCTTTACGTTATGTGAATAATTTCTCCGACACCCCTGAACGCGACGATGTTCAGAGGTTACTCTTCCCCCGACACTTCGGCATCACTGGTGTCGTCATCCATATTTGTCTCCAACAAAGTTTTCTGAAAAGAGACGCTATCGTGGCTCTTGATATGACCAACATTAGCAGGTCTTATCGCGGCTCGGAATTTGGGACAAAGACGGGTGTCGTGTCCTTTTTTCTGACATCGTATACATTTGCCCTCTTGGGAAAGTCTCTTAAATTCATCCAAAGATCTCCACTTTGCCCTAGGTTTGCTCTGGTCCTGATTTTTGTTAATACCATTTAAGGCGCTTATTATAGTCTGAAGAAATCTCATCGTGTTTATTCCTCCCATCTTTGTGTCGCCATCTGAATCTAGGCTAGGGCCGGCTTTATCTTTGGAATTCTCGGAAGTGAAGAAGGATGCTGAACCATTTTGTGGGAGATACCAGGTTTTCCTGCCAGCGGAACCACTCGGCCGATACGAAGGGGTATTCTCCAGTCGAGCAGCAACAACTCTCACTTTGGATACCCATTTTTGGTAGTCATCAGTTGGCATAGACTTACTAAGTAAAAGTTGACGGAGTGGTGCATTGATTGCCGTTTCGAGGAGGGATATCTTGGATTCGTCATCTCGCCGAGTCCCGCCGCACTGAGACAGCTTTATTTCGAATTCCGTGAGAAAATCCGAGAAGTACTGACAAGGTCCCATTCTCATACGATTAAGTAGGTTACCTGCGACTTGGCGAGCTTCCTTATCGCCAAACTGGGCTTTGAGATGCTCTAGGAAGTCTGCCCAGTTATATTTTTGGTCAGGCCCTCCAGTTTCGAACCAATTAAGAATCCGGGGGTGTTTCTCAGATGGAATGGAGTTGAAAATGGAAAGGCAAACATTACGGTCCGATCCAAGCATACCCCTTTGTTCCTCAATTTTGACTTTCATTTGGAACACATGCGAGTTGATAGATGTGATCATACCGTCCCACATAGGCCATTGGTTTTGGCTCGAAAAATTTGAGAGGGAAACAGGTGCCTGGTGAAACGCCGTTTGCTGGTTTGGATGTTGTTGCGTCGAGAATTGCTGCATCGAGGGTTGCATTATCGTGGGTTGTTGCATCAAGGGTGGCTGCGTGGAAAACTGCTGATTGTTGAGGGATTGATTCTGCAGGTCCTGGGTAATCTTGAGTAGAAGCGCTTGATATAGTGCAGGTGGGATATTGTTGAGGTCTACCGCCTCCTGGTGAGTTGTTTGTTCATTCTTCGTCGATGATTCGCCTGGATCTGCATCCGGCATTGGGGCATCTTGGCCCCGTGGGGTGTGAGGGTTGAGTGGTCCCGTCATATTTTCACTTTCTATTGACAGAAAAGAATCTGCGTCGCTGGTAGAATCGCCTTCGTTTTCGGGAACCCTAATTCGCATAGAAGCCCCAATCGGGTCTTCTCTTCTAATCTCCTTTAGAGACCGGTAAATGACTTGTGATAGAGTACTATCTGATTAAAATTTGAAAGAAGTAGAAAATATGTGAAAGGCTATCACCGAAACACGTACAAAAAGGCTTGGTGGCTTAATACTGTCTATTTTCTACTTAAGGTCGGAAGGCTTTAGGTGGATATTCAATATGTTTATGTACATATCCTTAGGAGCATCACTATAGCAACCAATAGGTCGCCCTAATCTTCCAGACCCTTGTTAGCTTAGTGGCAGGCACAGCCTGTAACACCCTGGAGTAATTTACTGGCGACGTTTGTCTCGATATAGAATATATCGAAACTGTGCTTTGTATGGGTCTCGGTAGACGTAAGATTAAGTTGATCAATCTATCGTATTGTTATTTGATTTCAGTTGACCCGATTTGACGTCTTGAGAGCCCATGCAGGCATTTCAGGAAGATATAAATTTTAGATAGAATGACTCAGTTTGACAATTGGGACTCTCACGCTCAGAGAAGATTTCGATTGAAGATCACACTACGAAGTTGGCCCTTATGGTGTGTAATTTCTTTCGTGAATGCCAAACATAGTGTCAGGACCAGTCTGCGGGCCCAGGACGGGTCGAGGCGAGAGAGTAGAGCGCGAGGTGACGACAGTCACAGAGGGGCTCTCAGACATGAAGAGAGGATTCTAAGATCTACTCAAATCTATCTATCAGTGGGGGAAGACCGGTAGACAACGCGTGATAATTATAGGTAATCCAAAGCGAGCTGTTGTATACATTAAGAAAATACAAAGCGAGGTAATCAAACATAAGGGTCGGATGGTGCAGTGGTACACTATCCTGGCCGTTCTTCTAAGTAAAGTCTGGGTAGCTTGGACACATGCCCCACTTGAGACAGGAGAAAGCTGGTTCGAATCCAGCAAGACCCTCACACCACTTCTCTCGCGGTGATACTGTATTCGTAGAATGACGAAAGCATGCTCAGATAACCACAGGTTTTTCCCGCTTTTCCCTGTGGTGGGTATTCACGGAAGAGGGTACATGTCGTAAGGCGTTATTCTCGTAGTTGTATCTGCAAATGAAATCTGAGTATGAGTGTTCCAAACGTCAAACAGAGTTATTCTGCGTCACATACATACCTTCCGTAATCATTCGCGTCATAGCCTCAGGCTGCATACGCAAAAAATGATTTAAAAAAAAAAAAAAAAGTAGCAATGGTTCAACGCGCCGCGAAATTCCACGCAAAAACGAGATTTCTAAGAAGTGTACCGACTTGCGCCAGATGCCGTCTTCAGGACCGAAGTCCCATTTCTCGCCTCAAGTTGGAAGCGCAGCCAGTTCACAAAACAATGGCAGTTTTTTTCCGAGTCAAGCCTTAGCACACGCACAAATGCTCCCCTTAACTGGAAAAACACCCTCAAAAATTCCCTTTCGAATCCTTTACATTTCTTCTGCATCCTGTAAACCAGTCCCTCCGATTTCTGTGCAAGTCTTCGTAGTACTGTTGTCATCCTTGATTGACACGAGCAATGTCGTTTCTCAAGTTTGTGCCCCACAACGTAATCCTCCGTCGGGTGTCCAGAGCATCGAGAACGTATACTTGAGTGCCTGAAAGTCCAAAGTCGTATCGATTTCATCAGGTATAGTCCTCTTCGAAAAGTAGTCAAAAGGTCGTAGAGAAGGTGGAGACGTGTTTGAGTATGGGTTGGGGCTTTGGCCGAAATAGTGCCTCAACGGTCGAGGGGATAATAACTGAGAATGCTTATGGGCCTCTAATTCTGATTCAATGCGGCTCTTGGCCTTCTCAACTGTGCAGCGAACATAAAAAGCATTTAAAGTCAGGACCGGGTGAGTATGAAGAGTTTGTTTTCGCCAGCCGCCAAAACAGAGATGGTGGTGAGATGGTTGTTTTAGTGAGAACACCCCACTATTTGCCATGTCACGATGGAACAGGCTTATTAAGATAGAACCGTAATGGTCCGAGAAATGGCGACCATGTGACTATTTCTTTAGTATCGCATTCCTTTTTCTCAGGCTAATGATAAGATCTGCTAACATGCTGAACACGCGCACATTTTGAACATATCTCATCGTAAGCCGACCAGCCCCGATTTCAACTGATTCCGTATTGATTTTATATTCTCGTTATTTTATCTGGCGAGTGTATGGCGCCGCCTCTGGTCCCCAAGCGTGCGCTTCCCCCTGATCCACTAGACGCCGGGAATCGCGTCTCGAAACCGAAGCCTACGTCGAGCATGAGTTGCAGCAGTAACTTATTTGCCCGCTCGACAATTGAATTAGCTGAGGCCAGCCTTAAGGCCAAGGAAATCGAGAGAGCGCTCAGTGTGGCGAGGCCCCCCCCTGATGCTAGCATAACATTGGATGAATCAATGGATGTACTTCCAGACGTCCCATCGAGTGATTCCACCGACAGCGTATGTGCTGATGTTGATTTCAATACAACAGACAATGGCCTGGCATCGAGTGGCAATTGGGACACTACCAGCACTTCCCGCAACTCAGCATCTCTTATGGATGCAATCAAGGGGCTTTTGGACCTGACGAATGACTTCTAACGAGAACTTGAGAACAAGCATCCTGGTGTTGGTGCTGATTTTCTCGCGCTGCTAGCAGGTGGCGCATCCCGAGCCATGCGCGGCCAACGCGTATACGCTCCTATGACGAACCGGAACAAGCCCCTACCTACTGGACATCAAACGAAATCGTGGGCGGAAAGAGCCGCCTGCCAAAACTCGGAGCAGAAAGTCTTCTCCCTGAACAAACCCATTATGAGAGCAACCCCTCCCCAAGGATAAGGTGGTGAGGACCGTCGTATCATGATACGGCTAGGCCCCAATCATGAAGCTAGGAAGGCAGACTCGAACGAACTTCGAAAAGCCATACAGAAACTTGTTCCGGATAGTACATTAGTTTCTGATGTGTGGTCAGTACCCTCAGGCGTCGCTATGTTCGCGCCGACCCCAGCAAAGGCTGCTACTATTCTACAGGCAAAAAGCGCAATTTAAAACCGCTTTGGGAATGCTATTATTGAACGAAAAGAATCCTGGACGACATTGGTCATAGGGCCCATCAAGAAGAAAGTCCGTTGCCACGATGGCCAGTCTGACAGACTTTGCGACCCCCTTGGGGGTCTCCTACAAGAGGAGCTCGCTACTGTCCGTGAACTAGTTCCTATTAGATACATGAACTGGACCTTACGCTCTCAACAGAACAAGGAGCCAACTGGCTATATTCGAATTTGCGTTCCAGACTGCAAAGCTAGTAGATTTCCTTCCAGACTCTGCGTATTTGGTGCAGCAGTATCTGTGCAGAGAATTCGTAAGCGACAAGAGGTCTTAACATGCACCAGATGCTACGGGCTCCACGCTTCCAGGACGTGTGCTGGGGCTAACAAATGCGGTGTATGCTGAACTAATACTCACAAGGGCCCTTGCACAAAACCCCCCAGGTGCTTAAACAGTAAGGATCCTCACCCATCCACAGATACTTCCTGCCCCGCCCGGCCACGACGCAAGAATGGGGTCTTAGGCCGCCCGATGGAGTTGCAACTAAAGCAGATCCGCGCCGCAGGTGGTGGAGAGTTCGTTAAATCGCTCAAGCAAAAAGCTGCCACCGCCAACCAGACACATTCACCAAACTCGGAGCCAGAAGCCATCCCATCTTCACAATAAATATGGTCAGGAGACGAAACCAGCGGAGAGCTGCACCTCTCCGCATCATGCAGGTGAATGTTCGCAGATCTTCCTCAGCATATGATATTGCGCTTTCATTAGCAGACGAAAATAAATTAGACATCTTACTCATACAGGAGCCCTGGATTTTCCATGATCTCTCAAAGCAGAGATCCAAGGCCCACATAGCATTCGAACCCTTCTCCCCACTTTCATCCTGGCACTCCCGGCCCAGGTCTTTCACCTATGTTCGAAAGGAAGCCAAACTAAGACTATTTCAGGTTTCTGCGGACTCATCTCGAGTGTGAGAGGCCCGTCCTCGAATAACTCAAAGTAGAGGTTCAATATAATAAATTAAGAAGTGCGTGAAGTTTAACATACAATCAAGTAGCCCTATATACCTTTCTTCCAGTTCCATATTCTTCTAGAATCTAACCAACCCAAGATCATTACGACTGGTTGTACAAACTTCAGAATTAGATCGAAGCTATAAGAAATATCATTAATGCCTAAACGCCATTACAACATCATTACACACGCCTATCAACATCTCGCTTGGTATATGTATTTTGATAATCATCAGCAACGCTTTAGCGAAGGTTCATTAGTTTATTAGCTGCATCCCTGTTTTCTAAGCGTCCGATTTAACTAGTACAAGCACATGTACACAAGCTAGCACTGCACGGACAGTGGCATAATTATACAAGGGCAAGGGCCCGAGTTCCAACAAGGTTTCTAACCCTCACATCGAGACATAGTACAGATCTTAGTGACCCTCGGAAATAACGCCAAGGTACCAATATGAAATGTCTACAATGCCCCTACTGGGTCAGAGGGAGCAGGAGAGGGTTTGTCTAAACTTCTCAGCTGCACAGAATCTCCCTTCTTTGCTGGTGGTGACTTCAACCCCAGGCACCCACTTCAGGATTCAAAAGTCACTGAACCTCGATCCTCCCGCACAAAACTCATTGATTCGTATGGTTGCAAAGGCCTCAGGCTCCTCAATCCGACCAACACACCTACACATAACCGCGGGGGCACGCTTAACCTGGCATTCTGTGTAGATGAGAGAGCAACCTGCGAAATTCGAACAGATCTATACACCACCTCTGACTACGAGACCCTGGTCTCATCCTTATGCTGGGGCCGCCGAATCATAACTGACGCCAAGTTGCAGCACAAGGCGTTGGAAAGCAAACTCTTTCTCAAAATCTTGGGTAACAACCAAAGTTTTAACGCGATCACGTCCCTGGAGAACTAGACATAGAAGCTAATGATACTATAAATTTAATTCATACTGCACTACATATGGCCTGTCCCAAGAAAAAAGCGAGAAGCTTTGGTACTCCGTGGTGGAATGATGAATGCCGATGGCGGCTCACGACTACCATAGAGCGCGTCGAGTAGGCTCTGCATCCTTCGAAAGTTTGAACTACAGAGGGTCGTCCAACAGACAAAGAAGAACTACTGAAAATCGCACATCGAAGACTCAAAATCACTCACTAATGTCTACAAGTTTGTCCGCTGGCATAATGCCGCCCATAGGCATCAGTCCCCACCCCTCCGTAGTGATAGCTTGAGTGATCCGGTATTTGACCCATATGCCAAAGCTCGACTATTACACGAAACCTTACTGTACAGGCACCTCGAGGCCAAAGACATACCTCTAGATAGTTCTACGGTTCCATGTCGTAGCATTCCTTGGGCTGTAATTTCTAAACCAGAGGCGTTTAAAGCCACCTGCCAAGTCACCCAAACAACCCCCGGTAGGGACGAACTAGCCATTGATATATTGCGTCTATCCTGGCCGATCTTAGGTGATCGTATCACCAATTTATTTAACCACTGCGTTAACCTTGGGAACCATCCACGCGCGTTTAAAACAGCCACGGTTATTATTCTCCCAAAATCCGAGAAAAGAGACCGTACAGTCCCGATGTCGTATCGTCCAATAGCTCTGTTGTCTTGTCTAGGAAAAGGCCTTGAGCGGCTTGTCGCCCGTCGTGTTTCCTACTTAGCACTCAAACACAAGATTCTTGCCCGCGAACAATGTAGTGCAGTAAAGAAACGTTCAGCCGTTGACCTTACCACTGCACTTCTCTGTGATGTACGTGGAGCATGGGAAAAAACAAGGTGGCTGGCTTGCTCACAGTGCATGTGAAGGGAGCATTTGATGGAGTTCTTCGAAACCGTCTGATATCCAGACTACGCTCCCAAGGCTGGCCCAATAGTTTCACCCAACGGGTCTTCTCCTTTTTCTCCGAGCGGCAGGCACGTATCCGTCTGGATCACGTCACAACTGAACCACTACCTATCCTGTGCGGACTCCCACAATGATCTCCTGTCTCACCAATATTATTTCTTCTCTATATGGAACCACTTTTAAGGCTATCGCGCGGACGTTTTGGCTACGCCGATGATGCCGCACTCCTCTCATCAGGTAGAACATTGAAAGAATGCCAGATAAAGCTGCAGAAACAGTTGGATCTTTTGCTGGTCTGGGCAAAAGAAAATGGAGTTCTCTTTGATATGCAAAAGACGGAACTGATTTACCTCCATAGAAAGCGGAAATTTGTAGAGCCTCCATTACAGGCAGGAAACGTCGGAATCACTGCGAAAGAACTTATTAAGTGGCTCGGGGTATACTTTGACAGAAAGCTTTCGTTCCGGGAACATATACGACTCGCCTGTTAACGATCCCGAGTAGTAACGGATCATGTGCGTCGAATAAGCAACACCACCCGCGGTGCGTCTCCCGGCTTGCTTCGGCAGGCTGTTCAAGGCTGTACGTTTGCAACACTATTTTATGGGACAGAAACTTAGTACAGTCCCCAAACCTCACAGTGGGCTCTAAAACAAGCGCAAACCGCGATTAACCGGGCCGCCCGGGCAGTACTTCTAGTCTATAAGACATTCCCTATTCCTGCGCTCCTACGGGAAGCAGGATGGGGGCCAGTGGATACTTGGCTAAATCGCATTCATGATCACCTAGCCGTAAGAATTGCCGCATCTGACCTAGGGCATCCCTTTCGCCACAGATGGAACTCTTCCCACTTCGCTTGGATTCGCCGACGCCAGAGGTTAGAGTTATCCACTGATACTTACAGACCACCCTGGATACAATTTGATCGTGAATCTCTGGCATTACAAGTCGGTGCCTCAGGACGCCTTAACGGACTTGATTTTTACGAAAGGTGGGCACGGGAACGTAATTCACTCGACCTGACGGTCTTCTCGGATGGCTCAGTAAACAAGGCCGGGAAAGCAGGAGCTGGGTATTGTGTCTACCGGGGCTCGCAAGAAATTCTCTGTGGAAGATTGGCACTTGGACATACCGCACAAATCTACGACGCAGAGATTATTGGGGCAGTCGCTGGCCTTCAGGCTGCCTGCTCTCACTTCATGGCCCGCTTTGCGACTAACTAAGCGGTGTGTCTAGATAATAAAGAAGCTGCTATTCGCCTGCATAGCGGTTGGCTCACCCCGTCAAGCTCCCGTCAAATTGCGGAATTTCAGACACTTCGTGAATCGTGGGCACGCAGAGAAAGAGCTGCGGCTACCAACATCGGAAATGTTCAAGTAAGGTGGATCCCAGGCCATAAAGGAATCGCTGGGGATACACGCGCGGACACCCTAGCTAAACAGGCCTGCGATCTGGAGACGACTAAGCCCGAGGCTTCAATCGCAAGTGCAAATAGGCTACTAAAAGAAAGATATAATGAAGTCCTAGCTTCATATTGGGACCTGAACGCGCCCAAGCGGTACAAGGACCTCCAAATTGGCATGAGCTCACGTATCCCACCAGAAACAATCCTACTTCCAAGACGCAGTTTAGGGAAACTTCTCTCTGCACGCTCTGGACATGGCGATTTCGCAGAGTACCATCGTCGATTCAAGCATAGCGAGGCTAATTTATACTGCTCCTGAGGTCATGAAAAGTCTCCAGAACATCCATTTTCCTGTCTGCTTACATGACGCGAGGCCAACCGACCAAGAAAACCTACTGGGCGCTGTTTAGCAGATCACGTGAATTGGACTCTCAGCACAAAGGACGGCGCTCAAGCCTTTCACAATTGGATGCTGGCAGACAGACCTTAAGAATCATGATATCAGGAATCTTATCACATTCGAGTTACTTATTATAACCAAAAAAAAAGAATAAGGGTTTTGTTTTTGTTTTTTTTTTCGTGGGGGGAGAGAATACAGAGCGGTCGGACATTTTGTAGCCGTGGCCAGATATACTTTTATTATTTTTTGGTGCATCTATGCACATTGTGCCGGGGATAAAACATTCATCAG
This sequence comes from Podosphaera xanthii, assembly GCA_028751805.1. NCBI lineage: Eukaryota > Fungi > Ascomycota > Leotiomycetes > Helotiales > Erysiphaceae > Podosphaera > Podosphaera xanthii. The sequence continues at coordinate 587,497 of JAPWIX010000030.1, read as the reverse complement.
CAGCTCTAGAGCCACTCGGGTTGCTAGTGTAGATAATTTCGATGTAATTAGACAACTTGACACGCTTTGTGGCTCACAGCCGCGCAAGCACGCCAAACGTCCCATGGGAGACAAGAGGCCGGGTCAATCCCGCGAGCCTTCTTGGCGTTAACTGTTGATAATAATAGTAATTATAATAAGATCTGCTAAAATCATATAACACTTATTTTCGGTTTTGGTTCCTCCTCGTGACCACGCTAATATTAAATTTGAATGTAGAATCTCATACACCTCCGACCACCTACCACTGTCCATCACCATATTGTCATTTTGATCTACTACTATTCCCGTGCGCACACATTAAGACAAATTCGAAATTGCCAGCGCTTAAAATACTCCTCAAGATTAGCTAGAATTTTTTGTTAGAATGAATTCCAGCGATACAAAAAACAGTAAGATCAGATTCTCCATGTCAAGTCTGCAATCTGATTTAATTCCATCACTAGTTACGAATCTACCCAAGATCTACTGCACAAAATTTCGTTGCCAACTGAACGCAACCAATACCAGATTTGATAAGCAGGGTCAGAGAATAAACACATCTATAAATCATGGCAATAAGCGGACTCTTCCGGAGATCGAGCATTGAGATAGCTTTGTACATGAAATTAAATCTTGGAGCCGTCCTGTAAGCTTTTGCGGTCTTTCCTCTTGCATTTTTTTCATTTTAATGAATAGTCTCACAGGGGCAAACTAACCTGCTAAATATTCTGTATAAATTTGATCTTGACCAGCTATCTGTTAATTTTGCACAGTCGCTCGAGACCAATGATAATTATGAATCCGAACTCGATCCACTCAGTAAAGTCATTTGCCAGCTGTTTGATTTGATCCGAGAACCCGGAGGCCATCAGTTCCGGCAGTCGAAAATCGTCAAATCCAACAACCCGACCTATATCTATTACTGCTGTCAGGATAGCTCGCGAAAGAGTAAGTCGAAGAAATGAAGATGAAGATGAGCTGGTGGAATGCGAAGATGAAGCCCCGCAATTTGATGCTAAGAAAATGATAGAAGCAATGACAACTATTCTAACTCTTCTGGAAGAACAAGAAGAAATTGGCAACATCAAATTTCTCGAGATCTGCTATCGCCACGAAAATCAACATTGTTCAGACATGATTCTTCTGGAGGAAATTGGGCAGCGAAAGAGACAGCGAACCAAGCCTAAAACTTGGACTAGTTATAGAAATCCTGCCACAATGTACTACAAACAAGGTTATTAATTTTCTCTAAATACATGTATATCAAAGGTTTATCTGGAGTCAAGTAGGTGAAAACCCAATTCCTAAATGGCCCAACCAACAAACCTTGTAGGGAATTTTAGTTGATATGGACTAACGCAACCTCTTTATAGTTATGAGGGCTTAGATTAACTGTTAATTTGTAAGTAAAAGTGGTAGTCTTTACAGATATGGAACAGTCTATGTATTTAATTGTCTAATTACCAAGAATAATCTTACCTATGACCGCTTTTTTGAGAATAATTGAAACATGAGATGCATCTGAAAATATGATGGAAACCTCGGCATCACTGAGACAAAAATCAAATGTTGACATACGAGAAGCTACTAGAAACAGACAATTAGAGTTTATTAAAGAACATTACTGCTCCCCGTGGAATAATCTCTTGATACATTTCATGTCCTTTAAAAATAATTTAGTTAGATCAAAGTTGAGGTTTTATTTTGCCTAAATCTATCACATGGTAGTCTACATGTGTGGAAAATAACTTGGTGAAATAAAAGTATATATTATTTTAATATCTGCAGAAGGAGATTTGATTAACTGGCACAATCGTCTGCAGCATGACAGCGACTGTTTCAAGATTGTGAACGAAAATTCTTAGGCAGTGATGAAGAGGTTGGAACGGATGAGGTTCGGCAGACACAAACAACTTTTTCCATAATTAACATTTATCGGTCCACATTTAATATGTGACGACTTGATTTGATTTGATTTCAATTAACCCGTTCGGATACCCAATGGGCCCATGCAGGTGCCTAACTTTAATATATACACAGGAGGAAGCCTTTCGGTGAAATCCCCCTAAACTTACCTGGTAAGAATCTGCTGGTTTTGAAGTGAACCTTTAACAAATGCGATGTACTGATCTGTTTAGTACGGATATCCTCACGTCAAACTCCTACACCTTACCTTGCTTTTTTCTCCTCTCGCTCCTTCACCTCTCTTTCCGCTTCCCCAGCCAATCGGAACTGCTCTAACCATCCCTGGTCTGAGATCCACTGCGTTATTCTTCCAATATCTTCCGGGTTGTTCATCTCTTCGAATGATCGGCCCTTAGACTATCTCCACACCTCCGCTCTTCCTTTGGCCTATTGGGGGCAGGCCATGATCGATGTTTGACGTTTTGCGAATGATATCCGCACGGACAGTTCGGACTGTCAACTCCAGGGACTTTTCTTCGGTACAGATAAGAGTTGAACTCGATGTGCTCGCTTCGTATCTGCATGGCTATGCTGCTCTGGGCAAATGTGACAATTATTAATGTAAAAACGAGTGTGTCGATCCATTACATGATCGCTATTTCATCGATCCATATTTAAAATCTGACGCTTATTAAAGTAAAAACGAGTGCGTAGATCAATCACGTGGTTGCAATTTTTTTTCGGTCGATTAAGGGACGTTATTAAAAAGCTGCTGTACTATATCACTACGATGAAATTCGTCGCCTTGCAATAGCAGGGTAAAATCTCGCTTCAGGGATCATACAAGGATCAATTTATGCACTATCACGCTAACGGAATTCTACCCCAGCTAGTTTGAAACTTGCAGTTATGTCTGCCTAGATTATCAGGACTTTCAAATTCTAGAGAAAGATGTGGATAGCCACCCATTTGCAATCAACTCAACAATTGTGTGTAATATAGTGTAGCACACAATTAAATTAATTCTTAGCAAGGAAAAATAAAACCACCGCAGATATCTCCACAACCACCAATATCTCCTAAATATGCGCTACGTATGACTCGAGATAACCATTTACAAGTGAGTTCAACATCAAAATTATGCTTTCGCACCAATTCTAAGATTTGTCAGGTAAGAACATTAGCCCGAGAGGGTCTTTCGTACAAAATGATTGCTGAACGACTCGAAATCACCCATAGACAAGTTCGATATGCTATGAACACTACTAAGCTCACCCCCAAAAAGTCTAGTGGGCGGAACCCTTTACTCAGTAGTGCACAAATCGACGAAGTGGAAACTTACATAACTTCCTCTCAAGAAGGCCGTTAAATGCCTTATTCTGAGGTAGCAAATGTTGTCTTCCCGCACTTTGGTGTAAGTGAAAAAGTAATTGAGCGGGAAATCAAAAAGAGGGGTCATACTCGAAGGATCGCCGCTTCGAAACCTCCACTTTCCCCAGAAAATTTGAGAAAGCGGTATGATTTCGTTAGAAATCATCTCCACTGGGGGAAAGAAGATTGGATGCGAATACTCTGGACTGACGAAAGCTGGGTGACTAATGTTAGGCATACTAGATGTTGGATCGCAAGAAAGCTTGGTATTGCCTTAAATATCCTCTTATTTTAAGTTCTTACTCTAATCCCTTGACTTAGCCAGATGAAGTCTACGACAATACATGTGACGTTAGTAATTTTCGAAGGCGAATTGGATGGATGTTTTGGGATCTTTTTTTGGGAGTGACAAAGGGCCTTGCTTGCTTTGGGGGAAAGACTGCGGTTCGATAACCGCCGAACGCTACAGTGAGAGGATAGTACCTCTCATCCATGGTATGGTCTCAATGAGACCAGATTTAGGGGTGATGCAGGATAACGCACCCTCCCATTCGGCGGCCCGAACAAAGCGAGAACTAAACGAAAGGAATATTGTTCCTCTAGAATGGCCACCGTTCTCTCCAGATCTCAATCCCATAGAACATGTCTGGAATATGATAAAAAATTATATTCAATACAAATATCCTGACGTGATCGAACGAGGGCGGCGGACAGAAGAGGAAACACGAATTATTATTAGAGTAGCCTGGGACAGGGCAGTTAATGAGGATGACTTGAGGAATCTTGTTGACTCAATGCTGCAGAGAATCAAGGCTGTATACGATGCTGGTGGCGGACATGTAAAATATTAAGGGCTTTCAAATCAGAAAGTACATGTAATTTCTCAGTCACTTGGTTGTAATTAATCAATATTATACATTTCATAATGTTCATAAGCAGAAATTTCAACTTTTTACTGGGATTGTAAACGGGGAAGCGATTTCATCGTCCTGAACTTTTCACCATATAAAATTTAGAGTTTTGGCATGGGTATTTCGCTAACGATACCAAAATGTGTTAGATAAAAGCGTATATATCCTGTAAAACCCACTTTAATTGACAGGGAGCCGAATTTTATCGTACAGGGGTATAAGGGTAAGTTAATGAAGGTTAGGCAGTAAATTCTGTTTATTCCGATAGTATAAACATATTAATATAGTGCACATATTTTATTCTCTAACCTTCGTTAACTTACCCTTGTTCCCCTGTAGTGATGTAGTACGGTGTTTGATACTTGTAAAATTAGCGAGGTGTTCATTCCAGACGAGAGCGGTGAGCCCACATCGAAGCGAGGCTTGAAGCGATCGGGAAACCATGACAATTTTTGCCGTAATTCCAATTATCTTATCCACCACCCCGCCTTAGATTTTTCGCCGCTTTGGCTGTGCAAAAACATATATAGCCAGATATTACGGCCGGCGAGTTAATTGCCTAGAGATGGATGTCGCTGCTTTGCGCAGTCGTATCGTCGCGACTCTCGACGCCGATGCAGACATTCGACGCCGTGCAGAACTTGATCTCAAGACTGTGAGCGGCTCAAAAATTTTCGCTATAGTGCTAAGTTGACCAGTATTACTTAGGCTGAAGATCACTTGGGATTCACTGATGCTCTCCTCGATATCCTTTTGGCAGAGCAAGAGCCTTCTATTCGCATGTCAAGTACGCATGATCTGATCCGACAGTGCGAAACTAACACACAATTACAGCGGTGATCTACCTCAAGAATCGTGTGACAAGAGGCTGGTCAGTTGAACCTAATAGCACCCAAAATAACAAGCAAATACCAGAAGATGAAAAACAGCGACTCCGCGAACGTCTACTCCCTGTCCTCGCCTCTTCACAGTCTCAGATACGGCAACAATTGGTGCCAATTCTCCAAAAGGTTCTACACTATGATTTCCCTGAAAAATGGCCAACCTTTATCAATATCAATGCGCAATTACTCAATACTAACGAAGCACCCTCCATTATGGCAGGGCTTCAATGCCTGCTGGCCCTTTGTCGAGTCTTCCGTTTTAAGTCTGGTGACAGTCGTGCTGATTTCGACAAAATTGTCGCCGCACTATTTCCTCGACTTCTTGAGATTGGACAAGGCTTGGTAAATGAGGTGAGCGAAGAAGCAGGAGAAATGCTACATGTACTCATGAAGTCATATAAACATGCCACATTTGTGAGTTTAACTAAAACCAAAAACGAATGAAAATTGCTCATGACAAATAGTTCGACCTAGCTGCTTGCCTCCGAGAATCACCTGTCATGATCGGTTGGTGTTCGTTATTCTTGCAAACTGTGGCAAAGGATGTGCCCGCAACTGCTCTTCCTGACGACTTAACTGAGCGTGAAGCCAATCATTGGTGGAAAGCAAAAAAATGGGCCTACTTTAACCTCAATCGACTTTTTGTCCGGTAAGAATTACAACTGTCAAAAAAAACCAAACTGTGGCTAAAAATCACAGATATGGAAACCCATCAGCTTTGCAGAATGGGAATGGGGATGTTTACATTGAGTTTTCTAAGTCTTTCATCACAAATTTTGCGCCAGAGATCCTCAAAGGTTACCTTCAGCAGATTGAGAAATGGGTTTCCAAAACGACCTGGCTTAGTAGACCGTGCCTCTCATATATATTGACCTTTTTAGATGAATGTGTCAAACCTAGGGAAATGTGGAAGCATTTAAAACCACACCTTGATTCTCTCGTCACTCATGTCATCTTCCCAGTTTTATGTCTCTCGCCGGATGATATAGAAAAATTCGATTCTGACCCCGAAGAATACCTCCATCATAAACTCAATTATTTCGAGGAAGCTTCTGCCCCTGACGTTGCTGCAACAAATTTCTTGGTCACTCTTACCAAAGCTCGAAGAAAGCAGACATTCCCGATCCTCACCTTTGTGAACAAGGTTGTGAGCGAATATGAAAGTGCAGAGAACGACAAGAAAAACCACATCGCAAAAGAGGGTGCCCTTCGGATGATTGGGAACCTATCTAGTGTTATTCTGGGCAAGAAAAGTCCTGTTGCCGATCATGTAGAATTTTTCCTCGTTCGGTTTGTGTTTCCTGATTTCAAAAGCCCCCATGGTTTCCTGCGCGCTCGAGCTTGTGATACGGTGGAAAAGTTCGAGCAACTTCGTTTCAAAGATTCAAACAACTTGTTGACAATTTACCGGAATATTCTCGATTGTATGACGGATCCAGATCTTCCAGTTCGTGTTGAAGCTGCTCTTGCACTTCAGCCATTGATTAGACATGATATCATACGGACAAATATGCAACAGAACATTCCCCAAATCATGCAGCAACTTCTTAAGCTTGCTAACGAGGTTGACGTCGACGCCCTCTCTAACGTTATGGAAGACTTTGTCGAAGTCTTTGCAACGGAACTCACTCCTTTCGCTATAGCTTTGAGCGAACAATTGCGTGACACATACATCAGGATTATACGAGAACTTCTCGACAAGAACGAAAAGCGTGTCGACTACGATGACACTTACGGTGAATATCTCGACGACAAAAGTATTACGGCTCTAGGGGTACTGCAAACTATTGGCACTCTCATCCTAACTTTGGAAAGCACTCCTGATGTACTCCTCCATATGGAGTCAATTCTAATGCCCGTTATCCAAGTAACTTTAGATAACAAACTCTATGGTATGGTCTTAACTACCCCTCAAAATTCAGTCCCCACTAATTGGATTAGATCTTTACAACGAAGTATTTGAAATCATAGATAGCTGCACATTTGCTTCCAAGTCCATTTCACCAATAATGTGGCAAGCTTTTGAGCTAATTCACTCAACCTTCAAGGCTGGAGCCGAACTTTATCTCGAAGATATGCTGCCTGCTTTAGATAATTTTGTTCAATATGGCGCACAACACCTTATCGAGAATCCGCGATACATCGAAGCTATGTTCGGTATGGTCACCGATATGTTTTCTGATGCAAAAGTTGGTGGAGTAGATAAGGTCTGTGCCTGTAAATTAGCCGAGGGGCTCATGTTGAGCTTGCGTGGTCATATAGATCAATATGTTTTAGTCTTTGTAAGAACTTCCCAGCTCACATACTTCTGCTCGAAATATTAACACTGCGAAGGTCGAAATTAGTATGCGAGCTCTAACTACGACCACGGTAATAGCAAAGTCACACAAGATTCACTTGATGGAGATGGTTATAAATGCGATCTACTATAATCCAGTACGTCATCATCTGAACGAGGACCTGATTCGACTAACTGTGCTCAGATACTAACCCTCCAATTGTTGGAAACAAAATGCTGGGCGAACGAATTTTTCCAGATGTGGTTTGGAGGCATTGACTCATTTTCCAGAGTTCATGATAAGAAATTATCAATCGCTGCCATTGTTGCGTTACTCTCTCTTAGTGCCGATCAAGTACCTGTTAGTTTACAGCAAGGTTGGCCTAGACTATTACAGGCAAGTTCTAATCAAATTTCTTGGGTTCGGAAATTATCTGTCAGCTGACTTAAGTTACAGGGTGCAATCAGATTATTCCAAACTCTTCCGGCAGCTCTTAAAAGTAAGTCCATCAAAAATTGCCTTCTATTGATGCCTCATCTGTCATACTAATTTATCCCTATTTTATAGACCGAGAAGAAGCTTTGCGAGATGACTATTCCATTGGAGATAAGTATGGAGACGAAGAGTTAGCTGAAGATGAATGGGATGCAGATGATACCGCATGGAATGAAGAGCAAGATGGAGAAGATGAAGCAGATGTCAAAGACGGGGACAACGCTTACATGAACTTTCTCAGCGAGGAAGCTCAAAATTTTAAGAACTCCGAAGGCCATGAATCTGATGATGATCTAGCGGAAGAAACCCTTCTAGATACGCCATTAGATAAAGTTGAGCCTTACATTTTCTTCAGAGATGGCTTATTGAGTAAGAGGGAGCCCTATCTTCACCGATATTATTTTAACTAACAGTTGTAGAACTTCAACAAAGCCAACCTCCGTTATATAAATCTCTTATAGAGATTTTAAATCCAGAAGAACAAGCTATATTGCAAAGTGTAATCCAACAGGCAGAGGTTAACACTGCTCAGGCTGCTGCAGCTTGCATACAGAATTCATCGGTGAACTGAATAATGATTTGATTTTGCCACGGAACCAGAAATAAAAAATTGCTTTTTACAGCATGGGAGGCGTTATTGAAGTTGCGGGGAAATGGTCTATGGCTTGGTATAGATTTTTTTGTGCTAACAGAAACTTGAGGATAAGTATGATAAGAGACAGGTGTTAGCCATTAGTTACGACAAGCTTATGAACGTGATCTCTTACATTCGAAAATTATTGGTTAAATTCTCTTGATGAATCGTTCTTTATCTGCCATAAGCCATGTAGAGTCTACCATTGTATCGGCAAATTGTTGGAAGCAATTCTTAGACGGCAAGGCCTTTGGATGTCAAGCGACTAAGTAACTATATATAAGAACGTGCCCAACCATGAGATAATAAACAGAGATATTCTATCGAGATAAAGATTCTGTGGCCTCCACCTTCCGTTTCGTGGCAGCTTGTTCGTTGACTCCGGAAGATACTGCCTGGGCCACGTCAACCTTTTCTTGGGGAGAAAATTTGTTTTGATCGATTATCTTTAAAGTTTTGTCTTCATCGGAAGGATTAGGCAGCGAAGAAAATGCGGACGATTTTTCTGACTTCTCTTCCTCGTCGCCGCCTTGTCCGAATTCATTGACACGTGTATAGTCAACCTTATATTTCCAGCTTTGGTATAAATAAATAAAGAATATTACATCATCTCTCAGTGTTGCTAGACGATGAAGTGTAGGCATTTTAATCGTAAAAGCAAACAGGTCGTCGATAAACGTGTTGAGGAATTTGTAGGTCATGGCACGTGCCGGCATATGCGCAACAGACTTGAGACGGTAATTGATGTAGAGCGAAGGAACCATCATTAGGAAGCCATAGGCGTAAACCGATCCTACAAGTGTTGTAATGACGAACGAGTACCAAGACTTGTGGGATTCATAGACCACGGAGTAGGACGCATATGCAAGGAGAAGAGGAATGGCTATGATGTACAAATACTTGAATGCAACGGCATCGTACTCTTTCGTTTTTTCCTCTGTTTCCGAAAGCACGTGTTTATCTTCAAATACAATACGGTAACCGAGGATGCTGTTAGAAGGCCGGAGACGCACATCGACCACAGTTGTAATTTTCCAGAACTCCAAGGCAATCCCCATGCCCTGAGAAAAGAGAATCATCCAATTAGTATTATCATTGTTGTCTATCAAGTAGAGTAAAATCACTCCTTGCATGAATACATTGCCGAGGATTGAGCGCACTGATATACCCACATTATTCTTCTTGTTGCGATAGTGACTGATATCTGATTTAAAGGCTAACATTTCGAAGATCATGTGAAAAATCGTGACAAAGATAGTGGTTGCGAGGAGGTAGGGGTTGGTATCAATAAGAACTTCTTTGATCATTTCAAATTCACGTCCATCTCCTGCACCTGAGGTTAAAGAATCTTTAAATAAATTAGCTTCGTGAAATGTGATGCAGTTCTGGATTACCTTGAGCAGCATTTTTTGCGGCTTGCTTGGCGCCTTCATCGATACTAGAGATGAGGCTGAATTTCCAGTTGGCTAGATTGTTCATGTTAATATGGAGTGGAAGCTGCGAGACGGTCGAATTGAGAGGCATCATATGGCTTTTCAATTGCCAAAAGGTGTTGACGAAAAGGACAGGATAATACCAGCCATTATGACCGGTGGCGTCTCTAGCATGGCTCGTCTCCAAGTGGTAATGTTTTCGTAGAGCTGGATTCAGAGATGGAAAGTGCACAACACCGGTGTCAGGGATAAAGGACAAGGTAAAGTTTGGATGGTAATGTGACGTGATAATTTGCCCCGTTGAATTTTCCTCGTTCGCATCATCTGTGATGTCCTGCGTGGCAGCGAGTAGGTTTTTGGTTCTTTTTGCTTTCTTCAGAGGTAAATACTGTGTGAGCGGCCAGGCAAAGTGGTAGGCTCGTTCAGGGTTATAGTCTGGTGTTGATGGATCGAGTTGCTCTCCGTTAAGACCAATGAAAAAATGGCCCCAAAGAGTGCCGTTTTCTTGGACTTCCCTGGGAACATCAAAAGAAATATCAATAACCCTCTCTTGACTGTAATTACCTAACTGAAAAGCTCGTTCATCCACCACGATCACAGTTTTTCCCGAGGTATCTGATATTGGCTGTGGATTAAAAGTCGGTGAAATAGTGATCAAGACGTCGAGAAGCGAGTTTGAAGGCCATGTCGGAGCTATATTTTGAGGAATCATACTGTAACCGATTCCCAGTTCCGGCCCCTTCGGTCGCGATAGGAAGGGAGGTATAGCATTCGCAGCTGCTGGGACTTTAATATTGTCGCCTGTAGTCGCAGGTTCTGGGTTTCCGCCCATGAACTGCTTCATTAAGAGATGGACGCCAAACATTAAAGCTACACCTTGAATAATAGATCTGATGACTGGCTGGCATTGATCAGACTCTCTTCAACTGTGTGGGGCAGAGATCCGACTGTACCTTGGACCCATTCTCATCCTGTGCATGCCTATTCGCTGCTCTTGGAGCGGTGGTTTTGGAAGACATCTTGCGAGGTTTTTTAGTCTCGACAACGGCCTGGAAATCCCGAATTTTCTCTAGCTGGGCGATATTTTCCAGTAGTCCTGACACGGTGTAGATCCTGAGTTATGGAGGCATGGCCAATCAGACCTAACGTGGAGAAACGCGAGGCTGTGTCTTGAACCAAAACGTGATTACCAGTAGCACATGTGTGCATATTTTCATACAATTGTCAAAGTTTTTTTTATTTTTTTTAAATCATTTTAGCATATGCAGCCTGAGGCTATGACGCGAATGATTACGGAAGATGTGTATATTTTGCAGAATGACTCTGCTTGACGTTTGGAACACTCATACTCTGATTTCACATGCAGATACCCCTATGAGAATAACGCCTTACGACATGTACCCTCTTCCGTGAATGCCCACCACAGGAAAAAGCTAGAAAACCCTGAGGTTACCTGAATGCGCTTTCGTGATTCCACAATCACAATATCACCGCGAGAGAAATGGTGTGAGGGTCTTTCTGGATTCGAACCAGCTTTCTCCTGTCTCAAGTGGCGCATGTGTCCAAGCTACCCAGACTCTAGTTGGGAGAACGGCCCGAATAGTGTACCACTGCACCATCCGACCCAAAAAATGTTAGAGTCATTATTTGGTCATCGTGCTTACTCAAACATAAACCTTCCCACTGTCACTGTGTATCCCATTATGTCACCTTCCAGTTCAAATAGATCTGTTTCTTAACCATATTTTGTGCAATAAAGTAAGTGACAATTATTATTGGGAGGCACAGGCTTGGCAAGCTATCCTAACCTCTTATTCAACTGAAGCTGAATCGCCATGGGAAGCAGCAGCTGCAGGTTGACATAGACCAGCAGCCACTTGTTTCTGTGGAGCCATGTAGATGTCAAATTTACTCAAGCTTAGTACCTGAGTACCGAAACACCTATCCGTTGATTAAGAATCATTCTATATGAACTGGACAAATAACTAGATTGAAAATATAACTATCGTTTTCACGGCGTAAAGCCATCCCAAGGTACTGAGGCAGCAGGGAGACCTCAAATCATTTCGAATATTTGACGTTTCTGGATTGGAATCCGATTTATTGTCTATTCTCAGAACGAGTAGGAGTTAAGGCAACAGCTGGTTTGCTGCTCGATGAATCAGTGTCTTGGGCAGCTACGCTTGAAACAACAGATAACGTCTATGCACCTTTAAGAATTCGAAGTGCTACTTCCAATTTCCTTCTCCAATTACGCGGGACTTGGACATGATCGTGGCTTCGACAGTAATCTGTCCATAACAGACTTATCAGATATGATCCTCATATCCCAGGAAACCTCATGAGACTCGCCAATAAGTATCCATTTTGGATCAACGAAACTCGACTTGCCATGTCGAGTTAAACGGAATTTTAAAGTACTTTACCCATGAAGAGGTGGTTGGTTGGATCTACACACGTCTCATTTGCAGGAAAAGGTGGATGATGACCGAAATTATTTGGTTTACTTTTCACTTTATGTCCTCAAATTCAGCTCTATGATAAGACCTCTTGTCTAATACTACCTATTAATCGCTATCAAAGTCACACGAGCCTCAACAATCAGCGAAAATGACATGCCAGCAAAACCTTCCTATAATACACAACTATGCTTTCGCTGCATCTTTTTTCGGCCGCTTGACTCGACAGGTTAAATTTTTGAGAGCTCATCTTCGTTATTTGATGAGCACCTATTCACCGTCTATGATCCTACACGTGTTTAAAAGTAATGTCTAAGTCGTTTGGTGTAGTGATACAATATCCTTACTGTTCTCACGAGTAGAGTCTAAGTAGCTTGGCTACGGATTCGACTCGAGGCAGAAGGTTGCTGGTTTGAATGCAGTAAGGCTTACACACGAGACTATCTCGCGGGATCCATTTACTCGCAGGATTACAAAGGTCTACATGAATCCTGAATCTTTTTTTTTTCGTTTTTCACTTCCTGTAATGATTCCCGGTAATAAACACAACAGTATCAGAAGGCGGCAGACTTGAACTGGCATTTCTGAATCAAATTTAGTTGCTTGTGCATTTACACGTTTAATTGTTATTAAAGTTAAATCTAGCCGCTTTAACTCGTATGATAAGTACTAAACTCATAGCTGCCTCTGCCAAAGTCTGCACAGTCCGCAGTGGAAAAATAAGAGCGTCTCGCAAACCTTTAGGTAGAAGTGAGATGCCACGCAGCCAATTTGAAATAAATCACCAGTACTGGAAGAGAGCTCTATAAAAACCCATGACTATACCCGTCTAACACAGGTGCCCCCGAACATGAAAGTTATTATATCAAGAGTATCGAATTTTCAAGAAAATTACCCTTATAGCAAGTCGCTACACCCACACGTACAAGCGTTATATTCTACAGAGAACAATTATCTCACGCCTGGTAAAATGCCATTCATGCACAATTTAGGAGACTGAATCAATTGGCTAAAGGTACAGACAGCCGAGGAATTAATAAACTATCAAATTCTATCGCTTAAGAATGAACGCTTTTCAGCTTTCTAGATGAAGATGTGAGTCGATCTGGATTCTCAATTCTTAATTTTCAATTTTCGAACGCAGAGGCTATACGGAAGGCTCAAAGGGAAGTGTAGGTCGCATTATCCTTCGAAGCTAGCAATAGGTACTTGAAGACAATATAGCTACTAGGATATCTTATAAATTATAGATCTAGAACGGTATTGGCTTTCGAAAGATTTCTCCATGAGCTTGAATCCTAGGAAAGTCTCAGGGTGGACAACGTCAAGAATAACATTATTGACGAAAAGATGTCAATACGTGTTTAAATCGTAGTTTCTAGATTTTGAGATTTTGAGGATGATTAGCCGAAGGTTGAAATCGAATGTAATAGTTAATTTCGGGGTCTAAAGAAAGTGTGCTGAGTTTATACTTCAGCATTGAGCGTGGCAAGAGGTTACAAGGTTGTTTGCAATTCTTAATTTCACGGAATTTGACATCCTCAAGATGAAGACGGTACTGTAGAAAGTTTTCGTGACCATCAAATCAACCGTGATTGGAAAATGCTGAATTGGGATGGATTTTAGCTAAAAGCATTTTGAGATCAATTTTTCATCAATCGATGTCCATGTCATCGGTTTTCTCTGGCTCTTCGCTTCCGTCCGCAACCAGATCTATCCATTGCTTCACTTCTGGTCCATCATATAATTTGAAGCGCTCAATCGTTGCGTCTTTTGGCACGCCTCCCGTGCCTACGACTGCAACACTGGTATTTTCAATAGCTAGCTCTTTATCTTGCGCTAAACTCTCCTTTAGAGCCCTTAATCCATGTTTAATTAACTCCTCTCTCCCGCACTCAAGAAACGCATCTAAATTTCGTTCGAGGTACGTTCTTGCCATCTGACTCCGTGCACCAATGGCACATGCAGCCATTTCTTGTGTTAGTCCACTCGGTTGGAGCTCGTATAAATGGGGGCCAGTCTCATCCACGCCGGCCACTAAAAGGCCAACGCCGTAGGGCCGCTTTCCGTAGTGTTGGGTGTTCTCTTGGGCACGATCTCCGATCGCAGTGACGAGACGATGTAGGGGTATGGCACGACCATAGGTTAACCGTGATGAGAGAGATTGTTGCTTCATGAAATTTGAGAGAACGCGAGCGTCAGACGCGAGACCCGCCAGGGCCAAGCCAACATGCTCATCAATAACATTTATTTTTTTCTGGTATGATGAAAGTTCCTCGGCGCTACGCTGAAAAGCCGGGTTTCAGTAAATGAGTTTGGCTGGAGGTTTTGTGAATACCTTTAATGCTACAAGAACAACATGTGTCTTACTCGCAATACCTACGACAACGCTTCCCTGTTTCACAGCTTCGCTTGCATATTCGACTTGGAAGATTCGGCCTTGTGGTGAACTAGATCCATTGCATTAGTCTCTATTTTTCTACATCACTCATACGGAGGTCATGACTGACAAAGTCACTGAATCATTGTCATAATTATTTCTAAACATCTTAGGTGACTTCTGTCGTCGAATATTTAGGTAGGGTGTAATGAGAGTTGTCGAAACAGACCAATGGTGATGGCAGGCAGCAGCTCTCCCAAGCTTAGTCTGATCGAAGCGACAGGGGCAAGGTTGATGGCCGTGTTTGACGTGCAAACTACGTCAGACGAATTTCAATTTTAGGACACACTCACTCTTACATTACACATACCCAGGTGGTCTACGTATAATATGAACAGAAAATTTACATTCGAATCCACCCATTTCTACGAAATTGAAGCTATATTCTGATCAAGCTCTCGATCGATTGGTCCGAGAATATTTGAACGAACCATCGGGCGGTGGCCGACAAATCTATTCTTTGGCGATAGGGTCTGCACATACGTGGCAAAATATCAGCAGCGTTTTCGATTGTTGTGAAGATGACGGCTGGCCTCAAGACCATCATTTCGCTTTCCTTTGTATGTTGGCTCGGAGCGCCTTCCTGTCAACTTTCCGTTGCTGCTAACGGATCTCGACAGGCTCTAGCTCTTGGTTTTCTCCTCGTTATCCTCTCGTGTGCTTTATTTCACCAATATCTACCACTGTTAGTGGTAGCTACTTATGTGCTTGCACCTTTGCCGAATTGGATATGTGGCCACTGCGCCAATCCTGATGATTTCATCAGCGATAGAAGCGGTAACGGTGTCCTTGACTTTGGGAGATTTTGCACAGGCTTCTTAGTATTAATGGGTATTGGTAAGTTAATGACAGTCTCTGCCGTGGATCTAGCCACCCAGTAAATGGAGAGACATAAATGCCTTTGGTGTGGAAACACATAAGTTGGCTTCTCAGCTAATCGATCCTCAGCACTTCCCGCTTTACTGGCGCATTCAGATATCATCAAATGGTACGCGGCAATCATGTCAATGGCAGGTGGCGTTCTCATATACGGAACAATAATTACATTCGGAATGTTCTTCCAGGAGGATTCTGACTTTTAGGAATCTGTGGGATCACTTAGTCCTACAATTAATATGTATTTTGCAGAAGACTAGCTTTAATTTTTACACATCAAGTATATCACAGTAACGGCTAGCTAAAAATAAATTTGACATATTAGATATATGTAAACACATCTAACGGTCTCATCGTTACTGTTAATTACAATAACGTAAAGATTAGGCACCATATGAATTTCTTGGTTGAAGGTCACATCAGCGTCATGGATTCCAAACGGAGCTGTGAGCATCACATATATGTATTGAATAATATAATTAATATGATTGGAAAAATTATTTTATTCTTCTCTCTATCAGAGTTCTATATTTACTAATCTGCTCTGTTATTCTACAATCGCATATTGTGAGCTTATACAAATCTCAGATGTAACACTCCTTGAAACATTATCTGATCAGCGCTCGTGATACCCGATTACATACTTCAAACTGATAGCGCATAAAGACATGAGACAATATCACTAGACTGAAGTCCGATGTACTAACAACTTCCAAAACATCTAATATCGTATTTACAACAATACGTACAGTAATTTGGAGAGAAATCTTCGTAAGAATATGCTGTAGGCGGTTTATATAAAGTGATATGTCGTTAAATTATGTAGTTCCGATAAAAAGCAGATGACTTAGAGAGACCGCTAAGCCATTTTTGAAAGCTAGATATTGGCTCTTCACTTTTGGCTTAAGGTGGATACACTGGTATTTGACAAGTCTCAGCACAAACAAACATCCATTTTTTATCTCTACTGATTCAAAGCTTCTCTCAAGGGAGCTTCACTACAAGTGTATATCAACTTTGCTTTGTATTGACCGCAGACAATAGTTTGGCTACGAGATGTTGGTCCTCTTTTTTTGTAGTTATCTTTACTCGCGCCATACTGGGTCCAAGACTATGATAACACTAGGGCTCCTCTCTGACCCAGGCCACACCTTTTACAGTGCTCCTATCCCCTTTTACCTCGAACCTAAGATCATTGATACATTGACCCATGACGGGTAGCCATTTAGCTCAGTAATTACCCGTAGAATTCAACCACCTTTTCTACGGAACCTTCTGCTCAAAAAAAAATTGAAAAAGAGCAGCCATGGAAACCGGTACGAGGTCGGATGGTGCAGTGGTACACTATCCGGGCCGTTCTTCCAAGTAGAGTCTGGGTAGCTTGGACACATGCCCCACTTGAGACAGGAGAAAGCTGGTTCGAATCCAGCAAGACCCTCACACCACTTCTCACGCGGTGATACTGTATTCGTAGAATGACGAAAGCATGCTCAGATAGCCACAGGTTTTTCTCGCTTTTCCCTGTGGTGGGTATTCACGGAAGAGGGTACATGTCGTAAGGCGTTATTCTCGTAGTTGTATCTGCAAATGAAATCTGAGTATGAGTGTTCCAAACGTCAAACAGAGTTATTCTGCGTCACATACATATCTTCCGTAATCATTCGCGTCATAGCCTCAGGCTGCAAACGCAAAAATGATTTAAAAAAAAAAAAAAAAACCGGTACGCGGGAAAAAGTCTCAAAAAACCTGCAACTCCAGCCAGGCGAGGCCTAGACACCAGAGCCACACGAGGTGCGTATCCCCATCTGTATCTCCCTAATATCTCATGGTCCAGATATCCTCCTTATACCGACACCACCAGCGCTCAGGTAGCGGTGCTCTTTCCTCGGGAGACAGTATAATGCCAGAATATCTGTAAACAGTGAGAATTCATCTTGGTAAAAAGGACCAACTTAGTCTGATCCATCACCACCATAACGGGAGCTGGGTACGCCCCGGAAACTCGTTTGGGTGACGATCCTCCGTGGCCAAGTAATGCGTATTTCTGTTGGCTCTGAAGATAAACTCCAGGTTCATAGGGGACACCACACACAGGTAGAGACGCTGTCTCCGTCCCCTTAGCGGCTCTATTCATTAGCCCCCAAAATCCTGACTTTAGGACCCAATGTCAATTCTAGTAACGACTTTTAAAGTCGACTTTATACATAAGATTCAGTAATGAAGCTTATGAGCTATACCAAGAATTAGAAATTTTTCCGGGTGGCGCCTCTAATTAAATCCAACTATTTCGAATTTTCACACTATTTCAGCCGACATGACTGGAGTACAAGCTGCTGACTGAGATATCTCAGATACTACCACCAGTTATCTTGGTAGCTTTACTGTCAATAAAATTTTCCAGAAGCAAGAGAAGTAGTATCGCGAAAAAGAGCTCTTGGAAGGTTTTCGTTTGGACTTTGCAAAATGGCAAAAAGATAACTTAAGAATCCTTTGCCCAGAAATAAAGGTTTACCGAAATTTTCTTGACAAAGATGGGATTTATATCTCAAAAAAACTATTCATCGACATAGGAGTCATGTGTCGAAGCTGCTGCACAGAGTGGAATCTTTAGAATTATCGATAGACGAGCTTACTAGGATTGCTGCTGCTGGAATAAGAAATTCAAATTAACTCATCAACATCGTTCGTCTCATGGTTCGCTTCAAGCATTAGTTTAAAATAGTTAAAGGCTGTTTGCTCGAGCACCCTCCTCTCTCAATAACAGAGTCAATGGGAAATCAAACTCCCATCGAGCTGGAGCAGAGGACCTACAACGCTTATCTAATGAGCAAGAAGACTACGTAGTTAAATGGATCACCTAACTAGACCATGTTGAAGAAGCTCCGTCGCAAATTTGAGTGCGAGAAATGGCTGCAAAATTACTGGAGATGGGAGGCGATATAAAGCCGCTTGGTAAGCGATGGGTCACCAAGTTTCTTACGCGACACTCTCAGGTTAAAGATATAATTAGGCAGCCTCTTGACCGGTCGAGAGTTGAGGCATCGACTGAAGAAGCAATTGGCCAATTGTCCACGCTTTTCGGGAGTATTCGTCGCGAATTTCAAGTGGCTCTGGAAAACGTGTCGAACATGGATGAAAATGCTCTTGTGCAAGGTATAGACGCCAATCAATGTGTTATTGGTGAGTCAAACAAGAGCTTTACCTACAAGAAGGCCTCGCAGGGTCAAGAGTGGGTCTTAATTATTGAGACCGTTAGTGCTACCTCCTGCGTAATACGGCCTCTAGTAATCTCCAAGGGAAGTGCACTACAGAGTAGCTGGTTTGAGGAAGAGGCACCTAACTGGATATATGCGACATCGATCAATGGATAGAAATCCAATCAACTTGCCCTTGGATGGTTGAAATCCATTGTTACACAGAAAAAAAACCCACAGAATGCGTTATTGTGGCGAATCTTACTACTCGACGGTCATGGGAGTCACTCAAATATAGATTTTCGATGGGAATCATTACAAAATGAGATACATTTGGTGTACATGCCCCCTCACACGTCTCACATACCCCAGTCACTTGATTTGTCATGTTTCTCGCCACTCAAGGCACGTCATGGCCAGCTTCTTGGTGAGCTCTCGTTAATTGACAATTCAGCACCGATCAAGAAGCAAAAATTTATCAGATGCTACCATAAAGCACGTCGTGATCGCCTCAGCAAGGCCCAGATTCAAGGCGGTTGGCGAGCTGTAGGCTTGTCCACGTTTAATAGACAGAAAGGACTGAAGAATCCGTTCGCTTTACCATCAACCCAAGAGTGCCCAAAAATACCGCAACAACAATCCAAACACGCCATTTTGATGAGAGCGACCACTTAAAAGCTCTCTGGTATTTTTAATTGTTTTCAGAGCCTCCGGGCCCGATCTGAGTTTACAGGATAGTCAAGCACAGCCATGTACGCGGCTGCGAAATTTACAGGTAGATTCCAGGCAGAACTTGCAGAGCAAAGGCTCTTTAACAAAGCCGGGACTCTTCAAAATGAGCATTTATCAGTTTCGAGAAAGAAGAGAAATGTAGTGATCAACCCTAACACTTAGTTTAGGGGTATCGAGGCTATCAAAAGAGCAAAGGATCAGGCAAGAGAAGCAGAAGCTTGAGAAACGATAGATCAACATATTATTAGAATGGAGGCTCGAGAAAGACATAATAGATTGAATATTTTTTAGCGAATTGCCAAAAATAAAGTAATATTCGTAGAATAATATCCATATAAATAAATTAAACTCTTCACACTACATCAAATGTCCCAAAGGGGGGTGCTCGGACTTATCAAATCAATAAAAGGATGGAAAATGGCTGGCTAAGTCGAACTCTTCCCCTTCAGGCGGTACCGGCTGTAAACGCCCAGTATGTTCGCATATCTGGGATTGCCAAGAAGAGTCGCAACTCATTCAAAGCTGGAGGCCCAGAAAGCAATCTCGGTCGATGAATTTTCAGCCTGTCAATAATCCTATTCAACAGAATTTAGACTTAGTCAATCCCAAGCCTCTCACGCCCAGTTATCTTTTCAACTGGAGCCACCTTCTCCCGGAAATTACCTGGGAAAAATAGAATCATCATCTACCTGGACTAACACCCACATGCCTGCTCCCGATTTTATGGACACCCAACCGAGGATTTAAGATGCGGAGCACAAATTTGGGAAGGCAGGCATGACACACGGTTCTTATTTGGGAAGAGATCTGGAGAAAGCTCCACCAGAAAAGGACGGATGGATCTTGAGATGCGGGAGAAGAATGAAAGGGTTGTGGAGAGGGAATCATGAAAAATTTTGACTGCGTTGCGTTGTGCGTGTGCTGGAGCAATGCTTGAAAAAGTGCTGCTGACACTCTAAATATCGACATAAATTTGATGTTCCCAAACCGCCCTGTGCTCTAGACGGCTAGCGCTCCTTTAGTTGGCAGAGTACATTTGTGGAACGGCACCACCCCAGTCGATCGGTTGTCTGATTCAGAGTTCTTCCGGTCGAAGAGTCATTTCTGGATTGGCTGTTATGGAGGACAGTTGGCAATTGAGACACCACGCGATCAGTGACTCGGGACAGATGGTCGCAAGATGCAATTGGCTCGGGGGAATCTTAAGGGATGTGGGTGGGGAAGGGACATCTACTTGGTTGGAATCTTTCGGGAGACTGACGCATCGGGTAGCCATAGAAAGGCTGAGCTAACCGGCATATGGAGTCTAATTGTGCAGTGATACATTTGTCCGGGCTGTTCTTCAAAGTAGAGTCTGGGTAGCTTGGACACATGCACCACTTGGGACAGGAGAAAGCTGGTTCGAATCCAGCAAGACCCGCACACCACTTTTCTCGCGGTGATATTGTATTCGTGGAATAATGAAAGCATATTCAGATAAACATGGGCTTCTCTCGCTTTTCCCTGTGGTGGGTATTTACGGAAGAGGATACATGTCGTCAGGCGTTATTCTCGTAGTGGATTCTGCGAATAAAATCCGAGAGCGAGTGCTCCAAACGTCAATAACCGAATCATTCTGCGAAATATACATATTTACGTCATAACACGAGGCTTTTTACGCATGATTGATCGAATTTTAGAGAAAACCCCCACACCATCGAAATAGCATATTGAAAACTGAGATTAGCCTAGGAATATTCCTGGCAATCAACACATGAGGGCAAATTATCCTGCGAAATATGTTCCTTACCTCATTCTTATAATTACCAACGGTACACTAGATATGAAGAAATAGTATCAACTTGGTGTAAGATTGTGTATTTTCCAAAGTCTACGGGAAAGAAGGCTACTGAAGTAGAACACATGTGTTGCCACACAACGGATTCTTAAATCTCTTTTCAACGGCCCACAAGTTCGACGAAGTCAAAGAAAAACCAGCCTGGTTTTTGGCTTAAACCTGTGGCGATCTTTTCACTTTACATTTGAGTGCTATCTTTGGAGAGATGAAACCCTGTGAAGTTCAGGTCCTTCGATTCAGGAAATAAATACAGAAATCGCCAGATCTCTTTGTAATCATGAGAAATCGAGCTCATCAAATTCCCCGGAAAAGCAGACATTCTCCCCCGCTGAAAGAAAATTGGTGGATCATGAGTCCCAGGAGTTTATGAGCTTCTTTGTGAACTGTATCCTTGGATTATTCCACGGTACTTTTTTACTGCTTATCCCTTGAGCGCATTTAACTTGAATCCGACTGGACATAGTCCGGAACATTCGATGATGCTCGATCAAGTAGAAGCTGAAGAAACCACAGCACTGTGAGAAACGTCACACTTGGTCTTATCGGCATCTGGCGATAACGGTACGAATGAGATAATGATGCTATTCCCGTTAGTTCAACGTGTTAAATAACTTTTTGTTGTGGAATTGGCCTCTTTACCAGCTCCGCGTGGTCTGTCGCTCAGTTCGAGACGTATCACCCAAGCATATCTAAGTTTCAATTCCAAGCTCGCCCGTACTACCACGACAATCCTACTAGAAAAAAAGTGAGAAAATTCTATGCCGTGACACATATAGGATACTTGAACTGCTGCATGTATCCTAAAATAAGCAGCACTCTCTTCTTAGATCAGTCATTATTATCATGAGATGATTCGAGAGATGGAAAAATTATCCGATTACTCATGTCCTCTGATCGTCCAGAACAGGACGAGTCCTCGGTACCGTGTCTACCCAAGCCGGTAACACACATGTAACCGAATCTTGCGCGATAAAAAATCGTAAGGATATCAGGCCGTGAACTTGAGAGAGAAAGGGGTTTTGGAAGATCACTTGAGACATTGACGCTTCACCCCCATTTCTCGTTTAATAACTGTTGAGTGGTGATTACTGAAGATTAAGACAATCTTAAAATTATTCGGCAGGGGCCAGATAATTGTCGTCGCCGAATAATCCCCACCTAGTCAATTTAATGGAGGTCCTTTTAGGGCAGTGAGCTCACGACACTTGTATGTACGTTGCTTGCATCTGCCAACTACAAGTTATATCTACTGTTTCTATGGACACGCCTCTGTACAGTTCAGGGAATGATTAAATCAAGCTCTTTAAATGTCATAACAATGCCAGGATACAGTCCATGCACGAAGCGCGAATATTAGGGCTAAGGGGAATAAATAGGACATATCTCCGTCGTTTCTCCATTTAGTCCCTATTTTATCCTCATATTCACATCATTTACTATATCTAGCTGCCGTATTGAATAGTGTGAAATGGCAGATGAAGAATATGAATCACAGACTTCGCCATGATCGATTAGACTTAGAGTCTACCGGTTTGGTATCCATTGTCGTGGATAGCTTACTCACCGACAACCACGGTACAGGCTCAGGGGTATAAGTCCAATTCGGTGATTCTTCAGATTAGAGTCTCGTTTCCTGAGCGACGGGCCAATTGGCCGAGATATTCGCGAGTAAATAGTTATGAACAATTAATAATTCTATTCTAGGGAACGATAATTGGTGTGCTAACCTCTATAGCTATACACTTTTCGCAGAGAAAGAGAACAATAGCCGACCCTGAAGTCTGGCACGCCGCCAACATCTTCACTGACAAGAAAACAGGCAGACAAAAGATGAACTTCTCGGGAACGCCATCCCATTCACACCGACACCTAAAAAGGTCGCAAAGTAGTGTTGCCATACAGTTAAGAAACGAACACATCGGGCTCAAATCTTATCTATACCGAAGAAAAGTCGCTGGAATTGATAATCCAAGTTGCCGATGTGGATATCCTTCAGCAAACGCCAAGCACGTGGTGATGACTTACCCACTAAGGGTCAAAGGAAGGAGATAAGTGTGGAGAAAAGCCAAGAATCGGTCTTTCGGGGTCATGATTAACAACCCAGAAAATCTCAGTAGAATAACGCAGTGGATCCTAGACCCGGGATGGTTAGAGCAGTTTCGTGTGGCTAGGGAACTGGAGAGGCGGATGCTGGAGAGGGAAGAGAGGAGGTGCTTGGAGCAAGTGAATCCGCATTGCGCAGAGCAGTGCAAACGCACTTTCTGACGGAGAAATCCAACCGGATAGAAATTCATATTGTCAGAAAAGATGGAATATTGTAACCGAAATGTGACTAGTGTACCTGTCTGTATCATGATATATATCACGTGCTCACCTGTATTTCACGCTAGCAGCACTTATGTAATATTTCCTTAAGACGTTCATTGTGGTTTACGCATATCTCTAGAATTAGATAGATGAAGGAGATAGAGAAAGGAGAATAAGAGATCCTATATACAGAATTTTCCAACACATATGGTAGGTTCAGGGGGGAGGGTTTATCGAATGGTTTTCCTCCTGTGTAATTTAAGAGTACGGTAGACACCTACGCAGGTCAGGCTGGCCAAGACGAACTCTTCACCTTCACGCGGTGCCGGCTGTAATCGCTCTGTGTATTCGCTGCATATTTGAGATAGCCAAGAAGAGTCGCAAACGGATGGCAACCAGCGCATACGCCTCACCTTTCTCGGTCAATGTCCACCAAGCGTCAGTCAATCCAACCCCCAGTGGCCATTTCTATCGATCCACCATCTTCGACCTCCCGACGTATCGAACTACGAACCCCGGCAATCACTTCGATAATCGGACTATCCCGATCTTCTACATTGCTTCGGCGCGCCTCTATCTACAGACCCACGATGATACGACTACCCGACGGAGGAAGAAAGTCAGAGGGCACAAAGATGGAGAGGTTGTAATGGCTTTGGAAGGCCAGGTTGCGGCGGGAATCCACGAGAAACGTGTGGACATAAAGTTTGGCTCGAGAAAGGGACGAGGTGGGTTTCAGAGGAAGGCTTCATGAATTGACGTCGGAATATTCGACTTGGGGAGTGCTGCGGGTGTCGAGGGTTTTCAGTTCGGTCGAGTACGGACACTACTTTGTAAACTGGTGTGATAGGCTAGCACCAAAACGCGTACAAGGAAGGTATGGCGGCGAAATCTTGTCTATTTCCTATATGATGAGAGGATTATCTGGCTAATGCTACACTATTAATATGTAGGTTCGGTAAACATATGATATCACCACAGCAACCAATGAAGTTGTGATGCATCATCATTGGTCCCGATTTTATCTCTACTTGTTTAGTTGCAGGCGTAGCCTGTAACAACTGGTAACGCTTGCTTTTTGGAGGCGAGACATGTGGCTTCAGTCGTGACGACGGTACTCGGCGCGAGTCGACGGACGGTTGAGAAATCTCTTTGTCGCGTGGACGTTCGCGGCGGAGAGGAAGGGGAAAATGCAAGACGTCGAACCTTTGGCACTTTCGAGTATTTTTTCATTCTAATTGTTATGTTTTTTTTTTCGCAACGACTGGCTAACAATAGTCAGGGAATTAGGCAGTTCAGCGTCTGTAGGGATCGGCTGCCCGTATCACGTCTCTTGGATGCAGGTGTTGTGCCTGATACGACCCGAATTCAAATCAAGTCAAACCTGCGTGGGCCGCTAGATGCGCCACACTCGGGCAATTGAAATCAATCATATATATACATGGTATCAGAGGCAATTAGTTTTATATGTAGTATTGTAGCCCTAAATGTTGTAGCTAACTAGTGCTAATTTTATATTTCATTGCCCTTCTAACTACCAGCTCAATCTACAAAATTAACGCTAATTAGTAACAATATTTAGGGCTGCAATACTACATGCAAGTTGGCATTTGATCCCCCAATACTTTTTTTTTACATCATTTTTGCGTATGCAGCCTGAGGCTATGACGCGCATGAGTACGGAAGATATGTGACGCAGTATGACTGACGTTTGGGATACTCACTCTCAGATTTCATTTGTAGATACCACTATGAGAATAACGCCAGACGACATGTACCCTCTTCCGTGAATACCCACCATAGGGAGAAGCGAGAAAAACCTATGGTTATCAGAGTAAGCTTTCGTCATCCTACGAATATTTTATCACCGAGTCTTGCTGGATTCGAACCAGCTTTCTCCTGTCTCAAGTGGCGCATGTGTCCAAGCTACCCAGACTCTACGTGGGAGAACGGCCCGGACAGTGTCCCACTGCACCATCCGACCCCCCTGATACCTTGTGTGTAGGATATGTGACCTCTGTCCAATATGATTTATTTTTTTTTTTTTGATTACGTACTATGTCGTGCCGACGCACAACACACGACCTTAAGGATCATGTACCGGTGAGCTCAGCCTATCTATGGCTCCCCTACGCGTCAGTCTCCCGAAAGATGCCAACCAAGTAGACGTCCCTTCCCCACCCACACCCCATGAGATTCGCCCGAGCCAATTCCATCTTGCGACCATCTGTCCCGAGTCACTGATCGCGTGGTGTCTCAATCACCAACTGCCTTCCTTGACAGCCAATCCAGAGGTGACTCTTCCATCGGAAAACCCTGAATCAAAAAACCGATCCACTGGGGTGGTGCCGTTCCACGAATGTACTTTTCTCCCACATGAAGTTCAGGGGTTTGTGATATCCGAACTAAAAACCAGCAGGTGATACTAGAGCTGTATTGAGTGCAGAACTACCCGTGTGACATAGGCTTCAAAACTACGCAAGGCAGTAGCAGGAATCAACCTGGCAACTTGGATCTTTGATTCTCTAATTATGATCGCCATGTAACTAAAAACTCATCCCATGTTACGGCGAGACTCGGAAGGGAGATTAAATCGCCGTCTTCGAGGGCAGATCGGCGAGCGGGCGTTCGAAAGGAGGGAATCAAAGATGAGTTTAAGATGGTGGATAGGACAAGGTAAAGATAAGGATGGAGATAAGTAAAGAGATAGATAAAGTTTTGAAGAGCTGTGGATGAGACCGACAGAGGAAGTAATGGATAAAACCACTATTTGATAGATATGTAGAAAGAATACAAATTGCAAAGCTGAAGATACATCGTGTCCTTCTCGCCTTCTTAGATATGAAGGTGCGCCGACTCTTCCGACAAATAACCAATAACAGACCATCAATAATTACAAGACATTATGAAAAACTCATCTCTATTCCAATACGCCGACGCTCCCAAAACCAATTCGAAAAATCGTGCACCGATACTCCCGAGAGCCAATCTAATATTTCCTGATCCATCAGGCGCGACATATCTTCATTGAAATCATAACATCCCATCACAGTCGTCGAATGTACGGATACATTCTTTTTAAATGAATGTGTGCTTATGATAGACACTACGAAGGAAAGCAGAATCATCGATAATATGATGATTTGACTGTGCGACGAGTGTAGAGAAATGTCAAAATTTTTTGAATTACTGCAGATAGCAATTCTGCGGATTACAGGACAAGGTTGCGCGTGCACAAGATTGGTGTATTAAATAAGTTCGTCTTAGCCAAGAGGCTTAACGTGACAGCTCATGACAACGAGACGAAGGACTTGGAGCCGAGACGGCAGAAACAAAGAGTCGGAGAGAGAAACTCGTTGAAGGCGCTCGAGTAGAAGAAAGACCATGGGGGCGATGAAAGGTCACTAGTAAATCGATAGGACAAATGTCAGGGTTTGTATGGACGACAAACAAATATATAGATAAGAATACAAAACTGAGCGATTCAGAACTTACCGGGTGAGCTACTACCTCGACATTTCTATAGGAAATTCAAAGCAGAAGGAAACGATGAACAATACATGAAAACAGAAACATGACGCACCAGCTTTGGGCATCCTAAAAGATTCCGAGGTCATGGTGAAGTTTCAACGGGACTGCCCGTGATTGATTGAAGTTCATTAAAGGTTAATCTCAGAAATAGCCGAATAAAAAGCTGGCCCGATTCCGGATAGGATCTGTCTTATTTGTGTATCTAATTTTTAGCGATGTTACTATTTGACAGAGACTTTGTTGTATTCAATCCGGATACATTCTTTTTCCATATAATGACACGAAAGTTAGATGCCAGCACTAGTCAATTAGCCTGGGGTTTTTCTGGATTTTAATTGATTAAATATTACATAGTTCCATGAGTTTGCAAAGCTCTGGAAGCCAGATATTCGCACCTGGGGAAGAGCTGGGAGACAAATACATGCGTAAACATGCCTGCACGTGGGATCGGCCATACATGATAACTCCTTAGAGTCAAACGGTGAAGATGCCTAGAGTACCGTTCAGCTTTGTAAGCATTTCTTCTCTTTCTCCCCATGCCGTGCTAAGCGAGGTCACAGCCCCACCAGCACCAACATTATAACTCTGTCCCCCATCAATAGACTGGCAATTATCGTCGTCACGTGTGTAGAGACAGCGAATATTTACGCTCCAATCGCCTCTTCCACGAACATCAATATATCCCACGACACCACTATAAAGACTGCGTTCTTTCCCTTCAATATCCTGTAAAATTTCGCAGCTTCGCTTCTTCGGTGCCCCGGTCATGCTCCCCGGTGGCAGAGAGGTGGCAAGAACATCTAAACCAGTATGGCGTCTATTTTGAGTGCCACGTATCCTTTCGTTTTGGCTCAATTGTGACTCATATTTTGGTGGTGCATGAGACGGTATTTGCCCCGTCACCACGGATATCATTTGAAATACTGAAGTATATTCTTCGATGACCATAAGCCGCGGAACCGAGACATTTCCTGAGCCACAAATACCATGGAGGTCATGACGAACTAGGTCAACAATCATAAGATTCTCTGCTTTTTCTTTGGGCACATCGAGAATTGCTGTAGCTTGAGCAAGAGATCGAGTGGCGGGCGACTTCTTGACTGTACCTTTCATCGGGCGCAATTCGCAGCGTCCATGCTCGTCCCACTTAAGAAATTGTTCGGGCGAAGCAGAGATGAATGTGGTTAGTCCAAGATGGATATATGAAGCGAATGGAGCGGGCTGATGTCGAGAAAGACTTTTGTAGATTTCCCACGATGAAGTTGAGCCCGGAAGTCGAATGAGGGTCTGCTCGGTTAAACAGAGCTCATAGGAAGAGCCTGCTCGTATGTGAGATTGACATGCAAGTACTTTGGATTCATATGCCTGTTCCTCTGGTAATATTATCTGCTGAGCTGAGATTTTTTTAATGTGTTGGGTGTCTCGAACATCTTTTTTTAATCTAAATTTCTCTATTTTTTGGATAATACTTTTGATCCGATCTTCGGCTTCCTTTTCCTGAAAATCATGTGCTAACTGTTGAATATAAACAAGATTCTTGAGGTGATTAACAACAATACTCGATTTTACCCATACAAAAGATAAATCTGGCCTAGACCTATCTTTTGAAGTTTGAGTTTTTTGGTCTACATCGATGAGCTCCAAACCGAGTTCATAGGTTGTGTAGCCCATAAAACCACCCAAGAATGGAGACTCGTCTTCGCCTCCAACTGGTTTAATTTTCTCTAGTTGAGCTGCTACATAGTTCCAGACTCCACCATAGTGCTGTTTGTCGAGACTGCATCTGTTTGAAGTTTCTCCGATGGTTGAAGGTACGACCAAGTCAAAGTATTGTTTTTGCGTGGCATACTCTAGTCTAGGACAATTATGGATATCAAGTCCAATAATACTGAACCTTCCACTAACAGGTGTCTTTTCGTGTGCATTTGAAGATTCGAAGACAATACGATCTATTTTGTTTTCCTGGATACATTCGACGATATCTGAGACTGTCATACCTTGAGGCAGATTGATCGCTTGGGAGAAACATGTACTCCCAGAGAATACAGCAGCACCATCATGGGGATTACGTGCATCACTGTTCAAGTCGCTGTACTCATTCTTACTCAGAAGACTATCTTTTACCAAAGATCTTCCTTGGGATCGGCTCGATACATCGATAATCCGCCTCCCGAATTTTTCATTCCAGAAGACGGCTTGAGTGAACCAATTTTTGATAACTTTTTTGCTTTCGTCATCTGTACAGATTGACTCGGGGTGATATTGAAGGGCCCAAAACGGCTTTTTAGTGTGTTGGACAGCGACCAAAACTTTTTTATCTTTGATTCCTGAGTCGTTCGGAACAGAGAGATCGTGTTCTACCCAGGCCAATGGCAGAAGATCTGGACATTGTCTAGTTTTTCTCCATTTTTGAGTTTCCCAAGCTTCATCTGACAACTCGCTGTGTCCGATATCCGCGCACAGACTTTGATAAAGAGTTGCATACGTTTTTTCCACGTCATGGAAGATGGTCTTGGTCGAATCACATTTTCCACTGTGGGTTATCTCTCGAGTCATGCCATGCTGCGGACCGCGCAATCTCTTAATTTCACCGCCAAATTCTAAGCAAAGACTCTGAAATCCGAGACAAATCCCGAGCACTGGAAGTGTTTCTTCTGATGGTAGTCTCCAGATCCGTTTTATAAGTCCTACATCATTTTCATTCTCAGGATTTCCCGGTCCAGGACCACAGACCACAGCCTCATATTGTCTCAACTCCTCAAAGAACGCAGTATCCGAAGCTAGTAAGACTGGATTATCGATTTTGACACTCCGAACTGATGCGTCAAGAGTGGTTTCTAATAAGGATATAATATTATTGGAGAAGCTATCATAGGCGTCAATGAAAAGGACCAAAGGCTTTGGCATTTTGCCTTTAATGACTTACGGTCGACTTGTGACTCTCAATACGCCTGTAATTTTTATCACAGAATGCCAATTGAGTCTGTAAGTCTGATGTAAGTGTCTTCCTGTTTGTATCCACTCGAATTCTCTTTTTATGACAGCCGCGCTAATTAAACAAGATTACATAATGGTACACGCAAGACTTCATGATGATTCATGATGCGAGCCAGGTTTCGATATCAAAGTAGATTAGTGCGGAGAGAGAAAATTGTAGTTTGGTTTGAGAGTATAAATCGGAAAGAGTCGTGCCTAGATCTTCGACAGTAATTGATTTCATTATGATGGGTTAAGTGATGAAGAATCGTTGATGCGCCGGGATGGGTTTACGTAGATCATCCGACGTAAAACCATCCTGCTGGGACGGCAAGCTATAGACTAGAGTTTCGGTATCGGTGCTCTCTAGTTTCCGAGACCGAAGTTGCAGTTGAATTGTTGCTGTCCCGACTAGCCCGCGGCAAAGCTAATGACTAGTCGCACTCTACTGCATTGTAGTCACTTGATGTTTTTTTTCTTTTTAAATTATTTTTGCGTATGCAGTCTGAGGCTATGACGCGCATGATTACGGAAGATATGTATATTTCGCAGAATAACTCAGTTTGACGGTTGGAACACCCATACTCAGATTTCATTTGTAGATACCACTATAAGAATAACGCCTGACGACATGTACCCTCTTCCGTGAATACCCACCAGAGGGAAAAGCGAGAAAAACCTATGGTTATCTGAGTATGCTTGCGTCATCCTACGAATATATTATCACCGAGTCTTGCTGGATCCGAAGCAGCTTTCTCCTGTCTCAAGTGGCGCATGTGTCCGAGCAACCTAGACTCTATTTGTGAGAACGGCCCGGGCAGTGTACCACTGCACCATCCGACCCTAGCCACACTCTTGCTACATTTTATTTTATTCAGCCTAATACATATATTTTGTGTTGTAACCAATTTTCCATGCATCCTCAACTCCGGTGAACTTATACCCCTGTGGCACTTTTGGAACGCATATTTCTGCACTCGCTAGAATAATCCTCGTCCTCGTGTATTAGTAAGTATGTATTAGTAATCAGTGACGTAATTTAATCCACACTTATATACATCATAAATTTTCGAAGACCAACTGGAAAAATTTTTCATTCTCTGTGCTACAATACTCTCGTCACTTCAAGTGCACTTATTGACTTGCAGTATATGACCTTTGTCATACCAATAGTTACTAGTCTTGGCTCATAACTAAATGAACTACAAATACCGGTACATGTACACGGATGCGCGAGCACGACGATAATTAATAAAGGCCGCAGCTAAATTCCAGTGCACTAAGCCTAAATTGATACACCGCATGAGTGACAAGCCTTTTGATTGGTTCTGAATACACAAACCCTCCTTACCATTTTTCCAGATGGTTCAACTCTGAAAATTGAAAAATAGGCTGACTTAATAATGTAAAGCTCACTACATGCATCAAATATAATCTAAGGCTTGATAAAATGTAATTTGGTGTACCTCATATATCAATCAAATTCATGTCACATATTATGGCTATAGCTAATCTAGCTTAATGTTAATTGAACAGTGCTTAATCATTGAATTCATCGCCATAGGTTGCAGTTCTTTCATCTGCCTCTGTTCCAAATGTATACATAGTGACTGTCATAGCCTTTGGCTGGTCTATCTACCCATCCATTCATATTTTTAATAGGACTTTACCAGGGGATCGTTCGCGAATTGTTTCTGGCTCATGTAAGTCTCCATGAACTTTTAGCCTGGATATACCTAGGGATGTTGTTGAGCGAGAAACTCTATTATGAAGAGGTATCCTTGTTTTAGAATGACGACCCTCTTTGCTGTCTGCATTGTCTCCTTTTTTTCTCTTTAGACTTTCTGGTAACAATATTAGAAGGCTAGCATACGTTAAAGATGAATGGAGTTGTATTTTGCATTGAATCCACAGGCTTAGAGCTCTTAAAGCTGTCATTGCAATGGAGTCATTCCACTAAGCTGGTTTTGCCTTTTCTTTTTAATAAAATTTGAAATATCCTTGTTTATGAGATTAAGTGCTTCCCTGGCTCTGAAATCACTCATAATTTGGCCGACTGAGAGGCCAGATTTTGAAGATAGAAGTATTTCCTCTCGTAATGTTTCCGGTAGAGCTGCAGCTCGATGGGCTGAATAAGCTCTACTAGAGGTATTCATACCATGAATAAGTGTATTTTTGGAGGATATTTCCCATTGCTTGTCGTCGTTAAGTTTTATTGTGATCCTAAATTGATATCCACACTTCTAGCTTCCAGTTCTATCTCTCTGCTTGATTTTGTTGTGATCTTTGAATTTCCTTGACGAATTTTTGATCCCTCATCGCAGCTCTGACAAGAAATTATGAGATCATTTGTAATTCTACTCTTCTTTTCGTAAAGGTTTGAGAAGGTATATTATCTATTATTAGCTTGTGCTTGGGCCCACGAAAATGCCTCTGCTTCAAAATTAAATATAGGTGTCTTTACTGGGAATGAAGTATATTCGCCATTGGGAAATCCAAGTGATAGAGAGGTATCCATGATAAGTCAAGGTATACAGGTGAGCAAGGTAATGACCAACATGGAGTAAGGTTGTGAATTACTTCAGGTATTTTTAAACTTAAATTGGGTTAGAAAGTACGATGGATATTCGAATGAAGTTTGAATGATGTGTGGTCGAAAATCCAATGTTAAAAAATAGATTTATTGAGATGTAATCGATGCTGAAGCAGCATCAGCTCTCATGAATTTAGAATTAGCGTTGCAACTCCTTTTTTCTCAGTTCGCTACTAATCTAAAGGTGCTTCTTGACAGCCCCAAATTTGCTCATTACCTACTACCAAGTCCAAAATGCTCATCACAAGAGCTCTTCACAAGAATTACGAACAGGGCATCAGATTGGCCTAGTCGACCTCGCCTAACCCACAAAATAACAGGTGAAGTTAGGGCTCATTAGATCCCCGGTCACGCTAGAATCAAAGGAAATACCGTAGCGGACAGCGCTGCCAAAGAAGCTATATTGATGACACTGATACCCAACTCATAAGCCCTGGCTTCAGCAAAAATTTGGGCGATCGTGATATTGAGCGCAGCTTTCAAGGAGTAATGGGAAATACATACCCTTCAGTAATTCACGGATCTTCAATTCGAATTCTAACGGACGTATCCATCAGAGCTATCGCTGCTCCAGCCCCTAATCGCCATCATCTACGCTTCGTGCACTGGATATGGCGACTTTGCCGCGTTTCAAGAACGTTTCAACCGCCCTAAAGCGTATGCCCATTGCAGCTGGGGCGAACGTAAGTATTCCAGACACATGTTCCATTGCAGACTGCCACTCTTGAGACTTCCAAAAGCGCCCTGAATACATCTAAATAACGTCTCCTTTCTTCTTATTACTGCCAAATGGGGCTGTTGAACTCACCAAATGGTTGCTGGATATAATATTTTTCACGAAAATAGGCTCCAAACCAGCACTTATAGATTCAAATCCCCTAGTTGAAATATTTGACTCCCCATTACTTCCCTCAAATATCAGCACATCGAAGTCGGTGACCTCTAAAAATGAAGAAAAAAGTTTTCCGATTATTCAAATCGCTGCAACATCTAAAAGACCATCCAACGTTATAATATTCTCACCTCTCCGTATGGAATGTTGAGAGGCTGTGTTAAGCCTGGATAAACTGTACATCTTAGTCTGGATTGTGTTTCCGTGTTAGGGGAAACAAAGGCTCCCAGTCGGGTCGGATGGTGCAGTGGTACGCTGTCCGGGCTGTTCTCACGAGTTGAATCTAGATAGCTTGGATACACGCATAACTTGGGACTGGAGAAAACTGATTCGAGTCCAGCAAGACCCTCACACCACATCTCTCGCAGTGATCACGCGCAAGCTGGGTGACGAAAGCACTCTCAATTAACCACTTGTTTTTCTCGCGTTTCTCTTTGTTGAGTCAACACAGAAGTAGTCACATGTCGTAAGGGATAACTTCGCAGTGGTATCTACAATGAAATCTAAGTATGAGTGTTCCAACCGTCAAACTGAGTCATTCTGCGAAATGTGCATGTCTCTCATAATCTTTTGCGTCATAGCCCCAGGCAGCATACGCAGGACTGATTTGAAAAAATTCTCCCAACTTCGTGTGCACGTCAAGCCCCCATGTGTCACTAGATTTCAGCCAGTTAGAAAGCCGTATTTTAATATTACAATCTTATTTCAGCCGATAGCGTTGTATGGCTTGAATGGCGGAGTGGTATACTGTCCAGATTATTTTCCCAAGTAGCGCCTGAGCATTAGAGACACATGTCCCGTCTGAAAGACGAGGAAGTCGATTCGGATGAAACTAGACCATTCTACAACTTGTGCTTGGTCGCCGTGTGGCGATGTCGGAAGTTTCCAATATAATCAGAAGTGGCTGGCATGCGATCCTTTGGTAGAGATTTTCGCTTGAGAGTGAAAAGGAACGCAAGGTGCAAGACTTCAAGTGATGTCCTTAAATAAGCTTTCGTTGTGAATACTCCTCCAGACACTTTGAATCAACACGTTGTGTATCGTACACATGTTATTTCCATAACCATAAGGCTGCAACACAAGAATACTTGGAACGGCAAACAGATCATACAGCCTTGTGCGGCCGCATGTAATTTGACGATGAACGCTTGTTCTCAGCATTAGACAAGAAATCTCACGTACCGTTTACTGAGAAAGCAAACCACGAGTTCCAGGCTTGGGATTCCATCGCAGAAATCTATTGAAAGGCTGATATTTTTGTGACATCACCACTGAGTATGACGACTCCGGAAACAGCGCACGTACCGACGGAACATCCAGCGTTATTTCAGAAACGACGAGTGAAAGATAAAGCAAAATTTCGAAAACGAACCGTAGCCGTACCAACGATAGATAGCGAATCTGACTATTCCTCCTTTGAAGACGACTCTGGACACAAGACAAAGAGACGGAAAGTTCATACCAGCACCTTAGTTGCATCTTCCCACCAGAAGGCATCGTCAACAGCGGATCTTCAGCCAACCGTATTCACCGCCGAAAAAAGTACCACCATTAAGAGTTCTAACGATGCCACCAAATCTAGCAACTGGTACGATGAAGAACATCCAGAAGCATTATCAGCCAAAAATTTACTAGGAAGCACAAGAGCTCCACCAAGCGAGCCCGAACAAACAACCGCAACCTACAAAGGTCTCGCGAATACAACAACGTTCATCGCAAAGAATCCCAATGCGCCAAATCGGGTCGTTGGACCCGTCAAGGCGCCCACAAATCTTCGCACGATTACCATCACTGACTTTGCGCCGGATGTCTGCAAAGACTACAAACAGACGGGATTTTGTGGTTTTGGAGATAGTTGTAAGTATCTACACGCACGAGAAGACTACAAGCACGGCTGGCAGCTGGATCGAGAATGGGAAAACGTCACCAAAGGAAACAAGAACATCAATGGTACCAAGATTGCCAGTGCTGATCGAAACGCGAAGGACGATGATTCGGAAGATGATGATCTTGTTTTGGACGGAATCCCTTTTGCATGTATTATATGTCGAGAAAATTATCGGAATCCCATCGTGACGAAGTGTCGCCACTACTTCTGTGAGGCCTGTGCGCTCAAGAGGTATCGAAAAAAACCTTGTTGCGCGGCATGTGGCGCTGGCACTGGTGGGGTCTTCAATGTTGCAAAGGGACTCCAGAAATTATTGGAAAAGAAAAGAGAAAGAGCCCAAAAAAGGAGAGAAAAGGCAATCGAAGCTGGGGAGGAAGTTAGTGATGAGGAGGAATCATAATCATTTATGAATAAATACCATGGTCTACCGGTAATAACTTATCTCATTCCTCAATTTAGCATGAAAAGTATTTAGAAGACACAGATATCTCTATCCCTTGGAAAGTAGCTCCGGTCTACTTTATCCAGTTTATGAGGAATGCCTGGCTAGCTTCGACATGGCTAGCGCCACAGACCAATAAGATCGTCCCGTTACAAGAGATCTCATACTTAAAGGGTCTAATAAAATCCTATCTTTTCCCTCGACGAGCAAATCTCAATACAAGAGAATTTTGGTAATCCTTTACAGAAGAGAGATCTTCGATTCTCCTACTGTGAGACTTTCTTGCAGTTGATGGCTAGACTTATCTCCCTAGACAGAATTTCATTCTTAGATCTATGTATCAGCACGGTAGATCCAGACTTAATGGTTCAGCCAATGATTGAGATGACTCACGATCTAGAGACTCCCGTATTTACGATAAAAAATTACGATTGAGCCAGCATTACTTGGCCATCGGAGCAAACTATCTTATTTATACGAACTCCAAGCCTCGAATATGCCATCTAACTTTATCCCAACTCAAGGGTTAGGCGTGAAATAGGAATTTGTATCGTTTTTTGCAACTAATCATTACATGATATTGTCACATACTGCGCCTCATTTTGTCACTAGTTTATGCTACTAGCTATGGATGTAAGCGAGTCAGGAACTAGTCATGTGCGCCAAAATAATTGCTATGACAACTTGGACCTGTAATGATAAAAACACTTCTCTGTTATGAAAACGTCAGGGCGCGCTACTTACCAGCTTATATGTAGTACACACCTGCTCGAATATCATCTACAGGGCTAGGGATGTTCCGAGCTAGTTGAGATTAATCAGGGGCTGTAGTATAAGTTACACATTCCCTCGTGGGCTTAGAGAGTCAGTCGATATAATTCCTATCATCCGTTTCTACTTGCTTCCAGTATCCAACAGCACTCTATCAGTGATCATGACATTGTAGAGCCCTTATTTTCAATATCCTCTAATGTCATCCCGACTTCACCTATACATGCATGAAGTAGACAATATTTTAGCCCGCTTACTTTACGATCACGATTTCGGTGATAGCCCAGCACAGTAGTTATCAAAAAGTGTCTTCCCTCGCAGCTTGAGGACGAATACAGAATACGCACCGGGAGACTGGCTGCCTCGAATCAGAACACTTTGTTAAATCATATCAGAAAACCCAGATACCGGTCATCCAGGTAACTACTTTTGTCATTCTTGATAAGTCCGGGCGCCCCTCTTTGGGACATGTGATGTAGTGTGAAGAAATTAATTTATTTATAAGGGTATTATTCTACGAATATTAATTTATATTTGACAATTCGCTTAAAAATCTTCAATCTATTCTGTCCTCGAGCCTCCATTCTAACAATATGTTGATCTATCGTTTCTCAAGCTTCTGCTTCTCTTGCCTGATCCTTTGCTCTTTTGATAGCCTCGATATCCCTAAACTAAGTGTTAGGGGTGATCGCCACATTTCTCTTCTTTCTCGAAACTGATAAATGCTCGTTGTGAAGAGTCCTGTTGGAATACCAATCCAAGAGGCATAAAAACCAGTCAAGTATACACACGCGGATTGTGAGGATAATACTTCACGCGAACCGCGCGTGGCCTGTAATCACGTTATGTCTAGGAATCCCGTATGTTTATTTTCTTTGGTTGGAGTTCAGGGGTCGATAAGGGGATCTTGAATTACAGTATAAGAACCTCATATCCTGTACAAACAGTTAAAAAATAAAAAATATAGAATATATTACCTCCCTACTCGTCGAGTTGATTTATGATCCAATTTTCCCAACAAATCCTGGCTTTGTTAAAGAGCCTTTGCTCTGCAAATTCTGCCTGGACTCTACCTGTAGATTTCGCAGCCGCAGACATGGCTGTGCTTGTGTTACGGGATAACCCCGTGTGACTAGTCCTGACTGCGCCAGAACATTAATGTATTTACTACTAGTACACATAGCTAGTAATTGCGAGGCTGAGGATAGTAATGCCGGCGAGGCTGGTATTACACATTGCCAAGGCTAATTGGCGTGAGGCTGACATGACGAAACCCGCGAGGATAGATGTTCACCTGGTGGAGATTCATATCACATTCGTGGGATTGATATTCGAAGGAATGCAGAGTTTCGAGCAGGCTTGGGGCAAGACGACGAACATGTATATATATGAGGACATAGATGCTTCTTAAAGTTCTTTCGGTAGAATAGAATAATTAACTGATTTTACCTTTGGACTTGCTCTGGTGTTTACCTGTTTTACTTAGTGTGTGTGGGAACAGTATGTGATAGAAGGCAGAAGGATGGAAGACAGTTACTTAGGAATATGTGTGGAGTAAAATGTGTATTAGAGTAAAGTAGAAGAGAGAATCTGATGATTAGAGACAGGTGGAAGGTGAACTAGCTATATACATGCCAGGCTGATCTGTGCTTCTACAATCCGTGTTAGGTAGACTCAACAACTTAACTCAACTCGTTGGGTGGCTCGATCGATGGCGTGCATACTTCGACATTAGTGATCAACCAATTGGGGATGTCCGATCGTAAGTGAAAATCACAACACTCCCTCTGTCGATGTGCTGACTTGGAGCATTTGAATTTGTAGTTGAGTGGCTGTTAGCTTAGCTGATTGTAACCTGCAATTTAAGTTTGGTCAGAGCATCTGACAATTGTCTATCTGATGGGATGTAGACGATTGCTATTTGTCCGTTTTGGTATTGTTCTCTGCAGTAGTGGTTCCTAAGGGCAATGTGGGTTGATCGTTTGTGGTTATCGTGGTTCTTGATCAGAGATATTGCCGATTGGTTATCTACGCGAAGATTGGTGCAGCTTGCTCCTTCTATAAGACTCACTAGTTCGAGTTCTTGGAACAGAGACTTGATCCACTGCAGCTGTCTACAAGTTTCGGTCGCGGCTAGGTATTCCGCCTCAGTTGTTGAGAGGACTACCTCCTTTTGAAGGCGTCATTTCCAAAATATTGGTCCTGATGCAAGCCTTATTAGTGAGCCTGATGTCGACCTGCTGGTCGTGGTGTCTGCACCAAAATCTGTATCCGAGTATGCTTCCAGAGTTGGTTTATTTATGCCTTTTGTGAAGGTTATGCCTTTATCTGGTTGTTTTGCTATATATCGAAGAATATGGCGTGCGGCTTGGATTTGTTTAGTGGATAGGTTTGCTAGGAAGCGAGCTAGATGATTAACTGCAAACGTAATATCAGGGCGAGTGTTGTTGGAGAGATATTATAGTCCTTCGATGATCGAGTTGTACTCATGAATATCTTCCTTAGAGTATTTTGAAGTGTTGGCATCTGTAAGTTTACTTAATGGTGTGCTTGCTGGCTTGCAGTTTTCTGGGCCATGCCTCTACAGTAGTGTGTGGGCATATTGACCTTGGGAGAGAGTAAGCGTATTATTGTATTGGCAAATGTTGATTCCAAGGAATAAGTCCGTGTTGACAGGTTTTAACATGAATTTTTTGTGTAGAGCAAACATTAGTTTGTCTATTTTGTCGCGATTTGGTCCCATGACCTAAAAGTCGTCAAGGTGCAGGAGTACAAATAGATCATGTGGCTTGTTGGTGTATAAGCACAAGTCTGATGTTGTTGGGTGGAACCCCAGCGCTGCCAGAGTTGCTTTGGCGTCATCATACCAGAGTGCGGCAGCTTGCTTGAGGCCGTAAAGTCCCTTCCTGAGTCGAATAATGTATCCATCCTTTTTGAATCGTTTAGGCATGTGAGGGGCTGTCACCAAAACAATGTAAACAAAGTAAGCTGGCCGAAATACTGTCTATTTCTAAACATATGAGGGAGAGTATCTAGTTACATTAGAGGAGCTGTTTTACCAACACAAGTCCAAGTTGTCATAGCAGCTATTTTTATTCATGTGACCAGTTCCCAACTCGCTTTCGCCTCTATCGCTACTGGTACAAACTAGTGACAAAGTAAGGCACAGCATGTAACATTACCTCACTTCCCTCTTTATTTTTTACTTTAATTTTTCTTGAGCTCTTTTAGCGCGCATTTTGTGCCTCTTGCCAGTTGTTCCCGTCCGGGCACCAACGTCTTCTCCAACGTCATCATCTTTGCCATATATTGATTCAAATATGTCCAGTGCTTCTGTATCTCCGAGATTACAATGAGGCTCCCAATTAGGCTCTTCAAACTGTTTCCATTTGACAAGAACCTCCTATTACAGTTATGAGTTAGGAAGTAGTGGAATGATACTAACTTGTGAGTTGTTACTTATGATTTCCTTGCGGTGAGGATGGAACGAGAATGAATGGGTAAGAGTGAGTAGGGTATGTAATAATAATAGTTTTACTTGTCGCTCTATGCAAGTGATATGTCCTACTGATATACATAGAGTGGCTCACATCCTAATCCTCTAATTCCATTATCCCACACAATTATTGTCGTACACTGAGACAAAAGTGCCACTGTACGCATATTGCATAGATGCCCAGCTCCATAAGACTCGGTTACCAAGACTCGGTACACAAGCTGGTTTGACTTGCATAATCCATATTTGGATATGTACAACACTCCCCCTGTCGGTCATGACCCTCTTACTGAATAGCGTCTGGTGATTTTGCCTTTGTTAGACAATCTGCCAATTGATCATTTGTCGGGGTGTAGACTACTTCAACTCTCCCCATTTGGTGCTCTTCACGACAGTAGAAGTTTCTAAGGGAAATATGTTTCGATCGCCTGTGATTATCATGATTCTTAATTAGTGATATTGCTGACTGATTGTCGACATGTAGCTTGGTACAAACAGCTCCATCGATGAGACTATCAGTGCGGGTTTCTTCAAAAAGAGATTTTACCCATCGAAGTTGTCGGCAGGCTTCAGTGGCAGCTAGGTTCTCTGCCTCAGTTGTTGAAAGAACAACTTCTCGTTGCAACCGTGATCTCCAGCATATCGGGCCAGAGGACAACATAATGACATATCCTGAAGTTGATCGGCTCGTCGATGGATCTCCTGCGAAATATGCATCTGAATACACCTCGAGTGTCGGCCTGTCTTTAGATCGGATGAAAGTGATGCCTCGATCTGGGTCTCTTGAAATATACCTGAGTATCCGAAGTGCTGCTTGGATATGCTCGGGTCCCGGATTGATTAAGAATCTTGCTAAATGGTTCACTGAGAACGCGATGTCTGGCCTCGTATGATTGGCAAGGTACTGAAGACCACCAATTATGGAGTTGTAGTCGGTCCTTTCTTGTGGACTGCACTGTTTCAGATTTGGCTCCAGGAGACGTTCGAGTGGCGAGGCCACTGGCTTACTATTTGCCAAGTTGTGTCTAGAAATCAGTGTTCGTGCATACTGACCTTGTGATAGTACAAGCGTGTCTTAAGTAGGGTTTTTGATGTGGATGCCGAGGAACAGGTTAGTATTGACTGTCTTCAGCTTGTACCTTTTATGGAGTCCCTTCATTATGTCCTCAATCTTTTTGAGGTCAGGACCCATGATCTGGAAATCATCCACGTACATGATAATAAACAGATCTTTTGTCTTGTTTGTGTACAAACAAGCATCGGAGATTGTCGGGAATAGACCAAGCCTGGCAAGTGTTGCTTTAGCATGATCATACCAAAGTGCCGCAGCCTTCTTTAATCCATAAAGTCCTTTGCGGAGGCGGATTATGTGATTCTCTTTTTCGAAACCACGAGGCATTTCCATGTAAAGATCGATGTCTATATCAGGATTGAGAAATGCTGTCGGTACATCCCCTTGTCTTCTATGCCAGCCTAACTGGTGTGCAAGTGCAAGTAAGATGGTTCCTGTCTCAGGCCTTGGAGTTGGAGCGAAAGTTTCTTTATAGTCGATGCCCTGTCTTTGGGTGAATCCTTTTGCCGTGCATCGTGCCTTCCATCTCTCTATGCTACCATCAGCGTTGTATTTTTTCTTGAATACCCACTTGCATTTCATCGGTTTTCGGCCTATTGGCAGTTTATGGCGCGGAATAATCTCGATGGTCCCGGTATCCTTCAGAGAGCGAAACTCTTCTGCCGCTGCTATTTTCCACTTTGCTGCTTCTGTGCTTGTCATCGCCTCTCCCCATGTCACAGGATCAGATGACGCATGGACAGCCCTTCCATGGTGCAAGAGACTGTAGTCATATTTCTTTACTTTCCTTCCATGTCTTGTCTCTATCATTTCGGCTTCAGGGGAGCGCTGACGTTTTTGTCCCGCAATTGGAATAGGCTGCCATCTTGTCATGACGTTGTCAAGAGAAGCGTCATAGCCCAGTTCCATCTCTTGTGAGTGTAGCTCCCCCTGAGCCTGAGACTCCAATTGTTGGTAGTTGTTGACTGTGTCTGATGCGTCATAAACACTGTTAGATTTTTCTTGCTGATAACTGGCATCTCGTTCGAGTGGTATCAAATCCATATGCGGAGATTGGGTTTGTTCTTCACCTGAAGGATAAGTAAGCTGAAGCTGTGTTATCTGCACGGGTTATGATGGAGTTTGCGGTTCTTCGTATATTGGAGTGTCGTTTGCTGTTGATGTTGATTGTGGTGAATGACAAATTTCTGTTGGTAACAGTGAGGTACACTCCGTTGGGACTGGATGGATGAGACTCTCTTCTGGTGGTGAGGGTGGATCAAGGATCATGCTCTCTGAGCCAGATGGCTCCAAATTGATGTCTTCTAACGGAGATTGCTCAGCCATATCAATATCTTCTGAGAGAGGTGACTCGGCGGTAAGACCCTCTGACGTAGGTCGTTGATGCCCCCCCTCAGACTGTGAAGCAGTTTGCTCGTTACGAGTCAGAGTTGAGGTTTGTTTGTTAGTCGATGTTATGAAAATTTGGGTAGGGATGATGCAATCTCGAACAGACTGTTGTTGATCGCCTTGTTCTGGTTTTTCGCCAAACATCACATCTTCATCAAAGGTCACATGAGGTGTGAAGCTTAGTATCCATTTCAGTCTTTGAGAAGGTGTTCGTTGAGAATGATAGATGATCAAATTCTTGGATGTGTTTTTTTGGAAGCCCAGGAACCAGCCCTTCTCAGCTCTCGGCTCAAATTTTCCAGGTTTAGGACTGATAAGTTTATGGGCTCTACAGCCGAATCGTGGCAAATTGCTTAGGTCAATTTGATCTGTATGCGGTTGATTAAGGCCATGCATAAAGTCTGTTAGTGGCACTTTCTTTGTTCGTAGGCAGAACAGTCTGTTATTTATGAAGCATGCATGCCTGACGGCCCATGGCTAGAACGATGCAGGCATACCGGCGTCAATGAGCATAGAGCGGGCATTTGTTAGAATGATTTTGTTGGACGATTCTGACACTCCATTTTGTTCTGGTGTGTCAGGAGCTGAGATCTCAGTGCGTATTCCATGTTGATCACAGTATGTTTTGACTCGAAAGAATTCTGATCCTCCGTCTCTAAATATTGCTCGAACTCTTTTGCCATAGCGGTGATGCTGTTCTTCTATTCATTGTATTAAGAGCAAAGCAATTTGGTCTTTTGTTTTTGTTATGAGTGTCTAACGCATGCGTGTCTTGGCATCTGTGATTATTACAGCATATTGCTGTCCATCAATTGAGGTTGCTATTTTTCCAACAGTATCGATGAATATTTCATCTAGGGGCTCATTTGGTGTTAGCCTTGGCTCTCTGGAAACAAACCTTTGGGCCTTGCTTAGATGGCAAGTGTCACATGTGCTGAGATCTTCCATTCTTATACCTTCAAGTCCTTTTGAGCATCCTGCTGTTTTATTCAAGATGTTTTGGCCTACGTGCCCTAGTCTTTGGTGCCAACGTTGGTCATTTGCATGTGGTATTCTTGCGACGCTTGGGGCAACCATCGTTGGTGAGGGCCTGGTTTCTTGTCTATGGTTAAGAGAGTGTATATAAAATATATCGTTCTTGCGGACAAGACAAGCTACTGGTATGTTAGGTCTTTTATTTTGTTTTAAAATCAGCAGGGATTTATTAAAATCGGCATAGACATTCGAAATTCTTCCTAATTTTCCAGCTGACACGATATTACAAGAGGATTTAGGAGAATATAAGGCATTATTTAGTTGTAAGGTGACATTTCCAAATTTCAATTGTGCCTTGCCTTGTTGTTGTATGGACGCAGTTCCAATTGCTTGGTCAAATTTGAAAGGTCTAGGACATGAATTTAGGTCACTGAAGAATTTCTTTTGGGACACGAAGTGGTGCGATGCACCGGTATCATAGATTGTAAGGTTTTCATTATGTCGAGCTGATGCTATAATGACGCTAACTTCATCCTCACTATCTGTGTTAATGCTTGCTGCTGCCTTTTTCCCTTTGTTGTTTCTTCTTTTGCCACTTTTCATTTTCAACTCTGGATGCTAGATGAAGCATTCCTTGTTCTTGTGCCTATGCCAACAGATTGAAAAGTATGCCTCTGGATCTAAGTCATGGTGGGCTGGGCCGGTTGCAGCATATGCCAAGTTAGCAGTCTGTGTTCGGTTTCCAGCTATCGTTCGGAGGGAAGACATGATTGCTTGTACGGGGGCTAGTTGATTGTCGGCTTAATACACCCTTGTTTCTCGCCAGTTGGTCAGCCAGTCCACATTTTTTGTTCCAAGAACAAAAAGAGCGGAAGAAAGCCCTGCACCTATTTAATGGACGTTGGAGTTCCGGAGGTTGTCGATGGGGAACGCTGCAGCAGCATTATTCACACTTTGGAGTGCGGATAGGTAGTTGTCGATGTACTTATCAGCTGTACTTTCGAATCTCACCTGTAATA
The DNA here is from genome assembly GCA_028751805.1 of Podosphaera xanthii. Taxonomy (NCBI): domain Eukaryota; kingdom Fungi; phylum Ascomycota; class Leotiomycetes; order Helotiales; family Erysiphaceae; genus Podosphaera; species Podosphaera xanthii. The sequence continues at coordinate 542,675 of JAPWIX010000030.1, read as the reverse complement.
AACTTTCTAGGGCCGCCATGTAAGGAGCCGTGGCCGTTTCCTGTCTGGTCTCAGCAACATTGTCGTAGAGTTGCTTCGCCGTCATTGTCTCTGTCGATTATGGACAATTGGCTTTGTTGAGGCGTTCTATTACTATATTTTTGGCCTCTATTTCGTGCAGGATCCACTGCTCAAGATCCTCGATTTGCTTTTCGATTAGTTCGTCAATATTTATTGCATCCGGTTTGGTAATGGTAGGATCCTGTGGCATTATTTTTTTCCATTTAGCGTCGTGCCGGCGCACGGCTACGAGTCTTAAAGTGACACGTGCCGGTTAGCTCAGCCTATAATAGCTACCCGACGCGCCAGTGCCCCAAAGGACCCGGCCTCTACTCATAGATCCAGACCTCTCTGCCTAGGACCTTTCTACCTAAAACAGATATATAGAGAGCACCCTTCCACTGGGTCTCTGAATGGTTTACTTATAGACTGATACGTGTCTAAAATATTTTAGGGGATACCCTGTAACAGGATTAAGTTGAATGACGACGTGAAGGTTACACCTTATAACATAAGAAAAAGAAAATATAGCAAAAACAAAAGAAAATTATGAAAATAGTAGGCTGATAGAACACTGATAGAAGAGTTCTTTATGTCAGCGGGACATACTAGCGGCGGAGCTGTATTTCATCAAAAAAGGAGGTAGCCTGAAGCCAGTTGTTGAAAGATTTTCCTCCCTCCACTGTGCCTAGTACCCATCGGATTCTGGGGCTCGGGTGTCGAGGTCTGCCCTTTAAGCGAGCGCGGTTTCGGCCTAGTCGGCAGAAAAAGAAGTGATCAGGTGATTTCTCCTGCCCGCAGGTGCAGGTCAGGAGCGCGTTTTGATGTTGGAAACGGCGATGGTATTCTGCGAAGTCTCCATGACCGGAGCGGGCCGCAAGAAGAAAACCAACCGTGCGTCGATCGAAGCTCGCTAGTTCTGGGGAGATTTTTGCATTCGCTTTGATTCTGAGCTCTCTATATCTATCTGGGGCATTCCTGGACCAGTAGGTGGCTACAGAGGCTTCATATCGTGCTTTGATTTCTCGTTTTGCTCGTGCAATTCATGGGGCGAGGGGGGGAGCAGGGGCTTCGCAGGCTAGCTTAGCGAGGGAGTCGGCAGTTTCGTTGCCGAGGATACCGACATGTGCTGGGCACCAGCGTATGTCTACTGTGCCAGGTTGTGTGAAGGAGCAGTGATTTCTCGTTGTCCAGGATTCTGAAAGCTCCTGGAAAAGCTTTTTAAGTTTCGAGCTGCTTGGTGTAGGAGCATTAGATTTGAGCCGGAGAGCAGCCTCTTGGTTGTCAAGGCAAACCGTGACGTTTGTAGCAAACCGTGACGTTTGTAGCAAACCGTGACGTTTGTAGCAAACCGTGACGTTTGTAGCAAACCGTGACGTTTGTAGCAAACCGTGCCATGGGGCTGTGGAGAGCAGCGGCAAGTCCATCAGTGGCCCCACGTATTTCTGCATCATACACTTCAGCGCAAGTTCCAAGAGGGAGAGAGCCTTGGTGAATCTGTTGTGTAAGACCCCGGTAGATTACATACCCGGCACCAGACCAGTTTTCTATTAGCGCGCCGTCGGAGAAGACAAATAAATCAAGAGGAAAACAGGTAGCCTGCCACCGTTTAAACTCCTGTTTTCCGATTGTTCTACCTACCGCGCCAATAGATTTTAGGGTTGCTTCTCTACTTGGCATCCAGGGGGGGATTATTGTATCGGTCGAGAGCTCAGGTGACACTCTTTGGCGAACCCAATTCATGTGGGTAGTATTCCAACGTTTACGTAATGGATGTTGGGGATCTGCTGAGGCTACGCGCACCGCAAGTCGATCATGCAGCCGTTCGAGCCAGGCGAGGGCTGAACCCCATCCAACTTCACGCAGAAGTGCTGAAACTGGGGTTGTGCAGTATACTGGGAGTGTCGGGAAATGCTGAGTCATCTAGTAAAAGCTCGGCACACAAATAGTATTACTGTCCTCAATACTTGTATAATAATTATCTACCCCTCTGACAGTATTGTTGTATACACAATCGTATTCTCTCAGCTACCTCTACTTTATCCTTTTACTCTTGTGACTTACTCTCATCTCCCCATATATTCTTAACAGGTTCTGAGCTCGGAAAGCGAAAATTTGATATTCTAACAAAATGTCAATCACCACTGCGCTCAATAACCAATTTTCCAACAACGGTACAACGATGAACAACACAACATGGGGTTCTGTTCCAATTTTCAACGGAACTACCATCAGTTTGAGACTTGTCTCAAAGACGTTCTCGAAATTGCTGGCGGCTGGACCATCGTGGCCGGTGCAGAAAAGAAGCCAATTGAGCTTACGGGACCCGACGGAAAGATTTTAAATAGCCAGCTAATAAACGATTGGACATCGAGAAACGAAAGAGCTATAATCATCATAGCTGCATCTGTCAGCTCAGTCCTCAGGACAGAGAACTTCCGAGCAGCAACCACGTCCCGAGACGCGGCTGCACTTTGGATAGAAGCGCAAAAGCTGAAACCCAACTCCGGTGGCATTTTCACTGCGTCTGTGCGATCAAAATTTCACTCTTCGTTCTTTGATCCTAGAAAAATGACTATCACGCAATACTACGAGGAATTGGCTTCTGCTCAGAAGAGGCTACAAGGCACGGAACAGCCGATCGTTGAATCTGAAATTCTTCAAAGGATTCTCCTATCTCTCCAAAATCTCCCGAAAGACAACCACCACTGGCACGGCGCAAGGTTCCATATCGCCTTTAACAATCTCTCTCTCTCTTCCGCCCTGCAAGTCCTCGTGGAAGCCGAAGCCATGGAATCAGATTCAACCAATTTGACACAATCTGCAAATTTTGCAAACAACAACCCCGGCAATTCCAACAACGCGCCAAGCAACAGGGGATCCAGAGGCCGAGGTGGATATTATGGGAGAGGTCGTGGCGAGATCCACAGAAATAATAGAAATCCCAAAGGAGGGCATAGAGGTAGAGCAAGGTCAGCCTCTAGGATTCCTCGTGGAAGGGGTAATAACCGTTCAATTAACAACGGTAATAACGGTAATAGTAATGCTAATTCAAATCATAATGGGGAAAGATTTGTGGGCCGCAACAACTGTGGGTTTTGTCTTCAGCCCGGTCATTGGCGACGGGATTGTGTTGCGTATGCGCGAGCACAGAATCTGCAACTGGGATCTGGGACCAGAAACTCTGGTAATAATAGCGCCAACGTAGCTACAGATACCTCACAATTAAACTTTTATGATTATACCTGTCCCAATCAACATGTGTATGTGGTAATGGAAACCGCACTTCTATCAATTTACCGAAGCAAATCAAGTTGGAAAGTTGATTCTGGTGCTACTCGCCACTTCAGTGGAAGACTTTCGGATTTTTCTGGTCTGAAAAGATGGTCTACGACCAAAAATTTTTCTACAGCCAACGGAAGCACTTGTCCTTCTGATGGTTATGGTATATGCAAAATTGGAAATTTGGTACTAAAGGATGTTTGGTATGTCCCAGCATTTAAAGACATAAGACTCATTTCAGTCGGGGCACTTGCTAAGGATGGAATAAATGTTACTTTTGACAATAACACCGCGACAGCAAGAAGAAGAAAAACAGTAATATTTAAGGCTCCTCTCTGCGATGACCTTTATCAACTTACAGACGATTCGGTGGACGTAAAACCTTGCCCAAAATCCCAACAGTCCCTTGCAGCTCATCAATCAGGGAGTACAGCCCAAATACCAGTCCCTATCGATGAAATGTCTCGCGTCCCAACAAATGATGCAGAACTATGGCATTTTAGGTTAGCCCACGCAAGCTACAAGACAATCGCTCGGCTCCCCAATATTCCGAGGAAACCCAAAGCTATCAGCAAGGGGGAGAACGCATGCGAAGCGTGTTTGGCTGGCAAGATGAAAGAAACTTTTTCTAAGAAGGCAGACGATCGCATGTCTCAGCCAGCTCGAAGGCTACATGCTGATATCTCTGGGAAATTGCCGACATCTATTCGGGGATATAATTACTTTCTAGTAATTGTTGATGATGCTTCAAGGTGTGGATGGATAAGACTCCTTAAAAATAAAAGCACATCGGAGTGTTTACCAGCGATAAAAGAAACAGTAGCTCATTTGCAACTTAGTTCTGGGGAAAAAGTCGCTTTCTTTAGAGCAGATAACGGATCCGGGGAATTTGGGCAATTATGGAAAGACTGGTGCCGACAATCAGGAATTGAAGTACAACCTTCCCCTCGATATAAACATTCTTTGAACGGAGTTGCAGAACGAGCCATTGGTCACTTGGTTCAGCTAGCAAAGTCTATGATATTTCACGCACAATTAGACTGGAAAACTCACTGGTGTTATGCTATCGTGCATGCTATGCATATTCGGAACAGACTTCCAACATCGGCTTTACCTTACGGTCCTGAAGACACGCATCCTGGCACTAATGTGACGCCTATATCGGCATTTTCGGATAAGACACTAACGCTCAATAAATTACGCATATTCGGTTGCGCAGCGTTCCCGTTGGTATTCAAAGAAACTAAGCCAGCTTTCTCTAAGTTTGCCCCTAATATAGAAACTGACTGGATATTTATAGGAATTCAAAGTAATTCAATTTTGGTTTTACTAAACAGACGAACAGGTGCAGAACAACGCAGTGTTGACTGTGAATTTAAAGAACATATATTCCCTGGTATGATGTGCCAAGATCTTCAAAGTCAATTGGGACTAAGATCAAATATAAATAGAGTCATTGGGGACTCAGGCTAAGATCTTCAAAGTCAATTGGGACTAAGATCAAATATAAATAGAGTCATTGGGGGCTCAGGCCAAGATCTTCAAAGTCAATTGGGACTAAGATCAAATATAAATAGAGTCATTGGGGACTCAGGCCAAGATCTTCAAAGTCAATTGGGACTAAGATCAAATATAAATAGAGTCATTGGGGACTCAGGCCAAGATCTTCAAAGTCAATCGGGGCTTAGATCAAAAATTAACAGGGTCATTGGGGACTCAGGCCAGGATAAGCGTTTATCAGATCAAAATACTGGTGTCGCTGGGGACTTGGATTTAAGAAATCAAAATAAACTGCAAGTACCATCCAGTAGAGCCAATGGGGACTCAATTTTAACTACCGGAGAGTCATTAGAAACTCATGAAGCTAAGAAAATCCCTATTCCTGATAAAACTAATCTTCAAATCGTCACTCGCTCTGGAAAAGTGGCTGGTCTTAATACTGATAACAGAAGCAGTAAAGGTTTCGGAAGTAGTGTGTCTCTCATGGTTAGGGCACTAAATGCTCTTCATATTGAGCAAAACCAAGATTCGACTTCACTAGGTGCCCCTTCTGTGCCATTTGAATCTCTAACTATAGAACAGGCATTCTCAGAAAATGAAGAGGCATGGAAAGCTTCATTACTGGATGAACTTAAATCCTTGGAAAGAAACAAGACTTTTGAAATAATTGAAGGTAATTATAAAGCAGAGAATAGACGCAAACTAATATCTTCTCGTTGGGTCCTGAGAAACAAATTTAGTGCCGATGGTTCAATAGCTCGAAGAAAGGCCAGAATCGTAGGGAAAGGATATGAGCAACTACATGGAATAGACTACTTCGAGACGTTTGCAACAGTTATTCGATACGCTACCCTGAAAACAGTCTTATCTTATGCAGCAGTACACGATCTGGAACTTGAACACCTGGATGTCGATACCGCATTTCTTAATCCGACACTGAATGAACCAAATTTTATGAAAATTCCCGAGCACTTTCATCTCCTAGAACCATGGATTAAGGGTGTCGAAAACAAATTTTACCTCAAACTTAATAAAGCACTGTATGGACTTAAACAATCACCAAGGGAATGGTTTCTGGAGGTTAAGAGATTCTTTAGCGAAATGGGATTTAAGCAAGGAAATGCAGATCCAAATCTCTTTATATCATCACCAATGGGGGAGAAAAGAGAAAGAGTCTATATACTCTTATTTGTTGATGATATGCTCATCGCCGGCTCCCGATCACTTGTAGAACAATTTAAGCTGAAGATAATGAAGAAGTGGAAGTGCAAAAACTTAGGTCCAGTAGAAACCTTTGTTGGATTTCAAATCGAGAGAAATAGGAAAAATCGTAGCCTATTTATTCACCAAAAGTTTTACATTAAGAAATTACTGGAACGACTTGGAATGAAGGACTGTAACGGAGTCTCAACACCGTTTGTCACTGGGACTGTCCTCAAAGAAAAAGATGACGATGAATACCTCGATCAGGATAATGCAGCTCTTTATCGACAAGTAGTCGGCTCCTCGATATACCTCTCAAATGGCACTCGGCCCGATATTTCATATGCAGTCGGCCAATTAGCAAGATTCATGGCAAAACCACGGCTATCATTCTTAAACCACGCTAAACATCTTTTAAGGTACCTACAACGAACAGCTTCGTATGGAATCTCTTACTCGCCATTTGTTCGAGACTTTTGTAATAACTACGCCAAATTTAATGCATTTGATATCTATACAGATGCAACCTGGGGAACCGAAGAAGACCGGAAATCTTTTCAGGGCTATGCGGTAACTTATAATGGGGGAGTGATTTCATGGACATCACAACGTCAGAAAAGTACAGCCTTAAGCAGTATAGAAGCTGAGATCATTGCTACCAGTGAAGGAGCAAAGGAAGCAGCTTGGATGGAAAAACTTTGGCTGGATCTAAATCAGGATCGATACATCCCAACACTCTGGTGTGACAATCAAGCGGCAAAAGAATTCTGTAAGGACTCTGGTAAGTTCCATAATAAGGCGAAACACATCGAGACTCGATATTTCTATGTCAGGGACGACATGTGCATAACAGGACGATTAAATATTGAGAAAATCGCCGGAGCAGAAAATCCCGCGGATATATTAACAAAACAGCTTCCGGATGAAGGCTTACGGAGACACATGAAAACATTAGGTGTCGGAGAATCAACTTAATAGGAATCGGAATACTATCATCGCAAAATGGAAAGTCAAGTTGGAAAAACAGTATGCTATGCAACATACACCAGGGACACTCTTGTATCAGGGCATCTACGTATGCTGAGCTGAACTGCATAAGAGAACAATTAAACTCTGCAGATGTAGACTCTGCGGCTATCCTTGCCGTCCTGAGAGTTAACGAGGTCTAGGTGGATGTCATAATGGATATTCACTGGGAGATGGAAATAGGCTCAGATATCTCAGCATGGGGGAGTGTCGGGAAATGCTGAGTCATCTAGTAAAAGCTCGGCACACAAATAGTATTACTGTCCTCAATACTTGTATAATAATTATCTACCCCTCTGACAGTATCGTTGTATACACAATCGTATTCTCTCAGCTACCTCTACTTTATCCTTTTACTCTTGTGACTTACTCTCATCTCCCCATATATTCTTAACAGGGAGAGCTGCCCGTGCGGCATCATTCATTCTAAGCTGTATCTTGGCGATAGTGCTCTTCGAGGTCCCTTTGGAGAACCAAGTTTCAGCTCCATAGAGGAGGGTAGGAAGAGCGGCTCCTTGTAGAGCTTGTCTGAGGAGTAAGGGACTAATCCCACGGGTCGTTGATTGGAGTCTCTTGAGGTGGCTAGTTATGGCTACGGATCTCTCGCAGGCCTTCTTGATGTGATGCCGGAAACGGAGCGAGCGATCAAAGAAGACCCCTAACCATCGGGTGAATTCGTTTGGTCTAATTTCGTTTCCTTCGGCGAATAAGCTAGGCTCTGTGGGCGACCTACGCTTTCTGTGAAAGTACTGTAGTTCAGTCTTCCGGATTTCAAACACAATTCCATTATTACGACCCCGCGTGAAAGTCTCATCTAGTTTAGTCTGAAGCCTTCTGGCGCAGTCAGCGAGACAGGGTGCTGAGGCGAAAATGTTGATGTCATCGGCGTAGCCGAGACGTCCGGGCGAAAGGCGGAGGGCCTCTTCGATTGCTAGGAGAAATAAAATAGGTGAGACTGGAGAGCCCTGCGGGAGACCGCATAGTATCTGAAAAGATGGGGATGTAGTGCCTTCTAAGGAGATTGTGGCCTGGCGTTGCTCCATAAATGAGATCACCCATTTTACTACATTTGAAGGCCAACCTTGGCTACGGAGACGGTGGCTAAGGCGTCCCTTTTGTATGCCATCGAAGGCACCCTTAACGTCAACTGTTACCATTCCCGCGACTTTTCTTTCTGCCCAGGTAGACTGGATATCACAGGTGAGTGCAGTCGTCAGGTCAGTAGCGGACCTGCGGGGGACTGCGCTGCACTGATCGCGGGCAATAATTCGGTACTTTAGTGCCAGGTAAGATAGCCGTCGCGCTATTAGCCTCTCTAACCCTTTTCCGAGGCACGAGAGCAGGGCGATTGGTCTGTATGAGTTTGGGAGGGCTGGATTTCGATCTCCGGGCTTCGGAATTATGACTACGTTGGCTTTTTTGAAGGGGAGCGGATGATGCCCGAGCTGGTCACATTGACGGAAAAGCGCAGCGACCCGGGCTCCAATTATTGGCCAGGCCTGTCTTAGAGCAGTAACTGTGATTTCGTCAGGCCCAGGTGCGGAGGAAGTGACCTGACAGCAGGAGCGGTATATTTCATCGTCTGTCAAGGGAAGCCAAGGTAGATTCTGTTTTGGAACAGATGGTACATCGTCGGGTATGTCTTCAAAATCGGAGTGCCTACTTAGGAGGGTGCTGTGAAAAATTTGAGCTTTTGCTTCAGGTGTGACCACAGGACCGTCCGGTCCTTCTAGCGGTGGAGTATTCCAATGTGCCACTTTTTTGTGCCAGCCCGTGATTTTGTATGCATCAGGGAGGTTAGATACGCTTTCTATCTTACCGGACCAGTAGTCGCGCTTGGCCTTTTTAACGGCTTTATTAAAAGATCGACGTACCGCCGTTGAACATATGCCAAGACGTCTGGAGCGACAGAGATCTCGATGTGCCTTACCGCAATCTTGGGTCCACCATCTTGCGTTTTTTGATTGTCCACCAGTCCTTGGACAGGCGGCTTGTAGAGCGCCTGTAAGCATGTCAACCAGAAGTGTGGCTTCTAAATTCGGGTTAAGCGAGGGAGGATTCGTGAGTTGATCTTTCAGGGAGTTGGAGAAAGCGGTCCAGTCACAAGCTTTATATTTGAGACGTCCTAGGGGGGGGGCTCAGGGCCTTTGTCTGGGATTCGCGTGTATAATGTCCTATGGTCAGCACCGACATCGAGATCATGCCGAACAGTACAGGAAGAATTCGGGTTGAGCTTGGTGAAAAATAGGTCTAAAGTCGCGCCCGCGTCGTGTGTTGGCACTCCGTAGGGGTTGAGAAGTAGGATTCCCTTGTCGATTGTAAATGTAAGTAGTGCGTCACCATCAGATGAGTCATTCCTAGCTGTTTGATCCCATGACGAATGATGTATATTGAAGTCACCACAAAGTATATCTGGGCTTTCTGGGAGTGCAAGTAAGTGGCGTAGACCCTCTCCCGGTTCAGAGGAGCCTGCCGGAGCGTTATAGATATTACAACAGTCTATCAAACGCCTGCCCCGTCTTTGAACACAAATCCGAAGTAGGTCACGGGAGTGGGTGCTGGGTTAGAAGGGTGAGAGGCCTCGGCCTTTACGAGTGTATGTCATAACGCGAGGTCGTACAATCCAATTTGAAAAAGGTGCGAAGGTTTGAAAGTTTGGATGAGTTTTCGTTGTTTTTCGGGAGATGTCAGAGAAGATCTAAGGTTCTTGGATCATCACAATATCGGCTTCGGATTGCGCGGCGAGTTCAAGAGCGGTATCGTGGGCTGAGCCCGATTTACCAACATTGAGTTGGAAGATGCAGAGGCAGGAGGCTGTCTGCTTTTGGTGTCCACGGCCTCGGACCATTAAAGTTGTTCTTCCGGATTAGGATGGGAGGGTATTGAGCTGACCTGTGTTGAAATAGGAGTCACACAGGGCTGTATATCAATATTTGAGACTTGCGTGGAGATTTGTTCATTTGATGTCTGGGCTGTAGCTGAAGAGTGTACGGCTAGCCAAGCCTTATGCCCTTGACGGCGGATATGCTGTAGTCTTCCCTTATCAGGGCGTACAAAGACTCCATTCTCCCGCCGAGGTCGAGCGGGGCAGTTCTTCTCATCTGACGAATGAGGGCCAAGGCAGTTCAGGCATTTATGAGGAGTACTACAGGGACCAGTGTGTGATTCGGCGGCACAGAACCTGCAGCAGGGGCTACGAGTACATGAATTTATGTTGTGGAATCCATAGTACTTAGAGCAGGAGGGGAGTAGTGGCCGATCATTGGCCGGCCTGAGTCTGACAGCTTGGGCAAAAAGACGCACATTGTTGGGGAGACTCTTGATGGCTGAGGCTTTGAGAACTAAGCGTATTGAACCATCACTGCGGGGGGATTCATTGGAACAGCGAGTCCAAGACATGGCGTAAATCGAGTCGGAGGTTATTTTCTCAGCTTCGAGCTCTTGTCGAATTTCATCGAGGGAAAGAGCCTCGCGGTTTCCCTGGGCGTTATACCCGTATTTTGGTACCGGTCCAAGCAGGTAGGTCAATCGCTTCTCTTGACGCTCCACTATTGCTTCACCAGTAATTGGTTTTAAGGCCTTGGCTGCCTCTAGCAGGTCATGTGCTTGGGAGGGAGAGGGGGCCACTAAGGCTAACCCTGTTGGCACAATCCGGATGTCTTTGATAAGCTCCGGGCGACTTAGGAGTCGGCGTAGCTTGGTTCTAACGAGAAAGGGGTCTTCGCTGCGCAATGGGTGGTTTGCAGGCAGTCTGACAATGACTCTTGCGTCCGATTTTGGCGTAGTGGGAGGGGGTTTGTTTGCATTTCTGTTCAAACTTGGGACATGAATACCTCTGTGAGCGGCAGCTGCATATGAGTGGGCCGCAGCAGGCGCACGAGTGTCTCTCCTGTCTTTCTGCGTACCTAGAGAGCGGTGGGATGCGTTAGGGAGGGATTGTTGGTCTTGGGCTCTTGGGTCCGGTATGCTAGCGGCGGCAGTATTCTGGTTCGGAGAGCTCTTCAGAGTGTGAGGCTCGTCGAAGACTGGTAAGCCAGCGATAACGCGCGCAGCGCTTCGAGTGGTAATCGCTCGCAGGTCTGCGGCGATAGCTGGGGGGAGGTTTTTTAGGTGGCTGGCCCCTGCATTCTGCCAAGCGGTCAGCGCTGCAGCGAACTCGTTGATAGTCCTTGAAGGAAGTTGCGAGGTAACCCGCCGTTTGTTCGCGGCCGGCTGGCTTTTAGATGTTCGAGCGTTGGAGGTGGGACCTCTGATTACAGGGCCTGCATGTATGGAGCTTGCAAGGCTTTGGGAAGCCTGCCCCGGGTTCGGTATTGCCTTGCTCTGTGAATCTTGTGGGTCATGCGACGGTGTAGGAGGACTTAGGTCGTCCGCCATGGTTTCGTCGTCAGGGTTTGATGAGAGTTCAGAGTCAGAAAAAATATCCATATTCTCTTCGTTAAGGGTTTCGTTCGTACTTTCCATCCTGGGCGGGGGCTTAGAGGTCAGGGCTTCTCTGGAGGCTTTCGTTTTGGCGTTAGAGTCGTGGTTTTTCACAATTTTAGATCCTGCTGAGGTAGTCGGCTTTAAGGGCTGAGATTTCACTCGGGGCTTTTTCTGCCTTGCTGGAGGCATGGTGGGAGTGCGTGATCTCACAAGTTGATATTCCAGTAACTTGGGATCCTGTGGCATGAATGCGGCTCTAATCCCTGTGATGTTGTGAAACACGTGACCTAGCACGTTCCTGCGCGCTAGCTTGGCTTGTAGCGCTGATCTCCATTGTGTAAAGGAGACACCGTCGTCAAGAATCATAATACTCTTGTCGTTAGACATCTTTGCTACTCCCGATGTTAGCACTTCTGAGCTAGGCTACAGTAGAGCGACCCGGGCTCATAACCTAATCCTCTAATTCCGTTATCCCACACAATTATTGTCGTACACTGAGACAAAAGTGCCACTGTCCGTATATTGCATAGATGCCCAGCTCCATAAGACTCGGTTACCACGACTCGGTTACTATGACTCAATTACTATGACTCGGTCCTGCACGACACGGTACACAATCTGGTTCGACTTGCATAATCCATATGTCGATATGTACAACACCTCCCTCCTAAAATTGCGGCCTCGAGGTCTCTTTTCGGCCCGCAGTATTTTTTCGACAAATTTCTCTTCATCTCCTTGGGCATTAATTAAGGGAGGAGGCTGTATATCTTTTAGTTTTTGAGAAGGCAAAGGATTACTGGGGTCTCTTTTGAGTAGATCGACGTGGAATTTTGGCCAGATCCCTGAAGGAACATCTAATTCAACCACATGAGGAGAGACAATTTTAATGATGCGGTATTTGGCGTTAACCCACGAAAGTTCTTTTGACAATTGTGGTGTACTAATGTTCTTAAGATTTAGCCAAACATGGTCACCAAGGTCATAACGCTCTTGAGGTTGTCGTTTTTGGTTTGCCGAAGATTCCATTTGCTGTTGAGCCGGGGTCATTGCGGCTTGTGCATACTCTTGCCCTTCTGCAAGCCGTTTAACAAACTCGTGCGCTCTTTTTGCTGGATCTGAAGATTTGCTTTTTGGGGGTGGTACCTGGCTTATCGGATCTGCATGATAGCCATGTGAAATGAAAAACGGACTTAGACCTAGTCAGGTATCTCTATTGTTTAGGGCAAGCATAGCCATTGGAAGCATCGACGGCCATTCATATTGTGAATAGGAAATGAAGGCTCTAAGATATGCTAATACCTCTTGGTTCATTCTTTCTGTACTCCCGTTCGTTTGAGGGTGAAAAGCCGTCGAGAGGCGTTGTTCAATTTTGACAAACTTGCAAAGGTGAGTCTAAAAATCACCCACCCAGTTGGTACCACTGTCAGACGTTAATGATGACGGGAAACCGTGATGTCGATAATGGCATTGAATAAACTTTTCTGCACATGCTTGGGCAGAAACTGAATCCATAGCTTCAAGCGTGCAACTTTTCAATAGTCGATCAGTTATAACCATAAGGAAACGTGGATTATTCTTTGACTGTGCGGGTATATCCGTCATAAAATCTATTGATAATTCCGAGTGGAAACGATCAAGTATAGGAAGTGGTAAAAGAAGCCCTTTTTTCATTTCTCTCCAAACATGGGAGCGGCCGCACACATCGCAGTTCCTACAGAATATACGTACCATTAAAGAAGCTCCAGGCCAAAAATAATTCCTAGATAATATGGCGTAGGTACTGTCACGGCCTGGGTGTCCAGTGACATAGGAATCGTGTGTATTTTGAATTAAGGCCGTTTGTAGAGGTTCCCAGTTTGGTACCCAAATACGTTTTCGAAAACGGAGGGCACCTCTCTCGTCAAAATCACATTCCGCAATAGTAACTTTAAGATTTGGGCTAGTTGGAAAGCTTCGTTCCGTGTTTCTGAGAGATTCATACATGAGTTTAAAATTTCGGTCTTCGACACAGCCTCTATCCCACAGTTGCTGTAGATCTTGATCATGGAATATTTGGCTACCCTTTGGTACTGTTTGTGAAAATTTATTGGTGTTAGATGAGACCTGCGCAATTGAAAATGATGTTATCTGTGCTTGGATAAAATTTTCAGTAGTCAGAGGCTTTTCGATCCAAGAATCTTTCACCAGTTGAATTTCCCGGTTTTTAAACGTTCATCATTTACATGGGTCGGCATATCTTGCTCTCTTCTTGAAAGTGCGTCTGGTCGTGCGGAGTTCTTGCCGGCTCTGAATTTAAGCTTAAAATCAAATTGATAAAGCGTGTAGCTCCACCTAACCTGTTGTCAGAGATGGGTGTGAACACGTGACTCTGAGGCGTCGGAGACTTGATGGTAATTGGAGAGAGCGGTGACGAGCGTCAGCTAGGGTAAGAGTGGTGACTAAGGTGAGGGTGATGGTGGTGATGACTAAGGTGAGAGTGGTAACAAAAGCTAAAGACTAGAGACGAGAACTAGTGATTGAGCAGAGGCGATTGGAGAACTTTCATTGACTGACAGACAGAAAACTTAGCATAACATATGAAAGAGTGCGTGAGGTCTGGAGTATATACAAAGAGAGTGAGGAAAAACGAAGTACTTCCGCCATAGCTTGGTCTACCACGTAGTTGCCTCAGGCATCCGGATACTTGGATCCTTACACCTGTCGTTCTGATAATTTCCTGAAAGTCATAAAATACTCTAAATTTTTATGATCGGACAGCACTAAGAAAGGATGTTTCAGGCCCATCAATTCACCTCTCCACTCTTCTAGGGCTGAGACAATTGCAAGCAACTCTTTATCGTGAATTTCAAAATTGCTTTCCGCTGGAGACAATTTTTTAGAAAAGTACGCCACAGGTCTTAAGACTTTGTTGCAATCATACTGGGACAAGCAAGCTCCCATCACATATCCAGAGCAATCTGCTTCAACTACTGTATGATTTTCTGGGTCGAAGAGAGCCAATACTGGGGTCCTGATGAACAGTTCTTTGAGTAATTCAAATGCTTTTTCATGCTCTTTTTGCCATAGGAATGCCTGATCTATTTTTGTTAGGTCAACCAATGGTTGTGAAATGCTGCTAAAATTTGGGATGAATTGTCTGTGGAAATTGGCAAATCCCAGGAAATCTCGGACCCCCTTGACTATTGTCGGGGAGTTCCACGATTTGATGGCCTTTACTTTTTCGGGATCGACTTTGATGTCTTCTCCTAGACTCATGATAAACCCCAAATATTTTGTACTTTTAACAGCGAATTCGCACTTTTTGAGGTCAAGTTTAAAACCGGCATTTTCTAGGCGTTCAAGTACTTTTTCTACTTTATTCCAATGGTCATTGATATCGCCGTCCGCATAAATAAGGATGTCGTCAAGATATGCGGTAGTAAAATTATCCAGGTAGTCATCCAAAGACTCGATAACGTACCTTTGGAACGCGGCAGGAGCCCCTTGGAGACCGAAAGGGGCTACTAGCCACTCGAAAGTTTTGTAAGCTATGTAGATGGATAGGGAGAGACGTCACCTTGTGAAGAATACCGTGTCGAGAAGGCTTTCAGCAGACAAGAATATGATGATCTAAGGCTGTAAGGTAAATTGATTATTCTAATTCATCTACTTTTACATCCGCTTGGGAGGGCCCTAATATATACACGAAAATCCACCCTTGTTGTAATCAGTGCTTCCATGATAGCCATAGAATATAAGAGAAACTGATAGAGGGTCTACAATACAGCGTAGGCATTGTGGATGTTGCTAGAAAGTGCTAGAATATAGGAGACTACAACTGTTAAACTCTAAGTGACTTTAAGCGACTTTAGGGGTACTAAGCAATGACTAGGCTACCCCCTGTTACTGATGCAGTTATGGACCCACTAATTACAACAGAAAGAACCAAATCTTGTGGGAAATGCCGTCTTTTCCTCGTCTCCTTCTCTAACTCTGAGCTTGTGAAAAGCAGCCCGGACGTCGACTTTGGTGATCCAGGAGGACTTAGAGATTGACCTTAACGTTTCTCTGATCAACGGCAATGATTATCGATCCTTTTGCGTGATCGCGTTAAGAGCTCGATAATCAACACAAAATCTTAGGCCTCCGCCTGGTTTTTTAACAAACAGAACGGGCGCCCCACCGGGAGAGCTAATTGCTCTAATCCAACCTTTATCTAGGTGGTCAGTCAGAGTTTTCCTTAATGCCAGAAGCTCATTTCTCGACATGCCATAAAGTGGGCCCCATGGTATAGGTTTATCCCTTCCTTTATCGTCTTTTTCCAAATTGATTCTCATGTCTGTGGGTTGATGAGGGGGAAGAAAGCTTTCTTGGCCTTCGATAAACAATTGTGACCAATGTTTGATCTGCCTGGGAAGCTGCTCTTTTACCTTATCAAGTGAGTCAGAAGATATTACTTCGAGAGCCTTGTTGATATCTTCCATTGATATGGCAAATATTTGTGCTCCGTTTTGTCTCTGAGCTAGTTTAGACAATGAAACAAAGGTTGAACAAACGACTCTTGCAGCAGATGCAACGTGTTGCACACTTGCTTTTACACTAGAAGGAGCTTTATCCGTGTACTAACTATATTATCTTACGAGTAGGCTATCTGGTTTTGAACCAAATCTGATAGCTCTTTTTTTGCAAGATACGCTACATTGTTTCTTTCCATCCATGGTTTACCTAATATTATATTATTTGCTAAGTCTTGGATGACATATCTGTAGACTTTTTCTCGTCTTCCGTCAATATCGAAATTTGAAAAAGATATCTCGCTGATAGTTCTTTTTTTATTATCATTTTCAGCTAGTTGTAAGTTTTTGATGGGTATTTTGATGCGCGGGAGTTCGTATTTTATCACAAGATCATTTGAGAAAGCGGCAAAGCAAAGACAGCCGGTGTCAATTAAAGCTTGTACGTAAAAACTTGAGTTTAACTGGCAATCTATCAAAAATGGTGGACTGTTCATTTATTTTATCGCTGCTTTGACTTCTAATATACATCCCTCCCTCCTCTGAACGCGACGTTGTCCAGAGGTTAGTCTTCCCCCGACATGGAACTCTCAGATTCGAAATCATCCTTCTCCATACTTGCGGTAGGTGATTATAGTGTCGCAATTGTTGAGCTTTAAAGATGTGAGATGTTGGTAGGCTTCTTAGCTGCGCGGTAAGTAGGGCAACTACGAGGTTTGTGATCCTTTTTTCGGCACCTGATACACCTTCCTTCCTTTGCTAATTGCTCATAATCAGCTGCAGATCTCCACTTAGCTCTGGGTCTATCGTCTGTAGCCTTGGTTTGGCCCGTACTTAATGCAGCAACAGCAGCTTTCAAAATCTGCAGGGTATTAATTCCTCCCATTCTTGTATTTCCATCAGAATCTAAGTTTGCTTGATGATTTGGCTGCTGGATTGATATCGTGGCTCGAGGAGTTAGCTGAGTGGCTGATCCGTTATGAGGAATAAAATATGTTTTTTTCAGAGCACCCGTGGGGACGATAAGAGGGAGAATTTTCGAGACGTCTGGCAACTCTTTTGATTTTAATGACCCACTTCGTGTAATTGTTATCTGGCAGATTCTTGTTCATAAGAAGCTGACGGAGAGGGGCGTAAATACCTATTTCAAGATGCATTACTTTTGGTACTATCCGTCCACTCCATTCCCCCACATTGAAATAATTTGAGCTCATATTCTTGGAGAAAGTGAGTGAAGTGTTGATTCGCACCCATACTGTGAAAGGCCTCACTCGAATAACTCAAATGTAGGTTGAAGAAAGTAAATTAAGAAGTGTGTAAGGAGTGAATATACATAGAGGTAGCCTTTCTTATACTTCCCTCCCCTTCTTTTTTCTGTACCCATGGTCGCTCTTCAGAAGAAGAAAGTCCGTTCTCAATCCATTGCCCTTGACTCCAAATAACTCCAAATAACGCCCGCCCTGGTCATAACTCATACCTTGACACTGACTCACTCGGGACACCAGGTTCCGAGTTTAAATTCTAAAATCTAAAGATAACGATCTACGCTTTGCTAATAAAAGTTGCCGAAATGGTGATCTACACCCAATGTTTAAAGAAGTGGCGAAATGGTGATCTTCCGTCTTGAAGGTCCTAGTCGGGTTCTGGCAAGGGCAAAGCCCGAGCTAGCTCCTGAGGTTCTAACCTTCACACATACGCATGCGACCAAGTAAATCAGCGGCTGTTTGGCGAGCCTGCTTATTTTCAAATTAATCCTTGAGATGCTTTAAGAATTGTTCCCAATCAAAATTCCTATCTGGGCCTCCGGTCTCCAGCCAATATAGAATGCGCGGCTGTTTATCTGTGGGGACAGACTAAAATATATCAAAACAAATGGCTCTGTTGGATCCAAGTATGCTCCGATCTTCTTCAATCTTTATCCTCAAGAGAAAAATGTGTGAATTGAAAGACCCGACTGAACAATCCCATACGGGCCATTTGCTTGGGTGTTTGGATTGAGGAATGTGTGGTATCGTATTGGGGATCGGTGAGGGAACTGTGTGTGGAAGAGGGAGCGGTGGTAAGGCGTTTTGGGAGGATATCTCGGCAATTATGATGTTCCTAATCGCTTAAAATTGGGCAGCTATAATACCAGAGAGGTTGACTCCAGTTGGCTGGGGGGGTTGACTTGGTCGCTCCTGATGCATTTGAGGCCTACTCGGTTGCTCCGAAGTCGATTGATGGGGATTTAGGTCTGACATTATTTGGTCTGACATAGGGAAGCTTTCGAAAGAAGTGGAGGATTCTGTTGTATCAGTTGAATCTTCCAGGTCTGGAACACGAATGCTCATAGAAGATATTAGATCTTGTCTTCTAATCTCTTGGAGATCGATCGGTGAATCTAAAAAGGATGATTAGAAATATGTGAGGGGCTGTCACCAAAACAATGTAAACAAAGTAAGCTGGCCGAAATACTGTCTATTTCTAAACATATGAGGAAGAGTATTTAGTGACATTAGAGGGGCTGTTTTACCAACACAAGTCCAAGTTGTTATAGCAACTATTTTTATTCATGTGACCAGTTCCCAACTCGCTTTCGCCTCTATCGCTACTAGTACATACTAGTGACAAAGTAAGGCACAGCCTGTAACAAGGCATTTCCATATATAACTCAATGTTCAAGTCTGGATTAAGAAAGGCTATGGGCATGTCACCTTGGCATCTGTGCTAATTAAGATAATGGGACAATACAAGCATAAGGCGTCCTGTTTTCGGTCTAGGTGTCGGTGCAAATGTTTCATGATAGTCAATTCCAGGTCTCTGTGTGTAGCCTTTTGCGGTTCATCGAGCTTTATATTTGTTGACACTACCATCTGCCAGAAATTTTTTTAAAGACCCATTTACATTTCATTTGTCTTCGACCTTTGGGTAACACATTTAGGTCTATAATTTCAAAGGTTTTCGTATTTACAAGTGATTTAAATTCTTCTTGTGCAGCAGTTTTTCATAGCTGGGCATCAGGACTTGACATAGCCTCTTCCCAAGTTTTTGGATCGTTTGATGTAAGTGCAGCTTTACCGTGGTGTAGTCGATGGTAGTCAATACGTTTTACAGCTCGACCTCTTTTAGTGCGAATAAATTCTCCCTCTGGTGAGTGGGCTCGTTTTTGGCAAGCTAGAGATCTAATGGGGTCCCATCCGGTCATTATCAAATCATTGCCTGGTGGAATTTCAGAGTCTGATGCGGTTTGTGAGTGTTCGAAATCTGTGTTGTAGTCCGAGTCTTCGTAGTTGTTTCTGATTGCTATGTCGTGCTCATTGTTTTTATTAGCTGAATTCGAATCTGGTGAGTGAGCTCTTTTCTGACCAGCTATCTGTGGAATTGGATCCTAGCCGGTCATTACTTGATCGTAGCGTACTTTGTTTTCGTTTTCAGTAGGTGAGATAGTGTTTTCACATGTTTGATACGGATCGTGAATTTCATCATGCTCCGGTGTCTCAATTGGATCCGGCTCAGTGTTCACCGAGGAAAGAGGGCTTGGATTGGATTCGATCCATGTTGACGATGGAATAAGTGGTGTTTGTGGATGTTCCGCGATGGATTCTTGTTGATGATTGCTACTATGAGAAGACTGGGTATGTGAGACATTATCCAATATAACTGGGTCGGTTATATCTGGAGTGTCGTTAGGATGCAATGAAGATTGCGTATTTTCAGAAGATTGGGGCACGTCGTTGTTAAGAGTTGATGGATTGTGATTACTTAAGTCTGCAGTGAGAATTGGTTCGTTGGGCTGGGCAGTCGGGAACGATGTTGCTAGCGTATCATTTGTCCAGTAGCTGGTGGTTCGTTGCTTGTCGATCGGGTCCATTTCGTCTCCAAACATGATGTCTTTGTTAAATGACGCGTGAGGGGTGAAGCTCACTGCCCATTTGAGCCCTTGAACTGGTGTTATGTGGGAGTGCAATATAAGAAAGTTCTTGGATGTATTTTGTTGAAATCCTAGAAACCATCCTTTGTCCGCTCTTGGTTCGAACTTGCCTGGCTTAGGGCTTATTAGTTTATATGCACGGCATCCGAATCGTGGTAGCATTCTGAGATCAACTTTCTCCAAATGCGGCTGATGTAGTCCTGATAAGAAGTCAATGATGGGCAGGTTCTTAGTTCGGATGCAGTATAATCGATTAACGACAAAGTATGCGTGTCGCACAGCCCAACTCCAATAGCATGGTGGCATATTGGCGTCAGTTAACATTGACCTCGCAACTCTGAGAATAACCTTATTTGCGGCTTCGGAGGGTCCATTCTGCTCGGGTGTATATGGGGCTGACGTGTCGGTTCGAATGCCTTGTTGCTCACAAAATTGTTTGATTTTGATGAACTCGGGGCCTCCATCTCGGAAAATTGTCCGGACGCGTTTGTCATATTGGTTGTGTATGCTTTGTACCCATTTAACTAGTGTTGGTGCTATCTGATCCTTGGTGGTAGTGGTGAGTACCCATCTCATCCGAGTTCTGGCATTGGTAATAATCGTGGCGTATTGCATATTGTTAGTGGATGGGACTAGTTTTCCAACAGTGTCGATAAATACTTCATCGAGAGGATGTTTGGGTGTTGGCCGTGGTTCTTTAGAGACAAATCGTTGTGCTTTGCTTAGGTGACATGTTTCACAGGTTTTCAGCTCTCTGGTGTCGACTCCTTCGAGACCTAATATAAGATCTTTGGTCCGTCTTAGAATCTGTTGACCGATGTGTCCGAGTCGTTGGTGCCAGCGTTGAGTGCTGTCTGTTGTTGGTATTCGGGCGACACCCGGTGCTGCAGTAATAGTGGTATTTAATTTGCCTGTGTGAAGAGGTCGGATGTAATACACGTCATTGTAAAGTGAAAGTCGCGCTATGGGTTCATCGGATTTGCCATTTGTGTGTTTGATTAGCATCTTGTTCTCGTAGTTAGAAAATATGTTTGCTAGTCTTTGTAGTCTCCCAGCAGAAATAATTCCTGATGATAGTAGAGGAATATAATGCATCGTGTAGTATGAGAGTGTGATTTCCATATTTTACGCGTGCTGTACCTTGCTGATTTAAAGATGAGATTCCTACGGCTTGGTCAAAGTGAAAGGGTTGGTGTCGCTTGGAAAGATTATCAAACATAGATCTCACAGGAATAAAATAGTGCGATGCACCAGTATCATAGATGGCAGAAAATTTATTAAAACGAAAAGACGAGCCTGTCGCTGCTATTCCGTCAGATTCGTTCAGACGTCCTGTTTTCTTATCATATAACAAATCCAAATACTACCGAAACTCCTGTTCTTCATCATCATCAAAAGTTTTATCATCGTCACCATTGGCAGCTGCTTTTCCTTTACTCTTATCTTCAGCTTTGCTCTTGCCAAATCTCCATTTATCACCAAATCTAGCGTGGGCAAGGTCAGGGTTCTGTTTGTAGCACTGCTTAATTTGTGGTGGTGTTGACATAAGCGGCATCGTTTTTCCGGGTCAGGTGTGAGAGTCGATGTGGCCGCAGAGGCGGAAGTGGTATGTTGGCGACCTATGTGGTGATTTGTCGCTGCAGTGCGGAGTGATGACACCATCATTTGTAGTGAGATGGGTTTGTCCGTACTGTCTAATGCTTTGTGGGCTCTCCATGAGCTGAGCCATGGCACGTGTAGAGTGCCGACAAGGAAGAGTGCAGCGGCAGTGGCCTCTGGGATGGAACGATCCGTGGGAGTTTCGTTTGTGGCGCTGAGATTCTCCACGGCAGTGGTGACGTTTTGATAGGCTGTTAAGAATGCGTCGCAGTATGCTTCGACAGTTTTGTTGAGCCTTAGTGATTGGAACTGACGTAATGCATCAAGGTATGGTGCTGACGCAGTTTCTCTCCTTGATTTGGAGACACTGTCGTATAAGGCTTTTGCAGAGAGCCTGATGTAGTCGCGTGGCCAGACCTTGCTGTTGAGCCTTTCGAGGATTATGTTTCGTGCCTCGGTATTGTTGTTCTTCCATGTAAGAACTTCTCTTCTGTGAAGCTTCCATGTTGTCTCCCATGAAGCGTCGGTGGTGTCTTTTCCTCGAGCCGGGGTGCTGGGACGTTCTACCGGGTCGACGTCGGGATTATCGTGGATGACGTGACCAGTTAAATCGCGTTTCGCAAGACGTGCTTGTAGAGCAGCATCCTGTTATGGACGAGAGGAGTGGATTTGACTGAGTGCGATTATAAGGAACGAGATATGATAGCGGATATAATTGATAATTGTCAATCAAGATAATTAACTAAGACGTGGCACGAACTTTTAATCGTGCGCAATGCAACATATTTATACATAGATCTGGGGACTCGTATCATTGAAAGCCCGAATTCCCGGCTTCCTTCCCGGAGAATTCCGTAACCTAAAAGCAAACACAACAGAACTCCGAAAACCCCAACAACGCTCAGACAATCTTAAGAGGTCGAATAATATAATATAATGATTTAACAAAACGAAACATAACATATGAACAACCCGATAATGCTTGTCCGAAGATCATTTATGAACAAAAGAAAATAAACGGTGCTAATAGGGACCGTGACACATCCCATCGACTGAATGAGTCTGTCTCCCCAAGGATGACTAGGGTGGTGTTTTTCGACATGATGAGGTTTTTGGAAAGTACTGATCGGGCTCATAACCTGTTTTACTTAGTGTGTGTGGGAACAGTATGTGATGGAAGGCAGTTACTTAGGAATATGTGTGGAGTAAAATGTGTATTAGAGTAAAGTAGAAAAGAGAATCTGATGATTAGAGACAGGGGGAAGGTGAACTAGCTATATACATGCCAGGCTGATCTGTGCTTCTACAATCCGTGTTAGGTAGACTCAACAACTTAACTCAACTCGTTGGGTGGCTCGATCAATGGCGTGCATACTTCAAAATTAGTGATCAACCTATTGGGGATGTCTGATCGTAATTGAAGATCACAACATTACCACCATCAATTGATCCCGCAACAGCTTGACTGTCTTGTAAACTCGGATCGGGCCCGGAGACTCTGAAAACAATTAAAAATACCAGAGAGCTTTTAAGTAGTCGCTCTCATCAAAATGGCGTGTTTGGATTGTTTTTGCGGTATTTTTGGGCACTCTTGGGTTGATGGTAAAGCGAACGGATTCTTCAGTCCTTTCTGTCTATTAAACGTGGACAAGCCTACAGCTCGCCAACCGCCTTGAATCTGGGCCTTGCTGAGGCGATCACGACGTGCTTTATGGTAGCATCTGATAAATTTTTGCTTCTTGATCGGTGCTGAATTGTCAATTAACGAGAGCTCACCAAGAAGCTGGCCATGACGTGCCTTGAGTGGCGAGAAACATGACAAATCAAGTGACTGGGGTATGTGAGACGTGTGAGGGGGCATGTACACCAAATGTTTCTCATTTTGAAATCATTCCCATCGAAAATCTATATTTGAGTGACTCCCATGACCGTCAAGTAGTAAGATTCGCCACAATAACGCATTCTGTGGGTTTTTTTTCTGTGTAACAATGGATTTCAACCATCCAAGGGCAAGTTGATTGGATTTCTATCCATTGATCGATGTCGCATATATCCAGTTAGGTGCCTCTTCCTCAAACCAGCTACTCTGTAGTGCACTTCCCTTGGAGATTACTAGAGGCCGTATTACGCAGGAGGTAGCACTAACGGTCTCAATAATTAAGACCCACTCTTGACCCTGCGAGGCCTTCTTGTAGGTAAAGCTCTTGTTTGACTCACCAATAACACATTGATTGGCGTCTATACCTTGCACAAGAGCATTTTCATCCATGTTCGACACGTTTTCCAGAGCCACTTGAAATTCGCGACGAATACTCCCGAAAAGCGTGGACAATTGGCCAATTGCTTCTTCAGTCGATGCCTCAACTCTCGACCGGTCAAGAGGCTGCCTAATTATATCTTTAACCTGAGAGTGTCGCGTAAGAAACTTGGTGACCCATCGCTTACCAAGCGGCTTTATATCGCCTCCCATCTCCAGTAATTTTGCAGCCATTTCTCGCAGGAATGTTCAATACCGTCGCAGTCGCTCTCTAAGAAGGAATTGTGCCATCTTTCAAAGCTGATATGGCATTTTGAATATCTATTTGGTTAGCAGACACATTGTAAGAGAGAAATAGTAAATATGAATGTGTAATAAAATGATATTAAAATAGGATCTAGTTATTTGGAGTTTGCCAAGAAGTGTCCCAAACGAGGGTGCTGGGATTTAAATAATTCCTGGCAGACTTATGGCTAGATTAATATTTTTCCACATTTTGTAATGAATAGGAGATGCGACACGACTCCTGATTCGGTCTTGACTTATCTAGCTCACCTTATTTCGTTCATAATATGCCTCGTAATTATGCAGTCTCGAGAACTTTGTTGTGTTTGAAGTTATCAGATGACAAAGAAGTTGTGCTTATCTTAGAATTATAGGGATATGTATCTTAACCCTGCATATCGACATTCGAGCTGAAAAGAAGCAAATGGGGTTCTGATCGCGACAACAAAAATGCTAGATCGCTAGTTGAGTGGGTCTTTTGTCAAACACCGAGAAAACTAATGCAAACTGGTCGCGTAAAGCTTGAATAGGTCAAGTATGGTGACAACTTGATGTCGTACACCACTGAAGACACATGTCCCAGTTGATGTATGTTCCCTATCCTGTCATGAAAATTCTCCTTTGATTTGCCTCAGAGGATTACGTCCATTACCATGTCAATGTATTGAAGCAAGAGACTGAATACCATCGTACATGATCCCAAGATTATAGTTATATGATGAAATATAACTAGTATGTCATACTTACATTTATGCCTCCAATGATAGCACAAATTCAAGGACTGATGTGTCTTTGACCTTTCAGGAGCGGATGTGAGGAAAGAATTTCTTTGTGGAAACCTTGTAACCATATAATCAAGCCGACCAAGCATTATTGACCTACAAACTCCCTCGACACATCGAGGACTCGATCCCCATTCAACAACCTCCTCTATTCTCGCTCAACATGGCGAGCCTTGCGCAATGTTTTCATTAGACTCCATATCGTCGTCACCGGAGTGGGATCAAGAGAAATGACATACTCGAATATCTCAGAACGAAGATACAAAGCGGAGAGAACTCTTTTGGGGGATGAGGTGTCATCAGAGAAGATCTGGATGAGGCCACCATTACACTCATATTTGTTTCCATTCAGTGCACCGGTTCAGGAACGATGTCCTCTCTATTGCTCTATTGTTATCTGAATCGGGCTATCGTCATGTTGATACTGTACCCGTCTCATGCCTACACAGATGAGTCTTTTTCATGCCTGATCGCGTCAATCTTGTCTCTGGAGGATAACATTCAAAAGTCCCTTGGCACTAGTTCTCAACATAGACAATGGAATATAATGTGCAGGATCAATATTCGCCGTCTCTGTCGGGTGAATTCTAGGAAAGATGTCGGTGACCGAATCTGCGCGTCGGGAATTTGTAACCAGCTTTCCCAGCTTTTCTCAGAACTCGCACTGGCGCATGGGATAAGCAATCCTTGGTGATATTCTCATATGTTCATGTAACTTCAGCTCCGCAATATGCGAGGCTATTACTAATTGATTACCAAGCTCTTAGTGTAAGCATACCCCGGTATACAGGAGTGCCTGACCAAACCCATAGTGGGTCACGGGTTTAATTATTGTTAAGATTTAGTGAATTCTTGGTGCTTACTTTCACAACACTTGCCCTCACGCCCGATATTGTGTGCAGAGGTAAGTATTGCAAATATAAACGGTTAGATTTCGATGAATATTTTCAACATTTATACCAGAGCCCACTATGGGCGTGGACAGGCTCTACGGTATGCTAACATTTCGGCAGGTCCGGGCGTATGTCAACAGCAGATTAATGTATGAAGGTAAAACGATAAAGATAATAAGTAATGAGATCTAATGGCCTCAAAATGATAACTGTTGACCCCCAAGATCAAAGATGATAGAATCACAAGGTACGAATCTAAAGAGCCCCACGTTCTCGATACCCATTTTCGGAGATAACGCCTGCCTAAGATACATCATCACGAGAGCCCTAATCGCTCCTCTTCTCATACCTTCAATTAAAAGTTACAGCCAACGATTCTTAATTACTGTTATGCTACCGTTCCAAAACGCCTTTACTCGTTATGAAATTTACTCAGTCCCGAAACACCCCTTCTACCGGGCATAATGTATCAGAGGAATTTGCTCCTATCAGCAACACCTTGTGCCTCAGAACATCCCATCATTTCGAGTCGTTCAACTACAGGGAGGTTCGTTGATAGCCTTGTTTTAGATCGATCTTGCGAATGTGACAGACAATATAGAATTTCCGCGGAATCACTCAGTTTGACATTTAAAATCCTCACCCTGAGATATCATGTGCAGAGACCACTCTGAGGACCAACGCCTTGCGATACGCAACCTCTTCCGTGACAACCCACCACAAGGACACGTGAGACACCCTCATGGTGTGCTGAGTATGCTTTCGTCCTGCGACAAATATGATCTCGCAGCGAGCGATATGGTGTGTGGGTCTGACTGGAGACGAATCAGCTTTCTCCGCTCTCAAGTGAGGAGTGTGTCTCAACTCCTCAGACGTTCCGTGGGAGAACAGCCCACACAGTGAACCACTGCACTATCCGACCCTAGGTCTGGGCTAATCTCAGTACAGTGTGTTTCATGTCATGTGTTTCTGCAATCTGGACTGAAAAATTTTACCCACCATACTCCTCAACCACCCAACTCAAGAGCTTTGAATTCGGCCATGTGGATTGCTAGGAGAAAGCACGCGATTTTCTCTACGTTTCCTGTATGTAGTCAGTTTGAGATTCTGACACCTGTTGGTTCTCCTCATTGAGGATTGGGCGTAGAGATGCTCAGTCGAGAGTAAATGGGCTGTTGTGAATCATATGGATGAACTTGAAAGGTGGTAAGTGT
The DNA here is from genome assembly GCA_028751805.1 of Podosphaera xanthii. Classification (NCBI taxonomy): domain Eukaryota; kingdom Fungi; phylum Ascomycota; class Leotiomycetes; order Helotiales; family Erysiphaceae; genus Podosphaera; species Podosphaera xanthii. The sequence goes on along the minus strand of JAPWIX010000030.1, from coordinate 515,767 downwards.
TTAGCGACACCATATTTTTCGACATAGCCTCGTACATGTCACGTATGAGAGCTATGATTGGCCCATTTTAATATGCGTAGTTTATGCAACGTGTCAGGCATTTACAGTACACTCCCACTCTAACAATGTGGGGCAAGACTTAAACAAGGCTCCCCATTAGAGGATGTCATTGCACTGGCAAATGAGAGCCCTTGTTTAAGTCTTGCTCAGCCTTGTTGTAGCGCGAGTGCACAGTACAACAGAGATCGAACTTGTTGCTCATTGATCTTAATTTTGTGCCTTGTCCCGGTAAATTGCATCTGAATGACGTACACAATCACCATCAATATGGAACAGCTTCTATCCCGACCAGACAGTAAAGTACAGGGACTGAGGACAAAGTAAACGCAGACTAGATCGTAAGTTCTGTTTATTCCGATCGTATAAACATGCACCCATAGTGCACATCACTTATCATCTAGCCGACGTTCACCAGACCCTGAGCCCCGGTACATCTACCCCACCGTGCTGCATCACTCCAACACTAGCGTCGCACATTTATTAAATCTCCGCTCGCCGTGCACCAGACCCACATGACTGGACTCAGAAAATGTCGACGGGCTGATCCCCACGATGAGGCGCAGAATATTCTAGAATCAAGTCCAGTCGCGTCTGAAGCCCGGAGAGGGTCCCAGTTTCATGAGTGTTGAAATGTATGCACGTGTTGGGATTTCCCTTGGACACCACGTATCCCGATTTGCCCCGAGAGGTACATGGGTAAGTCGGCCAAAAAGAAACGGTCATCTTTCAGGACAACTTTTCACGACGTGCACCGGGATCCACGAGCGGCGGATCCAGGCTCGACGGTACGTGTGACTCCATGGCCATGAGATTCAGTCTCAAAGCTATGACATGTGTTCGATGATCGAGAACAACTAGGCACGAGGACGGATGTACCCAGCTCGGCCGGCATTGAGAATCTAAGTCCAGACTTCTCGTCTACGTGACCCTCGAGCAGACGAGTCGTTCCGGAAGACCTTCAATGGAGACGATGTCTGCATCCCAGACCGACAAGACGGCGAATCGCACCGTATGCGTTCTACTGAACTGCTAGTGCACGTGGTGTGAGCTGTGGGACCTGTCTGCGGGAGCGCCACTCGCCGGAGACACCCGAGCCGGCTGTAGCGTGCACCAAATGGCCGTGGGATCGAGTCTAGGGTCGGCCGACGGGTACCGCTGTCGTTACCGGTTTTCTCCTCGGCTCTCTCGCCTTGTCAATGCACGCGTGGTGATCGTCCTTGTTGCCCATGGTGACATGCAAGTCATCGGGCTCAGTAATGAAGATGACTTGGTGACGGAGGTGAGCAAATCCCATCGTCTCTTCGTTGCATAATATGTACGCAAAGCCGGGAGATGATGTAGAGATTATGCGTATCGGTATTCAGGTACATTGAAGCGTTGCACATTGTCTTAGAAACACCTTCTTGGGCTGGGTATCGGATGTACGAGTCCCGACTGATATTATTTTTACCAACAATAATCTTTTGATATCGCCTTGAGATAGCGCTGACAAGAGTCACTGAATCGATATTTACTACGAGATATGTACATCATTCGTCACATGGCCACTCATTAAATCTCGTGGTAGCGTGTTACTCCACAATAAAATGGTACATGTTTATATCTATATTGAGAAATTCCTAGTCCCAGCCAATGCTCTCTCAGGGGGTATCTATTGTAGTACTTCGAATCCGAATTGAAGTTAAAATGGTTCGGAGGACATTTCATCTCATCTAGAGGTTCCTCCAAAATCACCAAGTATCTTGGGTGCCATCGCTCGTGCCCATAAAATCCCATAATAATGAAAATGTTTACCATAAGACTTCGACAATGACCGCCTCCTCCAGAACGCCTATTCCTTGAATCTGACATATATGATTCCATCTAAATTCCTTGAATTTGCCAAAAGGATTGCAAAAATAACCCGTCATAAAAATAGCTAGCGACATACGGTATGAATTAGGCTACGCATCGTTGCGTCATGTTTTAGGCTGATGACCATTTGAAATCTGATTCAAGTGTGAAGGCTCTTCGGGCTCGTTGATTAATCCGTCCATGAAACTGATATAATCAAACCGAGGAATACCTCTATCCTCTAGATGCTCTGGTCCGTTGTGTGGCGGAACGATCTTGGTGAGCTTTTCAATTACATCGTCTGGAACTAAGCTATGGCGAAGATCCACCTCAGTCACGTAAGGCTTTCCGTCCGCAACTTCTCGGAAGCTCTGATAGACCTGCTCAGCGGTGTTTTGGTCTTCGGTCTCATCAACCATAAAGCGTATGAATTGCTCAAAAGTCACATAGTCACGGCCATTTGACGTCTCGAGGAAGAATTCATGCACTTCATCTTCACTGAAGACTAGCCCCAGAGAAGCTAGAGCAGCACTAAATTCAAGCTCTTGCAAGCAGTTCCTCGCATCTCGGTCAAAATGTCTAAAGACACTTTCAAATTCTTCCAGTTGGATGGGTGTCAAGTTGGTCATGTTTCGAGCAACTACTTGGTTATCTAAGAAAGCCATTTTCTTTGAGACGGAATTTTTAACCAAACTGAGTTCATAGCATAATTCATCATAGCTGTATGTTGTAAAATCATTCTCTTCAATGTTAGCTTCCTCACATTTCTTGTCAACTTCTTCAATTTTTTCGAGGTATTGATGCATTGGCACGAGACTGTCCTTTAACCGACGTATATGCATCATTTGGTCTTCAACTTCTCCTTCGAGTCCAGATATTGCAAGTTGCATTGTATTCAAGGTCAGTGCAAAATCGTTAGCTTTGTCGGCAAAAGATCTTCGGAGGGCGTTCTTGATACTATGATAAGTTAGTCAAACATGTCGAGTCTAATGTAGATTACTGACTCTCTAATGGTTTCATTGATATCTTGACCTCTCACCATTTCAGCCTTCATCAAGTTTGTCCATTCCTGATCCAGAACGCTTAGACGTAATTCTGCAGGTGGATCGTATGGTCGCAAACGGTACGTGCTCATTTTTGTCTTAATATTGCCTAGAAGCGTAGCGAGATCACTTTTTTCGGCGACCCAGTTTCGTTTTTTGCCTCTTTTATACGCACTAAATTCTGTCGCTTGCGCTTTCGCATCGGCATAGGTCCCGACGAATCTGGCAGCTTGCCATTGAATGACCTGTTCTCTTATCTGCTCCAGCAATTCTCGCATTCGTTTCTCAAATGCACTTTGCATCTCCCAAGCGCCTTGCATGCTGTTGACAAACTTTTCTACTCTGCGTCCTGCGTTTTCAATCTTCTCCATTTGTGAGAAAGCGTGGAACCAATATGCAATGTATGTCATCAGACTTCTTTCGTCAGGCTTGGCGACATCGCAGACATCGTCTACATCGAGCAGGTCTGGAATTCCGATCTCTTTGGTGGCAATATCGAAAGCTAATTGCATATTTCCTCGGTGGTCGGATTTATCCAGCGCATCGTAATCGATTAGATCCGGTCGGTGGATATCAAGTAAAGCACAGAAAGCTAATCCATCGTTCCAACTATCAGTAAAATTTCGTACATCAACATCTTCATAACAAGCCGTTTTCCTCTGACACCATAGTAGCAAGCCTTCTTTTGCAGTCATCCCTTCTTCGTTAATATCTGAAATCGTGAAACGAAGAATCAGAGTCCAAATAAGACCAAGTATAATTTTCCGGTTTCCATCTACAATATCCTCGGCTCCAATATTCGTCATTTGAATCCCTCTCATTCTGATGAAATCTAATGAGAGATTCGCATTTTCAAATCTCTGTACTCTCAGTTTTGGCTTGGCCGCATATCTTCCTAAAGATTCATTCGAAAGACATTCTATGAGGTGAATGAGAATAACCTAGGGCATGAATGAGTTTCTGAGACAGCAGACTTGTGGAAGTGGGATGTTTTTACTCACGCCATCACTGAGATCCTGGACGAGGTCTACTACAGTCACATTTCGGGATTCAATTTTGGTGTTCAACCTAACATTCAACCATTTAGCATGCTTTCTTCCTACTTTGTGTCAAGCCTGTAGTTAACCATGGCAACTTACCACTTTGTGAATGTTTTCTGCTGCACAGTTATCCATTGTTGTTGCTCTGCAAATGCCATCTTGACAAGTGATTGCTCGCGTGGCGACTCTACTGCTTTCAATCCGTGATCGAGCGGTAAATTTGAGGTCTGTTGATGATACGTTCGCGCTCTTCGTCGCCCTATACTTGCGGGGTTGGTTCGGTTCGGATTTGCAGATGATGAGCGCTGGACTCGGCTCGTAAATTTTTTGGACCGATTCTCTTCTTTTTCTCTTTGAGAATTCGAGCGATCCCGACGTCGACTGGTAGGTGACGGTGGAGGGCAACTTGGACTGTTAAATTCGCCTATCAGACTCCCGTCACCATTTTCGGAAGGAGGTGGAGTAATGATCCCGGATTCATTCATGCTATCGAGTTCTACCTTTTTTCCAATCTGATTAGATTCAACGTAAAAAGAACTATTCAATAATCTCTTTCTTCAATTCTTACCCGGAAGGTGCGGAAGTGACTAATTAATACCAGAACTATGAGACAGGCTATGGAGAGAAGGACAAGAAGAGAAGTTAGTCATAATGAAACAACATTCTATCGTGACATCTTTTTTTACGTCGATGAAACTTGATCTATCATTAGGTTTTCCGAATAAATATGGCACATCTTTTTCAGACGATCATACAGTTTGATGCGATGAAGCATGCAGTCACTAAAGATTGATACCAATTGGATATAACGGTCTTCGCCAGATCTCTGAGGTTACTACTCATATCCTTGTCTACTGCTTAGGCTCAATGAATCCACTGATTATTCATCATCTCGCGCTCACAGCGATGAATTAATTATGGGTCCCCTGAAATTAGAAGTACCTAGCCTCATTAGATTATGCCTTGATAAAAATGTTCCTCCTAATTTTAGACTGTGATTAATTTTTAATTGGCAATTATTCGGCGAGCAGGGACTGCGGTAGCTGTGATTTCTCATCCCTTACCAGCGTGCTCATGATCAATACTAACAACAGTCATCATCATCATTACTATGACAAGAACGAATGAACCATTACATACCTCTTCGTCGTCATCATCATTTCAAACTCAGCGCAAGGCCAATCATTACATCCTTTCTCTCGACCTATCAGGATATCAGAAATTGTCTCATACAACTCGGCAGGCTATGAGATCTTACTTGTGATTTCCTTGAATGCATGAGTGATAATTAGTCCCTATGTTTCGTCTAAATATGCTGCAGCTAATGTATTGAAGAATAAAAAACTCTGTGCGTGTCGTGACCAGATGCCGAGGCCGGGTAATTTATGCTGAAACAGGCAAAGAAATCAACTTGAAATTTACTCAGTCAACGCATTTTCTTGGAATCTGATAGGTCTGGTGACGAAGAAGATGTCAGAAAAAATACAAATGCAGTCCCCATATGAAATCATGACTTTCTCACCAGATGAGTTTCAAGCAGGAAGATTTCCGACTGCTATTCCCCAAAGTTCTTTTCATTTATCCACAGAACATAAAACGGCCATCCTACTACCTCGGAAAAATGATCATATACATCTCAAGCCTCAAGAATGACGTAAACCCTCTCTCCCGGATCAATATCAACAACCTCTCTTTTCATTGGACTTGGCTAATCCTGTCTAAGCGTCTCAAATGCTGAGAGCAAAAGTCACTAGGGCTTCCCTACTACATGTTCCCATAACATTCCATCAGAGTCTGCTTTGAGATAAGCGCCAGACTAAATTCAAATCAGCATTGTATACAGACGAAAGTTTGCTTACATCTAGCGGCTTATAAAAATCGGATACAGTATTTTTGGGGTTAATTCTACTCCAACATGTATGCCTAATAGATGATCCAAGGTATCTCGTTCTTAAGGCCCGATAAAAACAGTCCAACGGCTGGTATGCGCATCAATTGGCACCTTCGTAACAGCAATTCTATCCATCTCCCTTTACACACACGACAGGATCTAAACGGGGGATTAACTCTCCCCCGCCACAACGCCATAGGTTCCCAATAATTCTACAAACATGAGTTGAGGCATATTAACATCAGAACAACCTTTTTCGGAATCTTTCTCTTTTCACTGGACACATCCCACATCTGATGCCTTTTTGCTTCGGTCAGATTTTTCAGATTTCAATCTTAAGGTTAGTTTAATCAGCTATTGATTTACTCCCGATTACCGTTTATATGATCATTAAAACTGAACTGCTTTCTGATTCATCTCTACTTGTTTTATCATCATCAACTCGCACTAGTATTCGAGAACATCTGCCAGCAGTCTTGCTAGATGAAACCCTTCACTTCACGCGGTGGCGGCTGAAAACGTCCGGTAGGTTCGCATATATGAGATAGCCTAGAAGAAACTCAGTTCTTTCCTTCAGGATCTCAATTCATCCATGCGGACCTTGCTCGGCTTCATCTCATCATCACCATCCCCAGCATCTTTTTGCGAAGCACTCCCCCGACTGTCTCAGAGAAGAAATGTAAGGGGCACTACTGATCGCATTGATCTAATTGGTTCCAATGTCACTTATAACCAGCTATTGCCACCGGTCTTTCGGTGCTGGTTAGGCCTTCTACAGATGGTAGATTAAACTTTTACACGACTAATTATGAAATGATTGAAGCTGTTCGCCAAAAATGAGTACGGGAAAAATCGCAGAGGTCCCTCCTTAGAGTTTCCCTTAGCCCTTGGCCTTCGGTTTATAATTAACACGGTTCTACTCATCAGATTCGATCTAACTAACTAGCTCAAAGGTAGGAAATGGTAGGATTGGGAAAATTCGGACACTAGACGGGTACCGCAATCGCTTGAAGGGTCACGTATTTTAGATAGCCTTAATTTCATTCGTGTGTCTATGGGACGGTCGCCTAGGCCATATCAGACGATAACTAGTATATACACGTACACATCTTCCAGTGTCCCATTAAGTCTTGCATGTTAATTTGACTGAAACAACTCAGATTAATGAGACAAGCACCTCATCAAAACACCATCAATATTCTCGATGACAAGAGAAAATTAAAGGTACCGGTACACTTGTTCATTGACTTATGTCATATTATTCAAGGAAATTAGATAGTACAAGTTTTGTTAGAAATTCAGTTTAAATATTTCCGATTTTCATATCACAAGACAATTAGTAACTGAATCGAATTCTTGAAATGTGACTTTGCCTTCACAACAAAAATTCCTAGACGAGGTAAACATTACTGGCAGTATCTTGTTAATTTGTTGTGATGAAACATCCACGCTTCGCACATGTTTATGCAGTCATTTGGATACATGTCGCACTCATTTATGTTCCAAACTTTGTGTGGTCGTACTAATTATATCACCCAGCGATGGGTCAACGTGTGTTAGTACGGGACAAAGAGCGGAACCCGAGCAGTGTGTTAACGCAAATTTTTGTGTCTCACAGAGCACTTCATCTCTGATGGGCATCGATGTCACATAGTACATTTATCACAGCTATGATGCTCTGAAGATCTATCTTTGTAATTTCGGTATCCTCCTAATAACCATATTTTCAAAAACAAAACAGCGTCAAGGACTAAGCCTGATAAATTTCCAGAACTCGAAATAGCTATGGGTATTGGGTTCGGGCATTGGAAGAGAAAAAGTCGTCCGTTTTCGAGTAACTACGGCACGAAATTCCATGGACGTGTAGCAGATCGAGCATAGAGACCAGATTGGTGAAGCTAGTCACGTCTTTCAACTCGCATCAACGACGAGTATCAAGATGAAACTATGTATCGGGACCAAAAGGAATATGTCGAGATGAAAGAAATATTCTGTGCTCATATTTTCGAGGATACAATAGATGGCTCTCATGAAACACAGTCCCGATCCATCGCCCAGTGGATCAAGATGATATGCTTTCGAATAGCGGACATCGGCATACTAATTATCAGAAGTTTATCGGCAAGCGTGATTAATCAAAATCACAGGCGCAGATGATCGCTTCCATCACGGTTGCCAAGATAAAATTTTCGGTGGATGGTTCGGCATGAAAAAGGTGCCGTAAAAATATACATCTTCCAGTTTGCCCATTGGTCTGACGTTGTTTCATCTTTGCAGAACCTTTCCTAAGATATGAGCGTTATTCGGCTACTGGTATGCTCAAATTGTTACGTCAAATTATGGGGGAAGAAATTTCGCGTCACCAACTTTATGGTGCAACTTGATGGCCATCCTTGCTGCCATGCGATGATTTTGATATCATTGTGCCATCGTAATACACACCCCAATCTCTTAGTACACAATTTAGACTTTAAGTTAGTTACGGATAGTTGTAGTCGATGATGCATCCTCTCAGGGCGACAAGGCCAGGGAAAGTGTCTCAACCCTAAAGATTGTCATGAGCTGACGTTATCATTGTACATGGTTGCCTTGCAATTACCTGTAATGGGGCTGGGATATTGTCGTCTCTGGAACCACACTATCTATTCACAGATAATAACTAACCCGTCATTTGATCTGTCAACAAAATTCAAACATTGCTCGCGGCAAAAGTGCCAATAACACGAGTGCGAGTTCGAATTGTAGGTTGTGGAAGTTTGTCAATGAGTCGTGGTACCATGGAACGCGTGGAACTTACAGGTCTAGATAGATTTCAGTCGACCCACGTGAACCCACGGACAAACAACTAAATGTTAGCGCTGGCTAACGATGACCTATCATGGCTTGACTGTGAAGTTGAACAGGCCAACGTGTTAGTACGTATCCAGGCCTCACAGACGAATCAAAATTCCATATATTAAATATATCATCGTGTAGATCACCTCTTCGCTGAGATGTTCAGTGATACCACCCTAAAGACTGTAAGTTTGCATATTATTATTATTTTTATTTTACGTCTGAATGCTAGCCTTATATCTTACGAAAGAGCGACTAACCATCCCAAGCAGGACATAGGACGCTAAGGCCAAAGCCCCAGAGGATCTGACTTTTTTCCCAAGTCTGAATAACCTGGCTGTGCTGCGTTGTATGAAACTGCGCACAGGAGAAAAATTTTTACACAAGGTTACATAATTTCGGAGACCTCCCCGAGCTCCTAACTGATGATCAATCAGTTCGCTTCACCCGCTCTTCCTAGAGCACCCGATCTTGTAAAGCAACAAAGATAGAATAAAAAGGTATGCCTCATTGGAGGCATATTTCCTCGAAAAATCGAGACTGATCCAGCCATTTTGTTAGAGATATTGCTCCTTCTGGCGTGCTCAGTAGACGTGGAATTAACAATTTGATAGGCCCTGCAGGGCGGCCATCATGACGACGGAGAATTCGGCAGAACAAGAAGTGCGTAGGTGTCTTTGCCGATCCGCAGAGACAGTTTAGCGTGGCATCTTGGTGATTGAACCGGTTGTGGTAGGCAGCAAAGTCCCCATGGCCTGTTCTGGCTGCAACAACCCGACCTAAGTCCTTACGACTTAGGAAAAGCTCTTTAGGAAAACTAGGGGCCTTTCCAATCTCGAGTTGGGTGTATTTGGATGGAGATGAAGTGTGCCACCAGTTGTCTCTGGCTAGTTTAGTCTGTTCCTTGTGCCATTTTTCCAGTGCAGCAAAGGAGTACACAGGTGGCCCCGAAAAAGGCATTGCCGCCCCCTTCCTCGCTTCGCAATCCGCAGCTTCATTTCCCACAATACCAGCATGGCTTGGGACCCAACGGATGTGTACCTGTCCTTCCGAGGTATGGGGCAGCCTTAATCGAGATTTCCAAATTTTTGCCGCGTCAAGGGTTTCTAAGAAGACCGGTTGAGAGGAAGTGGTAGTGGTCCTCCTTAGTACTTTTTCTGCAACTTCTTCATTATCAAGAAACACCCATAGGTTGTTGGAGAAGCGGGCTGTCGGTACGGCGGAGGCAGCACGAATCCCCTGAAGAACCGCGTGAGCTTCTGCATCGAATGCTTCTTTAAACTTTCCAAGGGGGAAGGCTCCTGTACACACTTGGATATCGAACTGATAAACTACGAAGCCACCACCAGCGCTCCCATCCAGGAGTTTGGAGCCGTCCGAGTATATTTGTATGTCGCTCCTCGGGATTGTACTAAGAAATTCCTGAAACGAGTTCGCTCTCAGCTCTCTTGGGCCTGCGGAACCCCGGATACGGGCCTTGGTGGTTTGACGAGATTCAACTCTCTCCCAGGGAGGGTAGAGAAGAGGATTGTGGCTTTCTGAGGCCGGAATACTATGGCATGAGCGAGCAAACCTTGACAGGGCAGGGCATGTGAGTGACTTTATCGCACGCTTGTACAATGGATGTTGGGGATCTAGTCCGCGGGTGCGTATAGCGGCTCTCCTAGATATGCTGTCCAGAGCTATCTCCGCGGGATTAATTCCAGCTTCTGTGAGAGAATCGAGGACCTTAGTTATGCACGAAGGTCGAAGTCGTAAAAATAGTTTATCAATTTCTAATAAAGAGGAAATTACAGTGTGCGGTTCGACTCCCCAATATGTACAACCTCACCCGAACTCGCTAACCTACCCTACCCTATTCCCTCAAGTTGCCTTGTCCCCGTCCCTTGGTACCTAACGCCCAACTCCACCGATCCCAAGATAACGACTTCCTGCAACTCCGAAATGCTCCCTTCATCCCTGCCACTAGCCACCGCTCGGGTCAGGCATTCCCGCTCCCGGCCGATCCCCCCTGCGTCTATTAGAGTCTCGTCATTCCAATTATTACTGGAGTGGTCCCTGTGACCAGCTCCCATACGGGCGCAGCCCATAACATTACCCCTCTTTCCCCATTTAATTTTGGGTTTCTTGGGTCCTTGCCTAGCGCCTTCATCCTCTCCTACCCCGTCGCCACATCCGAATTTTGATTCAAAATGGTCTAGGGCCACATTGTCTTCCAGTTCCGATCTGTCTTCCCATGTCGGTTCGGCAAACCCTTTCCACTTCACCAGTACCCTTCTGATGTAGCCCCGCCCCCTCCGAAACTTCTCGGACCTGAGGATCTTTTCCACCTCCTGCTCCGGCTCGGCCTGCGGATCTGCTTGGTTGACTATGGGTGGTGGTTGTTTATCATCTTGCTGCTGAGATGGTAACGGGTCCTCGTTGGCCTTTCGCAGCAGCTCGACGTGGAATCTTGGCCAAACCTTTGTCGGTACGTCTAGTTCTACCACATGTGGCGATATCACTTTTGTGACTAAGTACTTCGCATTTATCCATGCTAATTTTTTCTTGGCTTGCGGGGTTTGGATATTCTTCAGGCTTAGCCAAACTTTGTCCCCCACTTGGTATTTAATTGCGGGTGACCTACTTCGGTTGGCCTGTTCCTCCATGTTCTGTTGAGCCGCCGCCATTGCCGCCGCGGCAAATTCTTGGGCCTGCCTTATTCTGTCCAAAAACTTATCGGCTCTTTTTGCCGTGGGCGAAGAAGCGTTGTCTACACGCTGTGGTTTGAGTTGTATCGGATCCGCGTGATAACCATGTGACAAGAAAAATGGGCTTAGATTGGTCGTAGAGTTGTCCCGGTTATTTAACGCCAGTTGCGCCGTGGGTAGCATTAATGCCCACTCCATTTGCGAAAAAGAAACAAAGGCCCTGAGATACGCTAGGACTTCTTGATTCATTCTTTCCGTCGCCCCGTCCGTTTCTGGATGAAACGCAGTCGACAACCGTTGCTCTACCTGTGTCAATTTGCAAAGCCTTTTCCAAAAATCGCCTACCCAGTTGGAACCCCTGTCTGACGTTAACGCGTGGGGGAATCCGTGAAACCGGTAATGACAATGTAAAAATCTTTCGGCACATTCCTCTGCGTTCATTGATTGCATTGCTTCTAGAGTCACGCTCTTTAGCAGACGGTCGGTAATTACCATAAGATATCTTGGGTCTCCTTTGGCTTTTGCTGGCAAGTCGGTCATGAAGTCGATCGACAGCTCACTGTGAAAACGTTCGGGAATTGGCAAGGGTAGTAACAACCCCTGTCTCCTAGAGCGCCAAACCTTCGTTCGACCACACACATCACAATTTTTACAAAATCTCCGGACCATGGTAGTCATTCCTGGCCAGAAAAATGATCGCGCGAGGATTGCTATCGTACTGTTCCTCCCAGGGTGCCCCGTAAGATAGGAGTCATGCGTTTGTTGTATCAGCGCCGTTCTCAGTGGTTCCCAGTCTGGAATCCATAATCTTCTTCGAAAACATAATGCTCCTCTGGTGTCGATTTCGCATTCTGAAGTTGATACTTTCAACTGCAAGGCTGCGGCGAACTGCGGCTCCCCTTCTAAAAGTGTCCTGTATAGCTCTATTATTGATTTGTCTTCATCTAATGCCCTGTCCCAAAGCTGCTGTAACTCCTGTTCCTCGAACAGATTCTCCCCTGTCTGTATCCTTCCACGGATATAACTTTGACCTGCTTGTACATGACCGATCACTTGACTTTCATGGAGCCAACCTTCTTTCAGCAATCTGAACTCCCTTTCCTTCAATCTAGGGTCATTTATTGATCCTGGTATATCCTGAGCCCTTCGTGACAACGCATCTGGTCGACCTGCCAACTTTCCGGATCTAAAGTCTAACTTAAAATTGAATTGGGAAAGCAGCTGCGACCATCTTACTTGCCTCTCGGATAACCGACGGGATGTCATAAAGTACTTGAGATTTTGATGGTCCGTTAGAATTAAGAAAGGGTCCTTCACCCCAAGTAACTCACTTCTCCATTCATTGAGGCATCTAATTATGGCGAGCAGTTCCTTGTCGTGAATGTCGTAGTTACATTCAGCAGGTGATAGCTTCTTTGAGAAGTACGCGACTGGTTTGAGTTGCCCCCCTGGTTGCTTCTGCAGAAGACACCCCCCTGTGGCCCAGCCGGATGCGTCAGTTTCCAATACGGTTGGGTTCTCTCCATTCCACAACGCTAGTATAGGAGCGGTACTGAAAAGGGACTTTAGACCTTCGAATGATTCTCTCTGCTCTTGATCCCATCGAAAAGGCGTACCCTTTTTAGTCAAACTTTGTAACGGGGCAGAGGTCTGAGCAAACTCCGGAATAAATGTTCTGTAAAAGTTTGCGAAGCCCAGAAAACTACGCACCCCCTTTATATTTTTCGGAGCCTCCCATGTTCCAATTGCTTTTACCCTCTCTGGATCTACCTTGATACCCTCGTTCACATTCACTATAAATCCCAGATATTTTATCTCCTTCCTCGCGAACTCACATTTCTTAGGATCTAACTTCAGACCCGCGTTTTGCAATCTTTGTAAAACCTGAGAAACCTTGGTCCAATGATTTTTCAGATCCCCATCCGTAAAAATGACAACGTCATCGACGTAAGCTGAGCAGGTAACTCCTAACAAGTCGCCTAATACCTTGTTTATCCATCGCTGAAAGGCTGAGGGAGCCCCAGCTAGGCCAAATGGGGTTACTAACCATTCGAACGATCCGAACCTGGTCCTGAAGGCTGTTTTCCATTCGTCGCCCTCCGCGATTCTCAGTCGATGAAATGCCGACCTTACGTCAACCTTGGTAAGCCAGGACGCCCCCGATAATATCTGCATCGTCTCCCTAATGAGTGGTAGCGGATACCGATCCCGTTCCGTTACTGCGTTCAACGCCCTATAATCCACGCAAAACCTTAGGCCCCCACCCGGCTTCTTTATGAATAGCACAGGAGCCCCCCCTGGAGAACTGCTTACTCGGATCCAATTCTTGTCCTGCAGCTCCGTAAGGGTCTTACGAAGAACCAATAGTTCCTCTCTAGTCATTCCGTAGAGGGGTCCCCATGGAACATCTTTGTCCCGACCCTGATCATCCTTTTGCATAATCACCTTTGTATCCACCCCTGGTCTGTGTGGAGGCAACGCATCGTTCCCGTCGGTTCCATCTTCCAAAAAGAGTTCCGTAAATACTAACAGTTCAATAGGTAGACTGGCCATTATCTCTTCCCTGGTCATTTTCCTCTTTGGTTCCAAAGCCTTTTCCAGTTCCGTTTTAGATAACATCCCGACCACCCGCTCCAGCTCTATAAGGTCCTGCCGGTTGACGCTCGACGTCAACTCTAATTCCTTCTGACCTAGTGTTGGGTTTTCTGTATTATGTTTTAATAGCTCCCTATTTCCTATTTTAAGTGAGGACTTATTGGCTGCGTAAATTACTTGGTTCTTTTCCATCCACGGCTTTCCCAGAATGATTGGGTAGGCCAAATTGGTCATGACGTAGCCCCACATAAGCTCCCGGTGACCTTCAATGTTTAACTCATATTTGGCGATTTGTTTAATAACGGTGGTTTTACTATCGTCGGCTAAGCGTAACACTCGGGATGGGATTGATTCTATATGGATTTTATGAGCGCGTACGAGATTTTCATCAATCACAGAGAAGCATAAACAGCCGGTGTCAACCATAGCCTTGGTAGGAAAAGATGCATTTAATAATCCTACTATAACTAACGGTTGAGAACAGAAAGCCTTCTCGATAACCGACGTAATCTCACCTGCACCCTTGAGCGCGACTTTACTCAAGGGGCCCCGTTTCCCTGCCCCTCGTCACCTCTCGTGGCGTTGGAAATATTCCTTGAGTCGCGCGCCCTACGAAACCTTGGGCACTCCTTCGCGAAATGTCCCTTTTCCGCACATCGGACGCATGCTCCCTCCGACAACAGCTTGCGAACTTCCTGCTGTGACCTCCACGGCGCCCTGGGCAAACCGGCCCGTCCATCGTCGTGTCCTACAGCATTCACTACCTCCGCTGTCGGGTGTCCTAAGTCCTTGAGATCGTCCTCCCTTTCACCATTTTCCCAAGTCAATCCTCGTATTCCCGCCATGAGGGCATTTGTCCCCCCCATCCGAACATCTCCCTCGCTATCCAATCCTTGGTCCCTTGGGACCGACAGTGCCACCCCACTCTTTGGAGCCCCATACCTCGTCCTGGTGTGCGTCGCTCCTCTGGGTCAATAATCCGCCATCGATTCCACCTCTAGCGCAATCTCCCTCACTTCCGCAACCCACTCTTCGTGCCTATTAGCAGCCGGTAACTTAAGACCAATCAGGGCTCTCCTGAGCTGGCTGTTAATTGATGCCTTCAGTTTTTGCGTCTTACCCAGGGAGGTATGGGCCTCGTCACCTCCGCTTTGGGCTATCCGATAATTAAAGTCCTGCAAAAAGTCGGCAAACAACTGGTGTTCCCCCTGTTCCATCCGGTCTAATAGTTCAGACGCGGCTTGCTGCCCCTGCCTGTCCGCGAAGGTGTCCCTGAGATGCTGGACCAATTCATTCCAGCTAAAATTTCCACTTAGTTTTCGCGACTCAAACCAACCGGACACTCGGGACTTCAGGTTTTCCGGAAGAGTGTCGATTATATCTAGACAAATAGAACATTCGTCAAAGAAAGGCGCGAAATCTGTAATGACTCGCGTCTCCAACCGCCCTAGGTAGAAACCAAAGTCTACCGCCCTCCCGTTCCACTTGGGTAGGGATACGTCCCTTCTGGCTTGTCTGACGTTTTGGTTAGGTACCTGAGGCTGACTCCTGCGCTCCGCTAAAATCTGGAGAAGCCCCTGCCAGTCCTGCGAGGTCAAATTGGGGTTAGGAGGTTGGAAATTACCAGACATGTTGACTTCTTGGGCATTAATACTATTGGAATCCATCTCTGCCGCGCTGACAAAGGAGGAAGACGAATCTGAGTCGGAGTCAGGAACGCGAATGGTCATGCAACGCTCGCGGAGAGGGAGCAAGAGAGAGAGAGTGCAGGAAAAAAAAGATGATTAGAAATTGATATGTGAGAGAATCGAGGACCTTAGTTATGCACGAAGGTCGAAGTCGTAAAAATAGTTTATCAATTTCTAATAAAGAGGAAATTACAGTGTGCGGTTCGACTCCCCAATATGTACAACCTCACCCGAACTCGCTAACCTACCCTACTCTATTCCCTCAAGTTGCCTTGTCCCCGTCCCTTGGTACCTAACGCCCAACTCCACCGATCCCAACGACTTCCTGTAACTCCGAAATGCTCCCTTCATCCCTGCCACTAGCCACCGCTCGGGTCAGGCATTCCCGCTCCCGGCCGATCCCCCCTGCGTCTATTAGAGTCTCGTCATTCCAATTATTACTGGGGTGGTCCCTGTGACCAGCTCCCATACGGGCGCAGCCCATAACAGCTTCCCTGAAAAGAGAGGCGGTAGGAGTGGTACAATAGACAGGGAGGATAGCCCGTGCGGTGGCAGTGTGAACCTTTTCTATCAGCGAGAGATGAGAACTGACCCTATTAGAGATGGCTTTTCCTCTATTAATTCTCGATTTGCCTGGCCACCAAGTCTCGGCGCCAAAGTAAGCAATAGGGAGGGCACATGCAAAAGCGGCTTGTCTAGATAGAGAAGGAGAAGCTCCTCTTATCGTGTTTCCTAGACAGCGTAGAGCGTTAGCAACCTTAAGAGCCTTAGTAGATTGTATTTTCGCGTGGTGCTTGAAGGTAAGCTTCTTGTCGAAGAGAACTTCTAGCCATGTTAAATATGGCTTCAGAGGGTCTTCAGAGACGGTGAAACTGTTCGTTTCCACTGGTGGTCGCGAATCTTTATCCCTATGCTTGCGTGAGAAGTGGAGAAGTCCCGATTTAGAGGGATCAAACGTGATGCCTTCATCGGATCCCCATGCTAGTGCCTGGTTAATGGCAGTCCCCACCATGCTCGAATTCTCTTCAAGTGTTGGCGAGATCCCTATGACTGCAACATCATCTGCGCAACCGAAAGCGTTCTTGAGGGCAGTAAGTGTGAAGAGGGGGCCGATGAAGAGCATGAACAGAATGGGTGATATTGGGGACCCCCGGGGGAGACCACAATTGAGTGCGATGGGGTCGCCGATCTCCCCATCCAGTCTTATGCAGACCTCACGTTCAGTGATGAATGAGGCGATCCAATTACAAAGATGTGCTGGCCAGCCTTGTTCTCTCAGACGTTTGACAAGTCTACTCGGGAGCACTGCGTCAAATGCACCCTTGATGTCGAGTGTGGCTAGTGTAGCAGTCAAGCCTTTGGAGAGCGCAGTTTCTACGTCGTGCGTGAGGCAAGTTGTTAGATCTACGCTCGAGCGTTTGGGTAGTGCGCCAAACTGCTGAGGAGCGAGTACTTGGAAATTAATTGCTATCCATGACATTCTCTTTGCTATGAGTCTTTCCAACCCTTTTCCAAGTACGGAGAGTAGTGCGATTGGTCTGTACGATCTAGGGGATGTCATATCAGCTTTGTTTGGTTTCCCAATCATTGCTACGATCGCAGTACGGAAACATCTAGGGTGGTGACCAACATCTATGCATGATTGGTAGAGGTCGTGCACTAATGCTGATATGTGAGGCCATGCGAGGCGGAGAACTCCGGTAGGGATCTCATCTTTCCCAGGAGTAGTGTTACCAGCTCTCAGGATACAGTTGGAGACCTCCTCGATAGTAAGTTCAGGAAAAGGCAGGGAGTTATTTGCTACAGTAGGAGTCCAAAGTGGAATGTCTTCTGCTTCAGATTGATTTCGCAAAAGGTTCCTCGCAAGTAGATTTCTCTTGTCGTCGATAGACTCGGCTAAGGGAGCTCCTGGGTTAAGTGGATCTTTTAGGGGTGGAGTACGGAAGGTGCCTTTCGACTTGTGCCACCTTGCAATCTCAAACACGTCTTTTCCGTTGGCGGCCTCCTCAGTTTTCTTTTGGAAAAAAGAGATTTTTGCTTGCTTGGTGACCCTTCGAAAGTCCTTTCGATCCACTTGAGTTGCACTTCCATTCCGGACCTTCTCCCGATATTTCTTCCTCGCTTCCCGGCAATTCTGATTCCACCAGGGCTGTCCCCTATTATGAGGTAGCGCCCGTTTTGCTGATCCGGCGAATGAAACGTGCAAAATTCTTATGATCTTTTCTGCTCTTCTATCAATATTTGTGATGGATTTGTCTGTCAGCGGCAAGATGCCTTCTAATTGAGGAGCCAAGAGCGATAGGAAGGTATCCTTGTCGACGGTAGCAAAGCGGAGGCTTTTTCTTGGTATGTTTCCCCGTGCTCCACAGTGTACAGTAGTAAGTAGAGGGAGATGATCTGACGTCACATCTAAGTCCTCCTGAACTGTTGCGATGGTCCCCTTGGCCACCAGTTGACTTGAGCCAAAGCAGAGATCTAAAACATTTCCACGATTATGTGTAGGTCTATCAATCTCTGAAATTAAAAAAAGGCCACACGATTCGAGCCAGCGGGTGAAAGCTTCAGATGGGGGGGATGGTGAGCTTCGGAAAGATGGGTGCCACATTGGGTGATGTAGGTTTAGGTCTCCCATCAAGATGGTTTGGCGAGGTAAGGAGACATCTGCTATGGAGATGAGACGAGATACTCCAGCCCCTGGGTTAGTGGAGCCCGGGGGTGCATTGTATGCATTGATGATCAACAGGCGAGGGTTGTTGGGGGCTTTGACAGAGAGACATAAGATATCGCCTATTCCCTGCTCCGTAGAAGATATCGGTCGCTCTTGATAGTGAATTATATTGGTGTTACGCTTCGCGTAAGTTATCACCCTTGGTCGTATAGACCAGTCGTCAACTGGAGAGTAGCATTCGAATGAGGGATGTTTGCACGTGATTATTCGCCCGGTATCTGAAGAGATATGGGGTTCTTGTATCGTAGGAAGTCTATGCGTGCATCGAGGGCATTTTGGAGGGCTATTAGTTGGGCGGTGGAAGAGCGGCCAAAATTAACTGAGAGTATTTTAATAGTACTTGGTGTATTACTCATTCATTTGGTCGGGTCTGCGCTGATGGCTGTCCTCCGCCAGAATTTCGTACCTGCCTAATCCTATGTCTAGTGCCTCAGAGGGGCCAATATCTGTCCGGGAGCCCTGCGAAATAGATGATGTAGAAATATTAGATTTAGTATTTTCTGTTGGCTGCGTACGTATTATCCCGCAGTGAGCAGCTTTGAGGCGCAGTCTTGCAGCAGCTGCAGCTTGTCGGATTGCGCTGGTTTGTTGTTTGGAAGGGAATGTATTGTCTTTTCTTGGACAGACGAGGCACTCTGAGTCAGCAGGGTGAGGCCCGTGGCAGTTTACGAACTTTGGAGGGCAACTGTGGGCGACCGCAGGGTTGCAGGAAACATGACCACTCTCCACGTGTTGTGTTGAGGAACAAATTCTGCAGCGAGGAACTCGAGCACACGCGCGTTCATTGTGCCAGCTGAAGCAACGCCCGCACTGAAGAATTCTTGTTCTTTGTGGTAATAGTTTGGCCACCACGCGGACGCCGAAGAGTGGGAGAGATCTTGATAGGCTCGTACCTCTGGGGTATAGAACTACCCAACTCTTGCAAGGGCTGAAATCAGAGGTTACTGTACCTCGGGATTCGAGGACGTTCAATGGGGCGACGTGAGTGAGGACGGTGAGAGCTTCTGCAAGAGAGGCCTTATTGATCTCTATTGCCTCTACTGCGCCTTCCTTGTTGTACCCAACATAGGTGCGAGGAACACCAGAAATCCTGTAGGCTGAATGACTTTCCGGTTGCTCAACTATGCACTGTCCCCGAGATGATAAGAACGTTTGAATCTCGGTAATTTTAGAGGCTAGCGTTTCCTGAGCTGCTGTGGAGGCTGGGCAAATTGCGAAGCCAGTTTTTGTGGTCTGTACTTCGCGTACGAGCTTTTGGTCTAGAAAATTGTTGAGCTGTTCCATTACGGCGTAGGGAGATATATCCAGCGCTGGATGTCCAGATGAAACTCGAACTAGGAGTCTGTTATCCTCAAGCGGCTTTGCGAGTTTCTCTCTGTTCGTATTTTGGGAAAGCTTTTTAGGCGGGCCAGCTTGCTTGGATAAAGGCTGCGGGCGGCTTGGTTTCGGAGCTGGGTTTGCCGCAACAGCAGCAAATAGCTTTTTACCTGAGGGTTGCGAGGTTGGGCCTAGGCTTGCTGTTGATTAGGAAACCTTTTGCGTTGCCTGTGTTGTCTGTATTGCCTGTGCTGCCAGGTATGGATTGGGAGGACGGGGTGAGCCTCTGACATGACACTCGAAGTGATGTCAAGCTACTAGATTAAGATCCGTGACAAATTCGCGGAATTTCTTCTTGAGGGAGGGGTCAGGTGTCGTTATCACCAATCGCCTCATCAAGTACAATTGCAATGTTTTGGAACATAAGAGTGGTGTCATAAGCGGTATGTAGACAGCGTGGGTGGAGACAGGGGTCAAGAGGTGGGTGTCAGGCTAAAGGTTGCCATCCTACATGATACACGAGATAGATGCATCACCACTCGGCTAAAAGGCCAGACCAGAATCATAGAACACTATGACCTGGCAATCTCCATATATATATTATACAGTAGAGGCTTCCTGACAAGTGGCCTCACGATTCCTGGCGTCAGCGGCGGAGGTGGTTGACAATAAACTCTCTGTCAACGACAACCCCCCGCCCATCTGGGTGGAAGCATGTAGGGGTGGAGGGGGGAGTGAAGGGGGAGGAAGGGGAAGATTCTGTCATGGATTCGGGTATAGAGGCTTGAGCGCTATGTACCTATTGGTAGTCTATATTCTATCTAGAGAGGAACCACATAACTGTAAATACAAGTGACTTGATAAACCAAGGCTTTGCTTCTAGAACCTTCTGTACCATGTTGTTGTGATTAGATTAGGTTGTACTAATCAGGCTAGTCCCCAACATACAAGGATATTACAAAAATCTTCCAGAAGGTTCTTTAGCATTCTTTGCTAAATGACTTATCACATAACGCTCGGACCCTGTCAACATATCATGCCTATGCTACCAGGCATAGGCTACAGGAATCCCTATGGCTATACAGCCGTCACAGATTTGACATAATGGCGCGGCAAGATTTCTGATGAGTGATGCGAGATTTCTGATGTAAGTTTGCATAAACAACAGGCATTAAAGTGAGTATGTAATGAATGGCCCCATTATACACGTGACATATAGTCATATGATACTTTGTATTTATAGTTTCGCTGTCAACATAATAAACTTCATGCACACAAACGTCTAATTTGAACTCGAGTACCAGCACACTTCCGTTATAATAATCCTCACATCATACTCTCTCGCGGTGATACAGTTGCCTTAGGACTTGGGGCATCCCTCTCATACACGCTGGCGCCACTTAGAAATTCGCACAAAATCAGCAAATTACCTTTGTCACTTCAATCCCGTAGACCGCATCAAAAACCCCCCATTGTTAAGTCACTGGCTGAACAACTCCGTGCCTCGAATACTGCACGCCCAGTAAGGGCTCCCTCCGAGATAGAGGGAACCACATAGAGCCAAGCGCTTATCGTTAACTCCAATGTTAATACTCTCGCAGCTGACTGGGATTCTCCTAATTACAGCCAACAGCCCGGCATGGATATTAATTCTCTCGAGTACGACAATATGTCTGAAGATGACCCTTTTGTCGAACCGACCGCCGCAGGTCCTATTAAGGAAGCTCTCACAAAGAGCATCAACTCCATGGCAGCTCGGGCCAAGGAGGCAGAAGCCCTTTTTGGAGGAATCTCAACAATCCTTGACAGAAAATGCGATTCAGCAAATCATTCCAATCTTCCTGCAAACCAAGCAGAAGCTCTCACAAACTTCTGCAAAGATTTAGCGAAAATAGCTGCTCTACACTTCGATGCTTACATATATGACAAGCCTGTCGTCCAAACCGCCCCTAACCCTACGCCCAGCCGGGCTACACGCGGTGTCGCGCCCATGACATACGCCAATGCTGTCTCGAAGACTTCAACTAATCGCACGAGTCAAGGGTCTGCTCCAAATGCCCCAGCACCTGTGAACAAAATATCACAACAAAAATCTTCACGACCCGACGACCGACTATTCGTACGAATTCCCGCAGGCAATAAACTCCGAGACCACTCAGCGTACGCCATCCAAAGCCACCTTAAATCTCGGCTTGGAGTGGATGGAAACTTGCTCAGAAATGTACAGCCCACTAAGACTGGCTTTGCCCTCTGCCCTAAGGCCGGGGATTCAGAAATTCTTAAAGAAAAAATCACCGCTAACAGCTTTTTCGGAGATGCTCCAGTAGAAAATGCTAGCCCATGGACATCATATAGAATACAACACGTCCCACGCTCTTATGGTGCGATTAGACTTGTAGGGGAAGAGTGGAAGTATTGCCTTGAGCCGGTCACTGTAGCAGCACTGCATGAAGCCCTCTCAGCTGCAGCTGGAAGCGCCCCGGAAGCTATCATAGCCTCGCGTGATAATGAGAAAAATTCAGCGTCCTCCTCCACTACCTGGATTGCCCGTTTCCCTGAAACTCACAACCGACTCCCCCGAACACTCTTCCTTTTCGGCTGCCGAACACAGACAAAAATTCTCCCACGACGCCGCTCCACAGTACAATGCAACCGGTGCTGGCTATGGCACAACGCTCGTACCTGCGCTTCAGACCTAAGATGCCGCCTATGCGGATCTTATAATCACTCAGAGAAAGAACATGGTAACCATTGCACAGCCACCGGCAACCATACCTGCCCCAGCCGATGTATACACTGCCATGGGCCTCACCCCTCTGACGACCCCGATTGCGAGCTTCGGCCTAAGCCCTCGAGCCCACCGAAGTCAAAGGCACAAGTGAGCTTGATCCGCCGCAATAGATCAGAAGCACGCCTACGGAAACAGGCAGAAGCTGGCTGCGTAAAGAGACCCTCCAACTCACCTCCAGCAACATTGTGTAGTACGAAAATAATTGATTCAACAACTTCTAGTTTAACTAGGACCAATAATCCTTATGAAGCATTGGCTTCAGAGGATCAGAGCTCTGCGAACACGGAAAAGTTATGACTGACAACTGCCGCTATAGGAACACCTCGAAGCCCTTAACAATACTCTCTGTCAATGTGGGTAGAGGAGCTCCGGCTCACGAGATCGCTCTGAACGCCGCTCACTCGACCTTAGCGGATGTGCTACTAATACAAGAACCGTACATATTCCGGGACCACACCAAGCGCACCACTAAACGACATCCCTCTTTCAACACCTTCTCTCCGATCGATGACTGGACTGTCGCCCGCCCACGCGTGATGTCTTACGTCCGCAAAGGTGCTAGTTTCCGCACAGAACAGGGCTACACAGCACTCTCTAGCGATCTACTCCTTCTACGACTTCTATCTCCCTCGGGTAAGGTGCTACACATTCTTAACATTTACAACAGGCCCCTAGGCTCCAGCGGTGACAGTGCCCTACAAACACTCTATACTCTTCCTCTTCCTCTGCAAGACGAACTTGTACTCCTAGGGGACCTTAACCTGCATCACACACGATGGCAGCCATCATTCTCTCGTTGTCCTTCCCGGGATGCCGAAAAATTCGTGGAGTGGGCTGATGGGAAAAACCTTAGCCTAATCTCGCCCCTGGATGAGCCCACGCACAACTGCGGCAATGTTCTCGATCTAGCACTGGCTACAGCTCCTCTTGCCTCCAGCACCACCTGCGGCATTGCCTGTCACTTAGATACTACATCGGACCACGCCACTCTTCTCACCACGGTTGACTGGACCGTGCACACTGTGCCTAATCACAAACTCAGAATCAACACCCTAGATCCTGCGCTTTTCAGTCGCCTACTATCCTCGACAATTAGTAATGTATCCTCAATCCCGCAGGCACTTAACCCGGAATCTTTAGACAAATTCGCCCACGAATTAGTAGAAGCTATCCGTTTATCTTACGCGGGATCAGCTCAACGCTCCCTGGGGCACGGAAAGGGCAACCCCTGGTGGGATAATTCCTGTAAACTAGCCCGACAGAAGTATAGGTTACTTAGCAGGCACACTCTCACGGAGGCGAAATTTGCAGAGGCTAGAAAAGCATACTGAAAGGTCATAAAAAGAGCGAAAGACGATTTCTTCAAGAGAAAAGTAGAAAAAGCCAGCACAGCAAAGGAAATATTTAACATATCTAAATGGCACAAATCAACAGGCTCTTATCACTCACCTCCTTTGAAAGATCCTAGATTTTCGGACAAGAATCCAGTCACGACTCCAGCAGAGAAAAGGTCTGTCCTTGCTGAAAACCTTCCAGTGAACCTAGCAGAAGCAGGAGATATCCTTATCGACGCTCCCACGGTCCCCAACCACACGCTCCCCTTCCCAGTTTTAGGTCAACAAGAAGTTCGCGACGCGATTTTCAAGGCAGGCAACACAGCCCCTGGTAGCGACGAAATCCAAACTAAGTTACTCCGCCACGCTTGGCCTCACATTGCAGACCACGTCCACTCTATCTTCCAAAACTGCATCTCACTCGGGCATCACCCGTCCTGTTTCCGTCAAGCGACTCTCATAATGTTACAGAAGCCAAACAAATGCGACCTGACCTCACCTCGATCCTACCGCCCTATCGCCCTGCTCTCAGTTCTTGGCAAGGGTTTAGAACGCGTGCTAGCCAAGCGTATGGCATGGATTGCCGTTCGGTATAAGATCGTTGCTAGCCAGCAGTTCGGGGCCCTTCCTGGCAGATCCGCGATGGACCTGACTACCTGCTTCACACACGATGTGGAAAGAGCTCTAAACGAAGGACGAACAGCCAGTATGCTTACACTGGATGTCAAGGGTGCTTTCGATGCCGTACTCCCCGGTAGACTGTTACGGCGACTACGCGAACAAGGATGGCCCGACCACCTGGTCAGATGGGTAGGCTCTTTTGCTACTAACCAATCAGTGCAGATCAAATTAGACGGAGAAACTGGACCTCCACAACAAATAAGCTATGGCCTGCCTCAGGGATCGCCTATATCTCCGATCTTGTTTATGCTGTATATCTCCCCTCTCTTCAAAATGGGCTATACTTCTCGAAGATTTGGCTACGCCGACGATGTAGCTCTCTTGGAAACACGAAAAACGCTACAAGGAAATTGCTCTTCTCTAAGGGAGTCCCTAAAGGAAACACTAGCCTGGGGTCAGGAGGAAGGTATTACATCTGACCCGGGTAAGTCCGAACTCCAACATTTTTCACGCCGACGAGCAGATAAGAATGCTAGGACTACGCCAACCATTAACTTCGGTGAATTTTCAGTCTCTGAAAATCCGTTACGCCCATATACTAGATGGCTTGGTATATACTTTGACAAGACACTATCCTTCAAGTGGCATGTCAAAATTCTCGCAAGCAAAGCCCTCAAGGTAGCAAACGCCCTCCGAGGCCTCGGGAACACTACACGTGGGGCCTCACCAAAACTAGTGCGACAAGCGGTAATCGCCTGTGTACTTCCGATCGCGTTCTATGGCGCCGAATCTTGGTGGCCAGGTCGCCATAGAGCTGCGCGTCATAACGGCACAATCTCCAACAGAGTCGAAAACCACATCTCCCTCCTTCGCAAAGTGGTTCTTACAAGCGCAAGAGCGATACTACATGCGTATCGGACGACACCAACTCCAATTCTCTACCGAGAATCTAGACTTGCCCCCCCCCCCCCCCGAAATTGGATTGGATGCAAAACTCCGTCAAGCTGCCTCTCGAACACATCGCCTTGATCCAAGACACCCCCTCCGTCGTCGCGCCATTTGGGTCCGGAAGCACGAAAGAAGCGTTTCCCGATTCTCCAGATGGAGTCTCAGCCTACCTGAAATAGAGTACATCGACCCTCTAATCTGCCCTCCTTGGCAAGGCACAGAAAGTTGGCACACAAGTTATAAACGGGTCACTAGATCCCCTTTCCGCCCGCCACATACCATCCCTGCACAAGACCTGGTAGCCTATACAGATGGAGGCCGGCTCGAATCGGATGCGGGCCCTCGTGTGGGCGCGGGGGTGGTTATATTTCAAGCAGGCCGAATTGTTATCCGAAAATCTTTGCCTCTCAGCCCTGCACTTGAGACTTTTGACGCTGAAGTCACCGCAGCTCAATATGCTTTGGAGTTGGCGTTATCTCTCCCCACTGCCCGTTTCTCCAGTAACCTCTGGATACTTCTGGACAATTTAGATGTCGCCCGCCTCCTTCTGTCTATACCAACAAAAGGCTCATCGCAGGAAGTCTTCTCAAGTTTTGCCAACAGAGCAGCTTCCTGGCCCCATCGACAGCGTCTACCGCATACGATATCAGGAAAAGTTGAGATCCGTTGGGTCCCTGGACACTCCGGTATCCGAGGCAACATCCTCGCCGACAGAGCCGCCAAAGAGGCCATGCTCATGACTCCACCAGCCGCTGGCTCCCTCTCTCTTGCATCCGCAAAGGTCTGGGTCAAGAAACAATTTCAATCAGCCGTGAGTGATTTCTGGGAGCAGAACGCTCCTTAATCATACCGGGACCTGAACATTGGAATATCAACAAGCCATCCCGATGAACTAAAGCTACCTAGGCCCCTCCTGGCCTACATATACAGTGCCCGCTCAGGCCACGGAGACTTCGCCTCCTACCACAAGCGTTTCGGACATACAAAAGCACACATCAACTGTAGCTACGGCGAGTCCAAGTCCTCAAGATACTTTTTAAGTTGCGTGTTACCTCCCCAAGGACCCCCAAGGGCACCAAGGAGACAAACAGACCCCGAAATATTTCTTCTTGGCACATACCAAGGAGCCCTCAGACTGGTCAAATGGATCGGCGAGACGAAGTTCTTCACAGATATCTGCCCCAGATCTCTACCTACCAATATACAATCACTTTCTTAAACTTGGGCCTAAACTGATCCCCTAGATATCTGCAGAAACCTGCAGACTGTTAACATAAAATCTGCTCATTTTGGTTACGTGACAGACGCTAAAGCCTGTCATGTACATATTCATCTGTACCTCTTTTAAGTCCATTGTTTTTATGTTTGGAAAGCTTGGCACTTCAGCTACCAGGGCAGTACACCCTGGCGTCCTTTACCGGTTTCGGTGTATTTTAGCGTGGGTGGGCCCCGATCTTTGTCACGTGTATTTAGACGTTAAATAGTTCAAATAAACAAACAAACATAATAAACTTCATGCTTCTTCTGCACAACAGAGTTTTTTTTGAAAATCTTTGGCTTATTAGGAAACAATCATACCTCTTTGCCGAGACATCCTGGAATCACTTAACCGCATTAGGGACAATATACCTTGCAAAAGCTCTATAGATAAGACATTTTTCTTGGCGCCCGAATTTTTATTCAACATCAAGTTACTTCGTATCTTCTCTTTATCTCTAATCTACGACTAAACAGAGCTACCGTACATTTGAAGATAGGACAAAGTTAATCGTTAAATATACATCAAAACGAAGTAGGACCTACTTCTTCTATAACAGCCTGGCATCTTACAGGCATGCCGACATGCTGGCGACAAGTCGACCGAGTTCATCAGATGAGATTGAGTCCCAGACTTCTCTTCTGGCTCTTTTAAGCATCTGCTGAGATGTTTGCCTTCTATTATCAAACTCCGCATATCGAGCTTGAATGTCATCATTGCTCAATTTCCGTACGGACTTAATTAGGTTTAAATTGAGAGAAAAGGGAGACAACATGATGGGTTCTGCCCCAGCTTGGAGTAAGGCTTCCATAGTATTCCATGCAAAATGGCAGGAGCACCATTTTGCATTAGTAAAATGGATGGATTAGCTTTTCGTGCCGTTATAATCTTAGGTAAAATCCACTGGCAGTAGGTCAGCGAGTTCAATTTCCCCCAACTTTTTTCCCAAACTAGAACACTACTCTTTTGGTTCTATGAGAATTACAAGTCCGACTCGCGCATACCCGAGGAAAAGTGTGCGATAGAACTGTCATCGGCTAAATGCATAACTGCGATATCTATGATGTCACGGGTTATTGAAGAAGGTTATGTCATGGTGTTATGATAACGAGGTTACGAGAGGAGTCAGAGTGATAGGTACCTTGGAGAGTAATGATCACGATGAGATGGATAAGTATAGTAAAGAAGTATCTCAATCAATTGTCTCTATTGATTGAATATATAAAAGGAACTACTTAATTGTAATCATGCTGAGGTCTATCGCCTCCTTATATACTTCTCTCCAGAACTCCTAGTCATCTTCTACCATTCTACTAGAATGTTCCATTCTAAGTTCATACCGCCATCATAGATACAACACTCTCACTTCAATTGATCTAGTGTTGTTCTATGCTGTTCTGTTATATTCCAGTATCTTCCATTATCTAAAGATATCCCCAAACCCCTAATGCGTAAATAGAGTTTGGCACTAGCTTAGCTTGCGCTAAGCGAGTGTATACAAGCATCAACCATGTTAACAGACTAGGAAATTATAACACTCCCCCTGACGACTATGGGCGTCTTAGGATTGATGCGCACTTTGTTCCTCTCTAATTGGGAAATTGAATGTTAGCAAATTTGAACACGCGAGTTCGACTTAGTCAAACAATCTGCTAGCTGTTGATTTGACTGTACATAAATAACTGCTATCTCTTCCTGCTGATATTGCTGGCGACAATAATTGTTTCTTAATGCGATATGCTTGGAGCGTTTATGATTGTCATGATTTTTTATGAGCGAGATCGTTGACTGATTATCGACGTACAAATTTGTCCTTTTTGCTCCTTCTATGTTGTCTGCTTGTCCGAGCTCATGAAGCAAGGACTTTACCCATTGTAGCTGTCGGCATGTTTCCGTAGCCGCTAAATACTCCGCTTCTGTTGTTGATAAAACAACTTCCCGCTGTAGGTGTGATCTCCAGCATACTGGCCCTGATGCTAGTCTGATAAGCGATCCGGAGGTTGATCTGGTTGTTGTGGGATCGCCAGCAAAGTCTGCATCGGAGTACGCCTCAAGAATGGGTTTATTCTTTCCCGCTTTGAAGATAATTCCCTTATCCGGATCCTTCGATATATAACGAAGAACTCTCTTCGCTCCACTGAAATGCTCTAATGATGGATTAACTAAAAATCGAGCAAGATGATTAACAGCATGGGAAATGTCTGGTCGAGTATTATTGGCCAAGTATTGTAATCCACCTATTATTGAATTGTACTCTGTTCTCATTTTTAGTGAACACTGAGTAATGTTTGGCTCCATTAATCTCTCTAGTGGTGAGTTCACAGGCTTACAATTCTCTAGTCCATGCCTCTCGAGTAATTTGCGCGCGTATTGACCCTGTGAAAGCTTAAGTGTAAACTTGTCTGGGCTGCTTATGTGGATTCCAAGAAAAAGATCTGTTTTCACTGCCTTGAGTTTATACTTCTTACGAAGGGCACTCATCAAAGACTTAATCTTGCCAAGATTCGGTCCCATGACTTGGAAGTCATCAACGTGTATCATGGCAAATAAGTCTCTCTGCTTATTTGTATAAAGACATACGTCAGTTGAGGTTGGGAACATGCCTAGGTTGGCAAGAAATGCTTTCACATTATCGTACCACAGAGCTGCGGCCTGTTTAAGTCCGTACAATCCTTTTCGAATACGAATTATATGACCCTCTTTTTTAAAGCCTTCTGGCATCTCCATATAAAGGTCAACATCAAGATCAGGATTAAGGAAGGCTGCTGGAACATCACCCTGATATCTATGCCATTCAAACCTATGCGCTAATGCCAACATAATTCGACCTGTCTCTGGTCTAGGTGTTGGTGCATATGTTTCTCTATAGTTAATGCCAGATCGTTGAGTAAATCCCTTGACGGTACATCGAGCTTTATATTTGTCAAGCGACCCGTCTGCTAAAAACTTCTTCTTGAACACCCAGTTACATTTCATGAGTGTGCGACCCTTAGGAAGTTGGCAAGACTTGATAATTTGGATTGTTCCAGTTTCTCTTAGCGAACGATATTCCTCTTTCGCAGCTTGCTGCCAATTCTTTGCCTCACTACTACTCATTGCCTCAGACCAGGTTTTTGGATCACTGTTAGTTTTTACCACTTTCCCATGATGTAGCTTGTAGTAGTCTAATTTCTTGATTGGTCTTCCACGTTTACTGTGAACAATTTCCGGCTCTGGCGAACGCTGACGCTTACGCCCTGCAGCTGGAGGCACCTCATCCCATCCAGTCATGATTCTGTCATAAATTTCCACCGACTCAATCGGCCCAACAACCGGTCCAGACTCTCCCTCTTCATTTGACTCATCACCAATACCTCCATCTGGTATAGTGGGTTGTTGATCGTTTTCATGAATTTCTATAACACCTTCTTCCAAATCTAAACCATCTGACTTTTCAGATGGGCTTAATGATGCAGTCTCATTTTCATAATCACTTCGATCATCAACTATGTCTTTCCAACACGATAACAAACAATCATTCTCGATTGATTGCTCTGGCCATTGCTCATCGGAGATTGTGGGTACAGCAGGAGGTTTCGATTCCGATGACTTTTCCGGAGGTATATTCAAATCCTGTTGCTTTGCAGTTGACGGCTGTCTCTCATTTGATTGGATAGGCAAAACTTGTGACGGAATTGATGGTACATCAGGCTGACTCATCTTATCTTTTGGTATTGTCGGTGTTATAGGTGGTGGACTCGAAGGTTTCTTTGACGTCTGAATTGGCTCTTTCTCACCCGCTGTCGTTTCACGTGTCAGAGGATTTGCCGCCGTTCTCTCGTTTAACAAGGAAGATATCTCCCCCTCAAACCTATCTCTGGTTTGAATATTCCTTGGAAGGTGTTGTGTACTCGCTGATAACTCTTCCACCGGTAATGGATTCTTACTGGCCCAATAACTCGTGGTTCTTTGTTGGTTTACTGAGTCTAACATATCTCCTAACATTATATCTTCATTGAAAGACGCATATGGAGTTGTAGTTTCAACCCATTTCCAACCTTATTTCTGAGTCCAGTGTGGATAACAGATCAAGTAATTTTTACTAGTATACTTTGGAAACCCGACAAACCAACCTTTTTCTGCTCTTGCTGCAAATTTTCCGGGTCTTGGTTCAATCAACTTGTAAGCTCTGCAGCCAAACCGGGGCAAGCAAGAGAAATCAAATTTCTCATGATGTGGTTGTCTCAAACCATCTAAAAAGTCTATTATTAGTACCCTCTTAGTGCGTAGACAATAGAGCCTATTTGTAATGAAGCAAGCATGCTCCACTGCCCATGGCCAAAACCATGGTGGCATCCCTGAGTCTATCAACATAGAACGCGCTCTTCTTAAGATAACCTTATTCGAGGCTTCTGCTGCCCCATTCTGCTCAGGTGTATAAGGCGCAGAAGTATCAGTACGGATTTTGTGCTCTTCACAAAATTGTTTGATCCGATTAAATTCAGTTCCTCCGTCTCTGAAGATAACTCGCACAACCTTCCCATATTGGTGATTTTGATTTTGAATCCATGATACCAATTGGCTCGCTATTTCCTCTTTTGTTATTGTGGATATTGACCACCTCATACGAGTCTTAGAGTCTGTAAGGATCACAGCGTACTGATGGCCATTATAAGCAGTAGTTAATTTTCCGACTGTATCTACAAACACTTCATCAAGTGGCTCCCCTGGTACCGGTCTGGGCTCTCTCGATACAAACCGCTGAGCTTTACTCAAATGGCACGTTTCACATGTTATAAGGTCACTAAAATCAGTTCCTTCCATCCCTAGAGAGCATTGCATAGTTTTCTTTAAAATTTGTTGTCCGGTATGTCCCAGACGTTGATGCCATCGGTGCGCATTTGTTGCTTGGGGAACTCTCGCGATTCCTGGTGCTGCAATTTTACTCGAAATATCTGCTCTCTTTTTCTCTCTGCTTCTCAAAGGTTTAATGAAAAGGACATTCTCAATTGCAACAAGTCGGGCTACCGGTAGATTATTCTCCATCTTGACCAGTAGCTCATTTGCTTGTGCTGCTACTATCCCATGTTGCTCTTTTAATCTCCCAGCGGAAATTATTGTGCAAGTAGAATTGGGTGAATAAAGGCTCTCATCAAGTTCTAGCATCTCATCGCCAATTCTAACACAGCTAGTTCCTTGGTGTATTAGTACTGATGTTCCAATGGCTTGGTCGAACTTGAATGGTTTTCGTAATCTAGCGAGCGTACGGAAATCACATTTGGAACGAATAAAATGGTGCGAGGCACCAGTATCGTATATTAGAGGATTATTACGGAGACTAGCTGTGGAAATTCTGGCTACTTTTGAATTCCCTATCTCGCTACTAATGATACTTTCTTCATCACTGTCAAAAAACACTTTGCTGACAGTTCCGCTTTCCTTCCCTCCTGATTTTTCTTTTCTCTTGCTATTAACTTTTCCTTTCTGCCTAGATGACTTTTTTCGCTCTGGATGTTGTTTAAAACAATTCTTGTTCTTGTGATGATGCTCACAAAGAGAACAGTAGTCATCTGGTCCCCCAATTCCCGATGTCCTTTCCATTTCATCACTCTTTCCCTTCATCCCAGTCGCCACTAGAGGATGTCCTAAGATTTTCGATCGCGACTTGCCAACTTGTCTGAGGGATGACATCAAATTCTCAAGCGATGTATACCCATTTTTCTTGTCAAAAACCTTTGTCTGCCGCCATGTCTCCAACCACTCAACACTCTCAGTACCCATAACAAAGAGGAAACTAGCTAGCCCGTGTGGAATAATAAATGGATTGAGCATGTCTTTCTCCAATTTGTGGGGAACCAATGATTCTGCAGCGCTATTAACACTGAGATAGTGCTGCATAAAAGTGTTACAATATTCTTTGATTGTT
This sequence comes from Podosphaera xanthii, assembly GCA_028751805.1. NCBI lineage: Eukaryota > Fungi > Ascomycota > Leotiomycetes > Helotiales > Erysiphaceae > Podosphaera > Podosphaera xanthii. The sequence goes on along the minus strand of JAPWIX010000030.1, from coordinate 483,190 downwards.
GTAAAGGTGGTGTTCAGCAGATTTCTGACTGCTGTCTCGTATTGCATTGCAGCTCCTTCCTCTCTTGTTGTCGCAATGGTGTCAAAAATTTGCTTGGCTGACATCTGTCGAAAATTCTGTGGCCACACACTAGGGCTGAGACGTCTTAACAGAACGTTTTTCGCCTCAATTTCTCCTTCACTTCATCTTGCTAGGTTCTCAGTATAAGACGCGGACATTTTCTCAAACTCAGCATCTGATGTCTCAGGGTTTCTTGTTGGTTCATTCGGTCGAAGCGCTGGCTTAATTTCGTCGAGATTGTGGAACACATGGGCCAATCGACCCTTATGTATCAGTGCTGCTTGGAGATCCGACTCCCAATCCGCAAAGCTCACTCCTGATGCAAGGACAATAGGCAATTCTTTCTCCATATTCAAGCCTTGAAAGAGTCAGGACGACTGGTGTCTCAGAGGGTTCGCACTTATGATGCCGCAGGGAAGAAGCCCGGGCTCATAACCTATTATGATAACGAGGTTACGAGAGGAGTCAGAGTGATAGGTACCTTGGAGAGTAATGATCACGATGAGATGGATAAGTATAGTAGAGAAGTATCTCAATCAATTGTCTCTATTGATTGAATATATAAAAGGAACTACTTAATTGTAATCATGCTGAGGTCTATCGCCTCCTTATATACTTCTCTCCAGAACTCCTAGTCATCTTCTACCATTCTACTAGAATGTTCCATTCTAAGTTCATACCGCCATCATAGATACAACACTCTCACTTCAATTGATCTAGTGTTGTTCTATGCTGTTCTGTTATATTCCAGTATCTTCCATTATCTAAAGATATCCCCAAACCCCTAATGCGTAAATAGAGTTTGGCACTAGCTTAGCTTGCGCTAAGCGAGTGTATACAAGCATCAACCATGTTAACAGACTAGGAAATTATAACACATGGGCTGTGGTTGATAAGGTTGATATAATCAGCCTGAGCTTTAAGCGAGCGAATTAGGGTATAAATGGAGGGTTTTCTGCCGCACATTGTAGATCATTACCAGATTTTACCACATCTTACTATTCTATCTTATCAGATCAATTAATCTATCATCTACATTAAGATCCATATCAAACTCTAAATACTTCAAGATAATCTTCTCTTAGCAACCTTCTCTGCCATGCTCGCAAGTCAGGCAAAACTCCTACCAAATAATCCAGCAGGTTCCCATGGAAAGATCCCCAAAACATCCAGCCATGTCTTCGAACAAACCTAGGATATAACCACATTTCGTCAAGCTCCTCGCCAGTCTAGACTTAGTGGAAAACCCAAATTATCAATAAGCAAACTGACCTTTCTGGTGACCCCAAAACGGGTGTGCTTACCGCCAGTAATCCAAGATTCGTCGGTCCATAGGATTTGGTTCCACTGCCTAATGGTACAACTTAAACAAGACCGAGCAAAACGTACACGTCGTCTTTTGTTTTCGCTGAGCGGCGGCTTACTCTGGAAGACCCAACACTTATATCCCCTCCTTTCTAGAGTATTCCGAAAACTTTCTCACCGACGTTCTGGTGAGAAAACTGCACAGAACCAAGATCCAAGTAGGTCATAAACCGACCGACTCGTGAACTACAGACACAATGTTTAAGCACATCAGCTAGAACCTCACTCAAGACTGGGGTCGATGAAGACTCCTGGCCTCGGAAAGATCAACACGTTCGCATGCGTACTGAACTTGTGTCTGACTTAGCCCCAATTCATGAGCAATGTCACGATATAAAAGCCCGTGCCTTCAAAGTGTCTGGATTGTGTTGTGTATAGCGGCATTGGATTTGTGCAATGTAGGTATAAAGCAACAAGAATAGGCACTTGCATGTACGGAAACCCTGTGTCGTATGTGTCGAATATACAGAGTCAGATGGGCCGAGTTAGGTGATATGAGTCGTAAGACCAAAGGAGACGCTGTATGGAAATAATACGAGAAGTAGTCTTCAACTTTGTAAATAGATATTAGTAGACTCGACTTGGTGCTTAGTAGATACTAGGCGCAAGTATAGGTTCCGGGCAGTAGGGTAACAATTACTTGTGTATATAAGGATAGTGTATAACCTACATGGAAGAGCAGTCAAGCAAAATATATCTTACACCCTACACACTCTTACTTATTGATTACTGTTCTATCCTCACCTCGAGGAATCATATGTAACAACTCGCAAGTCAGTTTCTTTGTAACATTTCCTCACTCATAACTGTAACAGATTGCGACCCGCTTATCCCGCTTAAGATTCTGGCGACGAGGTCTTTTCGAAGACTGATGGGTGTGAAAATTCATTTTGATTTTTCAGTAAGAGGACCTGATTTGGAGTAAGAAGTGGGAAATGTAGTAGTCGGGTATCCGTGGCTGCAAGATTTGGAAGATTGAGTTTGAAACTGTTTTCGAGATTGGAGCTAAGCTCAGTAGATGGTTTGAAGGTGTGTGATTTAGACTGAAGCTGCTAGCCATTTTGGGAATGATTAGCGTAAAATTTAAGGATTAGGTCGGTAATCTCAAGATTTAAGGTTTAACAATCTTTAGGGTTGAGACACTGTACATTATGAGGCTTCCCCTGTCGATTTTTGGAATAAATTACATTTATAGAATCATTCAGGCCGAACAATTAACTGCGTGTTTCAAAGTTTCGGCTCAGTTGGACATTCGATTCGACATCGCTCCTCGTAGGCCTTTTCATGTCTTTACCATTGGTCCTCTCTACTCTAGGAAACGCGCTCTAGTCATCTGTTGCATTCGGACGGCCACCAGATGATGATGATTTTAAACCTCAGTCGACACGGTTGTGAGACTAATTCACCTTGGTTGACTATTCGTTTCCACAGGATGAGTCCTCCGTACACGTCCCGACGGTCCCTTCAGTCATGAAGGGTATGAAAAATGCCGGAAGACACAATGCTTCCCGACTCGGAGGTGTAGCGACGAGTTGTTTGAATGCAGGGCAAGAGAAAGATAGACAATACTGATTTCTATCCCCAGATATCCGATGAATGTAAGATATTTACATGTGAAATATGTTTCTTGTCTAATTTGTTGATGGGCTGACCCTCTTCACAAACACCTCGTCTTCTGATCATCAGACTTGCTTTGATCCTCTCATAGCTTACATAGGATGATATGGACGTAAAAAGATTGGAACAATGAAGAAGTCAAAAAGTTTATCCAGCGCTTAGCGTGCCACAACGTCATGGACTCCGACGATCACAAAGAGAGTCTGGTGGAATCCAGTTGAGTGGATTGGTATTACACTGATAATGAAGATTTATTATTATTATTATTATTATTATTATTATTATTTACGATTTACGCCAAGCAGGGGGCACTTGGCGTGCCTGCATGGCCTAAGGCCATCAGGCTTAACAAATTGTCCAATGGACAGCAACTCTATTTACATACAGCCCTGAGGGATCGAGGGATGTTGGGGTATCTAAAAAAAAGAAATACCTTTTCCTGCGCGTAGAGAGACGCTAGATACAGCTACAACGATAGCACAGTACAGTATTTTACCATACGGACCATTTAAAACATCTTAGGGGGATCAACACACCAGGAATGGAAAGCTTTGGCGCCGTCTGATGTCCCGAGGGTCCATCTAATAACGGAATCTGAATTGGTGCGTGGGAGATTCCTGGGTTGTCTATGATCGCATCTGGTGTGTCGGCAGAAAAATAGGTGTTCGGGCGATTTTTCCTGTCCGCAGGAACAGTAGAGCTCGGCATTTTTGTGGTTAAATTGACGGTGATAGTCTGCAAAATCACCGTGGCCAGATCGGGCGGCTAGTAGCTTTCCTAGAATACGTCTTGGAAGGAAAAGTTCCGGAGGGAGGCGAGGGCTGACCCCAATGTGGAGATCTTGGTAACGTTTGGGGGCATTCCGTTCCCAGTACGCGGCAAAAGCTTGTCGGTATCTTTCTTCTAGTAGAGAGCTAGCACGTGCAACTGATGCTTCTGTGTTCTGTGACTCAAGATCGCAAGCTTCTTTTGCCAGCCTGTCTGCTCGTTCGTTTCCCGGAATTCCTTGGTGGCCAGGAATCCACCTTACTTGCACAGAACCGGCTTCAGTGGCCGCACCTCGTTCTCTTCGAGCCCATACATCGCGGAAAGATTGGAACTCTAGAATTCGGGTAGAGCTTGAGGGAGTAGGGCACCCTGTATGTAAACGAAGGGCTGCTTCCTCATTGTCTAAACCAACGGCTACGTTTGTCACAAAACGGGCCATAAAGTGCGAGCAAGCTGCGCGGAGCCCGGCCACTGCCCCAGCAATTTCTGCATCGTAAACTTGTGCTGTATGACCCAGCGGGACACGCCCAGAAAGAACTTCTTGGGAACCCCGGAACACACAAAACCCTGCACCTGCTTTTCCGTCTTTATCAAGGGAGCCGTCTGAGAACACTGTAAGGTCAAGGGGATTCCGTAGTTGAGACCAACACCTGAAAATTTCAAGATTCTCTGCGCGGCCGGAAGCGCCAATATTTTGAGCTTCTAAATTACGATTAAATTTTGACCAGGGTGGGCGAAAAGTGTTCGCTGACACCTCTAATGACTGCCTCCGACGTATCCATGAAAAGTGAGAGGAGTCCCATCTGTAGCGAAGTGGATGGCTTGGGTCAGATGCTGCAACTCTCACAGCTAAACGGTCAAGTATGCGGTCAAGCCAAATGGTCGCAGGGGCCCAACCAGTTTCCTGCATGAGCGCAGCGGTAGGGAACGTCTTGTATACAGGGAGGACCGCTCGAGCTGCTTGATTCATAACCGTTTGAACTTGATTCAACGCCCATTGCGAGATTTGCGGGCCGTACCATGTTTCCGCCCCATAAAAGAGAGTTGCAAAAGCGCAACCCTGCAATGCTTGTCGTAGTAGGCCAGGGGGTGTCCCCCGAGTATTGTTACACAGTCGGCGCACATGGTCAGTAACTACTCGAGACCGTTGGCAGGCCAGTCGCACATGTTCTTTGAAACAAAGTTTTCTGTCGAAATATATCCCAAGCCACTTGATTTGATCTTTGGCGGGGATTATATGATTGTCCACACGTAAGGGGAGGTCAACAAGCTTCCTTTTTTTGTGAAAGTTTATTAGTTCTGTTTTTCTCATATCAAAAATGATACCATTCTCTCTAGCCCAATCAAGCGAAAAGTTGAGCTGTCTCTGTAGATTCAATTGGCAGTCTTTCAATGTCTTGCCCGTGGAAAAAAAGGCGGCATCATTGGCATACCCAAGACGTCCCCGTGAGAGCTTTAACAGGGGTTCTATGTAAAGGAGAAATAGAATAGGAGATACAGGGGACCCTTGCAGGAGACCACAAAGAATAGGCAATGCGCCGGTCGTGATATGATCGAGACGGATGCGTACTTGTCCCTCGAATAGGAAAGAAGAAACCCACTGCACGAGACAGTCGGGCCACCCCGGAGAACGAAGTCTGAAAATCAGATGGTTGCAAATAACTCCATCGAAAGCCCCTTTGACATCAACTGTGGTTAGCCCAGCGACCTTTTTGTTTTCCAAAGCTTGTCGAATATCGCAGAGAAGGGCAGTTGTGAGATTGATGGCCGAGCGTTGTCTAACGGCACTGCATTGATCTCAGGCAAGAATCTCTGACTTAAGCGCCCATTAAGAAATGCGTCTAGCAATAGTTCTCTCCAGGCCTTTCCCCAAACGAGATAAAAGGGCTATGGGTCTGTATGATTTGGCCAGGGATCGATCTCTTTTCCCTATCTTCGGGAGGATAATTACAATAGCTTTTTTGAAGGCAGATGGGTGGAGCCCAAGTTTGATGCAGTGATTGAAAAGGTTAGTTATACGATTACCAAGGATTGGCCACGCTAAGCGGAGCGTATGCGTAGTAAGTTCATCTTCACCGGGAGTTGTTGATTTGGCTTGACAGGTTGCTGTGTACGCCTCGGGATTAGATATGGTTTCCCAGGGGATGTTTCTGGGCGACACGGTGGTTGTATCTAACGGTATATCTGAAGTCTCTAAGTGACGGCAAAGTAGAGACCTGTAAAAGAGCAGCACTTTTGACAAGGGATCATTAACTACTTCGCTAGTATCGTCGTCGCTGCGGAGGGGAGGGGATTGATGTCTTGGAGCGGCATTGTGCCAGCAAACTATCTTATAGACGTCGGGTAGTGACTTAGAATCTTCCACAATCGAGTTCCAGTGATTCTTCTTAGCTTGTCGCACTGCATTCTGAAGTACAAACTTTTCCCATGTTTCAGGGCCTGAGCGGCGTGCTCTCCGGTAGGCGTGAGCTGCACGCCGACAATCATTATTCCACCACGGGGTGCCATGACTCTTCAATTTTTTTCGGGGACAAGCGCCAGTAAATGCAACATGTAATGAATCAATTACGTCATTTGCTTAGACTTCTAACTCTTTTTGAGATGCAATGATAGGGAGAGCGTGAGTATTACCCAAAAAATTGAGGAAGAGATCATTATCAATAGCTTTGTACTGCAGCTTAGATTCTTTCGGAGATTTCCAATTGAGACATAAGGACGAAACCAGTGTCTCGTGATCGGAGGTTGTATGTAAGTCAGCACGCACCTCACAGCTTGCGTTCTTGTCGGTGCAGAATGCGAGGTCAAGTGTGCCCCCGCGATTGTGGGTTGGCGTCTGGGTGGGATTCAAAAGCATAAGGCCCTTAGATCCGTACCAGTCAATGAAAGCCTCACATAAAGCACGCGAGTCAGTAGCTATTGAATCCCATGCCGGATGTCGCAAGTTAAAGTCACCCCCTACAAAGAAGGGGCTACTAGTACAGCTGAGCAATTTGGGTAATCCTTCTCCGGCCCTATCGCAAACCGTGGGCGCATTGTCAACGTTCCAGATGGGCAAGATTGTGCTGGTTCCGAGTGTAAGAGCGATTTGAACCAGGTCACGGGAGCTGTCTGCGGCTAATAGAAAAGGTTTAAGTCGGGCGTCTTTCCGCACATAAGTGATGACCCTTGGTCGAGAGTTTCAAATTGGCAAAGGGGAAAAGGTTTCAAACGCTTTGTGGATTTTGGTTCTTTGTCTGGAGATGTCGTGATAAGTCCAAGGTTCTTGAACAAGAAGGATGTCTATATGATTTTCATTTGCGAGAGCGAGAGCAACGTCGTGGGCCGAGGAAGCTCTACCGACATTTGCTTGCATTATGCGGAGGGGGGCAGCCCTCCGCTGTTTATGCCTTCTGACCATTTCTATTGAGAGGAAGGAATAGTTTCGGTTCCAGAGTTCTCAGAAGACGAGTTTGGAGAGGTGTTAGTCTGCTGTTTCGTCGAATTTGCGTATTATCTACCCCCAGCAGCCCGAATTTGCTTTAGTTGTACTCCCAATGGCCGGACTAGGACCCCATTCCTGCGTCGGGGGCGAGCAGGGCAATAGAGGTCGGTCGAGTCGTGGGGGCCTTTGCAATTCAGGCACCTGGGAGGTTTGCGGCAGGAACCTTCATGAACATTAGTGCCACAGCTGTGACATTTGTTCAACCGTGCACAGGTTCTGGTGGCATGAAAGCCGTAGCACTTGGAGCACACAATTATTTGCTGGCGCTTCCGTATTTTTTGTATAGAGACTGCCTCTCCAAAGATGCGCAGTCGAGATGGGAATCTACTTGATTTAGACTCGGGAACGCAGATGCGAACGTATCCGAAGGGTTCATCACTCTCCACAGAGCGTCTCGTCCAATCCATAGATCTAATTGGGCTAACTTCACGTACAGGAGCGAGTTCTGCCTGGAGGAGGCCGTCCATCGGGTCGACCAAACCCTCACGAGAACGGACCCCCTCTTCTATCCGCTTGTCAAGGCAGCAGATTTTTTTCCGTATCTGTCAGGATGATGGGCGACCGAGTGGGTAACAGGAAGGATACTGAGTAAGGTAGGTACTAAAGAGGTCTCAAGAGACGGTGGGAAGTGCTGAGGAAAGTATTGAGGTACTAAAGGGTTTACTAAAGGGAACCTGAAGGTTGTCTGAAGGATGTCAAAAGACTTTCTGATGGTTATATTTGTGACAAAGAACTAAGCGTGAAGAGCGCTATCTACTGAGAATCTTTCTCTTTATATACGCCTTTCCTTCCTTCAGTAGTTGCCGCCTCGACTTATCTTACTCTTGTCATAGAGACGTAAATAGAATACATACGCGGCCTATTAATAGCTGCTACAAGATGATTAACTAGAAATGAGATGACTACAATGAGTAAAAATAGAAATGACATAGTAATATAAATAGAAATGAAATAATGGTATAAATAGAAATGCCATAATGTTATAAATAGAAATGTGTATTCTTAGGGCAAAACCTTACAGTATCGGGCTAATAACAAATGTCGACCAAGCCTCCTGTCGTTCAACCACTGCGTTGCTGAATCTGTTTTCGATCGCGTCTTTTGACTGGAGGATAGTTGCAGCTTTAGCAGCGGTCGGTGCCAGGATAGCAACTCCTGAGGAGACGGTCCAAACGTCAGACACTAAATTACCATCGGGGATAAGTTTTTGAATGGTCTGTCGAAGCTCAAATGCTCCTGCTTTGCGGGCTTCATGCTCTGGTCCAAGCCGGATCATGACACGGCGGTCTTCTTTGCTCTGCCCTTGAGGTGGATTCGCCCTCATATTTTGCTTTTTGACTGAGTGCGCTTTTTGTTCTAGGTCCTGGCAGGCAGCACTTTCGGCCCACGTCTTTTCCGGTAGTTCATTCTGTTCCTTAGCTTTCGCTGGGGGTGATATATACACTCGCTGGCCGCGCATTGCACGGGATGCGCCATCTGCGAGGAGCGCGAGAAAGGCAGCTCCAACACCTGGGTGCTTCTTTTCAAGATCCTGCAGGTACTTGTTGGTGAGATCTATGAGACCTTTGATATCCTTCATGAGCTCTGCAGAGCTGCGTGGGGTAAAATCGGCTTGATTAGCGCTGTCGGAAGACATAATTAATCCAACGGTGCCCTGAGGGCCATCATCGAGTATTTTGTCGGTCGAGTTGTTCGGAGAATCCTCTATTACTTCATCCACATCTTTCTCGTAGTCATCGGTGAAGCACTGTGACAGATTAAGTGCTTTCTCAATTGCCCTTGCCTTACGATTGGCTTCGACTGTTTTAAGAGGCGAGCGGGATGAGGAGCTGCTGATACTTCCCTTGCTTGCTACTGGTTTCGGTTTTGAGACGCGATTCCCGGCTTCTTGAGGGTCGGAGGGGAGCGCGCGCTTGGGGACCAGAGGCGGCGCCATAATCTCGCAGAGGTTATTGCGAAAATGATAATTAGGTGCGGAATCTCAGTATAACTGTGAGCTCTGTGTTTGCGTACATACACTGTCCAGATGCTAGTGAGACATGAATGTGATAATGAAGATTTACTTCATTGTTATCGAGACTCTTACTAGAAGAGGGGGATTAAGTCATGTGTCACGGAACGGCCCGCTGAAGCTAGTTTGTTTGTTTGTTTGTTTCTATATTTAGGTCCCGGGCAGAGCCCTTCGTTCAATTGGTTCGGGACCGGTGGAGCCGGTGGGGATCATACTCGAGAGTATGCCCAACTCGTTCGCCCCCTCTAAAGTATGTACACGCGTATGTAAACAATTTGCGACGACGCCTAAATGAACCTGTACTCCATGATCCCCAAAAATTCCGACTGAGACTCGAACGTAAGATGAAAAAAAAAACATAAACCCATAAGTGAATTATTGTGTCAACATAGTGTTTCACACGCTCTGTTTCCACGATGTCGCTGCCTTCATCGATTTCTAAGAGATGCTGTCCTCGCTTTCAGCGGAGGACGAGCTTGCGAATAGGTTGCCAAAACAGACTGTAAGTTTTGCAAATTCTGTAAATTCTCTGACACACTTTGGGCCGAGAAGTTGGTTGATAAGATCGCCCATTGTCCTTCCTTTCCTAAACCTACGCGTTAGGCTGGCGTGTTCTCGACAACGTACGAAGTGAGTAGGGGCATCTCTTGTCCACAGATGCAAACTAAATTTGCATTTTCATGATTTAGTCTGCGGTGATATGCAGCGAAGTCACCGTGCCCGGTCCTTGCTGATATAAGCTTTTGCAGAAGCTGCCGCGGCATTTTAAGCTCTGGAGGCTTTCGACGGCGCATCTGTAGGTCTAGATCTTTATACCTAGCCGGACATACCTTGGACCACCAATCGTCAATTAGCTGCTGGCGACGCTGTTGCATAAGGCGACGAATATAGGCAAGCGTAATGAATTTTGGTTCAATGTGGCAAGGGGGGAGTGATTGAAGTGCAGCTCGCGCGGCTGCGTCGGCCTCTTCATTCCCAGGTATCTTAGAGCGTCCTGGTACCCATCTGACTTCCGAATTAGCTTTTTGGGAAACATCGTGAAAAATCCGAGTTAGCCTAAGACAAGAGGACGTCCTGCCAGTCTGGAGGGCCCGGACTGCAGCTTGGTTGTCCAAAAGAACATAAATTTTCTCCCCGCTTCGTCTTGTGGAGAGCGCAGCTCGGAGTGCCATGGTAGCCCCAGAGATTTCAGCATTGTAAACTTCTCTCCCATGTAGAATCCCTTGATCTTTCTTAAAAGTGATGCCCCCGCGTTGCAGGACGAATCCCCAGGAAGATCTTCCATGTCCCTCAGAAGAGCCGTCGGAGTAGGCGCAGATAACGGAAGATGGAATTGTTCGGATCCAATTCTCGTGGTCTATAATACCCTCTGCTTTTGTTGTTTGCGTATGAGAATATAGAGGTACAATTAAGGGTTCAGCATCCTCGGATTGGGGTAGCTGTTGGAAAGCCCTCTGCAAACGTGACATCTGCGTTTCTGGATGCTTTGACAATATGGCCTTTGTCTTATACTTAAGCGTACCTACATTGGGACATACGCTCGCTCGGCTGCGGAGAGGATGGCGATTGTCTAGTGAATTTATTCGTGCTGAGAGCCGTAGACGATTACCTTCTAGGAGTATTCGGGCGGGTGGAATTCCCCCTTCCCTGTGAAGGATTACGTTAGGTGTTGTTCTCCATACTGGTAGTGCGGCTCTCAACGCTACACGAACTGCTTTACCAATAAGATTACAGAAGTGGGCTGTAGGAGGAGTCACATTTCCGCGAATTGTTGGTCGTTTTAAGCCCGGCCACCAAACTTCCGCACCGAAGGTCGCTACAGGGATCACGCAGGTGTCAACGGCAGTTATCAGGGGTCCAGGAGCTGCCCCGCGTGTTACTGGATTGAGCCTCCGCATATGTTGAGCAACTTTAAATGCTTTCCCGCACCATGTTGTTACATGATGTTTGAACGAGAGTTGAGAGTCGAGATGTATTCCTAGCCAACGAATATTCTTAGCCGGTTCAATCCATATATTGTTTACTTTCACTCCGATAGGATTTTCCCCTCGCCGGCCAGGGAATTGAATTACGTCCGACTTCCCTGAATCGAATGATACAGCATTATTACTTGCCCATTCAAGCAATTTATCTACTTCACCTTGGGCCGCAGCCGCAGATTCAGTAGTCGTTCTTCCAATGCCAAGTATCCCAATATCGTCTGCATAACTGAACCTAGCTCTAGAGTTCCCGCTACGCATGGGTTCGGCCATGTACAAAAGAAAAAGTTGTGGGGAGACCGGCGATCCTTGCGGAACACCACAGACCAGCTTTTTAGGACTCGTTACTCCTCCTGAATACCGGACCTGGACATATCGGTTGCGTAGAAATGAGGCTGACCACCGAAGGACCAAGTCTGGCCAACCTTGTTTTTGCATTCGCATTAGTAGTCTATTATGGAGGACCGCGTCGAAGGCTCCTTGAACGTCAAGGGTTACGAGCGTTGAAGTCCACTTTTGAGTGCGAGCCTCTTCAATATCGTGCACGACACAAGCGACTAAATCAGTAGCTGAACGTTTTGGTAGAGCCCCAAATTGTTGATGCCCAAGCACCTCAGCTGTGATAGCTAGAGTAGCCATGCATTTGGCGATGATTCTTTCCAATCCCTTTCCGAGGCACGATAGGAGAGCAATGGGTCTCCACCCTTTCACGGAAGATGGGTCTCGACCTGCTTTTGGAATGAAAACAACCTCTGCCAACTTAAAGCAAGATGGATGATAGCCAAACTTAAGACAGGATCGAAACAGGTGAGTGACGCAAGGACCGAGTGTACCCCAACAGGTACTGAGTAATTCTACAGAAATTCCGTCTGGTCCAGGACAGGTATTTCCGCTACCTATGGTGCACGATCGTACCTCTGTTTCTTCGAGCCCCTCCGTCCATGGAATACGATTAGCCGCATTTGTTGTAGCAATGGGAAGGACGTCTGTAGCGTCTAGCCGCGCCAAAAGATTGTCTCGTAAAATTAACGCAAGCTCTGCTTGGTCTTCAACGAGGCGCCCGTTAAAAAGAAGAGGTGGCGGAACTTCAGTATGCCGTGGTTTGGTCCATCGCATGAGCCTATAGATATCCGTCGGAGATTTCATCTCTTCAACCTGGCTTTTCCAATACTCCTTTTTTGCCTCCGCAATAGTGTTCCTATATTTCTTTGCATATTGATTTCGGTCTGGCTCCGTGGAGGCTGTTTGATATCGGAGGCGGGCAGCCTTACATTCTGGAGTCCACCACAGCGCCGATCTGCCAGATTTACCATTAGAAGCTTTACCCACTGCTTTCAGGGCATCTACTAGCGCACTGTGAGGGTTAGAACCCTTGTTGGAACTTGGGCCCTGGCCCTTGTATAATTATGCCACTGTCCGTGCATTGCTAGCTTGTGTACATGTACATGTACTAGTTATATCGGACGCTTAGGAAACAGGGATGCAGCTAATAAACTAATGAACCTTCGCTAAAGCGTTGCTGATGATTATCAAAATACATGTACCAAGCAAGATGATGATAGGCATGTGTAAAGATGTTGTAATGGCGTTTAGGCTTTGATGATAATTCTTACAGCTTCGATCTAATTCTGAAGTTTGTACAATCGGTCGTGGTGATCTTGGGTTGGTTAGATTCTAGAAGAATATGGAATTGGAAGAAAGGTATATAGGGCTACGTGATTGTACGTTAAACTTCACTCACTTCTTAATTTATTATATTCAACCTCTACTTTGAGTTATTCGAGGACGGGCCTCTCACACGCACGGCACAAATCCTGAGCGAACTGCTCAATGTCTCCTTCTGACTTTAGGTCCTGAGCACGAGGCATCCAACGAGAGACTAGTTTTGCAAATTGAGGCAGCTTATCTTTCGGGACTCTAAGTGGACCTTTAGATTTCTTGATAACTCGGGTACAGCTAGGTACTATGCCAGAGATCGGAAAATGGTCACTTGTCATACATTCTTCTCGGTCTACCCATGCGGAGGCCCCACTAATATTTGTCCATGCGAGATCCAAAGTGTTCCCAGCGCGGTGCGTCGGTTCCCCCAGAATTAGACACGAGAGGCCATTCTCATCTGCCCATTTTTCTATTTTTTCCCCTTGTCCGTACTTGCTCGTAGCACTAGGTTGCCAGGCCCAATAGACAGAGTTGAAGTCACCCGCGGTAATAGTCCGAGGAGGCGGAGTCCACTCAAGGAGTGGTTCTACTGCTGCAGGATCATGGGGTGCTTTGTATACATTGAGAAATGTAATTCCATTCACTTTCACCCAGCAGTAATCCCCTGTGAGTTTTGAGGAAGGGGATTCCTGAACTGCGTGTATATTCCTATTGTCTTTCCTAGTGTAGGTGACTGCACGAGGACGAACGCCAACGCCTCCATAAGGTATGTGGCGATTGAAATATGGATGTGACTTGGTGCAACCAGCCCACCAAGGTTCTTGGACTAGCAAAACATCTAACTGTAATTCGCAGGCTCGCGAAAGCGCAATATCGTGCGCGGAGCTCCCTCTTCCCACGTTTATTGACATAAACCTGAGAGGAGGCAACGAATGGCTTCGAGGTGAGCCCTTCATAACTGCATCGAGTCCTCCGTCGACACATCGGCGGGTGGCTCAGGGGTTTCATTATTGGCGGTCTCGAGATTGTGACTACAATTTACAGCGTGTGCTGCTTCCTCTGCAGTTGACGCCCTCGCTTCAGCAGCTTTAGCTCGAACCACTGCCTGATATTCGCGGTCTCCAGCCTGACGAAAGATTTTTAGCTGTTCCTTAGTCGGGGGGCCGCTGCGAGTTGGCCGAGCTAAGCATCTATGACTGTCAGAGCGGTGTGGACCTCCGCAATTCCGACATCGAGTGAGAGCTTGACATGCATCTTGTGTGTGCATTGTCGAGCCACAGTTTCCGCAAGAAGGTGCTCTCGAACAATTTCTTGATGAGTGATGGCCGTTGCACCTTTTGCAAAAGTCTATGGGATCTTGTTTTTTAAAAACCTTTGCCAGGCCAGATTCATCAAACACACGAAAACCAGGTCGAGGTGCTTTTGAGAACAGTCCTAGCCATGTTCTATGCGGGGCGTCGTGATTAAGACTGCCGAACAGTTTTACTGAAGTTGGACGCTGTCAGATTTTGTCTGACCTTGTAATGTCTGTCCTTTATTTGTTTGACACGTCCTAATAAGACTACCTTGGTTGTCTCGGGTTGCATTTCGGTTCGCTTCGTTTCGTCTAGCTTCGGATAATTTTCTATCTCGGCGTATCTCCTTTGGGGGTTTGACATGGGTCTTGTTTCATCCATATTGCCGACTCGCGCTTTGCCATGGATCCATACGCTTCACGATACTAATATATTTTATTTTGTTTGATTTGGTTTGATATGATCTTTGGTCAAATAATGTATATAAGTACCTTCGGCCTTCAGAGGATAGCTCTTTACGCTTTGTCTTTTGTCTCTTCTAGAATCCCAGAACCTAGTTACCCTAGACCCTCCAGTTCACCTAGTTCCTTATTTCAGTTATTCCTAGTCCCAGTCCTTTATCCTTACTTCCTTCTTCGCCTTGTTACTCCCTGCTACAGACCCAATCTCACGCCGCCTCTTGCTTTCATAGTAATTCTCGAAAATATCATTCTCCAAGCTACCAAGCCGACATCGATTGTGACAGACGCACCGAAGAGACACGCTCGATTTCATCGGCCAGCAACTCCTGAGTCACCACAACACGTCCTGTATCGGTGTAAATAAAGGCAGGGACTGTTGGTATAAGAAATGGTATCAAGTTTTCAGCAGATTCAAGTTTTGCCCCTGTCAGAAAGAGTCCGTTTGCGGCCTGTAGCAATGCTTCGCGCGCGTTGGGGTTGCTAGGACTTAAGGCAAATCCTGAGCGAAATGGCTTAATCTGTCTAATATAAGCGGGTGAGATGGCCATTTGTTTTACGACGATATCTCGGATCCCTGCGGGCGATAATTTTCTCCACTCGTGCTCCGGGGGTAGTCGGAGGAATAATCTTTTATCTTGAATTTTGGATGGAGGTTGTTGTTTTTTTCCGAATAGCCCACTCACTTGTGATCGAGAAGGTGTGTGGGAGTCTTTCTTAGGCGTTAAAGCCTTGAATTGTTCTCTAGATTTGTTTTGCCCGACACTGACAGTTTCAGCCGCGGCAGCTCTAGCCTTCTTGTGCCCATTATGAGCAACAGTAGCCCAGGAGTTTTCAGTTGCTGTTGTGCTGGCTCGGCTGAGGTGCTGGTATCAGTAATGATAATTGTGCTTGGATGAGATGGAAGTCAGCAGAAGCATCGACTCTGTTTTATAGAGAACACAAGTAGATTCTAGAAGATTCCAGAGGTCATGATCAGGAGTAATGGGACGGTGTGCAACTATAATCTTAATGTATATAAGACATATCTTTCTCTCATCATATCATTAGGCAGATTATCAGATCATTCATTATAATACGCATACAGTATTCATTCTATATCTATTCCCATCATCAGTATACACCATCCTCTGTGTATACAGCCATCATCAGTATACACCATCCTCTGTGTATACTGCAACAGATTCAGTAGCCAACATCCTGTCCTCCGTAAGCTCATAACTATATCAGTTGCGCTTGGCTTCCTGGGTAGGTTAATTCCACTGGTTGGCATCTGCTGTCGCGCTAGGGTTGGGTTTGAAGTTAAAGCTGAGCCAGCTTGTGATTCTGTAACTACAGCTAGTTTATCCGGCAAGTTTCCTTTGCTCACTTTACCGCCTTTTGCTGGGCGGGAGTGTGTGGGAACAGGTGGAGGGTTCAGAGCAGCGTCTGAAGCCGCGAAGAGCAAAATAGCTTGTCGGAAATATTTTTGAAAAGCTGAACCTTTCTCTTTCTCAACTCCTTCTTTAAAGTTTGCCAGTAGACTATCGATGCTGCTTATAGCACTTGTACAAATCATCATCCGCACATGCCAGGCCTGTTCACGGCGTTGTCTTTCCTCGACGATGATTGCTAGTTCGCGAGGGAGATACGCGTTCAAAGTTTCTGTTTCACCGGTCTCAGATTGGGGGGGTGCATCTGCTGCTACCCTTTTGGAGGGAGGAACAGGCTGAAGTATTTGCCTGTGGGCCACCGAGCTGCTCGGTGGTGTTGAGTTTGACGGAGGTGGTGGCGGCGCGGTAGGGGTAGGAGAGGGCATGGATGGATCGGGGGGAGTAGGGGTTGTAAGGCTTCTGTCCGTCATCGAAGCAGGACTATCGATAACAATGTCCATGTAGATGTTAATTGGCTGAAGCTAGTTGTTTCGGCTTGAATTCATTTAGTTCTTTTGCATAAATTTTATTCACATATTGTCTTTAATTAATTGGCGTGAGTATTCATGCATTTTGTCTATCTTCATCAATGGCTTCCATGACGTTGATAAATCATTTTGCCGATCGTCACTAATTACTTAATCTTGTTACTAATGTTAGTTTTTTCCTGTTGATCGTTATTAACAACGATTGAATTCCAGGCATTGCATAGTCCTATGGAATTCTATTTCAATCGACAGTATTTTGGGTGTTCTACAGTATTCGCTGGCGTTCGATGGGATGGGGTTCTAGTAACCAGTACTAGGGAATGTACTAGGTGGACTCAAGTATAAATAGTGGTTAGGCGTTCGAGTCGAAAGCTATTCAACTTTCAGTCTTGTATTTATTCTACGCATCTAGTCTAGTCAGGAATCAAGAAGTCAGGTTATCCACATCTACACTTGTCATTTGTTACAAAAGCCTACGTGACATTATCTGCTATCGTCAGTGTCCCAGAGCTCCAGGTATTCAGTATTTCAAGAGATTGTTCACCAAGATCAAGCCCAAGCTAAACCATCAAGATCCAAGTACAAGGAGTCACGACATCAGGAAACGCCTCAAGCACAAGATCAACTATCGCAGAATCTTATATGTGACTAGAAGTTACAACGAGGGATTGCACCATTTAGAGGAAAATAGATAAATTCAATCGAGTTTAAAACTTCACACGCTACTAAGCCACTAACGGAAATTAGATGTCAGACTTCTTGGAACGAAGATAGCACCTGTCTGACAGAGAAGAACAGACGAACAAAATTATGGATGTTCTAAGACTTTTTCGCTGAACTTCAAACATAGCACCGTGTTTCCCGAGAAATAAAACGGGAAGAGAACAGCCGGATGCTATACCGAGTACGTACTTTGTTGGGTTGTGCGCTGAGTTTTGTCTTTCCTTGACCTGATAGTCTCCTCATTAGGTTTATGCTAGACTCCGCATTCACATGAAAAACAACCTTGATATCACATCTCCCATCTCACAGAAGCAAACAGATCTTTGGCCAGCTTTCTCTCTAGATCTAAATCCCATAGAGGAAATAAGGAGCTCAATAAAATTTTGCATATAGACCCGTTAGTCAGAGCTTGGTCAAGAGGGAGAGAGCGGAGCCAATCAGAGGCGCGTGAGATTTACGGGATGCCTGAGAGTTGTTTACGCCGAATCAGCTTCAAAACCTCATCGTGAGCATCTCTGCACACGATGCTGGACTGTTATAGATGCTTAAGGGAGTCCAAGTGGATGTTAGTCCTTGAAGTTGTCTTTCTAAAACAGTCCCAGCAAAGATCTTTTTGGCCATCTTTCTGTTTCTAGTAGTATAATCGTATTAGAATACAGGCGATCTTCGTCATCAGCTTAATTGGTCCTTGTGTAATTGCTGCTGAAATTTATCTATGTTTTCCCAGTTGTATTTGTAATACTTACGTCTGCATGCCATCGTTGTGTAGAGGTTAGTATTGGAAATTTAGATGTTACATTTAAAATGAGTCCCAACAAACCCTTTGACGGGTCCCGGGTCGGATGGTGCAGTGGTACACCGCCCGAGCCGTTCTCCAAAGTGGGATCTGGATGGCTTGGACACGTGCCCCACTAAACCCAGGAGAAAGCTGATTCAAATCCAGCAAGGCCCCTACGCCATATCGCTCGCGGTGCTGTTGCTTTCGTGGGATGGCGAGAGCATATTCAGGTAACCGTGGGTTTTATTCGCCTTTCTCTATGGTAGGTACCCATGGAAGAGTATACATGTAGTAAGGCGTTATTCTTGTCGTGGCAACTGCAAATTAAATCTCAGTATGAGTGTTCCAAACGTCAAATTGAGTCATTCTGCCAAATAAATATATCACCCGTAACCATTCGCATCATAGCCTCAGGCTGCATATGCTAAGTTGACTTTTTTTTAGAAAACGGTCCAGCGATTGCTATTCTTGGGCGTCCTTGTTGATGACTTGAACACAACATTCTCAAGAGTGTCAGAACCCTTCTTTTATTTGAAGAGAGCGATGTGATAGTTTGAGAGCAAAGAATCATAAGATAGAACAAAAAGCGCGATGGATGACATGATGGGCTTGTGCATGTTGGATGTGTATTTGCTATTATTATTGTAATTATGAGGAGAGGTAGGACATGCTCACAGTAGATATGATAGTATGACTGGTGCACTTGCTGCTGCTATACTGGAAAGATAATAATACATGTTCAAAGCTTAGACTGTATCACTCTCTGTCTAGATGAGGTCGATGCCTCACTTTTATATCTAAGTTCTACGTACATCTATCACTCAATCTGTAACCCAGAGAATGTTCTAGTAACATTCTCTCAGTTCTCCATGATGCTAGAAGATTCCTCTGGTGACTAGCTGGAATCTTCTAGAAGACTCTATAACTAACTCCTAACTGCTATGCACAAGCTTTCGCTTATGTCTCATGGAGTTTAAGTGCCAATGTGGCAGTGCACAATTTAGCCTGTTATGACATTATGTATCTGATATCACAACAATTATTCCTTCTGACCTGACAAGACAGGGTATACTTATACGCAATGATTTCTTAATTCTAGAATCTTCTATCTCAAGATGAGGTTTATTTCAACTCTCATCTAATTTTAGAACATACTACAGATTTGCTAATCAGTATTTTCTGTCGCCGTCTTTCTAGAACATTCGAGATAGTTGTTGTTTTAATCGAGTAACTTATCGACTAAATTGGTCTAGTTTTCTGTTTATGGTACTGCCTTTGTCTAGTCCTGTGAGTCGTGTTGATCGAGATTAACTGAGCAGATGTGATCAACGCCCGCTTGCACAACACCTTCGAAATAAAGCTTCATCTTTTTGGAGCCCTTAATAGGCCCAATGAAAAGTCTATGACCTTTTGAGGATACTCGAGGTGAAATCAGGCGATTTGGGGCCCAATCCAGAGATAGATTGTGTAGTAGGACGCTGAGCGATCTGGAATGAGGTATGTACCAGCTCAGGATTACATGGATGGAGCCCAGTAGCCGTCCACCCGGACCGAATTACTGGCTTAGACAAGTTCTCATTTCTTTCATGATGACATGATGCCACGAAGCGTTCTTTCTTGATTGGTGCTGAATCGTCTAGCGCTGATAGGGATTTGATCCCACTCCAATATTTAGACGTGAAACCCGGAAAAGGGGCAAATTCTAAAGACCGGAGGAAATGTGAAGAAAATGTGGGAAGGTAGTGACAGTGAATCTTATTCTGTTTACAACATAAACCCTATGTAAGTATGAGAAGCATATTTGACGAAAATAAGAATTCGGTGCTGAGACTGCAATGGCACCGAGCCAGGTATGAGAATTCGCTTCAAACACTCGAGACAAATACCATTGACCGTCTAGCTATGTTTTAAGCAGGGAACCATGTAGGCTGTAGGAATTTTCCTTTGAAAATGACAAGGCATTATAATTGTATACCTGTCGCGAATACGGACTCTAGAATCGGAACCCGCTTTCTGTTCTCTGGACATTTGATATATGTTTTTTTTTCTTCGTAGATCTAGCAATTACCTGAGCGTTTGTGTAGACCCCCAGACCTAGCCCCATCTCATCTATGTTCAACATATCTTCTTGATGCACACCCAATGAGTTCCGAGTCCGTTCAAAAAAGTTCAAGAAATGCACGAATATTACCCAGGTTGGCTGAACAGGATCTCAAGCTGCCTATCTTTCGGCCACCTGTAGAAGAAACGCAAGAATTATGCGTGATGAAGCGTTGCCGCCAATTTTTTCGTGGAGAGGTCATTAGCTCCGTTCAACCGTCAAAATCGAGCGGCCATTTTTCCAACGCAAGGGTCCGAAGGAGGCTGATAACGAGAGTCCTCCATGACAATCTAAAAGTTCAAAAATTCATCCTATCCTGGAAATAATTTGTGCCGACGGTAATGAGCAACTGTGTGACTCCGATAATCAAGCATCTGACTTAGTATAGTAGTACGAGATACACCAAAGGTAGTGGTAGCCTTTTTAAGACCCGCAATAGCACCATATCTAAGGCCATGAATCGCTTCTTAAAGGGCATACTCTCGGGGGTCCATTTTCAGCGTGTTATATTTATTGAAGGTTGGGGATGTAGATGATCTATACACTTGGGGGCTTCAATCAGATGAGAACTATTTTCTCAGAGGAGTATGAAGAATACTTGGGTTTTGCTCACCGATGGGGTTTGGAGACGCTTGGGTAGTATTAGCAGAAGGGACGCGAAAGTTATCTCAAGTATCCATTACCTTATTTTTTAATCTATATATAGACATGAATGTTTATATACAAGATCCACCGATTCTGGAAGTTTCAAGAGTACCCCATAACTAGTAAAATCTAACCAGTTACTTCTAGGTGATTCCATGTGATGCTATTCTCAGCTTATGTTAGTCCTTTCTAGTAACTTCCATTGGCGGTCTGTAAACCCTGCACAAACCGATCCTAACCGAGTTCAGTGTAATGAGCGCCTTTTCACAGCGATATTGTCATGGCAGGCTTTACAAATATGTAGGTGTTGGATCTAGAGTTGCCGAGAATGATATAGCTGAGTTGACCTGAAATGATCCAGAGGAGTCACGTTTGGGCTGAAAGGACACAGTAAAGCACACTGAGGGTCGTATCCTCTGGTCTCGTTCCGAGCGAATCCGCTTCCGATTGAAACCTGTCCTCTCCCATGCCTTCTTGCCTCATCCGAATCGTACGCTCCTGAGCTTCGCCTCGCAAAACAAAATTTTCTCTCCGGCGCTGCATTTAGCCTTCATTGACACGCTCCAAGTGCTGCGTGGGTCAAAAGAAGATGAAGCGGGTGGACCAAAATTGGGGAGCTACGGTGAACTCATTTCTTAGGAAAAGGAAGAGTCAAAGATAAGTATGAACGAAAGGTGGAGAAGTAAACGGCAAGAATAAGGGAGAGAAGAGATGAACCCACCGAGAGAATCTGCATAACAAGGCTTGGGGATCAAGAGCTTGGAGGTATACTGCAGGAGCCTCATTTTCGGAGGGATCAGAGTGAGAGAAGAGGGCCGGCTGAGTATCGGCTTCACGGGCTCTTGAGACAGCTCTGTGAATGCATTTCACTACCTCTGTAAACCGAATTCCTTGTCGTTGCATTATTGTAACCCGTCCTTTATCCAAACGGGGAATAAATAGTTCGTATTTACTACACGATTCGTCAGGCATAAAATAATAAGAATCACAACCACATATTGTAGACGTACAAAGACGACCTCATCACCTTCATCCGGTGCCGACAATAAACGTTTCATTTATTCACTGCGCGGCCAAGACAGTCAAGGAAAGTCGCATTAAATTAAGGTCAGGGGATTACAAAGATTGTCGGTCAGAGACTTCTCAAAAAGTTCAGCGTTATCTCTGTCAGAATCAAAATCCAACCTCATTTTTATCTCTGCAACGCCAACATCCTAACAGCGACGTTTTCACGAGGACTACGCTCGACGAAACTAGTATGGCCATCGACCTTTTTAAACTCCCAACGACACACTCTCGATGCCATGAATTCCTGACATAGGATTGAAGTTGTAAGATATAAATTTGGTGCCAGGAATGCCTCTACTGTATAATATATATATATATATATATATATATATATATATATATATTTGGTGATTGAACAAACATAGTGTTCCATAATTCTGGTCTGGCCTTTTGGCCAAGTGGTGATGCATCTATCTCGTGTATCATATAGAAGCAACTTCTAGCCTGATACCCACCTCTTATCCCCTTTCGCCCCCCCCACGCTGTCTACATATCGCTCATGACATTTGGGAAGAGATAATGCTTGCAACAAATGAGGGAGATGACAGTTCTGCTGAAAATTGTACGACGGAAGAAAAGAAAGATACACCGAATCTTGAAAGAGATTAAAAGCTCTGAACAATTAATCGTGAGCGGTCTTTACAATTTGGGGGAACTATGTGTGCGTACTAAGATCTCGGTTGGGGAAGGTGGTATCACCACATTTAATCTAGTTGCGTCCTCTTATTGGACGCAGAATATAGCTGCTGTCGTGACGACGGTATTCGAAACGATTTGATGTCCCGTTCGGAAATACCTTTTTTGCGTGAACATTAGTGGCGGGCAATGAGAAAGAGATGCGGGCCTTGAAACTTTATCACTTTCCGTTCTTTTTTTAATGAAAAATACTTGCCGAGAGGTCAATTCATGTGGGCAGTCTGCCAATGGGCTCTTTGCAAAGTAGCTGCCCATGCCGATACATGCTTCTTGGATGCAGCGGTTGTGCATGATATGAAAGTAAACTAAAAGACTTTACGTGACGCGGCTTATCGCCTAGTTGGTCACTTTTTTTGAATGCGAACGTCTGGATAGTGATTGATCACTTGGACCCCATATCTCGGTATTTGGGTGCCAGGACATGAGTGTCTGGCCAGGCTATAGGCAGGCATATTACAGTAAATGAATAATGCATGAAGTGTGGTAAAATATGCCTTAGGATTAGAATGCGTCTTATGTAAAGAGTAATCTTATCAGGAACAAAGATAACTAGAGGCCACCCGTTCAGACGAGCATACAACTGGAACGGAATGTGGAAGAAATGGCTGGATGATCCATAAATGTTCCTTTATTGAATTTGCATTTTATCTAGTGAGAAAAGAGCATACGGTAGGCTCGAGAGATAATTCGTACCGATCAGGTCCATTTTTCCCATTGAAATCATTCACCAGTACTCTTTAGAGACTGGATATGTTACATGTAGTTTGGACCCACACGATAAGACAACAACTAGTATCAGCTCTCGCAAGAAGAGAGATAAGACTGATTTTTGTTTGGAGTGAGCGACACCGTTGCCGATTAGAATGGAAAATCGGATAATGGGATAGCGCTTCAAGTTTTCAGCTAGTCTCCAAAGATTGAAGGTCAGCAGTCGTGCCGGCGATACAGTTTTTTCGTACTTACCCCGTCATATCGAAATAAAGAGATCCATCAAGTTGGGTGGCATTGTGTGAAAGATATTTATCAGTATATTGAGCTTCAAATTTTTTGATTAAATTCCCAATTGTCGGATGATTCTGCTCAGTTATATACGATAAACACACTTTAAATTAGAAAATATTCTGTAGGATCGTGCTGTGAAGTCTTGCTTTTTTTCCTCACTGAAGTGGTAGGAATGGTGTATGGCAGCTGGTACTGCGCTGAGAGACCATCTTTTCACGATTAATCTCGCGGCCAGTTTTAAGTATGTTGTGCCTAGCAAGGAAAATAAAAGTATTAGACAGGTGCTTATGACTAAATAGGCATAGCAGGGGAATCTGATTCTTGTGCCATCTTGTGGCAGCGGCCGAAATAGGGCGTTCATATTTTTAGATTGGAACATGAAGAAAATCTTTCATGTTGCCATCGAAAAGCAAAGGCAATTTGCGTTATTTTTGATAAGTCAAGTATTATAAAATGTGCCGTCTCATCCGTTTGCCGAGTCTGAGTCAGTGTCTATTTGCATTGTAAGATGCACACTTTCATCATCACTGGGCTCCTCGAGAGACATTTGAACGTCAATTTGAGTTGTAGCAGGAGTTTGAACACAGTTCTCCAGTTCCATAGTATCAATTGATGCGTAAGATGAAGTCACATGATTTGAGCTAGCATTTCCGTATTTTTCAAAATTAAATTCTTGAGTCTGAGCAATTTGACCAGGAGCGTCTTCGGCAACAGCATTGGCAGATTCAGGTGCTAGAGGTGATACGGAGATTTCATTGTTTAAGATGAGAGGTGAGCTAATATCCCTATACTGGCTATAATCTTCTTCTGTTGGGGTTTTCTCATTATCATCAAATGGTGTAGAGGTCGCCGTAGGCAGAAAGGGTATACGAGGACGCAAAATTGCCTCAACAAAATCATCGGTGCTAAATTCTCTACTCATAAGAGGAAGAATAGAGCTGGTAGCTACGTTTTTTTTTATGACAAAGGGATTGAGTACACAAGCTAGCATTGTGCCTTTATCTTTGCTGAAAATCGCCGCCCTCTCGATTAATGCCCGAATTGAGATATGGAGATGATTTTGTGGTATGTACGACACGAAATAAGGTAAGAGTTTGGATGCTGCTTGGAAAACTTCATTCTCTCTGGAGCCTGGCCATGTAGAGTTAACGTAGACTTTCTCTGGGAAACTACTAGCTGTAGAACCCTTGATGCGACCAAGCTCAAGCTTTGGTTCATTTCGACCACTGTCAGTTGAAGCTTCGTCATAGTATAGTTCATTGCAACATGATCTAATAACTATAGAGAGCTTATCAACATGGGCTTTATCAAGCCCTTTACCAATTCTGGAGAGAATCTGAGATGTTATTTTGAAGCTGTTTAGCCTGAACTCAGGAATATGTTCACACTTTGGGAAGATCCAGGTTAAAAGGTCAAGGAATTCAAAGGCCAGGGGTATAAGGTTGTCTTGTAATCTATCTGCAATAGCACAGAGAAGCTGTATTACTGTAATATAAATATGAGGTATCTGGCTCCGTAATATGTCAAGCTCCTCTCTCCCAGCACCAGGGTTTACGTTTCCACTATCTCCACTTGTTGATGATGCTTCTGGAGCTGGGGGTATCCCTATTAACAGGAATCGTTTTACTGTATCGAGAATAATCCCCAATGATATAGTTACTGATCCGGGTGTCTCGCTACGAAAGTAGTCTGCAAGAAAATCTAGCATGTTAATCAATTGACTTATACTAGCCTCTTGTTTAGTGCATGATAAGTACTTAGTGATGCCTTCGACACGATTTACGTCAGATTCGGCAGGCTCGCCAAGATATCCAGTAGCAGGCTCCCAATCTTCATCAATAAACCGAAAAATCTGGTCTGCAGTGTGATGAATATCTCTAATAAGTTTTTCAACGGCTTTTTTCCATTCAAGTCCACCTGAACCCTTTGGAGCGGTCTGGAACAAGCTGATGAAAAGTAGCCGAGCACTTTGCTTCAATGTGGAGGTTATAAAAGGTGTCTCTGCGGAAGGCAGAATATATGAGCAAAGAGAAGCTCGGATCTGTGTGACAAATGGCCTGAAAATGCCCGAGTGGTGAGGTAGAAGTAAAAAGAAGGAACGAAATATAGATTCTATCATCGATTGTGGGATATCACGCGCCTTGCCAGTTGGTTTAGAAGATAAGTTGCTTAAACAAGAACTAATAAATGTTGGGAGTGTCGGCGTGCTTAGTTCGCGAACAAGAGTTTGGTATTGCTGGGCTAGAAGATAGAATTTTGTGAGTGTTACAATACATAATTCTTTAGTAACAATGGGGTCACGTCCCTATAATGGCGTCAGAGAAGAACTCTTTCAACTGTACAAAATACAAACACCTAAGACGGAAATCAAAGCCCGAATCCATGGCTCAGAGGTCTTCAAAACTTCAGACCCGCCAACTTCGATCGCGGCTTTTATAAGCACGACGGAAGCAAAGCGTCCTTCTGGTGCTCTCCCAATTAAATTCGTACTTATTTGTGTCTTGAGCTTGTGCACGAACACTGTAGCGTTGGACCCTTGGGCTTTTGATGGGATACATGAAAGAGGGCTCTGACAGCGCAATAGATTTTGCAATAATTGGGGAACAAGGCGTGGAAGTTCAGTCGAAGGCGTAGAAGATAGTACCGTACAAAGGTTCCGCAATTCAGGTGGGGATGACATTTTAGTAGGCCTTGATGAAACTGCTTAGTTTTTTGAACTGGGTGCGATTAATTTTTTGATACATCTATTCAGCTCTGACAACGCTAACCTGATTCAGATTATGAATTAGAGATGAATTATTTCCTTGATAACTAATGCCGACACCACATGCACTTGTAATTATCGCGTGACTTCGCTCATCATATCAGAGCAATATAAGACTGACTTACAGCGAGTCTAGATAATTTTGACCTAGGCTTACAGACTGGTATACCTGGAAAATGCCCAGCCATACTACGACTTCCCAGGAAAGCTCTCCACCACCTCCTTTCGGCACGTTCAGGGCACGGAGACTTTAAGAATTACCATGAGAGATTTAAACATACCAGTTACTCACCGTGTATTTGTGGGCGAGCAAAGTCCCCTGTTCATTTTAGGTTCTGTCGCTTGAAAAGAACGCTAGTAAGAATGTATACTGGGAAACGAAGAACTCAAGAGTCAATAAATTGGCTATTAGGAACGGAGGAAGGGGCGGTTGCATATTCAAAAATCATAAATGGATCTTAGTTTCTTCTTTTGGAGAAAATAAATGTAGAGACTAAAGTATGGCATAAGATGGCAATACTGGACTTGATTGTAATTAGTGTAGAACTGATAGAAAATTCGCTGCGCGCTTAGCTCGACAGCGCTTCCTTCGCCCCTAGGGAGGTGTTAGGCAACTATCGGAAGATAGTCTCGCCGCGGACGTTAAATGCTAAAAATAAAAATAGAATAAATAAAATAAATCTAGATAATTTTGAAATAAGGCTATCAGTCCTCAGCTTTACCATTGTCTTCTAATTGAAATATGACCGTAAGCCTAATTCCACCACAGCTACCGTCCATGGATACGAAATCTAATGTCATTCTAGCGTGAACAAGTAAAAGCTACATATTATGTTCAGCAGTTGGAGGAGGCTCGTTGTCAAGGAAACTGGAATGCTATCCCGGAGCTTATCCGGAAGATCAAGAAGCATGCTCCTGAACGATCTTGTACGTATTCACAAGACCATATTGGTCTCGGAGCTCACCACCTTGAAAAATGGCAATGTTTCCTTGCGGGAGTTGATAGTATGTTCCAGGTCTGGTTACTGTAGCTGAATCCGAACATGCTATAGCTATAGCAGCTCAGAATTCGACAATTCACGAAAGTCTAACTCATGATTCAACTATGAATACCATAAGTTCTCCTAACTTTTCGGCTTTTTCGGGTACCTCTAAATATATAAAACTACTCACCGAAGAGATAAAGAAAGAACAGACGTATGACGAAGATGTGTTTCAAGCACAAGTCTGTCTAAGCTCGATACATTGGTATTTATGCGAATATGAGCTGGCAGCTTCAAGAGCTCCCACAAGCATAGGGCAGGAAAACGCCTTAACTCGTGGCATTTCTAATGAGACATCCGATTTGATAAAACTGTATATTCTTAAAGCTATTTTCATAAAAGCCAATTCACACCAGAAAAAAGAAGAAAACGATGTCGCCATGAGCAGTTATAAAGCTGCTCTGCCAATTATTCCTAACATAATAGCAAGTCCTAATCAAGGAAAAGAGGTATTGATATGGACGGAACTATTCTTAACTAGTCTTTGTATGCTGTCTAGCGACACTGCCAGTAGTAAGATTACACTTACTTCACTCACTGAGACGCTCTTTGTGTTTCGTCTTTGGGCTAAATTTTGGAGTGCTCAGGCTTCAGAACCGGTTGGTGGCTACGTTAATAATCTTAATTTGCCGAGACGATTTGTTTGGAAAGAATACTATGCGACACTGTCCGTCCTGCTACAATATGATCCGCAGTTTTCCTTCAAATATTTATCCACAGCTTCTTACAATTCATCAACTAAAAAACAACAGCGAGATGAGCTGCAGCAAATTGAAGTCCTCTATGAGTCTCTGCTCATGAGTGAAATTCCTTTCCCAAAATCTCATGAAACTAGCGAAGAAATAGAAGAATATGTAGAAATTAAAATGAGAAATTGGCGTGTTTTATGTGGCACCAATTGGACAGAACAGGAACTTGGAGAAAACGGAATTGAGGCTCTGAGTAGAGGTACTCTTGAAACCCTCTATAGAGCTGCTAAAAAGACCTTTCATTCAACTGCAATCTTACGACATCTTTTCACCGTTCATTTAGCCGTGGCAGAGTTCGATCTGGCATCGAAAGCATTTGATATATACGTTTCTATGGTTAAAAAAATAAAGGCCAATCCATTGACGATAGGCAAACCAAGAAAAGGGGTAGACAATGATGAAATGGTTTTCAGGACGACTTCAAAATTCATTGAAGCCATCTGTCGTTACGGATTTCAGCAAGCGGCAGAAAAAGCAAGGGAGATCAGCCTATTTCTTGAGAGCTTGCTAGAAACTTATGATCGAGTAGACTTAAATAGTGAAGAAAAATATGAGCAAGACCACCTACACTCAACTAATACGGCCAATGTTTCCCCTGTTATCTTTGCATTGGCTTGGCGTGCTGTTGGTATTGGGTATGCACAATGGGCACGCTTTACCTTTGACGCTGCATCAAGATCCGATATACAAGCAGAAGCTGTAAAATGTTTTCGCAAAGCATTGTTACCTCAGTATGAAAGCTCGACTGACCCTCGAACTCTATATGCTCTCGGGGTTATTCTTGCGGAAAGAAGGGAAATATCTGATGCTATTGAGACTGTAAAGAAGGGATTGCTTCACGCTTCTAGTGATGGTCAATCAATTAGGGAGAAGCATCATGCAAAATGCTTCGCTAGAGAGCGGCTTTTGATACCACTTTGGCATTTACTTGTGCTTTTGCTTAGCGCGCGTCAGGAATTTCTCACTGCCAAGAAATCTTGCGAAGTTGTTTTTGACCAATTCCGTGCATCAGAAACTGATAGGATCGAGTTAAAAGAAAAAAGTCGTGATGATCATTTAGATAAAAATTTATTTGACCCAGATGAAAGTACTATGGTTGATTTTTATGACTATGAGAAACAAAATCTTCTCGAAGTCAAGATGACTGAACTTACCTTAATTGAATTGTTTGAAGGCCCAGATGTGGCCGTTAACTCTTGTGGTGAGCTTTTGAGTCTTTACGCAAGACTTTTCGGTGATCCTCAGACTGACAAAGATAAACAATCAATAAAAATCGACTCGCCCAAAAGCCCTTCAGGGACAATTAAGAGTTTCCGAATAGGAATACTTGGCCGCTCAGGTCAAAAGATGACCCAGGCCAGCCCTAAAAGCAATGATATGAATATGAACCCAAATATAAACCTCAGCAAAGTTCCTACAACCAGCTCAGAAGCCCCAGCTATTCATGTAATTTCAGATCCAAGTAAAGCAGCAACGCGGCAATCTCTATCTGTATCTGGACATACTAAAGGGCCAAAGCGTTCAATAAGTCATCTTCGAAAGACAGACAATAACCACCTTAATTCCGAAAGCTTAAGAAAAGGCCGGGCTCGAAGCAAAAGCAGTGGAGCTGTGATTGGACAGTTTGCAAACCAATCATTGGCACATTCTCATAGCCTAGAGATAATATTCTCAAACTCAAGCGGCAATACATCAGATATTCCACCAACACAATCAGATAGAATTCCGTCACCAAACTCGACTAGGAGATCTACTCACGATCCTAATCAGGAAAAATTTGGGCAGGATGATTATATTGGGCTTGCTTGTACTCCAGTTATAGAAAATCCCGAATTCTTGAAACATTCAAGTCCGGAGACTCAATTTCCCAAAGATCAATCAATAAAAAAAAAATTAATAATTTTATTCAGAGTATGGATTTTGATCAGCGGATTCTATCGCAGAGCTTCTATGTATGATGAGGCTTCAAGTGCAATCAATGAAGCTCAGCGACTAGTGACGCAAATCGAGAACAGTGTCTCGGAAAACTCGAATACCATTCTATCTACTGACGATTGGAAATGGGGAGCAGGTAAGAGTATCATGGAACTTTGGGGTGATATTTACGCCGAGGTAAATAAAATCCAATTTCCAATCATATTAATACTTATTTTCTCTTAGCTTGGCCATATTGCTTTAGCAGATGACTCGCCCCATTCCGCACTTAATTACTATGAGACAGCCCTCACCTTCTTTCGCGATCATCCTAGTTCAATCGTCGGTCTCTCTAATATCTTGATGGATCTATATACCGAAGACATCCACTCGCCTCCATTGATCCCTGCACTTATTCTTCCTAAAATTATTACCCCTTCATTGTCACCATTAAATACCACAAATGTTATTCCTGCTACCGTTTCTTCAAATAAGTCAGACAAGCCTTCAGATCTATATAGAGTCACCCAAGGATACCTTGATACATTGAAGGGTAGGGTCAAGGATATTAGTCGGAGTGACCTGCTTAATGATTCTGCCTCAGAAGTTGATTCCATTTCCTCTGGCGAAAGTTTTACCAAAAATTTATCCACATCTCATCTTGATCGACTAGCAACAAGAGACAGAGCCTTTGGGCTCCTCACTTCTCTCACGAAGACTGGATCCGGATGGAACAATAGTGAAGCATGGTTCGCACTTGCAAGAGCATATGAGCTAAGTGGACAGCCTGACAAAGCGAGAGATGTCCTCTGGTGGTGTGTTGAGCTAGAGGAGTCTCGAGCCGTGAGAGACTGGACCACTGCTGGCAGTGGTGGCTATGTACTATGATGTAAGTAAAAGAATACGAAGTAGTGTTTAATCTAATATATTTTTAATGTCTTTTGAGTCTACAATTGTATTTGTATCCCGCTAGAAACCGAGAAAACCCCCGTTTTTTTATTTACGCCCTCAACCACAAACTAGGTACTGGATGTCATATTAGCCCGGGCAAAAATTATGTTGGGCTTCACAGTCTTCCCAAAAGCTAATTTGAAAAGACGAAACTTCTCTGCGATCCACTGAACAATAAGTGTAGTCGTAGATAACATGAGAAGAGAAGCTCGACATGTAGCCAAATCTTGAACAAATTTTCGACCAATAAATGAGGAAATCGCGTCTGAACCCAAATGTTAGGACTCGAAAAAGCATGTGATAGGCAAATATACAGGTATCAAATGTGTCGAAGATTTGCGTGATCCCGAAGAAACGCCGACATGAGTTGGAGAGGAATGCATGTCAGAAAAGATGGATCTGATTCGCCTCGACGATGAATCAGCATGATAGAAATTTCCCGGCTGCGACTGTTGGGCATTGTCAGGCAGAGTCGATGGGTCGCGGGTTTGATACAGTTAGGATTGTATCAGAAGGGGCTTTTTTATTAGTTTGAGCCAGAAGATTTGCGGGGCTAGCTCATGTTATGGATCCACAGTTAATGTAGATCTCTCCACGCATTTTTCGACGGTATCCCTACTTCAGCACAAGCATTATCTTTATACCTCGTCCGTTACAAATTGTTTTGCACTAGGTATAAAATTTATGCTTGTGCCGATGTACAGCAGAACCCGATAGTGGACCCCGGCTCACAGGCTATCAGGGTCAATTAGTTTTATTTGCATGTAGTATTGCAGACCTAAATATTGTTACTAAACAGCGCTAAATTTGTCAAATTAGGAACAATATTTAGGGCTGCAATACTACATGCAAGTAAGACTAATTGCCCCTGATCACCTACGGGGGTAAGTGTTGCAGAAGTAACAACAATATCATAAATATTGACAATAATTAAACCCTGAGCTATATCGGCTTAACCAGGTTTTCGACTGTAGTGCTTAGACCCGTAAATTTTTTGCACCCGTGCTAGTATCTCAGCGTCGGGTCGGATGGTGCAGTGGTATACTGTCCGGGCTATTCTCCCAAGTAGAGTCTGGGCAGCTTGGACACATGCGCCACTTGAGACAGGAGAAAGCTGGTTCGAATCCAGCAAGACCCGCACACCACTTCTCTCGCGGTGATATCGTATTCGTAGGATGATGAAAGCATACTCAGATCACCACAGGTTTTTCTCGATTTTTCCTGTGGTGGGTATTCACGGAAGAGGGTACATGCCGTATGGCGTTATTCTCGTAGTGTTATCTGCAAATGAAATCTGAGTATGAGTGTTCCAAACGTCAAACTGAATTATTCTGCGAAATATATATCTTCCGTAATTATTCGCGTCATAGCCTCAGGCTGCATACGCAGAAATGTTTAAAAAAAACGGCTCGCCAAATAAAAGCGGCGTCGGTGTGTGCCAGCAGGCCGATCGCCGTTGTCGTCACCTCGAAACACTACCGAAGCTTGCCGACACGCACGGCCGAAGACCAGGCGCCCCGGCTAGTCGCCGCCAGACAAGCCTTATGTACTAGTTCACGTGCAAACACTGGTATGTGGAACTATGATGTTTACAACACTCCTGACTTGATGGCAGTAATGTGTTGTACAAGAAAGAATTAAAACATTTAGCATTGGATACCGTTATCCCACCGAGAAGGCTGCACATCTAAGTAATTAACGTTACAAGGACTTTTGGATCCTCTGGGTTTGAAACTTACTATATGTCGGACAGATAATTGCTCATAATATCGGAAGAAGCTTATCCCGTCGTAATGGAACCTTTACATACAGGATTGAGGCTCTGTGATTTGGTACAACCCGTCTCCACCCGTATACAGTCGAGCCTGGATCAGCCGATAGTAAGTCCCGATTTAATGAATGTTAAGATTAATCGTAATGATAGTGCTTTATTTTGCAGCACTTACCCCTACAGCAGGTTTTGGGCGCATGGGTAAGTATTGCAAATATAAACGGTAAAATTTCTATGAATCTCTTCAGTAATTACAGTAGAGCCCCTCTCAGCTAATAGTGGGTCCCGCTATAAATGTTGAAAAGATTTATTGTAACTTGGACTTTTATATTTGCAGCACTTACCCTTACAGGTCATTTTGCGTGCAGGGGTAAGTATTACAAATATAAACGGTAAAATTTCTATGAATCTCTTCAGTAATTATACCGGGACCCACTATTAGCTAAGAGGGGTTCTACTGTAACAATATAAATTAAACAACGATGTCAATAATAGGTAAACACCTACAAAATTCTAGATTGCACGTTATTGCCAGCCAACCAGATGAGTTGTTTCTATCTCTAATTGTCAATTGAGTTTTAAGCTTGGAATCGATT
The DNA here is from genome assembly GCA_028751805.1 of Podosphaera xanthii. NCBI lineage: Eukaryota > Fungi > Ascomycota > Leotiomycetes > Helotiales > Erysiphaceae > Podosphaera > Podosphaera xanthii. The sequence continues at coordinate 449,796 of JAPWIX010000030.1, read as the reverse complement.
TTGTGACTCTCCCATCTCTCCGTCGTTGCCATCACCCACTTCTCTCCCTTTTTCTAATCTTCAATTTGACCGCTAAGATAACTGCCCATCTCCGTCTCTATTGCGACTTTCACTCTACTTTCGTTGTTTCCTCGACTTCTTGCATTTCTTTGTCGTTCAATTTTCAAATATCATTCAGTTTTATGCGCAAAAGAACTATTTGAATGAGTTTCATAGCCAGAGGCTCAATCTGATTGTCAATATAGTCGTACTTTAATTGCTGCTGCCACGATTATGCGCTGAATTAATTGCCGCCATTTTGCTCTTACATTCTATTCCATCACATTACACACATACATATAACTAAGAAATAATTTTCTCGTGTCGAGCAGTCGATGATCTGAGCTTCATGCCCAAAAAGCCTCAACAGAATTGACTCAAAAGCTCACAGCAATGTTAATTTTTGGTTACGTGTTACTGATCAAGAAAAAAGCTTGAAGACGCAATTCAAAAGCAATATCTATTTTTTGAGCGCTCTATTCTTTATAACTCACTGTTGTTATCTAGATGGGATTTCTGAGTCAGGCTCTGAACAAAATTAAGCGGTGCGGTTTGCGAAATTAACACTCATCTCTCAGCATGTCTAACAAATCTGTAGCCGCAACTGGTGACGTCTAATTTCAAATAGATGCGACAAAGGATATGGTCGCGCGGCTATCTATTTGTTAGAACTAGATTTGTGGTTTACCAACTTGTTTCTCAACTGGTTGTAGTTAAAATATCAAGGGCGCAGGCATTGTGTCAGCGCAAGACATCATGAGATCTCATTCATTATTCTCGCCGATACAGTCACAAACACGACACAATCTGCACCAACCAAAAGTTTCTGTACAAAACTTTGCTCCATCATCAGTGAGAACTACAATCGGAAAATCCGTGAAGAACGTGGAAATCGAACACCAGGTACTGTCAAATGGAGCATGCGAAGCAGTGCATTCCATTCTAATTCAGCGACTACCAGCCATCGTCACCGAGAAATCTTTGCAACGTATCTTGGTTGGGTCCAAGGATTTAACATCAGTAAAGATATTACCCAAGCAACCTGGAGGCTCTAACCTCAACTCTGCTCTCGTATGCTTTAAAAATCTCAATGCTGCGGTAGAAGCGAAAAAAGTACTTGACGAAAATCTCAATCTACTCAACGATTCTTGGACGGAAGTCGAAATACTACTCATTGACCCTGAATACTTATCTCGACTGTATGCCTTGAAATATATCCCGACTATCATCTCTTCCAGCTCTCCACTGCCAGTAAAAGTTCCTGAGGTTTCAAGCCTTTGTCAAATTACTCAAACAAATAACCACTTCCATTTACCTCAACGAGTATCGCTAACAAGTACCGCATCGGCAAGGAGTGAATCGCCCAGTACTAGGGATGAGATGCTGTTTCAGAGTCATTTCTTCCTGCAGTCTCCTATTGGAAATCACATGACTGGCCAAGTCGGATTTAATGGCAAAGCTCTGATTAACGATACGTCCATGATTAACAATGAAACTGATGCGTCTTTAAAAACTTCCATTTTGTTTGTGGAGAATGGGCTTTCATACGAAAAAGAACAACGGCAGCTACCTGTCTCGACGAATCCTCTACATCGTACGGCTGGACTATCTTTGAATCCTGTCATTAATACAGGTTCAGTCCAATTTTCAGATTACTCATCGTCTGATCTAATATCATCCAAATTATCAGGCAGCATGATGCCCAAAATCCCTTTAAAAAGTAGGGATCTTTCTATCACCTGTCAGCATGGAACACTGTCAGGCCAGCATCCTAAATTTCCCGTAATCAACTATTCAGATCACAACCCACCATGCAATACTCTTTACGTCGGAAACCTTCCCAATAAAACATCTGAAGATGAGCTCAAGACTATCTTCTCGAAGCAGCGTGGCTACAAACGTCTTTGTTTTAGAACTAAACAGAACGGACCAATGTGTTTTGTTGAATTTGAGGACGTTTCTTTTGCGACTAAAGCACTTCATGAACTTTATGGTCTGCCATTGCATAATAGCGTCAAAGGAGGAATTCGACTCAGCTTCTCAAAAAATCCTCTCGGTGTTCGATCTGCACAGAGTAGAATAATCTCTATCCCGCAGAATACATCTAGTAGTATTGCGTATAAGGACGGAATATTCATAAATACACAGAAAACCCGGCTGGGCACCACCATCGGAGCTCCACCTGGTCTAGTCAATCCCCCTGGCTTCGGACCAACCCAGTTCGGATTTGCGACAGCTATGTCCCCGATGGCTTCCGTGAATGGATATCATGATATACCCGCACACGCAGATAATGACCATCGATATTATTGGACACCGTCCGCCTCTCATCGAATGAGTGCTGGTAGATTTCCAACGATCAGATACCATGAATTTTCTGCAAACATAATAGGAAGATAAATTTCGAGTCATGGAAATCAGAAGAGCCCTCAATCGTCTTCTGGTATTTTCAATCCGTTATCGATAGATTCCAATTTTTCCTTGATTATTTTCACCATATTATGTCTCATATAATAATTTGGATCATAAAATATAGATGCGAATGTTTTTTTTCTCGTTGGTTTCCTTTTTTATGATAATGCGATTTCCCGTCGTGTGTTAGTTAAAGGCGTTTTCGCGAGGTCAAGGACGCGAAATGGATGGAAGGTGGCTTGATCTAATGGTGTTTCTGAATTTTATTTCTATAGTCATAGCGCACATCTGTTTTTTTAGACGATCTAGCATTTAATGATTACACGTTTTCAAAAGAAGAAGAAGATGATAATAAGACTTACGGGCTCACTTACGAATGGTTACAATACTGCGGTGAATATCAAACATAAATGACCGGCAAAGGTTGCGTTTTTGAGAGTACAAAATCTGGTTTTCTCATTTGGTAATAGTATCGAATAATCGGATGGCCTATGCTAATTATTTCAGGAAGAGCAGTCACAAGGCCATATGTTATGTTCAAGTGTGCCTGCTCTTAAGATAAACGGGCTTAAATTTCGATATCTTATCTTTTTATTTTTCATTTAACCGGGCTTCTCGGCCACAGGGCACATGCAGGCATTTTCGGAACATTCGTATTTTCTGTAGAACGAGTCAGTTTTTGACATTTGGAACACTCATACTTAGATTTCATTTGCAGATATCAGTACAAAGTTAACTCCTATGGCACATAACTTTGTGCGTGAAAACCCATCACTGGGAAAAGCGGGACAGACCTATGGCTATCTAAGTATGCTTTCATCTTCCTAGGAATACGGCATCACTGCGAGAGACTTCATGGTTTGAGGGATCTTACTAGGTTCGAACCAGCTTCCACGTGTCTCGAGTGAGGCACGTGCCCAAGTTACCAAGACTTCAACAGTACTTGGTAAACGGCCCTAACGGTGTACCACTTTACCCTCGGCCCTAGCGTCTTAATCAAAAAAAGACAGTCATACTTTTAGAAAATTATATCACTGGAGCTCATAATTTGTTTCTGTACACGTACTTGATAATTTAAGTTGGCTTAAAATAGATATGCCGGTATTACCGTGTATCTATGAGACCAAGACGTCTGGTTTAATTTCTCTGGTGCGTGGCCACCAACTTCAGTTATTACACATTCAGGGAAGTGTAACTAATCTACTGATAAGTTTGAGATAGAGAGACATCAGCGGTTTGCGGTATGTAACTCAAGCGACTCATTGACTGAGGAGGTGCTAAGGGATCCGGATCTCGTATATCCGACGTCGCCTTCTGATCTGTTGCGAGAGTCGAGAGCCTGAAGTTTCTCCCAGCGCCAAGGGAGTCCGAGATGGATTTTTAAGATCGACGTTTAATAAGAAGTCTAGAAGTGGTTCATGAAAAATGGCACACGTTGAAACACACCTCTTAAGCTCAACGTTCAGGTTGTAACCTTACACTCCTAGGAAATAGCCTGGCAGATGTCTCCCTGATAAGTAAATGAAATCTTGATTGCTTGACTTTTTTTAACGTGGTTATGTATGCATAGATGTGTGAAGCACCCATGTACTAGTCTTTGGGCCACGCACTGCCTTTAGGAATACACATCATCTGCCAGCGAATGCGAACGGATGTCAGGCGAGTTCGCTGAAACACGAGATGCTTGACGAGGCGGCTAGATGCATGTGCTTCTTGCGCTGCTGTGGTCCAGTGTGGGTCGGAAGTTAAACTAACATCTCATGGCTGTCGATGCACACGTCATCGGTGACCGTGGATTACACCGGGGGATCTGATCGGTTCCGATGCAATTGTCGGACGCTGGCAGAGATTGCACTCATTTGGAGGCATGTGTTGCATTCTAACTTGCAGTCACCGGGGCATGGATTTTGTTGCGCATAGTGTCTTTCATTTAGGGGATTTTGCCGGTCCGTTTTGTAGGAATTTTACCCGATGAGAGCTGCAACCACTCGGAACTTCATACACCCACTGATGTTTTCAGTGGTTCTTAAGTCACTTTGATCTGTGGATTTGTCTGGAAACTGATGCTGTGCACCTCTTCTTCAACCAGCTTTGTTGTCATAGTGCGGGAGATTGGCAACTTCGGGACTCGGTAGTCTGTTCATGTCTCGTCCTCGGCTTCTCATGAAGATAAGAAGGATGTCTTGGGAGATTACGAAAGGTAGGGGTTGTTGACGTAGTAACGGCTGTTCATTCTCACTGCCGTGCGCATGTTTAATCTTCACGGTCTTACAGGTATACCTACAAGTATATACATATACTACCATGCACCGCGGCTTCTCTTTTCTGATGATGATAACCATCGGTGCTGGTCGTAGCACATATCAAAATTTTACTGATTCGGACACCACTTGTGAAGCCTGAGTCACTCTCTAGTGAAGGGCATGAAAGCCTCAACATTGTCCAACCTGCATGTTTTGCAGGTGTCTCCTATCCAATAACTGGTAGCTCAATCGAATTCAGAAGCACAAGACGAGGCAGCAAAGCAATGCGCGCTGGCACGATCTTTGAAGATGTACGGATTTTGGATTAGGATAACGTCCGTAGAAATTATCGGGGCTTCGTTTAATGCGATTTCATGAGCTTGGGTTCCTTTGCCATTGTCTATGAAAATAATAGTATCTTGCCCAGTTGCGTTTCTGAGACGCGTATTTCGGTAATTATTACTACATTTGGCCTTTGCTCTACCCTTTTTGACCGGGGGCCTGGAGACAGTTTTTACAGAAAATGGTTGCAGGGGTTGTCGTGTGTGTTACTGATTTAACAGTATTCCCCTTTAGGAATGCAGCTATTGTTTTTCCAGGGTTGCAGCTGAATGAAGTGTGGTTGAGGGGGAAGCGGAGAAGCATTTTTTTACTTGCCTTATTAAGTGCGCTTCGAAATTAATATGGCGGATTACACTCAGCTATGATACAGACTTTGGGTGACCTGTTGTTTTAGGCCGAAGCTCGCAGTTTGTATCATCCGCGGGGAGAGGTCGATGACAGCGGATACAACAACCAGGGTAGGTACTTTAACTGCAAGCTGCACAAAGATTTCCTCACATATTCTCGAAAATTTGGGATAATCCGCATCGGCGATGCCTTGTGGAAAAAGCTCAGGTGTGCATGTTACGCCCGCAGCCACTGCGAGTGCCCCTCTCTTTGCAACAGCCGTGACTGGCTATAGCCCATCTTTCATATCTTTACTTAAGGTCCTGTAAGTACGGGGAGCAAACTCTATTCTGTATGGGGTCCGCGGTAACACGTTTTCGACCGAGGCGTCTCCGAAGATTCTTACTGTTGCTATCCGTTCTCTAAGTTTTAAAGTATCACTATCTCTAGGACATAAAGCGAAACCAGTTTTTGTAGGGTGCACACTTGCGGGTAATGGGCCATCATTCCCAGGTTTAGCATTGGGGTAGTATTGTGTCAAGAACACGGAAATATCTCGGAATTTATTACCTTCGGTTATTGTCACAAACGAACGGTCGTCTGATAGGAGTTGATTAAGTCCGGGCTGGGTCCTATATTGTGCTGGTGTTTTTGCGAGTATTACTGTAACGATTATTAGGTCAACGAATAACGGATGTATTTGCGATGGGGACATGAGCGGCGCGAACCATGGGGGTGGGCTGGAGAGAGCATGTGTGGAAGATGTTGGCGCCGGGGCACTTCTGCCTCGGCCAGGCAGATGAGGCTCCGCTGTGGCGTCTAGTTGATCGGCTAAGTAAGCATCAAAAGGGCGAGTTCCGATTTTTGCAAGTTCTTGTGAAAAGCTTTTGACAGCTTCTTGTAATTTGCAGGGAGAGAAACGTGGTTTGCAGCATTGCACTGGTAATTGATCACCGCTGAAATGTCACCGAATGAATCTTGGGTTTCCCTAGCCCGAGTTTTCATTTTGTTGACGCAATGGGAAACAGCATCTCAAATGGCTCGTCAAGAAACTCATTGAATTCGAGTGTTACGACCGGCGCATCTGTTGAGAAGCTGAGAACAGGATTGTTCCAATCCATGGCATTGCTAGGAGAAGATGATCGAACGAACAGGCTCGGTACATGCGCCAATTGGCTCACCTTTGGCGAGTGTGATGGGCTCGGGGCGCGCTTAGGTTAAACCATTGGCTTTGTTACGGGCTAAGCCCGGTACAGTAAAGCTGGGCTCGCTGGCTTGGTCTATCCAGGCCATGTTGTGTGCCGCAGCGCAGCCCGGCGCAGTTATGCTGCACATTTTCTGTAGTCTGTATTATACATAGGCATGTATAATTGACGCACCCTGCATAGCGATGGACAGGGTCCTCTTGTGTAACATCTAGAACTTTAGAGAAGTTTCCAGGAGAGCATTCCAAATGATTCCATATTCAAGAATATTATCGAATAGGAGGAATGGAATGAATATCCTATTAATTCGGGTGGAACGAGTCAGATGGTGTAGTGGTACACTGTTCGGGCCGTTCTCCCATGTAGAATTTGGACACATGCCCCTCTTGAGAAGGGAGAAAGCTGGTTCGAATCCAGCAAGACCCTAACACCACATCTCTCGCGGTGTCATTGTGATCGTGGGATCATTGAAGCACATACAGGTAACCACAGGTTTTTCTCGCTTCTCCCTGTGGTGGGCATTTACGGAAGTGTACACATGTCGTAAGGCGTTGTTCTCATAGTGATATCTGCAAGTGAAATCTGGATATGGGTGTTCCAAACGTCATCCAGTGTCATTGTGCGAAACATATATATCTTCCGCAATTATTCATGTCATAGCCCCAGGCCGCGTACGCAAAAATGATTTAAAAAAAAGGCGTTGAGAATGTATTTCAAGAAGAAGGCGGTGGAGTGTTTTCCCTTACACAAGGGGAATGCAATATGTCATACCTAGCTTGAGTACTCATAATTTTAAGCGTGCGACAACGTTATCGATCAACCGGAAATACAATCTCAGTGACGTAAGTGAGAGCATATTTTTTTAACAAACGATCACTCCAAATACCTGAAAAGTCTCAGAAGAGCATCTGATCTAATCTTATTACATCTACCGGCTACGCACATAATGAAGCAGCGCTTTTCATCACTTGACATAAAAGTAGGTCTCATACATCTCACAATAGCTTCCATATGGCTTACAAATTCAGGTAGTTGCGCATGAATTGAATAGATCTCTAGTTACTTATCGTGTTCATAACATATATGATCTCTCGTCAAAAATTTTTCTAGTCAAGTTTGCTAAGCCGGGAAGTAAACAACAGTTCATAATAGAAAATGGATTTCGATGCCATCTCACAGAATATTCCAGAGCCACTGCAGCAATGCCCTCGGTTTTCGTTCAAAGCTTACGAAAGAGGTTAAAGACGAGACGAGTCACTTCTGTATCACAAGTGGGCACCGACCGAGTAATTGAATTCCAATTTAGTGATGGCCAGTACAGATTATTCCTGGAGTTTTATGCGAGTGGCAATGTGATCTTAACAGATAAAGACCTAAAAATACTGACGCTGCTCCGGATTGTACCAGAAACTGAAGGACAAGAAAACTTAAGGATTGGGCTGCTATATGAGATCACAAATCGTCAGAATTATCAAGGAATCCCTCCTCTCACCAAGTTACGCTTACAAGAATCATTGCAGAAAGCGGTTGAAAAGGGAGAAGATAAAACTCTGGCAAACAAGAAAAAAAGTAAAGAAGCCAACAGTTTGAGGCATGCTTTAGCTTTCTCCATCAATGAATTTCCACCAATTCTGGTTGACCACGCTATGTGCTTGACAGAGTTCGACTCGAGCGTCAAGCCAAGCGACGTCCTAAGCAACGAAAACCTGTTGGATAATTTAATGGAATCGTTGAAAGAAGCTCAGCGTGTCGTTGAAGAAGTAACAGCTTCAGATGTAGCAAAAGGATATATAATTGCAAAGAAGAAGCCTGGATATGACGAAGCATTAAAGGAAAAAAATGCTCGTCAGTTCATGATCTATGACAGCTTTCATCCTTTGAGGCCTCGTCAATTCGAAAATGACCAATCTTCTGTTTACTTGGAAATTGAGGGCTTTAACAAAACTGTTGATGAGTTCTTCTCCTCGATCGAAGGTCAAAAGCTCGAATCTAAGCTCGAAGAACGTGAACTGGCAGCTCAGCGAAAGATTGAAGCTGCCCGGCTGGAGCAAGCAAAACGTCTTGATAGCTTACAGGAGATTCGAACTATAAATGAAAGAAAGGCTAGTGCTATACAAGCAAACCACGAACGGGTCCAGGAAGTCATGGATGCCATTAATGGGCTTATTTCTCAAGGTATGGATTGGGTAGAAATTGGTAAGCTTGTTGGAACAGAGCAAAGACGCAAGAACCCTGTAGCCTCAATTATCAAACTGCCTCTAAAGCTTCATGAAAATACCGTGTCTCTATTGTTAGATGAAGCTATATGTGATGATGATCCTATTTATGAGACAGATAGCGATGCATCAGAAAGTGAAGAAGAATCCTCTCAAGCTCAGTCTTCGAAAGAAAAATTAAAGGATGAGAGACTTGAGATTGATATTGATTTGGGAATATCTCCGTGGGCCAATGCACGCTTATATTTTGATGAAAGGCGTACTGCTATACATAAAGAAATTCGGACTTTGAAATCATCTTCTCAAGCGCTCAAGAGTCAGGAGGCTAATATAAAAGAAAATCTTAAAAAATCATTGAAGAAAGAGAAAGAGATATTACGTCCAATTCGACAGTCCTTGTGGTTTGAAAAGTTTTATTGGTTTATATCTTCCGATGGCTATCTTGTTCTTTCGGGAAGAGATGGACTGCAGAGCGAATTTTTGTATAAAAAGTATGCTTTTTGATAGTCTCTATCATAACCCAAAATTTAATTTTTTGACGTAGTTAGAGCTAATAGGAAGCAGATATTTAAAAAAGGGTGATGTTTATGTCCACGCTGATGTCGCAGATGCAGCAATCGTTGTAATTAAAAATGACGTCAAAACTCTTGATGCTCCAATCCCCCCCTCAACACTTTCTCAAGCTGGAAATTTGGCCATAGCTTGTTCAACAGCTTGGGACTCGAAGGCTAGTATGTCAGCTTGGTGGGTTAATGCCTCACAAGTTTCAAAATCTGCCATACCGGGGGTTATTTTACCACTTGGAAGCTTCCATATTAGTGGAGCCAAAAATTTTCTCCCCCCTTCAGTTTTACTTCTAGGATTCGGTGCCCTTTTTCGAATCAGCGACGAAAGTAAATCCAGACATTTAAAGCATAGAACTCAAATCTCTGAGCTTGGAGCAGGCTCTTCTAGTCAGGAGATTTCACATAACGAAGTTAACGAGAAGCCTTTACCTACCGAAAATGTTCACAACGAAGAGAGTGATAAAGACGAAGACAATCAGTCTGATATGGAAAAAGATTCTAAAGAACTCAATCTACTGCAGCCTGAACTGGGGAGCGAGCGAGATGTTTCTAGTCCTCACGAAGAAGTTCAAACTAAACCTGAAGTCTTGGATATTGATGATGATTCAGAATCTCTTCAAGATAAAGATGATCCAGTAGCCAATCAAAAGTCGTCCAATAATGGGGTGGTCCCTTCATTACAGCAAGCAAATGATAAGCTTAAACCTACCAAAAGTGCCCCTCCAAAGCGAGGAAAAAAAGGCAAGGCAAAGAAAATTGCTCTAAAATATAAAGATCAGGATGAGGAAGATCGTATAGCTGTACAAAAGCTTATTGGCGCCGCCGCAGGAAGAGAAAAGGCCCTTGCAGAAGCAGCAGCTAAAGCCACTTTTGAAGCTGAAATGGCTTTCCAACGAGAAAGACGGAAAGCTCAACATAAAACCACTCAAGAACAAACAGCAGAAAACGAAGATCTACGTAAGCGGTTATTTGATGGTGAAATTGATGACGAGTGTGAAGAAGACGAAATGCTTATTTTGGAGAACTTGGTTGGAACACCGATGAAAGGTGACGAAATTCTTGAAGCGATACCCGTCTGTGCCCCTTTATCAGCTCTAAGAAATTATAAGTACAAAGTCAAGATTCAACCGGGTGTGACAAAGAAAGGCAAAGCAGCCAAGGAAATTTTGGCTAGATGGTTGATGGACGGGGAGAGAAAGGGCAAAGTCGACGAATCAAGCGAAGACCCCGAACGAATTTGGCCACGGGAATTAGAGTTGCTGCGAGGTTGGAAGCCTGAAGAGACTGTCAGCGTGATTCCGGTCAGTAAATTACGAATCACTCTGGCTAGTGAAAACGCTGGTGCCGGCTCGGGTCGTGTTAAAGGTAAATCAAAAATATCCGGCAAAGGGAACAAAAAGCAGCGCTGATACCGAGGAATTACAAACCTTGACAAAAGGCGATTCTCACTGCTGGGCATCCTTGAATCGAGAGCCTTACGTTTAGTTAACATGGCATTGACGCTTGATCTTCGACAATGTCATAAATCATTGATCTAATACTGTAAAAATGTACCTAATCTTCTTTCACGGCATGTAGAAGCCCCTCAGCTCTAGAAGTATTTAGAATATTGAAAAATATGAAAATAATTCTCTGTACCACATAAGTACTCTGATTTATTGTAACATGTATCTCAACCCATGCCGGGACTAAGTATGAGATCCAGACCTTCATAAATGACAAAACTGTATTCCAACTAAACCAACGTCCTTTAAATCTACGTCTCATCAGAAGGAATATCCTCCTAATGATTATGCCAGCTACGAGTGTACGACCATCTGCTCTGTTTACTCAGGTCTCCAGTTACAAGCTCACGATGTAATGGATAGCCGATGAAAGATCAAGATCATAGGATGCATAGTTTGAGAGGTTGTTACGGGGTTGTGTGAGAATTATTATCCAGACTTAAATCAACTTTATCATATCGTCCAGTCTGAGGGAGGGGTGCGAGAATATGCCTTTATCCTTGTCAATATGACGCATATATATTTTTTTACTCATTCTTATGTTTACAGGTTTCAGGCTATAACACGAATGACACTGGTAGGGTAGATAGAGCGATAACTCAACTTGATATGAGGGGCACTCACACCCGAATATCCTTTGAAGACAAAACTCGATGTTAGGTGCCTTACAGCCCCTTCGACCCTCAACCGTTAATGTCTGCCGCAGGAACGTATCTCAGGCACCCACCAATATCCAGCGTGCCTTCATCATCATCACATATATGACCAGGCGAGAAATGTGGAGTGGGGGTCTTGCCGGATTCGAATCATCTTTCTCCTGTCTCACGTGGGGTATGTGCCTCGGCTACCCAGACGGTGTATCAGGCCACCATCCGACCCAATATAACGCATACTGATCGTTTAAACTTAGCCTAGCTCCCGCTAATTGTCTGCAAGTAATATTGGAGGCATCAACTATCAGTCGGTACGGGCAACAACCATAATAACAACAATAACAGCAAACACCTCTGATATCATCATCCAAACATCACGGCACATTAAGTAAGAGCTAAATGGGCTTGATACTAGTGATTAGAGGTCCTTTATTTTGTATATTTACGACCGCACGTCTGAGAAGAAAAACATCATCTTCCTTACATAGATCGTCATCTCCTGAGTTTACACTATTATTGTTACGATCGATTGATCTCCCCCTTCTCATATCTTTGAAGTCTTCTACTTGTGAGTATAACCCAAGTTCAGATAGTTTGGAAGCCCGGAAATGAGTAAGGATTCATGAGAAAGACAAGGAAGGTTAGGATCTTGGGGAGGAAGAAGTTTCTGGGGTTTATTTGGGGCTTTCGACGGTTGGGGTAGTTGTGTGTGTGCCAAGGTTTCTCTCCAGATAACTGCTGCCATCTTTTTTGAACTGGTTACGCTTCCACTCGAGGCGAGAAATAAGATTTCTGTCGCGATTATTATTTTCAGTGCGAATCAAGTTACCGGTGTGGAATGTCTCTGTTGCGTGAACATTCGCGACGCAGACGAAGGGGGAGATACAGGGCGTCGAAGCCTTAACACTCGTGCGTCCTACTTTCGTGTTTTGTTTAGTTTTTCTGGATCAACTCTGGAAAGTCGTACTCAGTAAATATAGTCGTTCTTCAGCTTTTACAGACCGACTTCCGATACCACGCCTCGTGGATCTAGGACTTGTGCCTAATACGTACGAATAAAATGAATCGATCATTGATTACTGGGGGCGAAATTAGGCAATTTCAGTATTTTTTAGGTCGCAGCTGTCAGTGATGACGAGCAGTACCAGTACACGCAAAATTTGGAAGACATGTTTATTCTCGTCACGGATCTCCGCCACCATCCATCCAAACGTCTTATTGCTTCAAAATTTAAGCGGAAGGTGTTCAGGGCGCGTTCAAGGTTAGTGAATAGGAAAGTCAAGATATTCATCATGATTATACCCTTTTACACAACAGTGACTACATCTTATGACAAATATTACAGAATTTGGTGAGAAAGATGTTTCTGTAGTGTTGTGTGGTGTAGTTGCTAAATTACATAACTCTTAGTGACTATGAAGGGTATCCTCAGGATACCACCACTATTCTCAATCCTCATTTCCTCAACGTTATGGATTGGACTAGAATAGAGTTCAGGGTATCACATCGTTGGACGGGTCGGATGGTGCAGTGGTACACTGTCCGGGTCGTACTCCCCAGTAGAGTTTTAGTAGCTTGAACATGTGCCCCACTTGAGACAGAAGAAAGCTGGTTCAAATCCAGTGAGACCCTCACACCACTTCTCTCGCGGTCATACTCGCTTTTCCCTGTGGTGGGTACTCATGGAAGAGGATACGTATCGTACGGCGTTATTCTGGTAGTGGTATCCGCAAATGAAATTTGAGTATGAGCGTTCCAAACATTACATTGTGTCATTTTATGTCATCGATCGCGTCATAGTCCTAGGCTCTATAAACAAAAATGATTCAAAAAAAAAGTATCGCTGAACTAAACATGGAAAGAAAGGGATATGTGTAGACTCGATGACTATACGCATGCTTTGGTAGAGAAGAGGATATAGGCCGGCAAACGGTGGCTGTGAAGATAGCAGCATTCCGAGAATGGGAACACTCATGGACATGTCAAAAGAAATCTGGACATCCAACGCCTGCGAACCCTGAGACCTGGAAGTCATCACACATAAAAGTCGACCAATATACAGGACGAAATAGGATGAACTTCAAGGGGACGCCATCCGAAATTCACCAAAACCTGAGCAGGGCACAGAGCAGCATAGCAATGCAGATAAGAAGTGAGCACATTGGGCCCAACTCTTATCTGTACAGAAGAAAAGTAGCTGGAGTTGACAGCGCAAAATGTCACTGTGGATATCCGTGCCAAAACGTCAGATATATGATAATGATGTGTCCGCAATGGGCGAAAGGACGAGGGGAAATCCTGCGAAAGTCAAAAGATAGGTCTTACGAAGCCATGATCAACAGCCCAGCGGACGTGGCTAGGAACACACAGCGGATACTGAATGAAGGTTGGTTGGAACGGTTTCGACTTGTTGGTCAAGTTGAAGCAGTATTGAAGGAAATGATGACCAGAGCAGGCAAGGGACAAGACGATATCCACACGGGACGCACTGTGCAACGCACTTCTCGAAGGAACAAATTGTAAACAAAGAGATAACAAATTGCAGTTCTGGGGGGTTTTACCGTGAGGTTTCTTCCTATGTAAGTATACCTAGGCTGTAGCACCTGCATGAGCCCATTGGGTACCTGAACAGGATAATGAAATCGAATTTAAATATACACTATACAAAATGAAGTTCGCTTGTTCAGCCAATTTTTTGTTCAAAAGCTCGTAGCTTCAGAACCACTCGATAGAATATGTCAAAAACCTATATAGATGTAATTAAGTGTCTAATGAAGCATATTCTAAATCTTTGAATCACGACTTAATCTATACAGAAAATGGTGGCTGCGAGAAACTGACTAAGCGAGGCGAACTTCATTTTGCAGGCTATTTGAGTAGCTAGTACTACCGCCCTTTGCAGCCACGACGATCTCAACTCATCGAACTAAACTCAGATAATTATTCGTCAGTGCTATACATGGTCAATCGCAACGTATTGAGTTAACTTTTGGTTGTAATTGAGTGTACAACAAAGCGATATGCCCAGATTAAACATGACAACTCGAGACCAAATCATCCAGCGCCTCAAAGAGGGAAAGTCATTCAGTTCTATCACGAGTGAGCTGAAGTGCTCCAAATCTACGGTTTCTAAGCTTCTGGAAACCCTTCCTAAAGAAAGTAGTGCCAGAAAAAGGTGGGGTGTAAGCAAGCTGACCCCTCAGGACAAGCGAAGAATTGTCAACAATATAGCCAACGGGATTGTTAAGACACCAAAACAAGCGGCCGCACGTCTACAGGCGTCTATGGGTATCAGTGTCAGCCCGCAAGCCGTCAGAAATGTCCTTCGAGAGTCGGGCTTGAAGGCCAAAAAGAAGCCCCAAAAACCAGCCTTGGCGGCTCGGCACAGGAAAGCTCGTCTGGATTTCGCCCTAAGACACAAGGAGTGGACGATAGAAGACTGGAAGAACGTGGTTTGGTCTGACGAAACAAAGATCAATCGAATTTGCAGCGACGGAATCAATTATACCTGACAGAAAGATAAACAACTGCCCAACAATAGTATTACAATCCAGACAGTCAAATTTAGAGGAGGGAACGTGATGAATTGGGCTTGTATGAACTGGTCAGGGCCAGGTACCATGGTTCAGGTAATGGGAAGGATGGACACACAACAGTACATCAATATTTTAGACCAAATTTTGATCTGTAGTATGGAGGCAACGTGCCTCGTAGGAGATATGCCTCCTGTCGACCAACTAATCTTTCAACAAGATAACGATCCCAAACACACTGCGCGAGTTACAAAGGCCCTCTTAAGATCGAAGAAGATCACCTGCTTGGATTGGCCCGCCCAATATTCGGATCTGAATCCAATAGAGCATCTCTGGGGTAAGATGAAGAGAAGATGGGGTAGGTACGACGAATATCCCAAGGGAGTAGGGGAATTATGGGAGCGTATCAAAAATGAATGGCCCAAAATAATTTTAAGCAGCTGTCAGAATCTAATTGAATCTATGCCGAGACGAATTGAAGCCGTCGTGGCTGCAAAGGGCGGTAATACTAGCTACTCAAATAGCCTGCAAAATGAAGTTCGCCTCGCTTAGTCAGTTTCTCGCAGCCACCATTTTCTGTATAGATTAAGTCGTGATTCAAAAATTTAGAATTTGCTTCATTAGACACTTTATTACATCTATGTAGGTTTCTGACTTATTCTATCGAGTGGTTCTTAAGCTACGAGCTTTTGAGTAAAAAGTTGGCTGAACAGGCGAACTTCATTTTGCATAGTGTACTCATACTTGTTATGCCGAGCTTCGGTGAACGTGCTCGTTCCGGCAGCAGGAGCTTAGACGGAGCGGAACACGGCAGAGTTCGCTGGGGTCACGGAAGAGCCGATGCGGCTGCAGTCGGGCTGGAGTGTTTGAATAAGTTAAGCGATGTTCGGCACACAAAGAATATCTGTGTTTGCTGCATTTGATCTGGTCACACACAGACATATTCTAGGTATAAATAGGCTGAAGTCTGCCACACTGTAAATATTATTATCTTCATACATCATTATCATTTTAAATATATACCATCTCCACCATATTCAATCTAAGTAACTCTTACCAAGTGTACGTCTCCCAATCATATACCTAGTAAAACAATACTTTATTTCTGCAGTTTATTCTCCCTTTATTTTAGTACAGACACACACAATTTAGTCGAATGATGTTCTCACCCTTGGGTATTAGCCTAATTGCTATTTGGTGATTTCTGTCGCAACAACTTCATCAAGTTGCAGTAGATTTACCCTAAGGCTCCCTAACTTAAAGGATATTTCACAAGGGATCCAGAGAATTGACCACCATTAATCCAACAAATCCACAGAGGTCGAGGTGCAACATTCTGAAGTCGTCACAGCCTAATAATGTTCAGTTAACACCCTGAGCAAATCCCTTGAAAAGTTCGCGGCCGGATGCATTTCGAAGATAGTCGAACATTCTTTCTCTAGTTCCCGGAGAAGAGATTAAATTTAGGTCTAAAAGATATACGATTTCAGCAGTGCAATATCTCACTGGATTATTTTACACTATCTGGGGTCAAGACAATATACTATGGTGTCTGTTCTGAGCCTTGATATCACGAGACCTTAGAGTTGAAAGGCCCAGCGGGGAATATCTTGAAGAACAATATTAAAATTTAGAGATCAATTCGCCCTCCCCCCCCAACAATTTACGCCTCCTCCATTGTTTATAACACGAATTCTCTATCACCATCTTTCCAAGATCAATCCTGCAAGACCACTTCAAATAATACGGAGGAAGACCAAGATGGGGCGTCTCTGCCTAAGTTTAAATTCAGATCTTCTTAGGGTGTCTGTTTTACTAGGTATGCGATATGGGAACATACAATTGTGAGGGAGCTGAGATAGAGTCTAGTTGAACAGAGAGATACAGTAATGTGAGATTGAATGTAACAAATGTTAATAAAAATGTTGTGTGTGTATTTTACAATGGGGGGAATCCCGAGCCTATTTATACTCCAACATGGTCCGTGCATGGACAGAACAAACATGTTTGTTTGTTTGTATTATTTTTCATCTATCAAGCACAGGCCTGAGCCCTTTCGCACTATATACACCCGAAGGTAAAGGACGCTAGGGCTTACTGCCCTAGTGGCTGAGGCGCCCAGCTTCCCAAACATCAGAAGTGGAACCCGATTTTCTGGAGAGATTTGCCCTATGTTTAAACAAGAAGGCAAAACAATAAATTCCAACGACAAGTTAAATGATTTATAGAAAGTAATGTTGGTTATCTGCTGCTCAATAACTATGGACCTAAACAGTTGAGCTCCGAGACGCCTGTTTTTTTTTTTTTTTTCCCCTCCAAATTAGATAAGAGTGTACGTGTCCACTGAGGGTGGGCTTCTGGGGCAGATTTCACTGAAATAACTTGTAGCTTCCAGCCAGTTGGCAAAATTCTTCGCGCCTTGCGTCGAGCCAAAGAAGTAGGAAGCTTTGCTTTCAAATATCCTGGGGATCTTCGGAAGCCTCTGGGGCAGCAGCCTGCATTGTAATACATGGCTTGGGGATTTTCGGTCACCACAACTGCAGACGTTGTGCGAGTCTACATGATTAAACTGTTCATGATACAAGGCAAAGTCACCATGCCCTGTGCGGGCGGCGTAAATGCGAGAGACTAAGGCTCTAGGTAGCTTTAATTCTCCAGGCCAGCTTTCAGACATCCCAATTTCGAGATCCCGGTATGACTGGGGCGCGCTTTGTTCCCAGTATTTCCTAATGTCGGTAGAAATTTTCTCTTTGGCCCATCGCTTCGCAGCGGCTAGAGATAGAGAGGCAGGAGGGGGGGACGGCATTGTTGTCGCTTCTTTCGCGGCTTGATCTGCTAGATGATTTCCACGGATGCCAGCATGACTGGGGGTCCATCTAACTTCGATTTTACCCGGAACAGTGTGAGGAAGACGAACCCATTGAGGCCAAGCGGCGGCCTTGTTGGTGAAATCTACAAAGAGCTCTTGCGAGGAGCAGACAGGAGATGAAAGGAGGCGGCGGGCTACTTCCAAGTTGTCTGTAAGGACCCAGAGATTATTAGCGAACCTTGTTGATGGGAGTGACAAGGTAAGGTTAAGAGCCTGTAGAGCGGCGCTGGCTTCGGCGTCAAAGATTTCCAGCATAGGGCTGAGAGGGATAGATCTTCTGAGAATGACCCGGTCCGCTTGCATCGCAACTATACCGGCTCCTACTTGGGGACCAGAATCTGTCTCTAATCGACTGCTGTCTGAATAAACGACAATGTCTTGGAATGGGATTTCCCCGAAGCCTCGGAAGGGAGACCTAGGGACTCGCTTTATGCTAGCATGCCAACCTTCTTGATTATGCCATGGAGGGAGAACAAGGGGATCTATGAACTCTACTTCAGGGAGGCTGAGGATTCTATAGGAGAATCGAGAGATTCGCCTACGGTGTTGCAGAACCCATTCTGCCCGGCGACGCAGGGGGTGTCGGCTATCTAGACGGTGGATACGTAGAGCAGCCTGCCGTAGTCTTGCTTCCAGGTGGATTTCAGGGGTGAGGAGTCCGGATTCGCGAAATAGGGCAGGAGTTAGCGTCGTTTGGTAGACCGGGAGGATTGCTCTAGCGCTGGTAAGGGCAACTCGGCTCAGTAAGGATGTATGCCCTTCCATTCGGTTTGAGACTGTGGCTTTTTGTGGAGTTGATCTATGTCGTCAAGGCCACCAGGTTTCAGCGCCGTAGTATGCGATAGGCATTACGCAGGCGGTTACCGCTTGGCGGAGCAGATTCGGTGTCGCCCCGCGGGTTGTATTTCCTAAACTTCGGAGGGCGTTCGCTGCCTTAGCCTTACTGGAGAGAATGTTGACGTGCCATTTGAAAGATAGTTTCTTGTCAAAATAGACACCTAGCCATCTTGTGTACGGGCGAGTGATATCTTCAGAAATTGAGAATTCCCTGTAGGTGATACGTGGTGTGGAGCCGGGATCTTTGTCTGCGCGACGGCGCGAGAAGTGTTGGAGTTCTGTTTTGTTGGGGTCAAAAGTAATACCCTCCTCCTGACCCCACGTTAAGGCTTCCTTCAGCGCTTCCGTAAGCGAGAGACAGTTCTCTTGAAGCGACTTTCGGGTCTCCAGTATTGCTACGTCGTCAGCGTATCCAAATCTGCGAGATATGCTGCCCATCTTAAAAAGTGGAGCGATGTAGAGCATAAACAGAATTGGGGAGATTAGGGAGCCCTGAGGAAGGCCGCAGTTAATCTGTTGTGGAGGTCCAGTTTCGCCATCCAACTTGATTTGCACGGATCTATCAGAAGCAAAGGATCCTACCCATTTGACTAGGTTATCAGGCCAGCCTTGTTCTCTCATCTGTCTCACCAGTCTGCCTGGGAGCACAGCGTCAAAAGCACCTTTTACGTCTAGTGTAAGCATGCTGGCAGTATACCCTTCATTCAGAGCTCTTTCCACGTCGTGTGTGAGGCAGGTCGTTAGGTCTACTGCGGATCTGCCTGGAAGAGCCCCGAATTGTTGGCTGGCGAGGACCTTGTGTCGGACTGCAATCCATGCCATGCGTTTAGCCAATGCACGTTCTAAGCCCTTCCCTAGAACAGAGAGTAGAGCAATTGGGCGGTATGACCGAGGGCATGATAGGTCAGATTTGTTTGGCTTTTGACACATGATTACGGTAGCCTGGCGGAAGCACTTCGGGTGATAGCCTAGAGAAACACAGCCGCTGAACAGAGAGTACACATGTTCCGCGACTAGAGGCCAAGCATGTCGGAGGATAGCGGTCGGGATCTCGTCAATTCCGGGAGCAGTATTGCCGGCTCTGAGTACTGAGTCCCTAACTTCTTGGCGAGTTAGCGGAGGAAAGGGTATCACGCGTGATGGAGCTGTGGGAGCATCCAGGGGTATATCATCTACTTGAGCGAGGTTAGTCTGTAGGTTGTCTGCAAGTACTGCTCTCTTCTCGGCCACGCTTGTTGCTAGAGGCTTTTCTGGAGATCTAGGGTTTTTGAGCGGCGGTGAGCGAAAAGAGCCCGTAGTTTTGTGCCATTTAGTCATGCCAAAGATGTCCTTAGCTGTGTTAGCATTCCCGACCTTTTTCAAATAGAATTCATTCTTCGCTGTCTTGATGGCCCTCCGATATACTTTCCTTGCCTCTGAAAATTCTTCGTCAGTTAGTGGGTTCCTTATGAGTGTCCAGTATCTATGGCGGGCGAGCTTGCAGGAGTTGTCCCGCCATGGGTTGCCTTTCCCGTGGCCAAGAGAACGGCGAGCCGATCCAGAGTAAGCCGCCCAAATTGCATCTGTAAGATCTAGTGCGAGTCCGTCTAGATCGACCGAGTTTGGGGCCCGAGGAATCATGGCAACGTTTTTAATCGTAGTAGTCAGCAAGCGGTTGAATAGAGCGGGGTCCAGAGTATCTAATTTGAGCCTTTGGAGAGGAACGGTGTCCTCTGTCCAATCTACCGTGGTGAGCAGTGTAGCGTGGTCTGACGTAGTGTCCAAGTGGTGTGCTATGACACATTGCGTCTTGGTGATTAGAGCGGGGGACCCAAAGACTAGGTCTAGAACATTGCCGCGTGCGTGTGTAGCCTCGTCTATGGGAGAGAGAAGAGAGAGGTCATTACTCTCTACCCAGTCCACGAATTTTTCCGCGCCCTGGGATGGGCCCCGGGGCCAAGATGGTTGCCATCTTGTGTGATGTAGATTCAGGTCGCCCAAAAGCAAAAGGTTTCCATAAAGGGGGAGGTAGAGAGAGTAAAGGGTTTGTAGAGCGCCGCCACCACTGGAGCCTGGAGGTGCGTTGTAAATGTTTAGGATATGCAGCGTCTTTCCGGAGGGTGTGGTGAGCGTGAGTAAGAGTAGGTCGCTAGATTGAGCAGTGTGGCCCTGTTCTGAGTGGAGACAGGCGCCTTTCCGAATGTATGACATCACCCGTGGGCGGTTATCTGTCCAGTCGTTGATGGGCGAGAAGATGATATAAGAGGGATGTCGTTTAGTGATCCGCCTGGTGCGATCTTTAAAAATGTAAGGCTCCTGGATCAAGATGACATCCGCGGAAATTGAGTGGGCTTCGTTTAGGGCAATTTCGTGTGCTACTGCGCCTCTGCCAACATTTGCCGAAAAGATTTTTAATGACTTATTTGGAGTCCTTTTGCTTGTGTTGGTCATGAGGAGTGGATGTGGGCATCGCTCGGCACCTCTACGGCGAGAGCTCCATAGGGACTGTGTGACGCAGTTGAATCTTGTGCTGGTTGCGTCATTAGTGCCCTGCGGCAGTCTGCTGTTTGAGAGGAAGAGGTAGTGCGCTTAACGCATCCTGCTTCTGCTTGTTTCCTCATGCGAGCCGCTGCATTAATTCGGCGGATTTCGCTTACTTGTGCCTTTGTCTTTGGTGTGCCTGAGGTCTTGGGCCTAAGCTCACAATTTTTGTCATCTGCGGGGTGTGGCCCGTGGCAATGGATGCAGCGGTTTGGACAGGAGTGCGCTCCGGTAGCTGCACAGAGATTTCCATGCTTGTCCTCCAAATGGCTAGAAGATCCACATAGGCGACATCTTGGGTTAGACACGCAGGAGCGAGCATTGTGCCAGAGCCAGCATCGAGTACATTGTACTGTTATGCGGCGGCGGGGGAGGATTTTAGACTGTGTGCGGCAGCCAAACAAGAAAAGGGTGCGAGGCAAGCGCTGGTGTGCTTCGGGGAAGCGGGCGATCCAGGTTGTTTCAGAGGACGTCTGATTTGCCTCGTTATCTCGCGATGCAACGATGGCCATTGGAGCCACTCCAGCTGCGGCGGTAAGAGCCTCATGCATTGCTGCGGCCGTAACAGGCTGAAAGCAGTATTTCCACTCTTCGTCGATTTGATTTAGTGAACCATAGGACCGAGGAACATGCTTGATTCTATATGACGTCCATGGTGTCGAGTTTTCAATTGGTGCATCCCCAAAGAAACTGACTGAAGCAATTTTTTCCTTAAGCGTGTTCGTGTTCCCATCTTTTGGGCATAGAGCAAACCCGGTTTTTGTAGGCTGCACATTTGTGAGCAGTTGGCTGTCAGACCCCAGCTTGGCTTTGAGATGGGTTTGAATGGAGTAGGCAGAAAGATCTCGTATTTGATCTCCCTCCGGAATGCGCACAAACAAGCGATCATTTGGGCAGTTGGATTTTGGCTGAAGATGAGCTTTAGTTACTGGATGTGAGGAAGATTGGATGTGGGACCCTTGGTTGACGGGGCCGCGTTTAGCCACGCTTGCATAGGTTTTCGAATTTGAGCCGCGTGTTTCCCGGTTTGACGTGGGGGCAAGATTGATGGCCGGTGCAGGTTTGTCGCAGATGTAGGCGTTGAAGTGGCGGCCTGCGACTTTCGCTAGGTCCTGGCAGAAGTTCTTGAGGGCCACGTATTGTCGTTCGGGCAAAGAGCCGCGGCTGGCAGCGCGGCATTGTTTGTCGAGAATTGCTGAGATTCCTCCGAACAGTGCTTCCGCTTCCTTAGTGCGGGCTGTCATTGAGTCAACGCTCTTTGTTAGAGCTTCCTTAATCGGGCCGGCGGGGGCAGGTTCATCAAAAGGATCGTCGTCCAACATGTCATCGTACTCGAGAGTATCGGTGTCCATGCCAGGCTGCTGGCCGTGTATCGTAGAATCCCAATCTGCATTGAGAGGGTTCAAGTTGGGTGTCACGTCAGGCGTGCATCTCTGAATGGTGGATTCCATTTCAGAGAGTGCCCTCACCGAGGGCGGTGCACGCGGTGCACGGTTTTGAATTGTGGGAGGCTTGACAATATGGGGAGGTCTTTGTTGCGACTTTCGTGGTAGTGTGAGAGAAGATGCTTTGTGATTTGTATGTACGTTTCTGATGGGCGCCAGAGTGAGTACTACGCCTTGAGGCAGTATATCAATATCAGATGTGTGTTTGTGTCTACAGAACAAACATGACAAACACTGAGAACTATGTGTGCTGTGTCTCGCCTAACAATACCACGTGCTCCATCCGGACTTCTGGTCCTCCGTCCACTCCGTGACCTCTGTGCATCGGCTCGAACATCACTCCGCTTATGCGTCCTTCATGCCCATCATTTCAGTCTGTGCCAAGCACAACAGTGTCCTCTTCTCAGCCAAAGTCAATATCATTGAAGTTTATAAACTAACTTAAAACAGAAAATTTCAGACCCAACTTCATGACTGCCTGAACATATTTAGAACTTCATAGAGAGTGGATACAAGAACATATCCTCAAGCATGTCAACTTCTCAGAATGACTATGTATTAAAGGTATATTTAGCTTGAAACTATACTGCTGGTAAATCTCCTTTAATTATTGTACTACTTGACAATAAAAAATGTATATTTATATTTCAATCTAATTTGCTAAACTCTACATCTAGTTGGATTCCCCCAGCGCGCTAGTTAAGCTCTGCTTACAAAGCAAGTCACATGTCTTCATGGCTGACTGACTAATACTTCAACTCTATGGTGTATCTACTCTAGGACCAGTCAATTCCACTGCACACATCTTATCAAGAGAACCCATGGTTCCTGCCAACTCCTCACTTCTCTCAAATCAAAGGTCTCAAAACAATATTCCGAGTGTGCCAGATCATACTAGGAAGGCAGAAATGATTGACACGAATGGCATTGACCATAGCTTTGCTTTTAACGTCCCAAACCCACCATTAAATAACCTGGATGCAAATAAATACACACTGAACCGTGCTCACGCCCTCGGGAGGACTCCTGCAAGGCAGTACTACTGCCGCAGTAGATCACTACCATTCCTCCCAAGACTGGTAATTTAAGTCAAGAATAAATCTCTGATCAAGAAAAGGAAATCATAACCCTTAATTATGACAAAGTGTAGTTCTGCACCAGTGTACGAGCTTACACCCATCAGAGATCTAGTCAACATAGCTATGGGTAAGAACGCAATTCCAAGGGTCCATACTTCTGAAAATGATGTGTTTCAAACTCGCTTCTTTTCTATACCCGATAAGCTGCTAGAAAACAAATCCACGTGGGATAAGATTTTTGTTAAAGTGGTGAGCTTATGGGGGAGAGCAAGTGGATGTCGTTGTTCTAATCTGATTGTTTCATTTCTAGGACTATGTAGATCTAGTGGATAATGGAGGTCAACTATGTATTAAATACAGGAAGTGTCTGCACTATCCCTTTTCACTAACCACATTCCATCGAAGATTCTAGAGTTATCTCTTCGATCTAATCCACCATGGTAGACATACAAATTTGTGATCTCTGCAGAGCACGATCATAACAGTATCTGCCAACTGGCCAGTCTCTAAGACCAAGGAGGTAGAACTCTGGCCAAAAGCCGTGGCCTATGGCGTATCCTCCGATCTTC
This sequence comes from Podosphaera xanthii, assembly GCA_028751805.1. Lineage (NCBI taxonomy): Eukaryota > Fungi > Ascomycota > Leotiomycetes > Helotiales > Erysiphaceae > Podosphaera > Podosphaera xanthii. The sequence goes on along the minus strand of JAPWIX010000030.1, from coordinate 425,436 downwards.
CAATTTCTGCTCTCTCTGAGGAAATAACATTTTCATACCTAATAATTTTCAAAGGCAAGCCGCTTCGGCTCACTGGACCCTTTAAACTAGCCAAAGGGCAAGTAGATTCTACTATTGGCACTGAATTTTATGGGCTATGCCCTTGCAGCCGCTATGGCTAGGGATAGCCTAGATGCGGAAATGGGATGGGGTGTCGAGGGGAGCGGAAGGAACGGGTGTTCTCTGAGGTAGGCGGGAGTTGGAAGATACATATATGAAGGTATAATGCTCCTAAACAGTTAGGCACTCTAGGCCCTCAAGATAGTAATATTTCCGCACTGAACTGGCGATGCAAGAATAACAAGATTCGACCCTCAGGTCAATACATGAAGTCGTCAACTTCGAAATACCCGATCTCTCCATCTACATTTCCCAGAGCTACTCCGACTCTGGACTTCTGTCCACATTAGCCCATCTCATCACATGTCGCTCGACTGTTCCATCTGATGAATGCCAAAACACACATCTTCTGTAACAGTTGTGAACTGTGTATTGTGTGCACTCGCTTAGTCCAACTATTGCAGGGTTGTACTTAGCTCGGCAAACTAACAAGGTTGTCGCGACACATATGTAAATTATCCTTCGCATAGATAGAGATTCTCTCTTTAGATTATTTGTAAATAAAGATTCAGCCTTAACATTTGTTAGCTCTCTGACATCTTCCTCTGGTACCTGACCGAGTCTCACGTCCGTAACCTGCCTCGCTTCATGTCATCCAGTTCTACGTGACACCAAACCAGCTGATCTCTGACATAAACGTGCCCGTCACGTTTGGCCGTTTAACTTTGGGGAATTCGGAATGGAGGGACAAAGGGAAATCAAGCGAAAGTGGGGCAGCGGAGTTCTCGTCGGGATCTTCAGGCACTAGTAAGGTAAAATTGGAGTATGGACAGTGGAAATGGGACAGCGTGGGCATGAGAGTAGATCTAGAGACAGTCGCCATGCTAAATTTTTCTTCTATTCCTTTGTCGTAGCCGTATTGATTTTAATTCTAGCAGAACAAATGCGAAGCACTTGCCCTCACATTTCCTGACGAGACAAATGACGCCACGGGGTCAGCCCCGAGCCTCTGCAAAAATGATACAGTTATAAGACTAGGGCGCGTTGGCGTAGCTTCCTCTAGGTGGAAATGAAGATGTCAAAAGGTGATAGACGGCGCAACCCTAGATCTCCAGCGAAACGCGACTCCTCAACGGCCCCCTCGTAGAAAAAAAGAACAAAGAACACAAAACAAAAAACTCTGAAGATGTCTCTTTGAGTCCTGCACCCGCACTTGTCCGTTTCCTTTCGTGCCACAACTTCCAGACAACAATGCTTGTTTATCTCCGCCAAGAGCGAAAGATGGACCGACAGATAATTTTCTAGGACAGCTAGTTTTCTGTATCCTTTTCTTGAGCCATTGGCACGTGCTCATCACAGTTCACCGCACTCGTTAAATTCTCTTTTCCAAGTCGAGCGCTCCAAAGCCCGTTTCCTGCGCCATGGGGATGTCTTCGAAAGGGCGTCGACGGCCACTTCTGCTCGTTTTGCGATAACCTACACTCGGGCTACTGCAGCGTGCTCGCATTGTCCATTGATAAAATTTGCACGCTTAGAATCATTTGAGCGTAGTGATAATCAACAGAGAGAATAGAAGTTGTAAAAGATGATTTAATAAACTAGATGGGTTCTTGAATAAGCTACCACTCATAATCCTTCCAATCGCATTTCTCCTTCTCAAGTGACTCTGGGCTTTATATATACATACATAAATGCATAGGCACCTGCTTATTTTACAGTTATAATAGGTATCTGGTATGTCCATCAATAGATGCCCTTTATTCAGGGGTGGATGTACGTTTCGCATACTCGTTCCATGGATATTTGTATGCAGGTAATGTTTCAGTGTTCCCTGCAAACTGGTTATTTTTAACATCCATATTTCCGGATCATGACGAGCTGTTCTGTTGTTGCAAGGTCGGCCCTCGTGAGTCAAGCACGACGTATCCGACGATCTGATTGGTGTGGACCGCCACAATGTCGGCATCTTGGAGGTCTTGCCCTCTCTTTTCGAGGACATTCGGGATCCACTATTCTAGGATGCTGGGGCATGGGAGCCATCACGTGTGGCGTGGAATTCGAGGTAGCGCTCATACGGCTCGGTCGGTCGGCGGGGTCGGAAGATCGTTTTCCAGGCGAAAATTCGAAACTCATTGTGGTATCCGAATTTCTCGTGACAACGACCCCGACGTATCCCGCACAAGTCCATGTAAATATTAGCCTGTGATGTAACACATCATGACTGATAATAAGAGTTGAGCTGTTAGATCGTAGTTAAATTGGATCTGTGCATATCCTTGTGCAACTGGTTTTATACATACCGTTTCCTGTTTTCTACAGCGCAGAACTTTACAACCCCTGGGCCGAGCCTCATGGAACTGAGGCTGCTAATCTATGCTATCTAATGCCAGTTCCAATAGGCCAAATCTCATATTCATCACCAAGTAATGGGAAATGAAAGAAGAAAGAAGAACAAAAACATCAACAAAAGTCGAAAATCTACCCTATGGTAATACCTGCAATACTAGTATTGACAGAACTAATAGATGAACCCAGTCCATAATTCGAGAGGAACAGTATTGAATAGATACAGTCGCGAAGAAACGAGCGTGAACGTACCTGGTGAGAGAGGATACGGCAAAAAAGTTTTCCGTGACGTCGAGACAGTACAAGTATTAGAGTTGTACTCAGATGGTCATGAGCTCCCACGCGATAGTTACAAGGCATGGCTTGCAGAGACAGTTACTACAATCGAAGGTCTGCAGAAACAGATAGACGAAACACCCAAACCTTGGTGGACCAGCCCGGCAGAGGACTCGCCGACAAGGAAGGTGATGTAACAGGAAATAAAGATTATCAAATCGTCGATAGCTCAAATGTAGGCTCCAGCCTATCTGCAGATCCCAATTTGGGTAAAAGTTGCAGCAAGAGCTGAAATTAAAGAGATTGTAATCAGAATTGAAGATGAGATGAAGCAATGAATTGCTAAACTATCAAGCAAACAACTTGTAAAGAAAATTGGGATGGAAGAAGTTGTCAGGGCCCGTCAGATAAGGGATGGCCAGATTAAGGTTTGCTTTGCAAAAGAGGAAACGGAACAAAGTACAGTAGAACCCCTCCTAGCTAATAGTGGGTCCCGGTATAAATGTTGAAAAGATTCATTGTAACTTGTACTTTTACATTTGCAACACTTACCCTTACAGGTCATTTTGCGTGCAGGGGTAAGTATTACAAATATAAACAGTAAAATTTCTATGAATCTCTTCAGTAATTAAACCGGGACCCACTATTAGCTAAGAGGGGTTCTACTGTAGAGGGAAATAGCTAGATTGAGCCGTTAAATTGTCATAAACAACACATGTTGCACGCCTGAATACCAAGTCCTCGTCCTCGTCCACGACATACCGTTATCATGCAACCCCGAGAAGGAACAAAGAAAAGAGCTTGAGAGTATAAATCAACAATATCTACCCGGTTTAACAATACTGAAGACCTCTTGTCTTCAAATGGTGAGCAGACCAGCGAAAAATTTAGGATCCCTGTTGTAATGGCTTGTAAGCTGGTAGTTACCTGTCGCCATCGCTAGCTAGCGCGGGCACAGACGTCCGCAGGCAAGTACTAAAAATAATGTTAGACTACAGTAAAACTTCTGTAACACAATAGTGGGTCCCGGCATAAGTGTTGAAAATATTCATTGAAATTCATCCATTTATATTTGCAATACTTACCCCTGCACGCAAAATGACCTGTAAGGGTAAGTGTTGCAAATATAAAAGTGCAAGTTACAATGAATATTTTCAACACTTATGCCGGGACCCACTATCGTGTTAGAGAAGTTTTACTGTAGTACGATTTCGCACAGGACGATGATAAGGATAAGTATGCACGGATCTCTGATAAACTAGAAAGGGTCTGACTGTAGGGAAACAATCATGGGAGTTGGTGGCAAGCAATCTACATATATTGTTGTTGTTTCTGATGTCTAAGATCTTCGTTTTCCCTCTAGATAGTTTAATAATTAATATACCGTACCAACAAAATTGCTCCAGCGTTCTGTTTTCGAACCGTGACACCTGTTCGTCTGGTGCAACAAGGCCGGGCAAGCGGATAGTGCTATCAGAAAAGGAATCATGCGGAAGGATGAATTGAAGGCCACGGGAAATATCCAGATTGGAATTCCGTCCGATGCAGTGCTTCGACTGCCAAAGATACGCACAGATCGCGAGAAAATGCACGGCAGTCGCCAAAGGTGGCAACTGTGTAGAGAATCATGACACCGGGGAGTATACGGAAAAGAAGGCCGTAAGATGTTGCAACTGCGGTAGTGTAAAGGGATCAGCTGGCCAGGATAGTCGAGCGAAATTACGACTTTACTAGCACAATATTTGTATCTAGACAGAGTTCTCGTACACTTACATTACCCCAACTTTCGCAGACAATTTATTTCTCCAAACGGATCACCTCGTTGTCGCGTGCCTTGACAGGCAGAAGACATCAAGGGTGGGACCTCAGCCGCTCTCTTCGGATAGTATCTAAGGCAAAAGCAGTCAACAAGAGAATCTCCGAGTCCGGGAGGTTCCAGACACTAGAAGACCATCAAAAGACACTGGCAATTAGGTGGCAGAGCGTAGGAAGCTGAGCGAAGTTGAAAACGGCAGCGACAAGTAGATCCGGGACTGATGCTCAGAGCACTGGACTTAGAACGCCGTGACGACCGCGGAAAAAGCCCGGGATAAGATTTTACAAGAATTCTGAAATCGTTCTCGCATCGAACGAAGGAAAGTGAAGTAAAGAACAGTCTGCAGTGAACTGCACTTCCTAAAGGGAAAAACTCAATTGTGCAGAAGTAGAGGTGTTTCACCCAAAGGTTTCCCCAAAGATTGACATGCAGTTGATAGATTGCTGTGTGGGCCATTAGAGGCACCAAGGTAGGTCAGTCACAGGAACCAAGTTGGTCGGAATGTAGTTGACTGAATAAATTCGTAAAACGAAAAGGAAAGACTATGTAGGTGCATATAAGTATTTGAGCAACAACTTTAATTGTCCGACGATGATATCCTCAGCTAGAATACGTCGTCCAATGTCAGTTCGTACCTTTCGCTGTCCGATCGCATCTTCGTGGATTTTCAGACACGAGCGTATCACGTAGTTCGGACCACTGCACGCGTCCTGCACATCTCTCTTCGCGCACTCCGCTAACCTCCATCAGGTCCGATATCCCCAAGTTATCCTATTCGTACTCGCTTAGGTAACCACCTAAGCTCGAAGGTCGGTTAACCCGTGACAGGGATCTAAATCTAAAGTTCTCTTCCCAGGACAGATGCATTATTAAATGCGCTTAAATCACTATTAGTATTGATAGAATCAGACGATGGATACAGTCCAGAATCCGAAAGGAAAAGCAGTGGAGAGCTGCAGTCGCGAAGATATGGACGTTTGCGACTCTAGTGAGAGTGACGATGAATCGGAAAAAGTTTTCACAGCTGTCGAAGAGACCCTGCAGATGTTGAAGTTTTACAGCGAGTCCACAACTCTCTGGTCCATAAAGAATTACCACAATATGTTTAGGGAAGCGTTTGATACAGTCAAAGGTCTGCAGAAACAAGTTGAAGAAAACGCGAAAATCCCCAACCCCAGCCCAACCGAGGATTCAACGACAATGAAAGTGATATTACAGGAGATTAAGGATATCAAGGCAACAGTTGCCGAAATCCAAAGTCCAAAAGAGACTTCGGTTTCGACATGGGCAAAAGTTGCTGGAAAAGGAGTTAAAGGGGCAAAAATAAGGATAGAAGATGGAATGGAGAAACAAGAGACCGCAGAGCTACCAAGTGAAGAGTTGGTGGAAAGAATAGGTAGAGAAGAAGTCATCGGAGCAAAGCAGATGGAGAATGGACAGGTGAAGGTTTACTTCATGGGGCAGGAGACCCAACAGAGTATGATGAAGCAAAGGGAATGGGCACAGAAGCTCTCATCGACAGCGCATGTAGCAATGCCAAGCTTTCAAGTTCTCATCTACGACATGCCATTCTCTTTTGACCCCGAGAAGCCAGAGCAGATAAAGGAGCTCCAGCAGACGAACCGGCAATATTTGAAGGGAATTACAACCCAAAAAGCAGCTTGTCTGAAAAGAAGGAAAACACCAGGAAAAACCACCGGCTCCCTCATCCTCTGGTTTGATGGGGCCGAACAAGTAGATATGGCAACCATGAAGGGAGTAATGTGGAAATACGAGCTGAAAGCGGCGGAAATCTACAGGTCAGGATTCCGGCTCCTGCAGTGTTTCAACTGTCAAAGATATGGCCACATCGCCAGAAACTGTACTGCTGTCGCCGAGTGCGGTAATTGTGCGGGGCAGCAAAACACCCGGCAGTGTACGGGCAATCTGGAAGTTCGATACTGCAACTGCGGCAGGAAACATCGAGCGTGGGAGAGGAGCTGCCCACTTCGAATAGCAGAAAAAGCAAGAACAGCAGTAATCCGGATACACGACTCCGGTAAATACCTGGTGCCCGAAGACCAGTCAAAAGAGCACGCCAACGATTGGCAGATTGTTGGCAGCCCCAAGAAGACAACGACTCCTGCAGCGACGAAACGGACAACTACTAATGACAAGTCCCAGGAACCAAGGCGGCCCGGTAGACCCCGGAAAATTCCAGTCGATCGATAGAAGGTAATGTATCGTTGAGACGGAAGGATATTTAATTAGACAGAAGCAGAAATAAGGGGAGTATGCTAAATTGAAAATGTACAGTGGTTTTGCACTTCCTGTTGGTAAACAGAAGAATCACAGACCAAATTTGTACTGATGGAGAGCGTTTTCACCGCAAAGGTTTCCCTTTCGTGCAATTATTCTAGTTGTTAGTCACCTGCATGGGCCCATTGGGTACCTGAACGGGTTAATTGAAATCAAATCAAAAAACCCGTGACAAGTGTGTGTAATCGTCTTTGATTGCGATTCGACGGAAAAAGTATGTTGAAGTGATAAAGTATGTTCAACTAATGATCAGACCGAGGCTCGAACTCAGGACCTTGTCCGTGTTAAGGACATGTGATAACCAACTACACCATCCGACCGTTTATAAAATTTGAACCCTAATAGATATATATACCAATTTTATTGCATAAACTTATAGTCTTACATACCGGGGGTACTATGTCAGTTGCTCTTGTAACCTGGAACTCTAGATTGTATATAAATACTAGCGCGTCGCCGTAGATGTTAGATTATGGGATTTTCCTCTTATTGACCCCTTTACATTTCTGGTGACCTTCGCTGGGAACTTTTTCTGCTCTAGATTTATCAGATTTTACACTCGAATATTGTTGTTAGCTTCAATCTCATCCCGAAAACACATTTTGTAGCCGTTCGCGAAATTGACGCGGAATTTCTATCTAATACTCGGTGCTTATCTATTTCTGCTTCATAAAATAAACTATCAGCATCCCAAGTTTACAATACAATAGAGCAGCCTGGAATCATTAATTATCGGTTTGAATAAAAGTGTATTAAGTCCATATCGTGTAAATCAAAGTGACATGAGCGGCAATACTGCAAGTTTAAAATCCTAAGGTCATATCGTCGAACATATCCAAATCTATCATCACAAATACTTATCCTGCCAATCGCACCTCCCAACAGAAGTTTTTCAGAAGCTAATTACTATTATGATAACGTTGTTCTGGAGTTGACTAACTGAGACCTGGCGGCACAGACTCAGGTCGGATCCATAAACGGCCAGAATAAAATTTCTGTTTCTGCATCAAGCTGGTGTCCATTTGACTTCACAGATCTTCGTGTCGAACTTGAATTACTATCATCTGGTATTGCAAGAAGCCCTGACACACGAACCAAAGATCAGAATCTATCAATCTGTGTAACAAACGCTTCCACTATGTCCGAGGTTCTGCCATCGTTCGATCAGGCGGGAAGATTTTCAGGAGATGGAAGCTCAGGAGCGCGTTGGCTTTCGTGATTACAGTATGACTTTCAAAAAGCTGGTCATATTTCCCCGCCACCTCATTTATTTTTTTACGCAGTGGATATTTTGTTCGACGGTGAAGCTGCAAGTTGGCTTGATTCGACTCCGGCATTAGGATCAATGATCGATAATCGTGAGCTAGCCACAAAGGAGCAGGTTGCGGAGTTTAACGAAAATCTATCAGCCCGATTTCCATCCCAAATCATTGATTACTCCGAAGGGAATATTCAGCATGACATAAAAGTATTTTCTCAGGCAAAATCAGAGCCTCTAATGGCATACTATTAACAAGCTCTAAATCTATTATGATGGGCTCACGGTAGAGATAATCATAAGACTATGACTACGGCGAAAGCTTTGGCACCCGTTGAATAAGTTGTACTAAACACGATCATATTCTCATTTGTAAAGGTTCTAAAAGATAAAAATTTACGTAACGAAGTCTTCTCACGGTCAATACTGTCTTGTGGATCTCTATGGACAGCTGTGGAAATAATGAAGGAGACTCAGCAAAGGTTGAACTTAGCGAGACAGGCTAGGGATCGCTCTGCGGAAAAATAAGAAATACAGCAGATTAGAGCGCTGTGTGTAGCACAATTTGGCAAGTCTGTGACGTCTGTACTAACTGACCTTGGTTCTGGAAATTTAGCGGTATCTAGAGCACCCACAAGTCACAATCTTGAGGAGAGATTAATTTCACAGAGGCAGCAGTCTGAAAGCAGTGTGATGCGGGCTCTCGTGTTTCCCCATAATAATGCTGACCAACCAATGCCAAAGTCCTCTCAAGATTTTCAATCGAAGTCTACTGAGCTTCCATTATTATCAACAGGGTATCAAAGTCGCGGATCTAAAAATCCGTTTGTGAATAGGTCAGCTCGTTAAAATCCTAATGAAGATCCACTGTGCTTTGGGTGCGGAATGATAGGACACATCAAGACACGCTGTTCAATTCACCATCTTCAAAATTGGGAACAAGCTCATCTAAAAGATATAATATATAACAGAGCCCCAGTATCAAGGGAAGCGAACATGATAGATCACGGGAATACGAATTATCGATAGAGTCCTCGGATGGAGTTGCAGTCTCCTCTAAACCCTCACTTCGATCTACACCAGAGTCACCAAGGTCGCAATCAACGGTTCAATCAGTCATCATCATTCTACCAAGAAATTCCTAGAACGGCTGGCTTTAATGAAAAATTTTCATCAAATAACTCACGACGAAATTATCAACTTCCTGGACTGCGACATAGCTCATCATCATCATCGATTTCTCAATCGCACCAGGGTCCATCCTTAGAGTCTCGGAGACATCCGAAAGTACACTTTGATCACCAAGATGATGCTGATATCACCTTAGAGCAGCTTCATGATTTTGTGCTTTCTGATAATCAAAAGACAACAAGTGAGTCCAAGACGTGCGAATTTGGAATTCAGGCCGATTCTTTCTTGAACTCAGGACCAACTAAGAAGCGACAGAGGGTAGAAATAGAAGATCTTCTGAGTGAGTCAACAGCTATACCAACTGAATCTCCCAACATTTATAAAAACTCGTCAGAATCCGGGCAAGAAAAGCGGGGGAGAAAGGTCTTAAAACATCTGAGGAACATTGTTGGACGGAAGGGAGAAGGTCCCATTGACTACGTAGAGTTGGCAAAACGCATTAATCTCCCTGTTAACCTTCTAGAGTTTTGGCAGATGAGCCCGGATGGAGCTAAGGAGTTTCGAAGATTATCTACTAGGGTAAATATAAAGAAAAACATCCAGAAACAAGCAGGCCTATTCTCTGGCTCGGTAAACAATATCAGCTCAAGAAATTACCTCTCGAAAACGTTAATGTCTATGGAACATAAAGCCTTCCGGATTCCAGTTGTTGCTCGAGTGGAAGTTAATGGGAAGTCTTTAAAAGTTGCACTTCCTAAACACATATCGCAAGCAGATCAGGGATCTGAGATGAATGTCATCTCCCCTGGTCTTGTTAGAGCTCTGAAATTTGAAAGGCAGAATTTGGCAACTAAAGGATTTAGCGGTCTCACAATTAATACCGCTGATGGTGGTGTTTCCGAGCTATCGCACTTCGTCAGTTTTGAGATTGGAGTTTTGGGAATTTGGAGAAAAATTGATGCGTTTGTTCGTCCAACTAAGACAAAAGATAACGAGCTTGACTTACACTTACTTCTTGGCCTACCCTGGCTCTATGTTGTAAATGCCAGGATCTTCATCAGAGACTCTCGGATAACATTAGGTGATCATGAACTGATTGAACAGGTACTTTCCATTCAAGGGCCAAAATTCTTATAATTGAACACGCATAAGCTAATCCTTTACCTTAAAATTTCTCAAGTGAAAAATTTTGGTCTTTCTGAGCGTGTGACACAAGAAGATATTACTGAAGGCTCGGATACAGATTCAGATACCTCGGATGACACCGATAATTCGAGCTTTGATGATGAACTTCCAAAGAATGTGTCCGAGACGGCTCCGAATCAAAATGTTTCAAAAGGCAAGCATACATCTTCACGGGCGGAAAGCTAGACCGACCTGAATTTTGATTTGTGGCGGTGGGTAACTGTAAATCTAGTTAATGTTGGCTAAATTGTAATTCAACAAGATATCTTTTTGGTTATTCTGATCTAGACCAGCGATCAGAATCAGATAATCTTTGTATTAGATAGTACTTAACTTACACCTAGGATAGGGAACTCAGGATATAAATCACTCTGAGATGTACCTCTTTCGCTATCATCAATTAAATCCCATAACTGAGAACCCACGACTTGTCTTAATTTATTCTACGTAATTTACAAAGCCTTACAAGCTCTATCGCTCTGCTACAATCTGTGTACAAAGTTCCACTAATATATACACTATGCAAAATGAAGTTCGCCTGTTCAGCCAACTTTTTACTCAAAAGCTCGTAGCTTAAGAACCACTCGATAGAATAAGTCAGAAACCTACATAGATGTAATAAAGTGTCTAATGAAGCAAATTCTAAATTTTTGAATCACGACTTAATCTATACAGAAAATGGTGGCTGCGAGAAACTGACTAAGCGAGGCGAACTTCATTTTGCAGGCTATTTGAGTAGCTAGTATTACCGCCCTTTGCAGCCACGACGGCTTCAATTCGTCTCGGCATAGATTCAATTAGATTCTGACAGCTGCTTAAAATTATTTTGGGCCATTCATTTTTGATACGCTCCCATAATTCCCCTACTCCCTTGGGATATTCGTCGTACCTACCCCATCTTCTCTTCATCTTACCCCAGAGATGCTCTATTGGATTCAGATCCGAATATTGGGCGGGCCAATCCAAGCAGGTGATCTTCTTCGATCTTAAGAGGGCCTTTGTAACTCGCGCAGTGTGTTTGGGATCGTTATCTTGTTGAAAGATTAGTTGGTCGACAGGAGGCATATCTCCTACGAGGCACGTTGCCTCCATACTACAGATCAAAATTTGGTCTAAAATATTGATGTACTGTTGTGTGTCCATCCTTCCCATTACCTGAACCATGGTACCTGGCCCTGACCAGTTCATACAAGCCCAATTCATCACGTTCCCTCCTCTAAATTTGACTGTCTGGATTGTAATACTATTGTTGGGCAGTTGTTTATCTTTCTGTCAGGTATAATTGATTCCGTCGCTGCAAATTCGATTGATCTTTGTTTCGTCAGACCAAACCACGTTCTTCCAGTCTTCTATCGTCCACTCCTTGTGTCTTAGGGCGAAATCCAGACGAGCTTTCCTGTGCCGAGCCGCCAAGGCTGGTTTTTGGGGCTTCTTTTTGGCCTTCAAGCCCGACTCTCGAAGGACATTTCTGACGGCTTGCGGGCTGACACTGATACCCATAGACGCCTGTAGACGTGCGGCCGCTTGTTTTGGTGTCTTAACAATCCCGTTGGCTATATTGTTGACAATTCTTCGCTTGTCCTGAGGGGTCAGCTTGCTTACACCCCACCTTTTTCTGGCACTACTTTCTTTAGGAAGGGTTTCCAGAAGCTTAGAAACCGTAGATTTGGAGCACTTCAGCTCACTCGTGATAGAACTGAATGACTTTCCCTCTTTGAGGCGCTGGATGATTTGGTCTCGAGTTGTCATGTTTAATCTGGGCATATCGCTTTGTTGTACACTCAATTACAACCAAAAGTTAACCCAATACGTTGCGATTGACCATGTATAGCACTGACGAATAATTATCTGAGTTTAGTTCGATGAGTTGAGATCGTCGTGGCTGCAAAGGGCGGTAATACTAGCTACTCAAATAGCCTGCAAAATGAAGTTCGCCTCGCTCAGTCAGTTTCTCGCAGCCACCATTTTCTGTATAGATTAAGTCGTGATTCAAAGATTTAGAATATGCTTCATTAGACACTTAATTACATCTATGTAGGTTTTTGACATATTCTATCGAGTGGTTCTGAAGCTACGAGCTTTTGAATAAAAGGTTGGCTGAACAAGCGAACTTCATTTTGCATAGTGTATGTTTATGGTAAAGCGCATGTGTGGTTATAATATTAACTACGACAAAAGGAAAAACATTGGAAAATCGAACAATTCAAAGTCGTCTGAAAATCTTGCTCAGCCTGAAGATGGTCAATAACATTTGGTGATTAAAATGAATTCCATTGAAAAAAAATGAAATTAGAATCTGTCTGTCCTCCCTCGCCCTCACCCGGCCTGTTATAATTTTCATGAAGATATGTCGAGCCTAATGGATCAGGGAATATTAGATTGGCTCTCGGGAGTAATCGGTGCATGATTTTTGGAATTGGTTTCGGGAGCGTCGGCTTATGGGAATGGAGATTAGTATTTCGAAATATCTTGTAATTATTGATGGTCTGTTATTGTTTATTTGTCGGAAGAGTCGGTGCACCTTCATATATAAGAAGACGAGAAGGAAACTATGTATCTTCAGCATCGCAATTTGTATTCTTTCTACATATCTATCAATTAGTGGTTTTATCCATTAGCTCCTCTGTCGGTCTCATCCACAGATCTTCTAAACCTGGTTTTTATCTTTACTTATCTTATCTTCATCCTTACGTTTACCTTATCTTATCCTCTATCTTAAACTCTTCTCTTATTCCCCCTTTCGAACGGTTGCTCACCTATCTCCCCTCGAAGACGGCGATTTAATCTCCCTTCCGAGTCTCGCCGTAACACGGCCTCATATTTTCTTACATATATATATATATATATATATATATATATATATATATATATATATATATTGATTTGATCCGCGTGTTACTAAAAAAAGCTCTACAAGAAATTTTGCCATCAGCAGTGCTATTCTCAAAGTAGAAGTGTCCAAACTCATAGCACTATCTTCACTGCCAGAGCTATCGTGTCTAAATACCAAGTAAGCACTTGTCTTCATGCTAAAAATCTTGGCCACTGCTAAATTGAGATGCCAAGCGCTAATTTTACAGAGGGTGAGGAAAACGAAAAGCTCGAGACGATATTTGATCAAGTAGTTGGCGGTCTACGAAAGGGCTTTTTTAACCTAAGAGCAGAGGAACAAAAGGAGATGAAAGAAAAAAAGCGTACTTTGGATAAGGCAACTACAGTATTCGGGTACAACATGGTCCCAGAGGCAGAGATAATTTTTTTTAACACAAAATAAAAATTCGTATGACTTAATAGATACTTTTATATTATTATTGTAAGTATTAGAATAACATTTACAACTTAGCCCAGACGTGGGCTATGAGAAAAGGGTAATAGTTCTCATTAATGTGAAAGTCAGACCCAAAGAATTCCGAGCCTGAAAAATTGGTGTGTAGAATTTAAAAACCCGTAGTACACTCTCTCTACTTGTGTGGTGTTGGTAACAGTCGGCCAAAATAAAAAATTTCAGATCATAGAAAGCGGATCAGGTAAGTTTTTGATGGAGGGATGATCATTGGGCAGTAGTGATGTGGAGGAGACATACCATGTTAAAAGCTTATACTCATTTTATCTTCCAATATGTTTTACTTGCAAATTGATATCACATGATACATAACACAAATATTTATGCAACGAGGTAGTGGGGTGGTGGAGTTGGAATTCAGGCAGCAACGGGCTGACTAATCCAAAAACATGCGTAAAACTGCCGCGCCCGTAAACATATTTAATTTTAGTAATAAGTGGTATCTGGCGAAGTGCAGCTTATTAGAGACTTTCAGACAGTTTATTGGTACAATGATACACCTTCGAGGCCGTCCTCCCGTGTACACTATGGTACGAGAAATCGAAGGAGCCTGTAGTCCCTCTCGGTTGTGACAGACGATTTAGATATCAGATTCCTTCTTGCATGTGATGACGAAGCTATAAATATTGTTACTCGTTAATATTAATTTTGTAGATTATGCCAGTGGTTAGAAGGGCAATGAAATGCTAGATTATTGTCATAGCTATGAGACGGAATATATTATGATTTTAAAAAAAACACTAAATTTGCGCTAATTAGCAACATCATTTATGGCTGCAATGCTATGGTGTCGGAACTTTGTTCCCCGCCCTCATGGAAATGTCAAAACACCACATTTTCAAAAAAAAAAAAAAAACGACAACCTCTACAAGCCTTCAATTATAAAGAGCTGACGTGAATCGATAGATAACCATTAGATGAACAAATGTATGCGGGGCTTAAGCAATCAACGCGAGCGACGCGAACTTATTATTGTTACAAGTGGGACGTATTTTGGTGAGGGAAAAAATAATGGACCCCCCAGCGCCACAGTAGCGCCACATGGAGCAGCCAATGAGATCGCACCAAATATCGTCATGTAACCCCAAATTCTCACAGATTGATAAGGGCAAAATGTGCCATGAACATGATTAACATGCCCTTCGCGCTAATACCTATCCTCCCCAACTGTGTAGGGCTTATGATGCGTGGTTCTGAGTTTCCACTCTGTCGAACCAAAATCAACCCCTTCTCGAGACAACTTTATTTTTCTCCAGCATCTGTGGTAGTTTGCCGAGATCGTGCTGTTGGACACACTCGCCAAGATGAGAGGCAGCTGTATGCGAAAGTAATCGATATTGTACTCGCACATCATCCGCACATTCTGCTTACACCCACACCAACAGTGCTCTATGTGGTTAAGTTCATAGTGGTACTTAGGATAGTATAGAACCCTGTGATACCGCCCATTTGATGAACTTAGCACAGCTTCCTTAATTGCGTTCTTTTGCTGTGAGAAGTCATACTGCACAGACAAGAGACGCTTGGCGCAACAATCTACCCCAAAGTCACTAGATATTATGATACAATGCTTACATCAACTTGATGTAGGTTTATAATTTGGATAACTTGCTACTGGTGGAGCATCGTGCAGGGAGGGCCTCACAGTCACATCGTCATGCATCGTGGGAGATGATAATTTCAAGTCACGTTGACGATTGAACAATGCTTTGATATTGAAAGACTTTGCAGCCTCAGACTGCAATTCTTTTGCATGTTTTCTAGCTCTCTTCCCAGCTGAACGAGATCCGTTGCCATAACTTCCCCTCAAATGCTTGTCCGCATCTGCAACCCACGACAGTGTTCTCTTTCCTTGAGTGTTCGTCTCGGTTTCAATGTCAACATCATTTGCACCGGCTTGTTAGACTTCTTTCAAGGCTTGCCACTTGCGACTCATGATTTACTAGACATACCTTCATGGTCCATGTCCGAGTCTCCACCCAAGTCCTCAACTTCAGTGTCCGTATTGCATTCTTCGGCATCAGAGTCCCAGAACCAGACTCCATTATTCTCTTCTCCTAGGGTTTCTCCACCAGAGTCTTCTCTAGTACTGCTGATGGTTGAACTTTCTGGGTCTCGAAGGCGAGGAGGTGAGCTCTCAGAAGTGGTTGTCTGCGTTCTGACGTGTCGGTTCGTGTCTTGTCCTTGGCGAATACGCTTCGTCTGCGCTGTGCGTGCCCTTGATACCATGATGAATTCTGCGTGGTTAACCAGTGTAGATAGTTACAAGTAATAGAAGCTCTGCAACGGATAGTAACTGATATCACTGCTTGAAAAACTTATCGTGAGTAGCTATGTACTTAGACAGGTAGATATCATGTGATGATTGAACAAGCAAGATCGTGACATACTTGAAACATTACGTCCCAGGACGCGTCTCAAAGACAGTGGTACCATAGGCAATTAACCATGAAACTCGGAATCATAGATGCTTCCCAATTAAGACTAGTGGCTTTTAATCGGGACTAGTGCGGCCGCTAGCATCCACTAGCGCACAGATTAAGCGAGGAATGAATGAACCCCGAGGGCGGGGAACAAAGTGCCGACACCATACATGCAAGTAGGAATTTGATCCCCTGATACACTGTATTTTGTCCCTAGTGTCATACAAATCTTCTTGGTATTAGGGACTAAAACAATCACAGAAGGGAACTACAGACCTTCGATTACCCATTCCATAGTGTATAGTCTGGTTACATACCCCACTTGAGACTGGATAAAGCTGGTTCGAATCCAGTAAGACCCTCGCATCACCTCTCGCGCGGCAACATCGTATTTGTGGGATAACGAAAGCAAACTCAGATAACCACGGGGTGTTTTTGCTTTTTGCTGTGGTGGGAATTCGCGGATCAGGGTAGATGCGGTAAGAGTTAACTCCTTTTTTTTAGATCAATCTTGTGTATGCAGCCTGGGGCTATGACGGGGATGAGTACGGAAGATAAGTAGATCTCGCAGAATGGCTCAGTTTGGCGTTTGAAACACTCGTATTCAGATTTCATTTGCAGATACCACTACGAGAATAACGCCTTACGATGTGTACCCTCTTCCGTGAATACCCACGAATACGAGATTAGCGCGCGAGAAGTGATGTGAGGGTCTTACGAGATTCGAACCAGCTTTTTCCTGTCTCAAGTGGGGCATCTGTCTCGGCTAACCAGACTCTACTGGGGGAGAACGGCCCAGACGGTGTACCACACTATCATTTGACCCATAGTTATGAGACTTTAGAAGGCATAACTGCTGCCTTTGGTTTATTCGGAGAGTGAAATTTGAAATTATGTGTGTATAGTGTGAGCTTGATATGTGACACTTCGCCTGCTCATTCTTCTATCGTGTTTTCTTTTGAATTTTCTGTATGACAGTACCTCTTTGTGCCTATTCTCTGCTACACTTTCATTGGTGGCTACAGTACCCGATGAGCACCAGTGCTTTCTAGCTCTATCTAGTTTTATAGTGTTCTTTTCCATTCGCTACATAATTCTTGTAACGCACCGACCAGGCTATACTATACTTGGGTACCCTTGTACAATAACTGGAACATAACATATATTCGTTCAATGCAATTGGATTTGACTCTCGGCGAGCCAATGAAACGTGACTTAAGTACAGCCGTCCCTCTCTAACTCGATAGTGGGTTCCGGTGTAAGTGTTGAAAACATTCATTGCAACTTGGACTTTTATATTTGCAACACTTACCCTTACAGGATATTTTGCGTGCAGGGGTAAGTATGGCAAATGTACTCTCGTTGATGGGTGCTGAATGTCAAACCCACTTTTTGACCAGGGTCTCGCCAAACAAGTTTCTATAAAAATTATTTATCTAGGCCCACTATGGAAGGGATACTCGGAAATTTGTGTGTATTACGTGTACTCGAAATCGCGAATGTCAAAAGGGAGGACCTTGAAGCTTTCATGAGACTAAGCTTAATCTGGTAAATTTTATAGCAGATTACACGCTAAGTACGACTAAAGTTAAAGCTAGCGACTAGCCGTGAAAATAAATCTTCGACATCTCGTAGCACCCCCACCAACTACAATCACCGCCTGACATCACGCCGGTATACTTCCGATGAGATACTGCAAAGAGTTATGACTTATAGAATCCCATGCTTCCAGTATGATAATGTGAAGCTCAGCCGAAGACCACTCCCGCCCATCCTCGAGTTCAGGATATTGATTTTCAATATAATCCTTCTTCTCGCTCCACACAGCCTCAATAGGGTTGAGGTCTGGAGAGTAAGGAGGCCAGTTTATGGACTCAATATTTTTAACCTTTAAACTTTCCCGAGTGAAGGCCGCTTTATGTGGCGGTGCATTATCTTGCATGAATTGCAATTCAGGATTCACCTCCATGTAGTCAGCCACATGGGGAACAATGTGTTCGCAATAACTCGGCCCTGTTATTGAACCCCAATTTTTTTCCCAGAATAAGCAGGTCCCTTTCTGAGTTCCGTGAAAACTCCCCCAGAACATCCAGGCTGTGCTCTTTCTAGTCTTGTCGACGAGGCAGGTGTATTCAAGCTCGTCACCAGGCTGTATATTATTAGCCATCTAAATCATAGCTGATGACACGCGCTACAAACCTTTCTCGTTATGTAGGCATCTCGATGTCTACCATCTGTTACTATTATAACTATTAGGAGAGGATGGGTGTGCTCACAGTAGGTTTGAAGGATGTATGCTAGGGCACTTGAGCTTCACTCAATGAAGATTATAATATTCTATCAAGATAATGACTATACACTTAATATACAATATTTCAGGTGGAGGCTGATACCTCTTTATACATCTCAGTTTGTTAGAAGATTCCTCTAATGACTAACTGGAATCTTCTAGAAGGCCCAACATAGTTATCGTACATAAGCTTTCGCTTATGCTCTATCGTAATTTGAGTGCCCGTGTGGCTGAGTAAACTTCAGTCTGTTATGACATCATAGACTTGATATCACAACACTCCCCCTGACAAAGAGAATTGTCCACAATAGTGATATCTTATAGAATTGCGACAGTGGAATTAAATTTAGTGAAACTGTCAGCTAGTTGCTGATTTGATGGTACGTATAAAACTGTTATCGCTCCCTTCTCAAACTGTTGACGACAGTAGGAATTCCGCAAGGCAACGTGCTTCGAACGTTTATGATTATCGTGATTTTTAATCAATGATATTGTGGACTGATTGTCGACATAAAAGTTAGTTCTCAAAGCTCCTTCAACCTGATCACATAAGTTCAATTCCTCCAGCAATGACTTTACCCATTGCAACTCGCGGCAGGCTTCTGTAGCGGCTAAATATTCCGCCTCAGTCGATGACAAGACAACTTCACGCTGTAGACGGGACTTCCAGCATATTGGCCCTGATGCTAGCCTAATGAGTAATCCAGAGGTTGACCTGCTCGTTGAAGGGTCACCAGCAAAATCTGAATCCGTGTAAGCTTCTAAGATAGGTTTATCTGCGCCAGACTTGAAAACAATTCCTTGATCTGGGTCCTTGGCAATATATCGGAGAATTCTGCGGGCTGCCTGAATATGATCACTGGATGGGCTCACCAAGAAACGAGCAAGGTGGTTTACTGCATGAGCAATATCTGGTCGAGTATTATTTGCAAGATATTGCAATCCACCAATGATCGAGTTGAATTCTGTTGATTGCTGAGATGAACATTTTGTGCCACTGGGTTCGAGCAGTTTTTCGAGGGGTTTCCTGACTGTCTTACAATCTTTAAGGCCATGTCTTTCAATCAGCTTACGTGCATATTGGCCCTGTGATAGTTTAAGTGTATGCTTGTCCGGATTGCTGATATGGATTCCGAGAAACATGTCCGTATTCACTGACTTAAGCCTGTATTGACTATGCAAAGATTTCATCAACCTGTTGATTTTGCCAATATTTGGCCCCATCACTTGGATGTCGTCGACGTGTATAATTGCAAATAGATGCTTCTCTTTATTCGTGTACAAACATACATCGGTGGTAGTTGGAAACATCCCTTGTTTAGCGAGAAACCCTCTTAGGTCATCATACCACAAGGCTGCAGCTTGCTTAAGCCCGTAGAGACCTTTTCGTATGCGTATGATGTAACCATCTTTTCTAAATCCTTCTGGCATTTCCATGTACAAATCTATGTCCAGCTTAGGATTCAAGAATGCAGATGGTACATCTCCTTGTCGTCTGTGCCAACCAAAACGATGCGCTAAGGCTAGCATAATACGGCCAGTCTCTGCTCGTGGTGTAGGTGCAAATGTCTCCTTGTAATCAATTCCGGATCTCTGGGTAAACCCTTTAACAGTACATCTAGCTTTATACTTATCGATGGATCCATCTGACAGGAATTTCTTTTTGAACACCCACTTACACTTCATTAGTTTGCGACCTTTTGGAAGTTGACTGTGCTTGATTATTTCGATCGTTCCTGTGTCCCTCAAGGAGTTATATTCTTCATTTGCAGCTCGTTGCCAGTGCTTTGCATCATTACTGTTCATCGCTTCTGACCATGTTTTAGGATCGCCGCAAGGTCTTGCGACTGTACCATGGTGCGATTTGTAATAATCGATCTTTTTAACTGGTCTACCACGTTTGGTGCGATATATTCCTGGTTCTGGCGAGTGTTGGCGTTTTTGACCTGCTACCGGAGGTACTTCGTCCCATCCTGTCATGACTCGATCGTAAGTTTCCTGTTCTGGCTGAACAGATTCAATCATCTGTCCCCAATCATTTTCTTCGTAATCAGTGTTCTCTTGCTGGGCAGCTGATGGCCCGTCTTGCCGACTACTTATGATTCCTGGGTTGTCAATTATATCTGAAACATCAGATTGCGTAGATGAGTCAGATGGATCACAAGTGCTCCCATCGTCACTGGCGTTGTTGACTGATTGTGAATCAAGCATGTCTTGAGATACAAAAAGACTATCAATATCAGCTGAATTTTGAGGCCACTTGTCATCTGGTATTACTGGAACTGCTGGGGCTGGTGATTCTCTCGATTTTTGCAATGGCAGTGATGCTGCTGTCGGTGTTGCATGCGCTTCAGCTTGAGAGGCTGATGCCTCCTCATTCGATATCGAAGGGACAGCAGGAGGTAGAGGTATAGGTTGAACTTCTACCTGCGACGAGGCTGGTATCTCCCCCTCAAACCTATCAAAGGTTTGATTGTACCGAGGAGGGTTATTTAAAGAGCTCGATTGTATATCCTCAATGGGTAATGGGTTTTCACTTGCCCAGTAGCTGGCTGTTCTTTGCTGGTCAGTGGTGTTGAGCATATCTCCGAACATGATATCCTCATCGAAAGTGACGTGAGGTGTGCAACTTTCTTTCCATTTCCAGCCTTGCTTGGGCGTCCAGTGAGGGTGGTAAATCAAATAATTTTTGCTGGTATTCTTCGGGAATCCGACGAACCATCCTTTTTCTGCCCTTGCTTCGAATTTTCCTGGTTTATGGTCAATGAGCTTATAGGCTCTGCATCCGAAACGAGGTAGGCAAGAGAAGTCGACTCTGTCACGATGCGGCTGCTTCAGACCTTGCAAGAAGTCGACGATTGGCACCATTTTGGTGCGTAGGCAATAGAGCCTGTTGGTAACAAAGCATGCGTGTTCGACCGCCCATGGCCAGAAGCATGGTGGCATGCGGGCGTCTATTAACATGGCACGTGCTCTCCTCAAGATGATTTTGTTCGAGGCTTCCGCTGTGCCGTTCTGCTCTGGAGTGTACGGTGCCGAAATATCGGTGCGAATACCGTGCTGGTCACAGTATTGTTTCATGCGGGTAAACTCGGAGCCTCCATCTCTAAATACAACGCGAACTCTTTTACCGTATTGGTGATTCTGAGATTCAATCCATCGAATCAGTTGGCTCGCGATTTCGTCTTTTGCGGCTGTGGTGATGGCCCATCTCATCCGTGATTTAGCATCCGTAAGAATTACTGCATATTGATGACTGTTGAATGCTACTGTCAACTTTCCCACTGTGTCCACAAAAACTTCATCCAATGGCTCACCAGGCGTTGGTCTTGGCTCCCGAGAAATGAATCGCTGTGCTTTGCTCAGGTGACACGTCTCGCAGTTGGTAAATTCTGTGAAGTCAATGCCGTCCATCCCCAATGAACACTGCGCAGTTTTCTTCAGAATTTGTTGACCCGTATGACCTAATCTCTGATGCCATCTGTGTGCGTTGGTTGCCTGGGGAATTCTGGCTACTCCTGGTGCTGCTATGTTGTTCAATGTGGTGGAAGAGGCGGACGCTTTCAGGGGTCTGATATAAAGTACATGATCGATCATCTTGAGTCTTGCCACTGGTCTGTTATCTTTCATCTGGACCAGTAACTCATTTGATTCTGCTGCGACAATTCCATACTGTTCTTTCAATCTTCCTGCCGAGATGATTGTGCAAGAGGAATTGGGAGAGAAGAGGGATTCTTCCAGGTCAAGAGTACGATTTCCAATAGTGATGCGACTTACACCCTGATGTGTCAACTTTGACGTTCCGACAGCTTGATCAAACTGAAAGGGTTTACGCAATCTATTTAAATGGACGAAATCTTTTTCACAGCGGATAAAGTGGTGCGAAGCACCGGTATCGTACAGCAGAGGATTTTTAATTAGACTAGCTGATGCGCCTCTAGCTAGTTTGGCAACTGAAATTCCCTCGTCCTCGTCACTTGTTTCGTTATCACTTTCAATAGCGACGCTCACTCTCGACTTTTCTTTTCCTTTTCTATTCTTCTTCTTGAAACGCCTTAATTCTGGGTGCTGCCAGTAGCATTCCTTGTTCTGGTGTCGATGTTTACAGAGAACACAAGTGTCTTCAGGTCCCCCAACAGCCTTTTCTCTCTCCTTTGCGCCTCTATTCCTTTCTCCTTTTGCAGCGTTGACTTGCCCCGACGATTGTAACTTAGGCCCTCCAACTTGTCTAAGCGTTGACATTAACTTTTCTAATGACAAGTATCTGTTTTTACTGTCGTGGACCTTTGTCTGTCTCCAAGTTTCTAACCAATCCACTTTTTCGGTGCCGAGAACAAAAAGACAACTTGCATACCCATGCGAAATCAGGTATGGATTTACCAAGTCTGAGGTACCCTGAGGAACCATCGACTCAGCTGCACTGTTGACGCTGAGGTAGTACTGCATGAATTTGTCACAGTAGTCGTCAATTGTCGTGAATTTTATACCCCACAGGTTTCTTACGGCTGTCTCGTAAGGTGTTGCAGCATTTTCTTCTCGAGTTGATGCTATATTGTCGAAGATTTACTTTGCAGTCATATTCCTGAAATTTTGGGGTCGGACACCTTGACTTAGTCGTCGGAGCAAGACATTCTTTGCCTCTATCTCGCCCTCTTTCCACTTGGCCAGATCTTGGATATACTGGTGATAGGCCTCTGGTTGTTCCGGTTGCACGGGACGTGTTGCTGGTCTGATTTCGTCAAGATTGTGAAACACGTGTGCTAGGCGACCTTTCTTAATGAGAGCGGCTTGAAGATCAGATTCCCAGTCCGCAAAGCTGACGCCTGGAGCCAAGATTATTGCCGTAGAATCTTCCATCGTGGGAAGAGGGTCTTCACGCGTTAGTGTGAGATAGTTTGGAGAATAATAACACTTGATGTCACAGGGAAGAGCCCCGGTCTCATAACCTATTATAACTATTAGGAGAGGATGGGTGTGCTCACAGTAGGTTTGAAGGATGTATGCTAGGGCACTTGAGCTTCACTCAATGAAGATTATAATATTCTATCAAGATAATGACTATACACTTAATATACAATATTTCAGGTGGAGGCTGATACCTCTTTATACATCTCAGTTTGTTAGAAGATTCCTCTAATGACTAACTGGAATCTTCTAGAAGGCCCAACATAGTTATCGTACATAAGCTTTCGCTTATGCTCTATCGTAATTTGAGTGCCCGTGTGGCTGAGTAAACTTCAGTCTGTTATGACATCATAGACTTGATATCACAACAGTTACCCATGTCTCGTCGCTCCAAAGGATCTGACTGCAATCGTCAATGATCCAGTGACGATGATTTAGAGCCCACTCTAACCTTTTTATCATGCTGACCTCGGATATAGGCGGCTTTGACCGAGATAAACTCCTGGAGTAACCTCTATCTTTGAGCGCACTTCTGATCGCATATACCCCAGCGCCCCAGCAACTAAACTCCATGGCAAGCTCTATATACGTCATCTGGCGATTCCTTCGAGAGAGTCGCACAAAAGTTTCTAGCTCATCAGCTTGGGCTGATCCAGTTTTCGTTTTCCACCCGGATTTCTTTTGGGAGAGGTAGTGCCTCTATTGATGATGTGAATAACTTGTTTGTAGCTCAAGTCAAGGATAGATCCAATTTCGCCTCGTTCGTGGCCAGCATTGTGTAAAGTAATTACCTGGAGTTATTTAGCTGAGATCTTTTCAAATCCAGTAAAGAATGACCTGAAGGCACTTATCTGCTGAAGCTCTTCTCGAATAGCTACGCCTCGCAGGAGATGTTTCCTCGCTGTTCATCTATCGCTACAATTGGTACGATATATAGCGTTAGGGTCATTTAAAGCATGCCTCACTTTCAACAACGATTCGGTGTAAGTCGCTCGGATTTTTGACTGGTGTAAAACTAGACGATGGCGATATATTCTTGTTGGGTGACTGGATGAGGAGCATGCGTTAGGTCAGATGAATGGATAATTACTGTAAATTAGCCCGTAGATATTACTAGGGGTAGACCCTGCACAAAGCCCAATGGACAGGGAATACCCTTTTGGCATTCCGGACCCATGTATGAGAGTAAATGGTTGAATTTTGATGAATATTTTCAACACTTATACCGGGACCCACTATCGAGCTAGAGAGGGACGACTGTACTCTCATGATAGGGTATTGTTCGTTGATCCGCTTCTTATAGGGTACAGGGGTTAAAGCGGGGATAAAGTGGAGATAAAGTGGTGATATTCCAGGTTACCTCACGATAGATCCACAGTATCCCTGTTAGCTTCAAATTTTAAAATCTTATGGCCTAAGGCATAAGAGATATGCATCTGTATATGAAGTCCAACGCCCACCTTCATGCCTGCACCTTTTTTCACTCGCGCACACCTGAGGTCGTTTCGTTTAAATCATTGTCAGCTATTTACTATTATTTTGCTCAACGGCATACTTTTATTTCATTCATCTATCTAATTTTTACTTCATGTGAGTGCATCTGAACCTTAAGTCAACTACTTTAGAAGATTTTAATTTACTGTACTAGATTGCCGCAAAGATGGATCACCTCAACAACCTTCTCCATCATCAGCATCTCCTACTTATGCAAAACGCCTAACACAAACTCAACGTATTCAAGTAAGTCTGAAATCTACAAATTGATAAGGTTAAGAGAGTAACATGTGCAGGTTAGAACCTTGGCCAGTGAGGGACACAGTTACGTCAAAATCTCTCAACGCCTTGGGATTACATGGCGACAGGTACAATACACCATGAGCGTTGAAAATACCGAGCCTCAGTACTCCAGTGGTAGGCCACCTATTCTAAGTAGTTCCCAGGTCGATGAAATAGAATTTTTCGTCTGTTTATCATCGGAAAATCGTCGGATGTCATTTTTCCAACTTGCACATTTTATATTTCGGCACTTTGGTGTGAGCGAGAATGTGATCCGAAGTGAACTGGCAAAGAGGGGATATGCACGCAGGATTGCACGAATAAAACCTCCTATCTCTTCAGTCAACAAACTGAAGAGATATGAGTTTGCCAGAATACATCTCCACTGGCGGAAGGAACATTGGATGAGAGTCCTCTGGTCCGACGAGACTTGGGCTATGAATGGTCGGCAAAGTGATCGTTGGGTCACAAGAAAGGTCAGTAGTCCCTTAAAGGCTCCTAAGATTTAGAGTTCCCTTGAGCTAAGTTTAAGTCAAAGATTGGGGAAGAGTACGAAGATACCTGTGTCCTAGCCAAGACGCGGAGGAGAGTTGGGTGGATGTTCTGGGGATCTTTCTTTGGACGACAGAAGTGGCCTTGCCTGATTTGGGAGAAGGAGTGGGGCCATATCACTGCGGCCAGTTACTGCGAGAGGATAGTGCCTCTCATAGAGAGTGCGGTCTTTCGGGAACCAGGACTAGATGTGATGCAGGACAACGCCCCTCCTCACAAGTCGAGGCAAACTATGCGTGAGTTTGAAAGGAGGAATATTTCTCTAATGTAGTGGCCGCCATATTCTCCTGATTTAAATCCGATAGAAACTTTGTGGAGTTATATGAAAGCGTACATGGAGCGTCTTTATCCAGCGTTGGATCAAGGGGGGCAGCGGAGTCAAGGGCATCTTCGTCAAATAGTGAACGAGGCGTGGGATCTGGGGTTTAATGGGGATGACTTGGAGAAACTGATAGATTCGATGCCCCGAAGAATCAGAGCCGTTTACGAAGCTGAAGGCGGATATGTAAATTATTAGCTAGATAGAAGTATAATTTATTTATGAAATGTATTAATGAATTAAAAAGTGAATAGAGGGCTATAATGGACCAAAAAGCAAAACCAACGAATATTTCGTTGTGAAATTTTGCCATACAAATTTAAAGTTTAGGTGGGGAGATCTACTTATCGTCATGCTAATTCAAGTTAGTAAAAGCCTATATACCCTGTAAAAGTCGAATTTTAGCGCCTATACACGATTAATACCGTAGTATCAGAGTACATGATAACTAAATTAGAGTCAAATTGGACAAACCAGCGCATTTTCTATACGAGGATAAGTAGGCTAACAGAGCTATGCTGTGAGATAACAAAAAAATTGTAAAAAGAGTATGCGCCAGAATATTTGAGAGTAGGAGAGGATCATTCGAAAATTTTGGTTCTTAATTTTTTGACTTAACAGAAAACACGATCTAATAGATAGCTTCGGTGAAGTTGAAATTCAGAGAGTTAGGCCACAAAGCTGCGTACTCATTAGGTAACTTTGGAGGTTGATTTTCAAATACCCGAGTGATATCATTCGTGAGGAATAAGGCTAATATAAACCTTAATGGAGAAAAATTTATGATACGGATTGGCCTGATGTTTTCCCGCTATCCTTCATCTTGGTTTATTTTACAAAAGTCCTGCATCCCGAGTTAAAGACCCCTGATGGTGATTGTCAGTACAGTCCGATACAACTTTTAAAATTGCTCTACTCTATATCTTCTGTGTTTGGGTAGTGGATAGGTAGAAGATTTGGATAGTGTCACTTTTTCACCGATAGCGGCTGAGACCAGATCTTCCCCTACCTCGACCCCGACCACCAAATCTGACACTTGAAGGAACGAATTTTAAAGCAGACATTGATGCAGATAAATCTTCCATGTCTGAACATTTTTGTTCATTCGTGCTGAAGGCCAGGAAATCATCTTTGATAGCGGTACTGGATTGGTCTCCTGATAAAGGCGTTGATTCTTTTTCTTTCACGCTTGTATCTGCGTGAGAAAACTTCTGTATTCTGTCATTATCTTGACTTTGGTTCATAGTCGGGGCGGTCAGGCTTCGCTTTCGATGTTTTCCGAATTGTAGCATCGAGCTGCGGCCACCAATTCCATGAGACAATATATGAAAATCATACTCTTTTGGAAACATGTGCTTATCTATCAAGTGCATTCTCCTTTTTTGCGGAGTTGAACACCTACGATCACAACTTTCGACAAAACATGCGTACTGGGTTGTGTCAGTTATTAGCCTAGCCACACGGCAGTGAAAAGCTTCAACCGAACCATTTTGTCTCCTCTTTCTCTTTTTAAACTGAATAGAGCATCGTGATTTTCTTCTATGTGTAGCGAGAGATAGTGATCTGTGGGGAAATTCTTCCAGCACTCCAAGCAACGATTCGTATGCGCTTTAGTGTAATGAACTTCATACTCTTCATAAGTGGTAAACGAAATAGTTCTTTGGTGTGGTGGCAAAGAGCAACGTATCACAGGAGTGGGAGGTACGATACTGTCAGGGTCTAGTTGTATATACTTTGAGTTGGTCGTCATCATCAGGCTAGTATTCAAATCGGTTCGAGAACATGCATTGTCAGCCGGACCTAATATTTCTGGGTCTGGCACCAATGTCTTTGTTTCTTCTTCTCGTGAGCGTTTTGTCATATATAGATACTAGTGATATTAGACCTGTGATCATGAGCGTTGGTTGGTCAAATAAAGTATTTCCCACGGTACTTCATTAGTTGCAATGCATTATCTGCTTACACTGGTAGTAACTGTATTGGTACGTGCCAAGAATAGTGGCCTGTAGACTTAATAAGTCCGTACAAGTCCTATGCCCGGAGGTGTTGATTACTAGGCCTAATAATGACTAGTGGAGCCTTGTTGAAAGTAACCAATGAGGGCTTTTCCGTCTCCAGCCGCCCCCATACTTTCTGATTCACCCCCTAGTAATTTGAGGCTAAACAACTTGTTTACAAATCTACTGCATAAACCTATTGAGCTGATGAAATGATCGCGAGATGAGGCGAATCATTCTGGCTCGATTCATCTTCAGTTATTCACTTCAACATAGACAATCTTCATCACCCTAAAATTTCATCATTGAAGAAGTATCCGACATCTATGGATTTCTCCTATGACTATCGACTTGCGGATTTTCTCGCGCCAATCTAGCGGAAATCTTCGTTCCCCCGGGTCATAACAATTTCACTAATCATAGCCTCGACTGAGAGAAGAATCAGATATGGCCCTTTCTGCAGCTCATGAATGGAGGCAAGTAACTTATTAGTAATCGAGATGTTCATAGCTAACAAAGCTTAGATGTGCGCAGCGGGTGAAAGATAAGCTTTTCACCTTGGTTCAAGACTCCAAACCAACCTATGTAGAGATTGAACACTTGATTCAAGAGTATGGATTTAAAACTTCAAAACACTAAAACGCTAACCTTATGTTACAGTTTGCGTATTGCTTGTGAACAAACCATCTTCCTTGACTTTGAATTTGCCGCAAAAGAATGCGTAGGGAGACATCTCTGGGACGCTCACACCTTAATAAATAATCGATTTCGTAAATTTTTAAGTCGCTACAAAGTTGAAAAAAAGTTCGTGGTCGAGAAGCGAAAGGTCGAAAAACATTATGTTGACTTCATCAAAACAAGTCAGTTTTTCTACAAGGGCTACATTCAGCGTCTAGCCTCACACTTTTCCGGTATCAAAGGTTTGCTCCGTGTAGCCCGCAGCCTATGTCTTAGCCATCTATCTGCCGACACTCCCGTATCTGTCTCCCCCGAGGTACAAAAACTCGTTGAGCAGTCTTGTTACGCGTCGCTTTTGCGTTTAGGAGATCTTTCTCGTTATCGGAACATGCTAAGGACCAAGCAACAGAGCTGGGAACCTGCCATGGGATATTATCAGTTGGCTTACGATTTATATCCGTTTTCGGGAATGGCGCACAATAAGATGGCGGTTATTTCTCTTGCCGAAACGAACCATTTAAATGCAGTATACCACTTATATCGAGCCATATCTGCTGCTGAACCTGATCCTCTGGCCCCTGGAAACCTCGAGATTGAGTTTAAGAAGATACTTTCTGCCCGCTTTAATACAAGTAATGATCCTTCAGCAACCTTAGCGTGGTGGTTTGTTCTTTTGCACGCAAATTTTAGCGAGGGAGTTGAATTTCCTACACATGAAGAACTGCAGAATGAAGTTCTCTCTCGGCTCGCTTTGCGGCTTAAAGAAGAATCATGTGAAGATTTACTTGAAAAATTTGTTCTGATCAGTATTGCAGCACAAGTTTATTCATGTCAACAACTTGAAGGTAAGACTTCTTGAGGTGATATTCGCTATAGCTTACGAAAAATAGGTCAAGGGTTGAATAAAACTCCTGAAGCTGTCCGGAAGTTTGAATACCACATTTCATTCAACGTGAGAATGATGTTTCAACTTTTATCAGTCCTTCTACCAGAGTTTGATGATCAAAGCTCTGGTGAAGACGAAAAGAAGAGTAACGACACAAATTCTTCGACAAGACACGTCAAGATAAGTGCTGTTGCATATCGAGTTCTTCCCGCTCTCAGACACTATACTCTCTGGCTTGCATCCAATGAAGCCTATGTCAGACCCAGTGATGCTAACACTATATCTCAAGCACATAACAAACAGTTATGGATTATGTATGCAATTGTGCTTACCCGTCTCGTTAACCACTTCCAGGTTCAAGAAATGGTAACTGTTCCATACTTGTTGGAAGAAGACGAGGCAACTGTTGGGTTTGCGCCTTTCAGAGATACAAATTTCGTAAGAGCGTACGATTTTTACAGCTCATCAGATTCTAAACTTAAGCCTCACGTTGGAGAACTCGGAATCAAGCGCAGTCATTCTAACATCGAGATGCAATCCCGGATCTTAGACATCGTATGTTGTGGTATCCAATTGCAGATGGAGAAGGATGTTCCACTTAAGCTCACCAATGGCTCTGGCTATCCTGTCTTTACGTTCGTTGAGGATGGCCTACCATTCGTAGAGTCTCCTCCGCAGGTTAATCTGAGCTCCCCCTCCCAAAAAATTCAAGAAAGTTCCAGTATCGAAATCATCGCCTCTGAATTTGCCGATGAAGTCCAAGATATCGCTCCTGATTCCAGTATAGCGGACTCTGACTCTCAAGATAGCGTAGAACTCAGCATGAATCGAATGGTGGACAGCCTTGTCGAGCCAAATCCCAATACACATGTTCCAGCCAGTTACGAAACTTCCTACGGCATGCATAGCAGCACAGCGAATGAGATATTTTCTACTTCAGTTATGAACATTCCTGATTACCGATTTCAAAGTACACCCAAAATGTTGCCTAGTCTCCCGGGTCTCTACAGCTCAGCTTTCACGCCCCAGCCCAATGAACTACAACCAATAAGCCCAAATCAAACCTCCAACGTCCGTCGATTTTCGCCTTTATCACTCGCTGCGGGTGATGAGCGACTTGTTTCTGTTAACACCTACGATAGTCAAAATGCCTACGTATACATGATAGATTCGCCAGGCGGAAACTACTCTCGCTCACTATCATATACAGGATCTAAATGTAAATATTGAAATGAGAAGCTAGCCAACGGCGGAAGGACAAAAGACACGAAGACAAAGTTTATGTCGACAACAAAGAGTCACGACGAGTGTGACCTAAAGTCGACTTGAAGTCTCAGTCGGATAACAAATTATCTCTGAAACCGAATCCAGGCTAGGAGCAAATTTTCCGGCCCAGAGATGATTCACTTAAAACTTTGATTTGCTTAGAGCAGATTCAGGCAAATATCATCAGACCACCTTAGTTACACTTTTGGATCGCCAGACCAAGGACGACATAAGTCTATTGGTCTCGGAAAACTCTAACTCCTCTGATCAAAGAATTTCAAAACTTTGTGGGGTAACTGAGATTTGATCGTGAAGTACTACTTTAGGAGAGAAAATCCATTCTCCAAGCTCAGCCGACCCTGTTATCAGGAAATATCCCTCATCTATCACCAGTTTTATAGTCATTTCTATGGTGATCCTCGTTGCCTTCTTACTTAACAGTACGATTTTTAGGCGCATGGATACCTGAGGCTGATTTGATCTTAAATTGAAATACATAAAACAATAGAACCACTCACTTAGTTGCTTAGCTTCACAACCTATGGGTTTTTTCTTCAATTGAGTATGGCATCGTTAAACATACATTTACATCTCTGAATACAACTGATAAATACGGGCAACATTGACATAAAATTGGGTTTCTCTAATCTTATTCTGCTCGTATATACCTGTACGTATCATTTCGTTAATGCTTTTATACAAGAATATACAAGAATTATGAAGTCAAATTTTATAAGTAACGTCGTTTATAACCTACCCAGACACATTTAACATACGTGTAAATCCTCACTTCAATCCGCATTTAAACACGACTGAACCAGAATAATTGGCTACTGTTTTCGTGGGGTCAATTCTTCAAGGTCAGATCTGCAGTGATTTAGGCAATTCCATTGGATCAAAGAGGTTGACCTCCATGAAAAGTTGACCTCATCTAGAGGGACTCTGGTGAACGTAGTTTTTCGTCCCTACGGCGCCAAGTAGGATAGAATCGGCTACCGTTGTCGTAGACGCATTAAGATTCTAATGTTTGACTGTAAAATTTGTACATTTTTGTCCGAGGGCTCCTCTACCGAAGGCGTATAATTTAGTCATCGAGGGGACTAGCTTTGTTTGTTTATTTGTTTATAGTGGTGTTCATTCGTGCTATGTAGAGTCCAAGACTATTATAACACTAGGGCTTCTCTCTGACCCAGGCCACACCTTTACAGTGCTCCTATCCCCTTTTACCTCGAACCTAAGATCATTGATACATTGACCCATGACGGGTAGCCATTTAGCTCAGTAATTACCCGTAGAATTCAACCACCTTTTCTACGGAACCTTCTGCTCAAAAAAAAATTGAAAAAGAGCAGCCATGGAAACCGGTAAGCGGGAAAAAGTCTCCAAAAACCTGCAACTCCAGCCAGGCGAGGCCTAGACACCAGAGCCACACGAGGTGCGTATCCCCATCTGTATCTCCCTAATATCCCATAGTCCAGATATCCTCCTTATACCGACACCACCAGCGCTCAGGTAGCGGTGCTCTTTCCTCGGGAGACAGTATAATGCCAGAGTATCTGTAAACAGTGAGAATTCATCTTGGTAAAAAGGGCCAACTTAGTCTGATCCATCACCACCATAACGGGAGCTGGGTACGCCCCGGAAACTCGTTTGGATGACTTTTCCTGCGTGACCAAGTAATGCGTGTTTCTGTTGGCTCTGAAGATAAACTCCAGGTTCGTGGGGGACACCACGTACAGGTAGAAACGCGGTCTTCGTCCCCCTCGAGAATCCTTGTAACCTGATGCCTTTAGATGAACCATCGTATCTGTTGTGTCATTGGCTCCAGAGGTTTCACTAGACAATGACATCATTGATGCTGAGCGCACAGTCCAGGTGTAACCTGTCGCGTGATCGCGTGATCGTCTGTTGGCTCTGTTTGTGCTGTTTGAATGATTAGTAAGAAGGGTGTGCTAGAGGATAAATAGAGGGCCTCCCTTCATCATGTAGATAAACACCACAAGTTCATATCCTCATGTATCAATCTATCATTCTAAGATCATCTAGATACCAACTGCCGTTGTCATACAAACGTTATCACTTGCAGCCACTCCCACAATTGTATGTACCCGCTGATCATATACCTGTTACAACAGTATCTCGTAAAGTAGACTCGACATTTTTCTACATATTATATACCCACAATACCTACTCTTCGATCTAACTAGAGTGTTCCAGAGTAGCATTCCTATGCCGTTCTACTCTCTCACATTCCGTTCTGTACGACTCGGAGCTACTGAGCGCCCACCGTCAAGTTTAACAGTGGTATACAGTCATCCCTCTGATAACTTAAATGATCAGTCGCAGGGAGTTTGTTAATTTATCAGAGGATTTAAGTTACCGGGAGTTAAGTTATCAGAGGGATGACTGTGTATCAAGCTCCTACAGTCATCCCTCTGATAACTTGACTCCCGGTAACTTAAATCCTCTGATAAATTAACAAACTCCCTGCGACTGATCATTTAAGTTATCAGAGGGATGACTGTAATGGTGATACACGGGCTTTGTGGTCCCTGGATATATATTACGCAAGATCCCTGTGTAGAGGCAGGGGGGGTTTTTTTAAATCATTTTTGTGTATTACTCTGATACTACGGTATTAATCGTGTATAGGCGCTAAAATTCGACTTTTACAGGGTATATAGGCTTTTACTAACTTGAATTAGCATGACGATAAGTAGATCTCCCCACCTAAACTTTAAATTTGTATGGCAAAAATTTCACAACGAAATATTCGTTGGTTTTGCTTTTTTGGTCCATTATAGCCCTCTATTCACTTTTTAATTCATTAATACATTTCATAAATAAATTATACTTCTATCTAGCTAATAATTTACATATCCGCCTTCAGCTTCGTAAACGGCTCTGATTCTTCGGGGCATCGAATCTATCAGTTTCTCCAAGTCATCCCCATTAAACCCCAGATCCCACGCCTCGTTCACTATTTGACGAAGATGCCCTTGACTCCGCTGCCCCCCTTGATCCAACGCTGGATAAAGACGCTCCATGTACGCTTTCATATAACTCCACAAAGTTTCTATCGGATTTAAATCAGGAGAATATGGCGGCCACTACATTAGAGAAATATTCCTCCTTTCAAACTCACGCATAGTTTGCCTCGACTTGTGAGGAGGGGCGTTGTCCTGCATCACATCTAGTCCTGGTTCCCGAAAGACCGCACTCTTTATGAGAGGCACTATCCTCTCGCAGTAACTGGCCGCAGTGATATGGCCCCACTCCTTCTCCCAAATCAGGCAAGGCCCCTTCTGTCGTCCAAAGAAAGATCCCCAGAACATCCACCCAACTCTCCTCCGCGTCTTGGCTAGGACACAGGTATCTTCGTACTCTTCCCCAATCTTTGACTTAAACTTAGCTCAAGGGAACTCTTAATCTTAGGAGCCTTTAAGGGACTACTGACCTTTCTTGTGACCCAACGATCACTTTGCCGACCATTCATAGCCCAAGTCTCGTCGGACCAGAGGACTCTCATCCAATGTTCCTTCCGCCAGTGGAGATGTATTCTGGCAAACTCATATCTCTTCAGTTTGTTGACTGAAGAGATAGGAGGTTTTAATCGTGCAATCCTGCGTGCATATCCCCTCTTTGCCAGTTCACGTCGGATCACATTCTCGCTCACACCAAAGTGCCGAAATATAAAATGTGCAAGTTGGAAAAATGACATCCGACGATTTTCCGATGATAAACAGACGAAAAATTCTATTTCATCGACCTGGGAACTACTTAGAATAGGTGGCCTACCACTGGAGTACTGAGGCTCGGTATTTTCAACGCTCATGGTGTATTGTACCTGTCACCATGTAATCCCAAGGCGTTGAGAGATTTTGACGTAACTGTGTCCCTCACTGGCCAAGGTTCTAACCTGCACATGTTACTCTCTTAACCTTATCAATTTGTAGATTTCAGACTTACTTGAATACGTTGAGTTTGTGTTAGGCGTTTTGCATAAGTAGGAGATGCTGATGATGGAGAAGGTTGTTGAGGTGAATCCATCTTTGCGGCAATCTAGTACAGTAAATTAAAATCTTCTAAAGTAGTTGACTTAAGGTTCAGATGCACTCACATGAAGTAAAAATTAGATAGATGAATGAAATAAAAGTATGCCGTTGAGCAAAATAATAGTAAATAGCTGACAATGATTTAAACGAAACGACCTCAGGTGTGCGCGAGTGAAGAAAGGTGCAGGCATGAAGGTGGGCGTTGGACTTCATATACAGATGCATATCTCTTATGCCTTAGGCCATAAGATTTTAAAATTTGAAGCTAACAGGGATACTGTGGATCTATCGTGGGGTAACCTGGAATATCACCACTTTATCTCCACTTTATCCCCGCTTTAACCCCTGTACCCTATAAGAAGCGGATCAACGAACAATACCCTATCATGAGAGTAAGTCTGAGGCTATAACGCGAATGATTACGGAAGATATGTATGTGACGCAGTATGAAACTGTTTGACGTTTGGAACACTCATACTCAGATTTCATTTGCAGATAACACTACGAGAATAACGCCTTACGACATGTACCCTCTTCCGTGAATACCCACTACAGGCAAAAGCGAAAAAAACCTATGGTTATCTGAGCATGCTTTTGTCATCCTACGAATACATTATCACCGCGAGAGAAGTGGTGTGCGGGTCTTGCTGGATTCGAACTGTCAAGATCATGATGACAAATATCTTAGTCATAGACTCGCTTGTGTAAATATATTAGAGCACACAAATACAGTAAAACTTCTGTAACACGATAGTGGGTCCCGGCATAAGTGTTGAAAATATTCATTGAAATTCATCCATTTATATTTGCAATACTTACCCCTGCACCCAAAATGACCTGTAAGGGTAAGTGTTGCAAATATGAAAGTGCAAGTTACAATGAATATTTTCAACACTTATGCCGGGACCCACTATCGTGTTACAGAAGTTTTACTGTATATATATCTAATATGAATATACGTACCTATTGTAACTGTCTATTTCTGACACGATCCAGCTTTCTCCTGTCTCACGTGGGGGATGTGCCTTGGTTGCCCAGACTTTACTTGGGAGAACGGCCCGGACGGTGTGCCACTGCACTTTCCGACCTAGGAAATTTGTATGGGACAAGATACAGTAGAATCCCTCTTAGCTAATAGTGGGTCCCAGTATAATTACTGAAGAGATTCATAGAAATTTTACCGTTTATATTTGCAATACTTACCCCTGCACCCAAAATGAACTGTTAGGGTAAATGTTGCAAATATAAAAGTCCAAGTTACAATGAATCTTTTCAACATTTATACCGGGACCCACTATTAGCTAAGAGGGGTTCTACTGTACAAAGCTCATGTTTTTATTGGAGTTTTACCTTCAGTCAAGCCTCAGGCAACTTGACTTTACACAACTCTGAAATTCTGCGGGCCGACCCGACTCATGCAAACCCCATTTTACCTCGCTTGGGATTACTATGAGTTGATACCGATGGCTTAATTTATCAATGGTTTGATTGAACAATTTTCATGGATTTATGGGAAAATCAAAGCGTTGTAGTCGTTAATTTTATAGGGATCTATGTAGGTACACAGGTTTGACTTTCTAAAATTTTCGCCACACTGATCATCCTAGTCAAGAGTTGTAGTAGAGTCTATAAGTTGGGGATCAACACAATGGTTCATAGAACCATTGGCCGCTATTGAAGTATAATAAAATGGTCACATGAGAAACAGAATCTTTCTTCTGGGACAACTTTCCTCAACATACATAGCAGCCGAAATCACTAATTTAGGGGCTTATATGGCTTAAATTGAAGCATTTAGGGTGTTGAGAGATGAAGGAATACCAGCAATCAATAACTCACTTGTAAGGATGGCAGGATTTAATTTTATATAAAATTGGGTAAATCCAAAATCTAATAAGGCATTGTGAATCATTCTCCAAATCCGAGAAAACTTTTGACTTCAATCCAGGGGATCATTGAAGATCGTTATTTTTATATGTGTGATACCGTGATTAGCTGATGAATCACATGCTTCTATTTGTGACTGATTATTTCGTTTGAATGCGGTTTAACGGGAAGTCATTGAGGATATCGGTTATACAGGCTTACCTATGAAGAAGCTTTTGGGGTATAAGACTGCTTGGGGAAGGGAAATCTAAAATTTTATTAGTATTTGCGTGATAATTGGTACATTTTGATAAGGGAGGATAAGGTAGGGATGAGATTGCTAGCTGGGATAAAGCTGCAGCTAAAGTGTTTGTTTCTTCAACGTTGCTTGTGCTTAGAGGTATTAAAAATGTAACTTACGAAGGGCCCAATTCTTGGATACTGAGCTTAGCCAACCATTGTCCTTGATCAACAGCCTGTGCGAGAGGAACACCTGAAACCAAACCTGCGACAAACCCAGCGGCAAAAGCATCTCCGGCGCCAGTAGTATCGTTAATCAAATTTTTATCTATTGGGTGAACTGGAAATTCCTTGACGTCTTCTCCATCGACGGCCACGATCGTCGGATCGGTGCCCTGCGTAATGATAGCTACTCTCTTGCGTTGTGTGTTTTTCTTTGGTAAAGCAGCGAGAGCCTTGGCTATTTCTTTGGTATCTTTTGTTTGAATACCATGAGATTCGGCATATGCAAGGGCTTCCGTCTCATTGCCAATCACGTAATCCCAGTAAGGTGCTGATGCATCCAAGGGTTCCTTGAAAAATTGACATATAAAAGGAGCAGATAATGAGAATACGAAAGTTTTATTTTTTGACGCAGCTTCTTCGGCCAATGCTTGAATTGCTGGAGGAGAGACAGTCAAATGATATCCGCCAACAAAATAGAACTCGGCATTTTCGACCAGCTTCCATACTTCTGGTGACTTTAGGTGATCAAGACCATAGTGATTTGCGGCTCCGAGATCAGTGACCATGGAGCGGTTGTGGCCCGTGATGACGACACCGCAACGACCCGTTGGCTCTTTCGGATCCTCACGATATTCAACTCGGAGCCCGGCTTGTTTGACAGCATCCCGGAGGATATCGGCATATTTATCGGCACCAACACCACCGAGGAAAACAACTGAATTCGGAGGCAGTAAATACTGAGCACCTCGAGCCGTATTTTGAGCACCACCACCTGCAATTAGCTTGGCGGAGAAATTGGTGAGAAGATCATCGTAGATTGATTTATGAAGATCCGTCTCCGCCAGAATGGCATTGTTTGCTTCTAATCCATATTTCTTCAGGAGAGCTTCATCGCCCTGCGCTTGAATGTCTGTGCAGATGGTCAGAATTTAGAAGTTCCATTCCCGAGTATGTCTCATCCAGATCCACTCGGTGCCTGGAACAAGAAGGACAGGGAGATTTACCGAGCAAAGGGTTTTCCAGGGCAAGAAGAACATATTCCTTGTGAGATGACATTTCAATTATTTTGAGGTATATTCAGATAGTTGATGGATGGTACTCGTGATACAACAAACAGGACGTATGAATAAATAGAGATTGTGGCGGGGCTCAGAGTGTTAGCGAGGATCGTCGTAGGTTTCCCCCATTCAGATCTTGAATATGGTTGAGGGATGTTGAATTTTCAAGTTGACGTAGGTTTTGTACGTCGCCTCGGTGTCCCTGTGTGGGAAAAGGTACAGAACTTACATATATCTCTCAGAATCATCCCCCACTACTGCAGGGCAGCATGACTATGCACAGTGGCGGAGAGGGGCTTGAATATTTTGACAACATGTATTGGTCAGTCATATGCCAATCGTCAGTACTTTAATTAATGGCTAGACAAAGAGTTTTTACACGCCTTCAGTATTCAATTCATATCTCTAGGGATTGCTGATTGTGTATCCAAGTGCTCCTACGCACCGAGCTGTATCTTAAAAAAAATGGGACCGGGACGTTAGTGAACTACCTAGAAGAGATCATTATTCTACCCCTGACGAGTATAAACTAAGCAAATCCACGACACAGCTTAAGATCACAGAAGACACAAGTTTATATTTCCCCCAAGAATCACAGCATCCAAGGTCAACACGAATGTGAAATGCACGCCTTCACTTTGCAATCGACAAACCGAGAAATAATCCTCTCTTATTTAGTGGACACCCGATGTGATGATTCAAATACATTCTAAAGAACATTTCATAACTGCCCATCCAAAAACTGGCCAAGAAGCCCATGGGTCAAGAAGATAAAAACTCTATCTCCACAACTTTATCAAGATTATGGCGCGGAGTAATAATGATTATATTGAATTGAGAAAGCTCGTGCTCTTGACAAGTTTCTTGGAAAGCCAACGCATGGATGACTCAATTTAAGAGTATCATACTCGTCAGTAAGGGTTGGATAGTGCAGTGGCACGCTGTCTTGTCCGCTCTCCCAAGCAGATTCTGTATAGCTTCTACGTATGTCTCACTTGAGATGGGAGAAAGCTGGTTCGAATCCAGCAAGACCCTCACAACACTTCTCTCGCGGTGATATTGTACTCGTAGGGTGACGAAAGCACGCTCAGATAACCACTGGTTTTTCTCGCTTTTCCCTGTGGTGAGTATTCATGAAAGAGCGTACATGTCGCCAGGCGTTATTCTCGTAGTGGTCTCTACAAATGAAATCTGAGTATGAGTGTTCCAAACGTCAAACTGAGTCATTGTGCGAAACATACATATCCTCCGTAACAATTCACGTCATAGCCTCAAGCTGCATACGCTAAAATGATTTTTAAAAAAATAAACACAGCAGCAAAGAACTTAGAACGAAGAAATCAAAATCAGGCGTAGAGCATTCTTTCGACTGATTTAAGACGTATTAACGTCCGCGTTCTAAGAATTTACAGTTCCTAGTTTGCCAAGCTGAGAAGTCTGCTTTTAGATTCTTTTAGTACTTTGGTGATTCTTTAGATCCAGTATTTGGACTGTTATAGCACCACTGATTTCCTAGAAGTTCTTTAAAATTCGTTTGATGTACGTTGTCTTCTTCCCCGACACTGGTCTTTTAACATCGACTCTTAATATATTCTAAAAAGAATCCCAAAACCGTGTCTGATTCCGATCAAATGAGAGTCAGCATGAGCGTGGAATATTAGAATTTCTTGAGCGCGTGATTTTGATACTTGAAACGTAAATATTGATTGATTTCCGGCTTAAATGGAGTTGGTTTTCATGTGTATCGGTGATGAATAACGGCGAGGTCAGATAAGAGTTGAAAATTTACTGTGGCATTGAGTAGATCCATCCTTCAGCTGAGTTACTTGGGCGACAATGTATTGATTCCAACAGTAGGAAAAATCATGTCAATCAGCACCAAGAGACGAATTGAGCGACAGACTAAGAAAGTTGCTGAAATTGTAATTTTGGAGAATTTTGGAATAGTCCAACCTCTCAGTAACAGCTTGTGGATTTGGTGTAACTATCATCCAGATTTATCGAAGTTTAACCAATCATATTTGCAATATATACCTTTGAATACAAAATGTTCAATCAAGATACGTATTGCGAATATTATTGATAAAATTTAACAAATGTGAACAATATTTACACCGGAAAAATATTATATTATCGAGAGATCCGAAAATGTATTGAAGATCTAAATTTGTGTGTATAACCAATCATGGCTATCAAAGTATAAATATTAAGGTTGGAATTAATCTGATTAGCCTGATGGCTTTTCGAATCGAATCCTTCCCTAAATTTACGAAGATTGTTACTCATAGTTTCCTGAGAGTCTTCAGACTGAATCTTGATTCATTATCAAACCACTTTGCTTATTAAAATATTTGGCTTTCGACTCAAGCTCTAATCAAACCAATCTACAAAGTGATAGATAATCGTGAATACCATTCCTAATCTAGATAAGTATTATTCTTTCAAAAATAATTCATGCATGCATGAAAACGCACTACGCATAGATTATGAGAGTGTGACTTGTGTGAGTTTTGCGTTTTGCTGTACGACGATGTAGGTAGAATAGATATGACGCTTACACAGGGTCTCAAGATGTAGTTGAGTCTGGAAAGAAATGTGCTGTAGAATATTTTGAATGACGTTTTTATTTTCACCAGGCAAGTACCGATACACGTCAGGAGAAGCGCTTACATTATCCGAAGCAAGGAACTAATCCACTAAATTTAATCCTTAGTCTTCTGAGTACCACGTAATAAACCTGTCCTGCGGGCGGCGATGAGACCGGCTTTTTGACCATGTGCAGCGTATCTAGATATTGTTGATGCTTTACCAATATGCTGATGGTTACCACCCTGTTTGAAGTCAGTGATAAGGTGTCACATTTGTCCTCGTGATAGCTTACTCCGTGAGGATGGTCGACGGGATTCATCGCAACACCGCGGGTCTTAGGCCAAGAGTTGCGTTTAACGGCGAACTTATACTTAGCTCGTGAAGCCTCTGTAAAATTTTTAGATACCATTGGACAGAATATGATCAGTTGAGACCTACTCATCAGAGGTTTATCAGTTCTTCCACCACCAGCTACAATTCCAATCATTCCTCGAGCACTGCTTCTGATAACTTTTTTTGCACCTGAGGGTAATTTGACGCGGGTCTTTCCTTCATCTGGGTTATGGCCTATTACAGTAACATAGTTCCCAGATGTGCGGCCAAGAGCACCTCGATCACCGGATTTTTCTTCAACATTTGATAGAACAGTTCCCTCAGGAACGGATCTGAGCGGGAGTATATTTCCGATGGTGAGAGCAGCATTTTTGCCAGCGTAGATGAATTGACCAGTGTACATACCCTCATTCGCGATGAAAGTTTCGGTGTGTAATTTGTAGCGGTATGGATCTCGGAATTGTACTCCTGTTAAAATTTAGATTTTGCTCTGGCTTTCACAACAAAATAACTTACGAGCTAGGGGTGCGCCTCGTCCAGGATCGTGAATAATTTCCTGATGGCGTCAGCTTTTGGAAATATATAGGTTACTGGTATTTACTTTTATAACTCCTCGGACATATCCGTGAGACTCAGCATAGTCCAAAGTTCTGAACTGGGCAGGAGCCTTGTTCAATCTGGTATTAGCTGTGAAGTGATTAGATAGATATTCTCTTCCGCGCGCGGATGCGAATTTGTACCAGTAAATATAGAGCCACGACCCTTTCTCTGATTGCGAATAACCC
Organism: Podosphaera xanthii; assembly: GCA_028751805.1. Taxonomy (NCBI): domain Eukaryota; kingdom Fungi; phylum Ascomycota; class Leotiomycetes; order Helotiales; family Erysiphaceae; genus Podosphaera; species Podosphaera xanthii. The sequence goes on along the minus strand of JAPWIX010000030.1, from coordinate 383,441 downwards.
TTCCCATCTTTGCTAAGGACTCGAGGTTTGCTGCCGGAGTTCGATATCTGCCTGTATGCTTCCTGCAGGCGATGAATACAAATTTCCATGTGTGGGAGTTAAGCGAACATGTGATATCCTACTAGCGTCACATGAATATTTGGCAGTCGTTTATTTTTATTTATTTTTCAGCTAACCTGAATTGGCGTTTTGAAGGGCCAGGCAGTTATCTACAAGGGGTAATCATGAATGGAGTGCCCCACGTCTAGCGTAGACTAAAGGGCTAGGACTAATTTGGAAATTGTAACTTCATTTCTACTGCGATTTTTGACTTCGAAAATTTTACATGACCACTATCAGGAATCGTAATAGCCTCACATTTCTCTCTCATGTTACCGGTATACTTTGCAAAGTCAAAGGCTGAGATTTTCTCGCATTCCTCCACAGAATACTGCTTTACTTCATCTCCTGTCATTGGAAACCTTTTACCGATTCTGTACTTTTTTTGATTACTTACTACATCGTGCCGGCGCGCAGCTTAAAGACCATAAGGATCATATACCGCTTAGCTCAGCCGATCCAGGACTACCCGGCGCGTCAATCTTTCGGATAATTCCAACCAAGCAGAAGTTTTAACCCCACTCACACCCCATGATATTCCTCTGAGCCAATTCCACCTCTCGACCATCTGTCCCGGGTCATTGTTCCCGTGGTTTCTCACTTATTAACTACCCTCCTCAGCAGGTAATTCAGATGTGACTCTTCGACCGAAAAACCCTGGAACATCGATCGACTGGGGTGGTGCCGTTCCACAAATATACTTTGCTAGCTGAGGGAGCGCCAGCAGTCTAGAGCACAGAGCGATTCAGAAACAAGATTTTGTACTTTAAGAGCCGCCATATACTCTCAAAATGGTTAAGATCAGGTGAGTTTGCAGGTCACTTCATACGTAACAGGCCTAGCTATAATCGTACAAGCGATTCCTTGTTGAAAAAGCAAGGCAAAAAATTAAAGACCTGCGCAAAGCATTCGAAGAAACGGGCTCTATCTTATTTAGGTGAATGAGATACCTTAATATGAAAAATCAAGACTCAGAGTCAGCCTGTATAAAATTGCCCTAATCTCTTCCGCTGTGAGCCTCGGTCTAAAAGATTTAGATAGGGATGTGATGGGGCGATCACTAAACGCGATAGGAACAAAGATTAGGTGGCCGAACACTATTAATATTCTAAGTAAAAAGCAACTAATCATGGTGTATACGGTAGCTAATATATATCCCTACAGTTTAGCCCAACTATCCGTGCCCTGTCATTCAGATTGCAGTTGTTTTTGTGTTGTAAAATGAGGGGAACTAAATGATGATCTACAAAGCCTCGCTTAATGGGTATCCCCTGTCCCGCTAAAATGTAGGATGTGCCTTCGTCAACCTACGGTAGACTTTGGACTCTAAGCACACCTGTAATTGGTATCACAGAATACCAATTGAGTCTTTTAGTCTGATGTAAGTTGGTGTTTTTCATTTGCCAGCCTCGACTCCTACAAAAGCTAAAATGCACTAATATAAATTACATAATAAGGAACCACTGCCTCGCTCTATGGCGTGATCCACATCTCAGTGTCAGGTGACCCGGACACACATCATTCCCCCCTTATAAACCCGGTTCTTTATCAGCCTGATTCCACGGTTCCACCATGGCAGCAGTTCGACGTCTATCTTTATCGAGTAAAGTTTTACTGCCATACCATAGGGACCTAACGGGATGGCCATCGCGAACATACGCAGGAAATAATTGCTGTCCATGGTACTGATTTTGAAGGATAACTCCTCCGGGGGTGCGGAGAATGTAACCATTGTTAGGATTGGTTTCTGCAATAACGAAAGGATCGTCGTAGTATGGTTCACCCTTGTGATCCCTCTTACGCTGACGTAGAACCCAATCACCCTTTCCAAAGGTTCTCAATCTTGCCTTTTCTTCCTGAAGGTATGATCGTATCTCATCCCTTGCCGCTTTACCGTTAGCGACATCTAGGCGCGCATATTGCGTTTTGGGACTATATATTTTCACAATGTCCAAGGCAATGGCGATTTCCTCTGCGCGTGTTAGTTCACGAATATAGGGACTTGGCGAAAATTCTTGCGAAATTCCAAGTGCAAGAAATATTGGAGCGTATCCAGTAAGGTTCGGACGTCTATTATAGGTGCTTAGTGTCTGGTCTAGGACCCATTGCATACTACGCTTCTGATTGATTGAAGATATGGCGTGGAAAATAGTTTTAATAATACCATTAAACCGTTCCACTTTGCCATTAGTTTGTGGTCGATACGGTTTGGTGATACATTGTTCAATCTCTCTTTCTTTGCAGAAAGACAAAATTTCTCCGCTTAAGAAGGCTTGGCCATTATCAGTTATCAGCTGTTTCAGACCAAAAAGCACGTAGATCTGGCGTGTTAACTCGACACAGGATGAAGTATTCGGGGATTTTGTTAACAAAGCCACAGCATAAGAAGTTCCGTGGTTGATAGCAGTACATAGATATGCCGATTGATCGTTGTGCCGTACGGGACCAGTGTGATCCATTCCCCACCGAGTAAAAGGCATTGGTGCTTGAACTGGATGTAGTGTTCCTTGATCGTGTATATTTACCGGCTTGGTCATCAATTGACATCGCGGACAAGTTTTAAAAGCTTCTTGAGCAGCTAAAACGATATCCGTGTGCCAAAGATTTCGACGAGATTCTCGAATTAGGGTTCCTATAGAGCAATGTGCCAAATTTTCGTGCAAATTAATTAATTCTATTACAAGCTTATCATAATGATGTATTTTAAGAAATTTTCCATCCATGACTCGGAAAGTTTGTTTGTTATGAGAAGTAAAATTATTTTTCACCCATGATTCGGGAAGATTTGAAGGTAGAGCAACGCCATGTTGTAGAAATTCTCCGATGGCGTGCAGATCGATCCAATTAAGTCTTTCGGGGTCCGGATTCTTAACAGATGTTTAAGAGAAATTTTCATGAACTGGGTCATATCCAGAAATTGGAAATGATGAAACGACAGAAGGAGGACGTGATAACCAGTCTGCTAGATGATTTGATTTGCCCCTTCTAAAAACAATAGTCGGGTCAAAATGTTCAAGAATGTCGACGAAACGTTGCATTCTTCTGGGTAAATTTGATTTTTTTCGGATACTGGCGAGACTTTCATGATCTGTTCGAATAATAATCTCACAACCTTCGATCCATTCTCGCCAAGTTCGTAGTGCTTGAACGATGCCCAAAGCTTCACGTTCCTGGGAGGAGTATCGTTGTTGTGTAGGGTTAAGTTTTATACTTGTATAGGCCACAGGATTTAGATGAGCTCCATCCATACTTGGTTGAAGAATTGTTGTTCGAATTATTGGCGTGAATGGAGAATTAGGTTGTAACAGAACACCACCCGTGTATTTATCCGACGAATCGACGTCTAAAACTACTGGTAGTTGCGGATCCATCGGCCTTAGAACTGGAGTTGTTATTAAAGCATTTCAAGTAGCCTTCCAAGCCGAAATTTGTTCGTCATTAAGTGATACAGGTACATTCTTGCCCTGTAAAGCTGTAAGGCTATAGAGAGGTCCTGCTAACTTGCTGAAAAGTTTAATATAATCCCGAAAATAATTACAAGAATTTAGAAATGCTCGGACCTCTGTAACCGTACGTGGCATTGGCCTATCGAGAATTGCCCGGATTTTTAAAGGGTCGACTTGGATCCCGTCACGATCGATGATGTGACCGAGGAATCGCGTCTGTGTCACAAACCATGCACACTTTCGGGGGCTTAATCGATATCCGCAAGTTTGCAATCTCTCTAGTACTAGGGTAGCATCAGACGTTGCTTCTTGAATAGTGTCTCCCCACGTAATTACGTCGTCGATTGTTAGAAGATGGAAACGTATTGTGTCTTGGAGTAGAATCCCCGTTTTGTGTTTGATGTTCCCAACAAAGATGGGTTAGTTGCTCAAGGTGAAACGTGCCATCAGAATGCTGTTTACGATTCAATTGTTTCGCATGAAGTAGGTGTGGCTGTATCTATTACTACTGCAATTAGTTTAAGTATCGTGGTATAGACTTCATCAAGAAGTTAAGTGAATGAAATACGAAATATCTGGATATATTTATACTTTGTGATTCTGTGATTTCTAACAGATTATGAGACCAAATCTCTAGACTGAGTTACAATCTTATTCCTTTTCAGAATCTTTGTTTTGAGAAAGCACCTCTCCTTCCTCAAGAACCCATTCAGATCATTTTCTATTCGAGGTAGTACTTCTCCTTCTCGATTTAAGATTTCAGTATTTTCACTCGACATCAATATGTCCACTTCGCAAATCCTCAAAAGTCTTGGACGTGCCCCTAAGCTCGATAAGTCTACATATGGTAGATGGAGCTCACTATTCGAAAGATGTCTGGTCGGTTTAGAAAGAGAGAACTATATTCTGGAAAATTTACCAGGACTTTCTCCCCTTTCGAATCCCAAAGAGAAAGATTCAAAGCTCGATCGCACCAATCTCATAAATGATAATAATATAATGACAGCCATACTTCAATTAGTCCCAGAAGAAATCTATTACCTGATTGAAGAGAAGACGACGTCAAAAGATATGTGGGATACTCTTCGAACTTATTATCGTCCACAAAATGAAGCAACTATCAACTCTTTACTTGAAGAATTCTGGAATCTTTCAATGGAAGAAGGTACAGACGTCGGCAAGTTAGCGAACGAACTTACTCAACGACAATTTCGCATCGCTGCCCTTGATCGGTCCCAACGCCCCTCTGATTCTGTCAAGAAAAATCGCCTGTTGAGTCATTTCGACAGTCACTACAATGGATATTATGGCGGCACGGTTACTTTCCTGAGAAATGATCCAAACATATCTTTTGATGCGACCGTCAACCATTTGAGGACTTCTCAATCAGGTTATAAGTTAGCTCATCCGGAACCTTTCGCTGCTCTTGTCAAAGAAAGCGATGGCAAGAAGAAATTCCCGCCGAACAAGAAGAAGTCTTGCGCCCATTGCAAACGAAAAAATCATACTCGTGATTCTTGTTTCTTGTGGCTTGATACCCCAGATGGTACGAAGTGGGCCGCTAAAAATCCAGAGAAAGCAGCAAAGACAAGGAAGATAAGAGAAAAGTATGAGAATAAAAGAAAATCGAAAGAATCCGAGACTCTCACTGAAGATGGCCTTTGGATGATAGAAGAACATGCTCTCTCATCTGAAATTTCACGGAAGAACAACGATATTGTGCTCGATACAGGAGCTACTCATCATATATTCAATGATAAATCGTTATTTATCTCCATATCTCCTTTTAACAAGTCGGTTCGAACGGCTTCGGGTCATCTTGAGTCTGTCTCTGGCATCGGAGCTGTGAGATTCGAGGTGCTTGATCTTAAGGATGCTAGTCAGAGGAAAACGATTGAAATAAATGATGTTTGGTACTTACCGAACTGCTCTAGGAATCTAATTTCTGGATCGCAACTAATCTCCAAGGGACTCAATATAAGATCTAATTCGAAGGGTCTCGGGATTTATTCTCCTCAAGGATCGATCATTGCAACAGCCTGTATGGAAGATGGATTATTTTGTCTTAATGTGTCGAAAAATTCACTACTCACTTCAGTAAAAGACACTTCGGAGGTTTTATTTTCTGAATCTGCGAGGAAAAGTGCAACAGAGCTCCTACATTATCGCCTAGGTCATGTCGGGCCGCAAATCATTCGAAAATTCGACGCCTCTCAATTAAAGATCGTAAGAGCAAAAGATTTATCGAATTTCTATATCGACACTGCGATTTTGAAAAATTGTGATGTTTGCAATTCATGTAAACAAGTCGAGAAGATAAATAAAGGTCCTACCTCAAGAGCGACAAAATTGCTTCAAGTTATACATACTGATATATGGGGGAAATGCCGGATCCCAGGAATTTTTGGAAGTCAATACTTTGTGACTTTTACCGACGATATCTCACGTGAGACTGAGGTTTATCTTCTCAAGAACTCAAGAGAAGTTCCTGAAAAATTTCAGCAGTATAAAGAAGAGAAGGAACTACAGTCAGGGTGCAAGGTGAAAGCCATCCGCTGCGACGGGGGAGCCGAATATAAGTCCATCAAGTACAGGGGCATCGTTCGACAAGTTAGCGCGCCATACACTCAGCACCAAAATGGAGTCGCTGAAAGATTAAATCGGACATTGGTTACCATGGCAAGATGTATGTTGTCGCATGCTGGTCTTCCACTCCGTTTTTGGGACGCTGCAGTCTTAACAGCTTGTTACTTGCGAAATCGAATGCCTTCGTATGCAAGTAATCATACGCCATTTGAAATTATGACTGGTGTCACGCTGGTACTCTCTCATCTGAAAGTCTGGGGGTGTATTTGCTATGCACTAATTGACGACAAGGACCCGCAAAGGTATAAGCTCTCTCGCACGTCCATGAAGGGAATCTTTGTTGGTTATTGCAGATCTTCAACACAGTACCAAGTATATGTGCCAAATAGATCTGGCCGTGACAAAGTGATTGTGTCAGCAAATGTGCGATTTTTGGAAGAAAAATTTTGGGATTGGAGCAAGTCAACCGTTGAACAATTTGACGATCTAGAAGTCCTAGTCGATGAAGACTCCGAAATCAGTAGCCCTGATAAAGGAGGTGATAATCAATCTGACTGCGATTCAAATTCAGATTCCGAGCCACAATCATCATCTATGGATTCTTTGTCAATTTTATCGTCACCGATTTCTCATTCATCAAGCTCAAGCGCCACCTCTCGAAGTCCTGCTATAGACGAACAGAATGGTGTCGATGAAGTCGAGCCATTCATAGCTCCACCACAAGAGCCCAATCCTGAACTGACAGAAAACACTCAAGTGTTTCCTAGGAGGAGTGAGCGTGTTCGTAAACAAATCTTACCTCGATCTGCGTGGCAACCAAGGCCTGATGCGTTATACGTTGGCGGCGACTTTTCAATTCCGAAATCATATAGGGAGGCTATCAGCGGTACTAACAGTGAGCGCTGGAAGTTGGCGATGGACGAGGAGCTTAACTCAATTAAAGCGAAAGGAGTATTTACACACATCACTCATGTACCTAGTGGGAGGAGACCGATTGGTTCGCGGTGGGTATTCGCAGTGAAGTCTGATGGAAGGTTCAAAGCGAGGTTAGTTGCCCAAGGTTTTGGTCAGATTTATGGCGTTGATCATTTTGACACATATTCGCCTACCCTGAAGATGGATTCGCTCAGAGTTATACTAGCGGTCGCAGCCTTTCTTGATTGGGAAGTTCACCAGGTAGATGTGAAGACAGCATATCTTGAGGGAGATCTGACCGATGAAATTTTCATGAGAGCGCCTGAAGGAGTACCGAGTATCAAATATGTCAAGCTAAATAAAGCCCTATACGGTTTGAAACAGGCCGGAAAAGCATGGTACGATAAAATTCATGAAAAATTTATATCTCTTGGTCTTATAAGATCGATGAATGACCAATGTGTTTACATTTATCCTAGAAGGCAAATTCTTGTTGGTGTCTATGTGGATGACTTGGTTATATGTGGAAAACTTATTCGGGATGTGGAGAAGATAAAGCAAAGTCTTGCATTACATTTTCCGATCAAAGACCTTGGGTTGATCGATACAATTATCGGATGGAAGATTACTCGCGACAGGTCGACAAGATCACTAAAAATATCGCAAGCCCACTACATAAATGATAAAATCAAGTCTTTCGGGCTTGGTGACGCAAAAACATCCACGTCGCCTCTAGATGGATATAGCGGTATTTTACCTGCAGGTCAGGATGAGGAATTAGCTGATGATTCTGCCTACTTAAGCGCTATCGGAAGTCTGGGATATGCATCTAATAGCACGAGACCAGACATCTCTTTTGCTGTTTCCCAGCTCGCTAGTTTTAATTCATCACCAGTTCAACGTCATTGGAACAGTGTTTGTAGGGTCTTCAGATATTTGAAGGGCACTGAAAATTACTGCATTAATTATAGCTTTGGCCCTGTTTCCGACGAGTTTTCATCGGCGTTAAAAATGCAGTTGTTTTCTGATTCAGATTATGCATCAGATATCACCTCTCGGAAGTCAGTCAGTGGATACATTCTGATGGTTGGAGGAGGCGCAGTGAGTTGGCAATCGAAAAGAAAAAAATTGGTGGCGACCTCGACAATGGAAGCTGAATATGTTGCCCTATTTGAAGCCTCTAAACATGCGATTTGGGTCGCCCCGTTTCTTAAAGATTTGCACGTTTCCGACCAGCTTATTGATGATAATGGGTTGAGAACTTTTACAGACAACCAGAGTGCGCTCGCTCTGGCAAGAGGTACAAATTCTGCGAGGACGAAGCATATTGACGTTGCATACCACTTCACCAGAGAATGTGTTACCAACGGAGATATTGCAGTCGAATATATCCCGACAAATCATATGATAGCAGATGTTCTTACCAAGCCATTAGCTCGATCAAAAGCGGAACATCTACATCGCCGAATTTTTGGACTGAACCAGACGACTACTGGCATCCATCTTGTTGGTCAGGAGGAGTGTTAGAAGATGGAAACGTATTGTGTCTTGGAGTAGAATCCCCGTTTTGTGTTTGATGTTCCCAACAAAGATGGGTTAGTTGCTCAAGGTGAAACGTGCCATCAGAATGCTGTTTACGATTCAATTGTTTCGCATGAAGTAGGTGTGGCTGTATCTATTACTACTGCAATTAGTTTAAGTATCGTGGTATAGACTTCATCAAGAAGTTAAGTGAATGAAATACGAAATATCTGGATATATTTATACTTTGTGATTCTGTGATTTCTAACATCGATCATATTGGCTGTGATTTCGCGAATCGGTTCGAAACATTCATCCATCGCCCTTTGAAACGTAGCAGGGGCGTTTGTCAATCCAAACGGCATAACTCTGAACAAATACTGGCCTTGGGGTGTGACGAATGAGCAGATTTTTTGTGCCCTCTCAGTCAGTTCGATTTGCTAGAATCCTGACTTTAAGTCGAACTTCACGTAGAATCGGTGACCGGCAGCTCTCCGGATTTCGTCTTGCACTATCGGCAATGGATAAGCAGACTTCTCCGTGTGAGCATTAATTTGTCGAAAGTCTAGTACCATCCGCCCTTTTGGTTTACCGTCTTTTGGCACCAGTATTGCACGACTCGAGTACGGACTCTGACCTCTATATAGTATGCCTTCCTGCAATCCAAAATCGATAAATTCACGAATTATTTTAGTATCTTGAGGTGAATATCGCCCTGGCGCACTTTTTAAACCATTAGAATTATCATTAAGAATAATATCGTGCTTAATGCCTGTTGCACGTGTTGCACTGCCTGTAAATTGTGTAGAGTGAAAAAGTTTTGGAAATTTGAACTTAATAAAATGAACGCTTTGATTAATTTTTAGTTTGTCATTTTCTGAGACTTCGGGAGGTTTCCTAGTGACGAGTTCTTTTGGGACCGGAGACGCATCTGGCGTAAACTTTGTATCGGTTAAAATATTTGTCGTGGCCCAGGTAGTTACATTTTTGGAATCCATTTCTTGTTTTGAAATTGGCGAAAGCAGAGGTAAACCGTTCATTTTTGTGAGCTGCACAGTATCAGAATTGGGAACATAAAGTGCTCCTATTTCGTGTAATGCTGATCTTCCGATTGTTAACGGTGCAGGGAATGTCCTATCCGGCACAACCCCTCAAGTAAGAGAAAGTGTAGCGTCCACCCCAAATTTGAGATTTATAGTACAGTTGTAACGAACGATGGGCCCCTTTCCTGAGACCCCTCGTAACTGTACAGGTGATTTCGACAGATATAAACAATCCAAAGAAAGGTTTGAGGCAATAGAAGAATCAATGTAACAACTGGCAGTGCCCCCATCAAAAAACACAAAGCTATCAATATCGTTTATTTTACAATTGAAAAGCCGGTGATAATCAAAAACGCCTTCCTTAGAAATAAATGAAAATTTAGTGGAGTCCGAATGAGTTTTTGGGAGAAAATTTGAATTATAACTAATGTTTTTTTTTGTAGTGAGTGGTGGGTGGTTTGGGCTCACGGCGTCAACAATGAAAGCGCCGCTGCCAATTCCCTATTCATCGTTCTGGTCGCTGTTTCCGTTATTGTCATTGGGATCATTACTTTCATTCATTCTTTCAAAATGTTGGCAGTCATCCGAGTCCCACTGTTCGTAGTCCTCATCAAAATGAACAGTTTGTCCAGCGTACACGGACGCAGAATTGTTTGATCTCCGTGGGGGTGGAGGAGGCGGTCTTCTATTCTTCTTTTGAATTTCTTTTTGATTGTTTTGGATAGTTGAATGCTTGAACTGAGATTGCTTTTGTGGTTAAATCTTTCCTTGAGGCATTATTTTTGCCTTAAATGTTCCAGAGATATCTTGTCCGAAAGATGAGTTATTACCGCCAAGATATCGTGCATCTGGTCTCCGATGACTACGACAATCAGTACTAAAATGACCCATCTTCCCACAATTGTAACAAACTGTGTTTGCCGTAGCTACGTTAACAGAGGCAACGGGGTCTTCTAGATTTATCTTATTTTGACTTGTAAAAGTATTTGAAGAATCAAATTGAGACCAGAGAGGATCTTGATAGGTAGGTAAGAACTCCCTATCGACAGGTCTTGCTGCAAATCTAGCCATCCAGTTCTGGTGCTTTTCTGCTACGAGCCATCCGTTTGAAAGAGCACTGTGTAGGGGATACGCCTCGTCCTGTTGGACGAGGGAATTCCACACCATTCCAGCGTGAGTTTGAAGGGTGTATTCATTAGTGCACTCAACTTCTCTCTCAGTGCGTTCTCTGGTGGGCATTCTATGATATGCTTCTTCGAAACGTTTCAAAAAGTTAACTGTAGACTCGTTTGGTGGAGGACCTGTAAGAGGCTCAACTCGAATAACTCAAAAGTGAGGTTCTAAAATTGTAAATTAAATAACTAAGTGCATGGAGATTATCTACAAGAGAAGAACGCAGGTTTAAATAGTTATCCCGATCTATCACCCCCGAAGCCTTCCGAACGCCATAGAATTAGAACTTGCAATAACCCATAGAAGATGCTAGAATAATCTCCACGCCTTAGGATGCCAACAAACCGTTTTAGAACTTTCTGGAAGCTTTCTTAATATTCCCCAATATACGCGGACATAGCTATCATCCAAATTGGGTAAGTAAGCAATGATCATTATCTAGACAAGGATCATCGTAATGATAGCTAGCGCTTAGAAATTGTTACCTAATGTAAGCGAGAACTCCTTGCGCCACAACATCCTGATCCACGTCATCCAACGCCGCACAGAGAGTAAGATAATTATACAATGGCAAGAGCCCGAGTCATTAGCAAGAGTCCTGACCCTCACAGGACCAGCGCGAAAAGCAATGAACGCATCTACGGGACTACGTTATTGTCGGTACAATGAATGATGTCAACAAAAATCTTGGCATGCGTTGAGGTTAACTGGTATGACGTAATAGCATGTCTACGTCATCGATGCCTTCCTGTATAAATAGTTAGATAGCTCAAAGAAGAAGAGAGGAGGATAGATGATGTTTCTTGATTGACTAAGGCCTTAGCAACTAAGTGACCCGCCGTAATACCAACACTTTGCCACAGATGACTAGATCATTGATGTATGCTCCGACCACAATCTGTCGTTCGGGATGAATATATATGCAATGATCGCACTCCGACTTATTAAAACGGAGAAGGTGGAGTTTTTCGTCGAGTTTCTTATACCATGCTCGTCCAGACTGTTTCAATCCGTACAAGGCCTTATCAACCCTAACGTATTTAGTTCCAAAAATCTCCTCGGGTGTCCTCATGTAGACAACCTCATCCAGATCACCTTCCAAGTATGCTGTTTTAACGTCAATTTGATGCACGTCCCAGTTGCGAAAAGTGGCAACAGCAAGTAAAACCCGTAAAGAGTCTGCACGAAGAGTAGGGGAATAGGTCTTGTTATAGTCGACTCCATAAATCTGACTAAACCCTTTAGCCACAAATCTTGCCTTGAATCTCCCATCTGATTTGAGCGAAAAAATCCAGCGTGAGCCCACAGGCTTTCTCCCATGAGGTACATGAGTAATAAGTGTGAAAACTTTCTTATTTCGCGAGGAATCTAGCTCCTCCTCAATTGCAGCCTTCCATTTTTCTCCATTTTTTCCATTAATAGCCTCCGTGTAAGATTGAGGAATCAATATATCTCCAACTTGTAGGGCACGAGGCCTCGGTTGCCACGCAGATCGCGGCTCGATAGGCTTCCGGATTCGGCTGCTTCTCCTAGGACTAACTTGTTTATTTATTTACTTATTTATTTTTTGTGTCTACCGGGCGCTAGTTACAACTAAAGCCCCATCCCTGGGGGGACATGATGACTTCTATATGTGGTACGAACAAGGTGCTGTGACAGAGAGGCCATTAGAATACATGTAGATATAGTGAGCGCTATGCAGCGGATTCCTCACATGACTAGCTCATATGGGACGGATTGGGCAGATTTCTGAGAGGAAATTAACCTTCTCCAATATGGTGGCGAAACGCTTGGCTCCATGAGATGTGCCGAGAAGAAAATCGAGTGGGCCCAGGCTTCGTCGGTGACCAGCCGAGGCCAGTCTCTCTCGCACGAGGGGGCAAAAAACCAAGTGGGTGATTGACTTGTGAGCCCCGCAGGAACAAGTCAGAAGAGCATCAGTATGATGAAATCTTTTGTGATAAGCACGAAAGTCACCGTGTCCAGTGCGGCATTGGATTAAATATCCGAGATAACGGCGAGGGAGTCGTAGTTCCTCAGGAGGCTTCTTGGGAAAAGGCATCCCCAACTCGCAATAGGTAGAGGGAGCATAAGATTGCCACCATGCTGTGGTCAAATCCCATATTTGCCTTTGGATCTTAGCGCGAGCTCCGGCAAGAGATGCAGCAGAGGGGGCCGATTGACGGGCAGCCTCACCAGCCAACTTATCAGCCAGCTCATTGCCTGGGATTCCCATATGGCCAGGAGACCACATTACGTTGACTTTGCCAGGAGCCGCCAATGGAAGAATCCTCCTCGTAGGCCAGCGTGACGCGAGATCTCGAAACTCCAAAATTTCTCTTTGGGGGGACTTCGAAGGTGAGACGTCCAGAAGGCGTTGTGCTGCTTCTTGGTTGTCCAAGATTACGTGGATATTGGTTGCAAGGTGCGTTGAAGGAGCCGCTACAGCGGCCTTAAGCCCAGCTAGGGCGCCGATAATTTCGGAATCAAAGACCTCGAAATCGGGCTCGAGAGGCACTCTCACTTCAGCTAGAGTGATGTCCCTGTGGAAAACAGCGGCACCTGCCCCTGCAGACCCATCTTTTTGCTTTGAGCCGTCTGAGAAGACAAGAATGTCCCATGATGGCAGTGCTCTGATACGCTCGAGAAATTCTTCGGCAGATAAGTCTGCTGGAGAGCGGTTAAAAGGGGCTTTGTAGGAGGGTGCTAAGAGTTGGGGGCGAGGGAAGGGCGGAACGAGCTTCAGCTTTTCGGTGAGGCGAGTGTGTGCCCGGGAGTCGATTGCTCTTCTAACTGTGGGGTGAAAGATGTCCGCGGCAGCTAGCCTAAGGGCAGAGCGGAGGCGCATTTCCTCAAGTAATATAGGAGCAGGCTTGAGCCAAACTTCTCTCAGAAGAGCTGCAGTGGGGGTGGTTCTGTATACAGGGAGTATTGCTCGGGCTAGGGTGACGAGGGCTCTAGAGACCAAATCTACGAGGTGTTGAGACCGAGTTGAAGTTTGGCGACTGCGGCGGCTATAAGTATGACCGCGCCACCAGACCTCCGCACCGTACAAAAGTACAGGTAGCGCCGCAGCCAGGGCTGAGGTGCGAAGAAAGGCGGTGGGTATACCACGATTGGTGTTGCCGAGCTGACGTATGTGCGCGCTGATCCGTTGCGTCTTAGCACTCCATACTTGTACATGCGCTTTGAAGGAAAGCTTGGTGTCAAGGAGAACGCCTAGCCACTTTACCGTTGGGTTTGCATCCCTCACAATGCCGTTGATGGTTAAAGAAGGAGAGGGCTGACGGGTCCTATGAAGATGCAGAATCTCCATCTTATTTTCAGCTAACGAGAGTCCATTCCTGTTACACCACTGGGTGACTGCATCAACCCTAGCAACAGTGAGGCGCGAAGATTCGACTAGATTCTTAGCGACCGACAGGATCGCTACATCATCTACATATCCATAAGTGGGGAAGCCGAGTTTGAATAAAGGCTCAAGGAAGAGGAGGAACAGTATGGGTGAAGCAGGGGATCCCTGAGGCAACCCGTGCGGAATGTCCAAAAATTCGCCCACAAAATCGTCCACTCGGAGGCGAGCTTTCCTGTCTGAAGCAAAAGATGCAGCCCAGTTAACGTACGGTACTGGCCATCCCTGTTCGCGCAACCGTAAAGACAGGCGGCCAGGCTGAATGCTATCGAAAGCGCTTTCGACGTCAAGAGTAGCCAAAGTACACACCTGTTTCATATCCCATGCCTTCTCGACATCGTGAACAAGGCACTCAACGAGGTCCATAGCCGATCTTCCAGGAAGAGCTCCAAGTTGCGTTAGAGAGATAACGCAGCTCGACAACGCCCAGAAGGCGAAACGACGCGCAAAGAGGCGTTCCAACCCTTTCCCAAGGACAGGGAGGAGAGAGATTGGTCGCCAATTGGCGGGGTTAGTCAGATCATCCTTGTAAGGTTTCGGTATAACCACAACTTCAGCGCGGCGAAAAACGCTTGGATGATGTCCGAATGTCAAGCAGAGACTGTACAAGTTTACAATCCACGTGCGCCATGTATTGACTTCCCAGACGTGGCGAAGAGCAACAACCGAGAGATGATCGTGACCTGGGGTTGTGGAAGATGTATCAAGAAGACAGTGTCGCACTTCATCTTCGTCCAGGGAGGGTGGCGCAGGAATCTCTCGCAATGCGCAGGTAGGGGCGTACACGGAGACATCCGGCTGTCTGATTAAGCGGGCAAGCTTCGTGCGGAAAAAGATGTCAGCACGCTCAGTCGGGGTACTGTACGTGACTCCTTGAAATAGAATTGGAGGAGGACCGAAGCGACCGGAGAATCTTCGCCATCCAACCGCTTTATGGGCCTCCAAAATTGAAGACACACTATCTAGCTTAGAGCGCTGGTACTCTCGTTTGGTTCGCTTAACGGTTTTGCGGAAGTTACGGTGTGCCTCGCTGATAAGGTCTGGATCACCACTGTTACGGGCATTAACATACCGGCGGCGTTGGTCAGAGCATTCTTGGTTCCAATAATCCTTACATGGCACACACGCGGGCCTCGGTGGGTTAACTGAAAGTAGAATAGCTGATAGGGCAGCGATGCCCGAGGAAGCTGCCGAATCTAAGAGCTGGGGGGTAGGTTCCTCGAAGGGAAGAACAGGAGGAGTAGTGGCTATGAGTGCTTGTCGGAACACTTCTGTTTTTTCGGGGGTAAGTTTAGGCAGCCTCGTTGACGGGTAGCGCCTTTGAGCTGAAGAGAGATGAACTAGGCCAGATATTGTCTCGTGATCGGAAGTCAAATGAGACCCGGGGTCCACGCGGGCCGAGAGTCCGTCCATGTTTGTTAGAACTAGGTCAAGGACGTGGCCAGCGCGATGGGTAGGAGCCCCATTTGGTAAAGCCGACCTTAAGGAATGATTATCAATCCAGTCGACAAAGTTGCCAACTCCGGACGAGCGAGATACATTTGGCTCCCATAACTCATGATGAAGATTAAAATCTCCCACGATTATGGAGTTCGGCTTGACCGGCCACTTTAGGAGTGGGTCCAGACTCTCAGGCATATGGGCTTGAGGCTGCCGATAGACATTGATAACCTCTATAGGGGGAGAACATTGAAGAAGGAGGGCTACAGTGTCTGGTGAGGGTCCGCTGTCCAGCTGGATAGGACGGAGGTTAGATTTTTTCCGGACATAGGTTAGTACGCGTGGACGCGCAAGCTTCCAGTCCCGATCAGGAGGAGTAAAGATAACATATGCCGAGTGAGACTTGGTAACATTTTTGAAGTTTATAACTTTAGTCCAAGGCTCCTGGACAAAGATGACGTCGTACTTACCCTGAAAAGTGGCTTGTAAGAGAATAAGGTGCGCAGATCCACCACGTCCAACGTTTGCTTGAAGGAAGCGAAGACAAGGCGGGGGGGTACTCCTAAAGTATGCTCTATTGTTCATGGAGAGTAGGACTAAGAGTATTAATGGGAGCTTGCTCTTCCGAATCTACATCCATAGATCCAGAGGAGGAATTTTCGAGGGAGGTAAATCTATTCTGACTAGCAGAAGGGGTGGTGTTGCCGGGGTCGGAGGCAGTTGAGGCAGCTGTGGCAGCAGCAGTAGCAGCTTCAGCCCGCCGTGTCTTACGGAGCTTGTTGCGGTTGTTTGTGCGAAGTTCAGTAACCTCTTTATCGGAAAGCTGAATAAGTTTGCCCTTGTAAGGACGAGGGCGAATGGGGCAGGTGTGATCATCTGCAGGATGTGGTCCTAAACAGTTAATGCATCGGCGATGGTGAGAGCATTCTCCTTGGTGGCGGGGAGTGCCGCAGAAGGCACACAAATCCTGGATCCGGCAGCAAGAGGATTGATGAAACCCGAAACAAGCTTCGCACTGAACTACCTTGGGGTTGGGAACATATCGCCGGGATGGCGCGCTGTCAACTATTCGGAATGTAGGAACCTCCTTTGGGAAGAAGATGACCGCCGTATGAGAAGGATCGTGGCTATTTTTATGCTGCGACCAGTGAGCACTGGATGGGGCGACGCCCGTCTGTGCCTTGGCAATGGTCTTGACGTCATCAAGGGTTGAGGAAACCAGATTGGACACGGGATTCCAGATGGTGCGGGGAATGCGTTTGACGACATATCCATACCGGTCCTCTACCTGATGTAAGGCTCCTGAAAGAGAGGCCTTGATGGGATCGGCATGTTTCATCGCAAGATTCAGCGATTCCTCGGATGAAAAGGTCATGCTGAATCTGCTAGAGTTTCGGGAAACGGAAGCGATACCGTCTTTAAGGCCAGGGACGATTTTTATGAAGGCAGCTTTGACTGATGTTACGTCTGCTCTAAGGAGAGGGGCATCTTCAGTCAGGCGGAAATTTGCTTTAGGGCCCTTGGACTTCACAGCAGGTTTTTGGACAGCTGTGCGAGTGGGTCGATTTTTGGTACTAGGTTGAGCTGGAGCCGAGGGTAATGAGGCGGGTGGGCTTGCGGCGGTCGCTGCCCAATTTCGAGGTTGATTTGTGATTGGAACGGGAGGTCGGGAAGGAAGGTTATGGCTGGGTTTGGGTAAGGAGCTCGCCGGCTTGGGCTGTCTCGGTGTGTCATGCCGCATAGGTTGCCCAGAAGCAACTGCGAAGAGGAACGCGTGCATCTGCTCGCGCACGAAGGACTTGATAAGAGGGTCAGCTTCTTCGACAGATGTCCAAAACTTGTTGTGGAAGTTTTGAGCCCAGGTAGCTCGACCCTTTGCCACGCGCTGTACAAGCTCGAGCTCTTCAGCGACGCGCTGGGCCAGGGGAGGTGGTTGTTGTGATTTGGCCATCACGAGCGCGATGACCAAACTAAAGTGCACTTAATGGATATAAACTTAGTGGGATCGAATTGTAGGGAATGTCAGAAGCTTCAATGAGAATGGTGTGTTGTGTTGTTGTTTAGAGTCTTGTGGGACTAACTTGTATTATTGGCTCTGATTCTGAATCTAACGGTACATCAGGTGACTGCACAACGTTGCGAGGGCCTGCAATAATTTCCTCGCTACCTGAAGCTGTAAACTCAGACACCATGGGCGAAGTTATTGGCCTATTTTCTTGTGGGGCAGGAAGCGGCTCTGAATCAAAGTGCTCATCTGATTCTTGATCTGAGTTAGTCATATCCTCCCCAGGCCAAAACAAATTGCTTCTTGAGAACTCCTCATCTTGTGGCTCATCCCAATCCCAAAAAATTCCCTCCAGAAAACGGACATTCGCAGAGGTGATAACCTTATTGATCCCCGGCTTTGATGGAATATACACGAGATACTGTGTATTAGACTCGCAGTATCCGATAAAAATGCCACGATTTGAGGTCGGTTTCAGCTTATATCTTTGGGGATCTTTTTCGTCATTAAGGGCATAGCAAACACAACCCCAGACCCTGAGGTGAGAAAGCTTTGGTGAATAACCGTTCATTATCTCAAACGGCGTTAACCTTTCATGCAGAATTGGAAGCCTATTGCGCAAATAACAAGCTGTTAAGACAGCTGCATCCCAAAAGCGGAGGGGGAGACGAGCATGTGCAAGCATGCATCTGGCCATAGTCACGATTGTCCGGTTCATCCTCTCAGATACTCCATTTTGGTGTTGAGTATATGGAGCACTGACTTGCTTAACAATGCCTCCAAACTCAATTGTCTTATATTCAGAGCCTCCGTCAAAACGCATAGCCTTAATAGGTCGACCGGATTGTAGTTCCTTTCGTTCCTTGTACTTGTTAAAGTAATGAGGTACATCCGACTTGCTCTTCATCAAATAGAGCATGCTTTCCCGTGAATGGTCATCTATGAACGTAACAAAATAAAGACTCCCAAAAATTCCAGGGACCCGACACTTACCCCAAGTGTCGGAATGAATTAGGTCGAGGATGCCTGATGAAGCCGAGAGTGGACCGCGATTGATTTTCTCAACTTGCTTGCATGAATTGCAGACATTACATGTGTGTAGAGTCGCCCTATCAATGCGGAAATCGTCAATATTTTTTGACCGGAGAATAGGAAGCTCTAGCTCATCAATACTGATGTCTTTAAGAAGGTGATGGCCGACATGAGCAAGGCGGTTATGTATCAATTCCGTCGTTGTTTTTGAACGTCTTCTGAGATATACGCATTAAACTGTTTTTCTGGAGATGGAAGATATGGAAGACGAGTTGTATTAAAACAGAATAATCCTCCTTTAGGACTGGCAGTGGCAATGACTATACCACTTTCTGACAAAACACTAAGCCCTCTATCTGATGACTGAATCATAAAACCCTTAGAGAAAAGCTTGACTCCAGAAATGAGGTTTTTAGTACAAGATGGTACATACCAAACATCATCCACCTTTACAACCTTACTAGAAGATCCATCAACATAATCAAACACTTTAAATTCAACACTCCCAATACCCGTAACGGGAATAGAATCACCTGAAGCGGTAAAAATGGACTTATTTGTTGGAGTCATTGAAACAAACATCGCTTGGTCACGGAAAATATGGTTTGTTGCGCCAGTGTCAAGTACAACGTCACAAAGATTCACGGGACCCTCACTTATCAGAACATTCTCCTCCAAAATCTACACTCCTGATCGGTCACAATCGGTTTCCTTTTTAACTTCTGGCATTCCCTGAAAGCCCTTTGCTTCCTTCTTATTCTTTTTCTTGCTCACTCTTTCCTGCATCCTTCGAGCCTCAGCAGCCTTCTCTGGATTCTTTGCCGCCCATTTCGAACCGTCCGGGGTATCCAACCATATGAAGCAGCCCTCTCGTAAATGACCCCGGCGTTTACAGTGAGCACAGGTCTTGACGGTCTGACTGGGCGTAGGAGTTGAATTGCTCTCATACCGCTCCTTCTCGAGTAGGGCAATCATTGGACCTGGGTGTAAGTCCCGATAAACAGCTTGGGATGCCCTAATAGAACTTACGGCAGATTGGAAAGTAATGGCCTGGTCCTTCAGCGAGATCACGGTTGACATATAGAATCCTCCACAACACTTGATAAAGTGACTTAAGATACGCTTCTTCATACTGGAATCTGTAGGTGTCGCTTTTGAATCTATCAAGCTGATCTTGCCCCTGATAGTCGCCAGTTTTTGAACAAACTCATCCACATCCACGTCATTCTCGACAGCAAGGCTCCAAAATTCTTCTAAGAGATCGTCAACATCATGTGACGAATCTGGCCGATAAAATTGTTGGAGGTTGTCCCAGCATTCCTTAGCCGTATATGTAGGACCAACTAAGTGAAACGCAATATCCGGGACAAGTTGAGAGATTGTGATGCGGATATTTTTATCTTGTTTTTGAATAAGCAGGTCATTTTCTGATGCCTTCTTGCTGTCACGAGCTTCAAGTTGACTTTTCGATTCCATGATGTAATCTTCTAGGTCGAAAAGTGAAAGGACATCTCGGAAATGTGCACTCCACCTATCGTATGTCTTTTGGCCAAGGATAGGAGCTGCCTTCATAGACTTAAGAATTTGAGATGCCAACATTGTCTCGAAGGGTATAAGGATTAGAAGGTTAGAATAAAGGTATGTCTAATATGGGAATAGTTATTAGAGTGAAGGGAAAACGAATCAAACTAATGATAAAATTTCCGACGAAGTACAGAAGAATATGCTCAGTTGGTTAGAGCGTTGGTCTCATAATCTGTAATGATATTTGAACAGAGACCCGGCGATTCAGTAGTTATATCGTTGGGTATGATGTAATTCAAATATCAAAGAACTTCGAATATGGAAAAATTATATGTTAAGTTATAATTTATTAATTGATTTTGTTTTAATTGTAATCACTATAAGATATACAGATACTTATACATACAAATACTATACAACAATACTAACGTGTAAATTGATGTGAACACGTTTCACATAGTTTAGAATATAACACGGTGTCAAGGGAACAACTCTCGTCGAAGGCTAGAGTTCCACTGATACAGTAAACTTTCCCTGATGTTTCAGATGTCATCAAAGCTAACATCATATGCTGGAAGCATATCCCTGATCACAGTCTTGCTGGTCATAACGGAAATTAGGGATACCATGGTTGATTCCTATTAATTTCCAACAATGGGGCGATCACAAAACGCGATAAGAACAAAGATTAGGTGGCCGAATACTGTTAATATTCTAAGTAAAAAGCAACTAATCATGGTGTATACGGTAGCTAATATATCCCTACAGCTTAGCCCAACTATCCATGCCTTGTCATTCAGATTGCAGTTGTTTTTGTGTTGTAAAATGAGGGGGAACTAAATGATGATCTACAAAGCCTCGCTTAATGGGTATCCCCTGTCACGCTTAAATGTAGGACTTCGGCATAGCCCGTAATAAGGGACTAGCAAAATTATTGGATATCAAGTACGAGTTTGATCTTAATCAGTTACCCGTCAATTTTAGGCTGCCAATCGAGTCTAAAAGTGATAATGTTTGCGATTTGCAACAACTGGATGAAGTCGCTAGCTCCCTTGTTGGTTTCGTACGAGAGGCTGACGGGCACAGATTCAACCGTCTGCGTATTGATTTGGCCTGCTGGGTCATAGTTACACGTGCAGTGCCTACAGTTTTAGAGCGGATGTAGGCTCTTCTTTCCAAGAATCATCGTGCTGGGTCAGCCTGGTGAAAAGAATTTAGACGCGAGTGGAAGTCTTTGCAGATCTCAGAATTGGACCCGAAGATTTGGTCAACTACCACGCAGATTCATCCAAATGGACTTGTGTGTATAGAGGGATTTTACTAAGTTGTTTTTTAATCTGCGAGTATGTCATATCGTGTTTCGGACTCTTTTAGTTTTATTCCGAAGTCCGTCGTCAGAGGTTTGGTCTAATCTGCGTTGAACAGCAGCTTGTTATCCGTCCAGCATATAGAGTTGAAGCATCAGATAAATATACAAAGAATGACGCGGTTGAATCCAATACTTCTCCTGAGACCGATACCGACAGTGAGACTGAGACCGAGAGCAAGAGCAATATTGAGCCTGAAGATGAAGAAGATAAGCTTAACAATTCTGATGAAAGTACAAAATCTAATGATTCGGATGATACTGTATCATCGACGTCTTCTTATCTTGATATCCTTAGGGAACAGAAAGAAATGGGGAATAAGAAGCTCCACAGGGTATGTAAGGTTATTGACATCAAAAACTTGCAGTTTTTGGCCGAAGGCGGCGAAAAAGATGCACTATGCTCAGAACATGGGATCAAAACAAGCATCCTGCAAAAACGTACTGTACAATCGTCCCTCTTTAACTCGATAGTGGGTCCCGGCATAAGTGTTGAAAATATTCATTGATATTCTACAATTTACATTTGCAATACTTATCCCTGCACGAAGAATGACCTGTAAGGATAAGTGTTGCAAATATAAAAGTCCAAGTTACAATAAATATTTTCAACACTTATACCGGGATCCACTATTAGCTAAGAGGGGTTCTACTGTAGCAGGTTACATGTGGGTACTTTGTTGTAATGTTGGAAAGAGTTAATCAATCTATAACTCAGATTTACGGATTAGTATCTAGATTGATCGGGATTACTTTTCTCCGTCAAGGTTTCCACCTCACTTCAAATAGAAACAATCTGCGACATTTCTCAACATATTTGATAGATATCTCGGCCTAGCTTAAGATAGTACACATTTCTTTACATTCTCATCTTCTTCTTGTTCTATTGATCACGTGACAATTATTTACTTATGCTTACATGGTAGCATTACTCCTTAGTGTTGCAATTGAAATTTTGTCGATTTAGGCATATACGTCTTGGAAATATCGGAAGCGAATTATTGCATTGATCGAAGTTGGAGTGTGGTAAACTTTGACAAAAATGTCTGAAGTGTTTGGAATGTCTAAAGCTGATCGAGAGATTATAGCCCAGCGTACGCTGAGCCTAGAGGAGGAGAGAGCTGCTAAGGCTAGAAAATAGTTTGGTCCGGATATATCTGAAGTATGTGGACCATCTAAAACTACTCTCAGAAAGATACCTCAGCTCGCCGCCAGGTCTAGCCCTGCGATGCGCGTCAAGAGCGGATCAAAACTGACGAAGAGATCCTCACCTAAAGGGAAAGCATCAGTACGTTCAACAGCTGAGGAACTAGATGATGAACAGGGCTTAGTGGGAAGAGATGCCCGAAGGAAGTTTGGGCCGACCTAGTTGGGGTCAAACTACGTCAGCTAAACTAAGATCTGTCGATCATGAGGAAGACTTAGATCAGAATAGATTACCTAACGTCGCTCAGGGTGAATCCAGTGCTCGGAAAACAACGATTAATCGACAGACGGTGCTGGATTGGGCATTCTTTGACTAGAAGCCGGACCCGAATAGCTTCCTGAAGGGAATCGGGAATCACTCAGTGCATAGGGAGACGATATTACTCCAATTGGAGTCTATAGGATACCAATCCGACACCAAGTTGACGCGTCTTGATGAATTAAAACTTTCCGCAGTTGTTCAGCGGACTGTTGTGCCAGAACTAGTAGAAATGATTGCTGGTATGAAAAGCGGGTCCGAAATAATGCGATTCTTTGAAAGCAGCTTTCGACGGGCCGGCCTAATTCAAATAGAAGCCTTGTGGGAAAATCTAATTGGCCTGAATTACACTGGAGGCTGACCAGTGTAGTTTGTTACAAAATTCAAGACTGCAGTCAGAAACTACCAAGCCGCTGGCGGTGAATCGTCCGGTATACACATGATGATCTTATTCAAGCAGGCAGTAAAGGAAAAAGCGGAAAAGTAGCATCATATGGTGTCGACCTTGGCGCGATTCAATCAGTGGAAATTCGACCAGCTTCTCCAAGACTTCGTTTCTTCGCATTATGAAAGGATAAGAAAAAGCATGCCGATTCACCAAAATAACGTCAAAGGGACCATGGGAAGTACTCAAAGACAGAGCACTGATCAATTAAAAAGTAACCCGTCAGACAAAGGTCAAAAGGGGAAATTTCGAAGAAAAAGCTTCCGTTGTTGGAACTGTGGAAAAAGTGGGCATATAAGAGATTATTGTCCGAACAAAGGAGAAAGCAATGACAAACAAAGGTCATTTGTAGCATCCAACAACAACAACACTTCAGCAGACATCGGCCCTCCTGTAGCCTTAGTTGATGAATACTGCAGAATCCCAGACAAAGAGATCCTAGGACAAGGCTATACTGCCCAAGTTGAGCCAGATATTTTCGATAATATTTTGGAATTTTATGAAGTCAAGATGGCGCGCCGTCGTGATGAGACTGTCAAAGATAATCCGGAGGACATCACCGACGAGAATGACCAAAATTCAGCAGTTCTCAATCTTAAAACTCCTACAGCGTACGTTCAAGTAGCACAACAAGTTCTAAGTACCGCTAGACAAAGTAGAGCTTCTGACCGCTTGTAAGGAAAGCCTCTACTGTATAATATATATATGGAGATTGCCAGAACATAGTGTTCTATGATTCTGGTCTGGCCTTTTAGCCGAGTGGTGATGCATCTATCTCGTGTACTATGTAGGATGGCAACCTTTAGCCTGACACCCACCTCTTGACCCCTGTCTCTCCCCACGCTGTCTACATACTGCTTATGACATAATCATAGAACATTCTTAAGGTCTAGCACTGGCACTTTGTCACCCACTTAGTGTGTATTCAGTTCTGGCTTAGTAAGCAAGTATGGGTTAAGCTTACGGAGTCTAGGCATATATATATTATAGGGGGGGTAATGTCAGGAAAGCCTCTACTGTATAATATATATATGGAGATTGCCAGATTATAGTGTTCTATGATTCTGGTCTGGCCTTTTAGCCGAGTGGTGATGCATCTATCTCGTGTATCATGTAGGATGGCAATCTTTAGCCTGACACCCACCTCTTGACCCCTGTCTCTCCCCACGCTGTCTACATACCGCTTATGACACCGCTGGTTATTTGATACTGGCGCAGATATCGACGCAACCAATAATCAAGGAAACTTCAGACCTGGAACGACTGTCCAGCTCAGACACGATCAGTTTCCGATTCAAACTGGAAATGGAATAGTGTATCCAGAAAGTATCGGTGAGGTTTGGCTCCCATTGATAGACCCTAGTGGCACTAAATCTGTCATGAGACTGAAGTACGTTGCATATTTGAAGGAATTTCCGTTAAATATTGTCAGTGGAGAGAAGTTCTACAGGCGAGGTGGTCAGTTGAAGGATGAACAAATAGTCAGCTTGTCAGGCGAAGTATTGTCATACATTGACGCTGAAAGACGAGGATTCTTCCTCTGGTTATACAACCAACCAGAACCTACCAAGTTTTTAGTTAAAAAGAACGCCAGCACAACCTCTGTCGCAATAAAACCAAAGATTTGTCACTAAGACGAAGAAAAGGAGTTTATTCCAGAATATCAAGCCTCACTCATCAATGGTTGTTTTGTCACTTCGGATGAAGTGATGAGACGGCTAATCTTGTGGCACAGAAGGCTATGTCATCCAAGTGCAGAAAGACTGAAATGGACAATAAAGATCTCAGTTGGAATAGATTTCAACGTGTCAGATGTCGAATCTCTTCCTTATAAAGCATGCGACATGGGAAAATCGCTCAAGTATACTACGAACTAGCGGCTGTCTCGGATGAAGAATGTTGGTGAAAGATGGCATTGCGATGTGGGCACACTGAACCCCACGTCCATTGAAGGGCACGGTTATTTCTGCTTGACAACTGAAGATGTCTCACGGTTCCGAATCTTTCGTGCCTTGAAAAAAAAGAACAAGGCCGCAGATGAGCTAAAACAAATCCTATCCAATGCCAACTCAGAACTTAGGTGGCATTGCAACTTAAAGGTAAAACGTGTTACTATCGACCGTGGAAGGGATTGGGGACTCTCCACATTTCAAGAATTTTTATCTCAGCAAGACATAGAGGTTATTATATTAGCACCAGATAACCAATACCAGAATGGAGTGTCAGAGCGGGGAATTAGATTCGTACAAGATGCGGCACGCTGCTGCGCTATCCAGATGAAAGTGCCATCTGTATTCTGGAATTGTATGTTGGAAATGACCTGCCACACTCTGAATTATACTTCGCAAAGCTCAGTTAACGGAAATCAAACACCGTGTGTCAAGAAAAGCCTCTACTGTATAATATATATATATATATATATATATATATGGAGATTGCCAGAACATAGTGTTCTATGATTCTGGTCTGGCCTTTTAGCTGAGTGGTGATGCATCTATCTCGTGTACTATGTAGGATGGCAACCTTTAGCCTGACACCCACCTCTTGACCCCTCTCTCTCCCCACGCTGTCTACATGCCACTTATGATACCGTGGCAAATATACTGGTCACAGTTTGACCCTGAAAAATCAAGTACCAGAATTGATCAATTGTGGATACCTAGTACCCTTTGTATCGCGCATGTTGACGCTAGCCATTGGATAGCCGGTGAAAAGTTGGATGCAAACGGAACAAGGAGCGTTTTTCTTGGATACAGAGGTACAAAGAATAGACTTGTCTGGCTCTTGGATGGAGGAAGGTTTTTAGTATCACCGCACGTGTTCGCTTATGAAAATACGAACCCAGAGCTTGGTTGGGGTGCTGACCTAAGGGAGACAGTAAGATCTCTTCCGAGACACGTGCAGGAAATGTTGAAAGCACGAAAAACTGACTATGCCAGAAACCAGAATTACAATGTACCAGAGGATGAACCACAGTTAACGTCAGCACCAAGAGGGCGAGGTCGGCCCTAAAGAGCCATCCAGCGACCCTATAATGATTACTCGTCCTTGGTGCTCAAAGTGCCTTCATTCATTGATGATCAGTTGACTCAATTATTAGCTAATACTTATGTTAGTGGGCCAAGGGAGAGTATCAGTGAAGATTCTGAATTAGTTGAAAATTTTTGTGACGCGATTACTGGTAGAAATTTTGGACCATTGCATGGGAAACCAAGTTTCATCCTTAATACATGTGCCCTCAGTGTTGCTCGAAAAGCAATTGACCAAGACCATATTTGTCAAAACAGTGATGGCGACGAATTTTTCAGAGCTCTAATTACTCACCACGACCTGCAAAGATTTATTTTTCTATCGGCGGCTGACGAACCAGACCTCAGTCAAACATTAAAAGGACCTGAAAAGGAAAACTGGATAGAAGCCATCAAAACTGAGATTCATGGATGTATTTCTCGAAATTCGTTCGAGTATGTTACCTCCCCACCCGAGGGAAGAGGACGCCTTGTTACAGCTAAATGGATCCTCAAGAAGAAGTACAAGTCAAACATGGAATTTGATAAGTATAAAGCGAGAATCATGGCTAGGGGGCTCACTCAAACACCAGGAGTGGACTTGAATGAAACCTCATCAACAATGACCCGGTCAGCAAGCTGGCGAATATTAATGGCGCTAGCATCCTTAAAAAATTGGTACACTCTACAAGCTGATTTTATATCAGCATATTTAGCAGGAGATCTGAAGGAAACAATCTATATGAAGCAGTTTCCCTGCCTTTGAGAGTTCTTCAACAAAAACCCAGGCTTGGGAAGAAAACTTGACTACACTGAATAAAGTGTAATAAAATTGAATAAGCCATTGTAAGGGTTAAAGCAGTCGGGAAACTGCTGGCAGACCAAAGTGCGGGAAATTATGAAAAGGCACGGCTTCGAGCACCTAATTTCTGATAATGCGATCTGTCACAGGCTAGTGCCTGACAAATTTTAGGCTGATACCTAAGGCTAGAACAATGACTTCTGAGCGGTTCCATGTTGACACCTCCCCGGCTGACACGTCTCCCCATACATCAATAGATGACACGTCGCCCCATACATCAGCGGATGACATACAATGAGACTATGGTTTCGTACGTGAAAGAGATTGAGTCATCCTGAGAGATCGAATCTCAGCAGAAAGGACTCGGAAGCGGGATGGAGTTATGGAAACTAATGGAGGGAACAAAGACTACGCAACATTCACTTGAATCATGTGAAGCAAGACAGGGAAGTAAAACATGAGGAATAGATAAATGAAGTTTGCTCTCAGTCTCCTTTTGTTCTTTACTTCAAGATGTTCTAGTATATAGCTCTGGATAGCTTGTAAATAACAATCATCTTAAGACCCTTACACGATCTACCAGAATCGAAATAAAGGAATAACCGTAGCATCACATGTTGACGACTTGATATTGTTTGGGCCTAACAAACACGACCTCCAAGAGTTGACTAAATCCTTAAACAGTGAGGTTCTGTTAAATGACTTGTGAGAGTCTTCTTGATTTCTTGGGTTCAGAATCAGGAGATCTTCGTCCACGGGATCAGTGAATGAGGTGTGTTGATTAAGGGACGTTTGACTTTCGCTGTCCGATAGCATTTCACGACGTAGTTCGGACCACAGCACGCGCTCTGCACAGGTCGGATGGTGCAGTGGTACACCATCTGGGCCGTTCTCCCAACTAGAGTCTGGGTAGCTTGGACACAAGCCCCACACGAGACAGGAGAAAGCTGGTTCGAATCCACCAAGACCCTCACACCACTTCTCTCGCGGTGATAATGTATTCGTAGGATGACGAAAGCATGCTCAGATAACCACAGGTTTTTCTCGCTTTTCCCTGTGGTGGGTATTCACGGAAGAGGGTACATGTCGTAAGGCGTTATTCTCGTAGTGGTATCTGCAAATGAAATCTGGGTATGAGTGTTTCAAACGTCAAACTGAGTCATCTGCGAAATTTACATATCTTCCGTAATCATACGCGTCATTGTCTCAGGATGCATACGCTAAAATGATTTTTTTAAAAAAGGTCCAATTCTGGCTGCCAAGAGGGCTCGTCATTATATTTCCACTTAACGAGATAAGTCAGACCATTCCTTTCAATGTCTTCGTTACATACGTTAATTATCTTTTCAAATATCCATTTATCAGCAATATTACTATCATCATCTCTTTGAGAAACACAGCCAGCGATGGTACGACATTCCCTTTTGTTGAAATATGACTGACGGTGATCACAGGTTCTTCCAATAGTCGGACTAACGATTTATGGAGACTATTATTGATGAGAAAATGTTTCGGAAGGTCAACAGCAACGGCACCATTGTGCACTTAAAGTACACTGTAAGGACTATCCCACTTGTCGTCCCATTTCTTTTTTTTGGTCTTCAAATTTTTTATACTTATCATGAATTTATCTCCTAGAGTATAAATCTTGGTCTCTGATCTCCGAGAGTTAGCATTGTCCTCGCATCTTTCCTGGGACTGATGGATGAGAGCCTTGAGTTTTGCCATTATGCGATCAAAACGATGGGTGATTACATCAACTTTAAGGAATTCTTTCCTCATAGAGTTAGACAAATTAGAAGGCTTTGGATCCAGTGGTTCAATTCTTAGGCGAGAGTTATAGCCATAGTTCGCCAAAAAAAGTTGAGGCGCCCGTCATCTCATTCACATGGTTATTTCCTAAAAATTCCTCAATCGGGAGCCAATTCACCCAGTCATCCCGGACGAAATCAACAAAAGCACGGAGATATTGATTCAAGGCAGAATTAAGTATTTCTTTTTGACTGTCAGTCTGCGGGTGGAAGGCTGAACTGTGCTTCAGAGTAACAGAAGGTCGTGCATTTAGCCTGCGCCAAAACTTGGAAACAAAAGCAGAACCACAGTCGGAGATTTTGGATTCCGGCGCACTGTGAAGCTTGTATGTATTTATGATAAACATTCTACCCTTTCAGCATTTTCGAGAAATGTAGTGGGGATGAAATGGCGCATTTTTTTTAATTGGTCTACTACCACGAGGATATGGTGGGATGGCTTGCCCTCGCGTTTACAGGGTGGTAGATCAACAGCATGATTTATCAGTATATCAATCCAAGCACAGATAGGAACATTGATAGGCCTCCAAGAAAATGGGTGGGGAATTACGGGGGGCTTTGGCTCGGAAACAAAGAGCACATCCTCTGACAAAATCTGGGCCAAATTTGCTCATTTGGGGCCACAAGTAAGTCCTTTGAAATATATCTAGGGGTTTTAAACGTCCAAGATGGCCTGCGGGTCCAGAAGAATGGGTGCAGTAAATAATGTTAAGGCGTAAGTCATCATGATCGGGTGCAAAAAGTCGATCCCGAAAATACAACAGACCATTAATGAGTTTGAAATCTGCTTTTTCTCTCCGAAATAGTCTTCGTAGCGATTTTGACGACTTTCGTTTCGATGATTTCTGTAAAGATTCAACCTTGTTCTTAGCAATATTACTTTCTCTGGAAGCTTCATGGACAGCATCTATCAGGGCAGGTTGGGGGGAAATTGAGGCCAGAGACTCATCACTATTGTTTTTATCGTATATTGCTAGTTTTTTAGAATATTTGAGTCCAATTTATGATTGGGTATCAACGTGCGCAAACGCTGCTGAAGACGCTCATTAGTTTAAGTCCTGTTAGACGACTTAGGGTATCAGGAAGTTTCGCTTTTAATCCGGGACGATAAGCGATCAAGAAGTTAAACTGAGATAGGAATTCGGACCACCGTACTTGGCGTTGGTTGAGTTGTTTTGCAGTAAAAGAGGTCCGTAGGTTCTTATGGTCTGTGATAATCTCGAACGGATACTGAGCCCCAACAAGCTCTGTGCGGCACTCCTCCAAGGCATTGATAATAGCTAGTAATTCTTTATCACAGATGTCGTAGTTTGAGTCAGCCGGGGTGTGTTTCAATGAGTAAAATGCCACTGGATGAAGTACGCCATCATCTCCTCTTTGGAGAGGCGTTCATCCAAAAGCCCGGTTAGAGGGATCGGTTTCAACCACAGTGTGTCTATGATAATCGAAATAATTCAGAATCGGAGCTTGGGTGAAGGAGCTTTTTAACCTTCTGAATGTAAGGACTTGGTCTGTGGACCATATCTAGTAGGTATTCATGTGTAGCAGACGAGTTAAAGATACTATCAGACCTGAATACCTTCGAATGAACCGTCTACATGAATTTGAGAAACCAAGAAATTGTTGCAATTCCTTGACAGTAGATGGTTCTTTTCGATCCACAATTGCTTTTACTTTTTCGGGGTCCATGCTGAGTTCGTTGGAGGAGATAATCAACCCCAGGTCTTTGATTTGTTTTGTAACTATAATATCGCGATATCAATTTGCCAGTCTGCATTATCAAGCCTGTTGATCATTTCGTCCATGTGCTTAGTACGTTTATCATGGGTCTTGGAATAAATAAATACGCCATCGAGATATGCAGCGCCGTACTGATCTAGCGCGTCATGCAAAAAATGCTTAATATAGTTATGAAATGTTATCGGCGCGTTGCATAAGCCAAATGGCTTAACCAGTATTTCATACAATCCGAACCGTGTAGTAAATGCTGTCAGGTACTCATGTCTCTCCGCGATACGGATGCGACTGAAAACAGCGGTGACATCTAGTTTAGTATAAAACTGAGCGCCTACTATCGAGTCCAGTGTTTTTCGGTTCAGAGGAAGTGGGTATCGGTTCTTTATTGTGATATCATTAAGACCACGATAATCCTGACAGATTCATATACCTCGAGCTAGTTTGGGAAAAAGGAGAGGAGCAGCAGCGGGCGAAGAGGATTCCCGGATAAATCCCTTTGCCAACATATCATTAATCCATTTTTTTATACAGAGAAGTTCTTCTGGAGAGAATGACCAGTTTTTATGGTGAGGGGTCTGCTTACCTGGCATAATTTCAATTTTATAATCCCAGAAGCGGTGTGGCGGTAATGTGTCGGCATTCTTTGGCAAGAAATGCGCTCTATGATTGTGAAATTACAGTGGTAATTTGCCCTTTATGTCATCAATCGTTAATTCGAGGAGTTTTTTAAGGAATTTATCAATTTTTGTTTGGTCTACTTTTCGGCGTAGAAATTCAAAACGGGTACGTTTTTTAGAACTTCCAAGGTTTGAGAGATTGTCACCATGAGGTTAGATTTTAGTGAGGAATGATAGATCGCTTTCAAATTTAGATGTATTCTCCGGTTTTCATGCTGACAAATTTGTCGTCGCTGTCATGGCAGCCCTAAATAGTGGTAAATAGTAAATAGTGAATCTTGAAATTTGAAGTCTGAGCCGGAGTGTAACTGTCTCCATGGAAGGCAGTGATATCGACAATAAGGAGAGGCAAAATTGAGTGTTATAGAGTTCTAATCACAAATAGATTTGTGCAATCTCAGCCAAGATATGTCTAAAGTGATAGGGTTGCATTTGCTAAGGTTTGTAATAAACAACAAGAATTTCTGAGTGATGACTGAGGTGTAAACAACAAGTGAAAAATTGAGTGATGGCGGCCTGCGTGCTGCCATCAGACAGACGTACTGAGCGTGAACTTGGTAAAGGTTTGGTTAGAATTCCAAATCGCTAAACGATAGACTCTTCATCTGCAAACGCCATAGCTGTGTAGCAGCTATCAATTAAACTGATAGAAGGAAATTTTTACTGGATCACGAACGCGTGAATTGGAGAAGTGAGAATCAAGAAGCATTGAATTGCTTGAATTTATGGAGCACAGCTTCATTTGGGAGTTATCTAGTAATACTTGTCGGATAGACTCATCTTCATCTTCATCTTCATCTTCATACAAATTAAACCCCTGGCAGCGACTCAAGGCAGGGGTTTACCTTTTAACTCCTGATCGTAAACCAGAATTGAATTATCATAATCATTTAAATTTTTAGGTTGTAATTCTGCAACGACATTATAATCATCAAGCGCACGAATTCGGGAAGGAATTGATGCTTGAAAATTCGAAGGTTAAAAATTATGTGGAGGCTATTGAGGAAATGGTTGCATCAGACTGTAATACGTATTGGGTAGTTGTATAGGTTGTGAACTATAATTTGGAAAACTTTTATTATCGTACGAGGTATGAAGGTTGAGGGCGACGGATTGCGGTCGATGGTTTGGAACCCCCTGTATCGACTGATTGGTGCCTCGTTTTGGCATCGGTACTGAGTCGACTTTTGGATGGTGGTCTTTAGACTAATGTCCTTTCTCGCTACAAGCAACACACAATCCATTTTCTAGACAATCTTTTCGCTCAGCACTAGACAATTTCGTCCTACTTAAATCCATAGGATTCCCGAAATCAGCTGGCTTTTAGTTAATCGAGGGGTCATTCTCATTCTGGCTGAACATGCTACGGGTTTGTAGCTTGGCTATATGCTCTTATTGTTGTATAGTACGGGCGGTATTATTAATCATAACGTTCCAGCAAGCATAATCTTCAGCTCTAGGCAGGTTGACTTGGTTATCCATGAAACTGCTAACTTTTTTATTTAGGCGTTTTCAGAGTATATTGATTTTGGCGCGGTCATCAAATTTAGCTCTTTCAGCGTAGTGGTCAAAATCAGCTTTAAAGTCACCCTAAGCACGTTTATCTTAAGAAATAGTGTCCAGTGCGTTTTTGCTAATTGATTACTGTCTGGTGAAATGCATCTTTTATCAAGTATTTTCCATGAAATTGTAGGCGTCTACCACGGCCACTTTTGAGTCTTCTGAGTAAGAGTTCGTTTTTTGGACTCCATCTTGAGCTACGTTCCACGCCTATCCTGTGAGTTGGCTTGTAATGTATGATATTTTATGAAAAGAATCAGGTAAACATTTTTCATCGACAGCAGGACTTGCTGCATTTGTATCTTCAAGTGCTCACATGTCACATGCCGCTTTTTGGTGTCTTTTTGTGAGCCGCTAACTTTTCAGGGTCTGATCTGGAGCGACAGGGAGTATTGGATATGCCGTCGTTATTAGTCGAAGTCATGACGTCCAAAAAATTGACTTTAGTATGAAGATCATTTTTCTCACTATTTAATTTAACAATCTGATCATTCAAGTGAGCCACTTAATTAATATCAGCTGAGCGCTGCGCGTTTGATTTTGCATCTTTAGAGTTCAGAGTGCTGATATCATTGAGCCGGTATTTGAGGTGCTGATTTTTCGTTGTGACAGTCTGATTGAGGTTTAGTGTCTCTTGGAGTGCGAGGCCGATAGTTCCTTGTTGTTCTGAAACTTGGTGGCATGATTGCGTCAGCTCCATATCGAGCTCAGAAACCTTGAAAACCTCTTGTAGTTAATTATGCCTTCAAAGCACCGGACCCGGAATCCAAACAATTGAGTAAACTACAAAATATCACCTTAGGGTTATAAGTGGCTGGTGCTTGGCACTTAGAAGCGGGACTGGATTTAGATCTGCGGGGAACCGGAATCCTTCAACTACGGTGATTAAGTTTGCCTATCTTTGTTGGAGTGCAGTTATCAGCCGGTGTTCTGAGTATCGGGAGCCACGCTGGAAAGAATTGTATAGACATATTGTTTTTGATTTTTTTGATACTTGAAATTTAGATGCGACGAGACACAATATGACTATCGCACAAAATATCACAACAATGAATCTGGATAACTGGACAAGTGATAAGGATAAAGGACAAGGTAAGTAACTAGGATAAGACTGTGTTGTGCGATGGCAAAGGAAAGGAGAATTGTGTACACGAGAGGCGACTATATACTCAAACACTCCACGCTAACCCAATACGGGATGTGATCTCGTGACACTTCCCGACTCGTCATGTGTGGTATTGCTAGCTTTTGCTTGAGTGCTCTGTTTCTCAAGTTTGGCCGTTAGAAAAGAGCAATATGAAGACGAATGAGTTTGTTTCCTTCCTGCCGCGGACTTCTCATCGCCGCATAAATCACATAGGCTTTTGTCGTGTCGAAGTTGAGGCCCATCTTCAGATAACTTACCATTAGTGAATTTTTTTCCTGAGTCCGGAAACAATGGTTACATCCAATTGCATAGGATCACCTTAGTTGATGAATTGAATTGGAGGGATTGAAGCAGAAGAGTAACTTTGTGCGAGAGCCGGTGCGTGTTGGTGAGGTATGTATGGTGTTTAAGATGTAGCGCATCAAGCTGCAGACTCTTAGAGTCACTATCAGAATTGCCGTCTAGTGTTTAAAGTATTTGTGGAGATAACTATATCATAGCGTCCTAAGATTCTGGTCGGGCTTTTTAGCCAAGTGGTAATGCATCTATCTCATGTATCATGAAGAGCGGCACCCCTGGCATGTCTCTCCCTCGGTCTCTTGTCTTCTGCCCGCTGTCTGTATGCTGCTTCTGACAGTCACACTAGCAAAAAAAGCAGATTTTGTCTTCAGATATAATGAGCTCTATGTCAGAATATGGAGCCCAAGTTGCTAAATTGCGTCTGATACTTTGGAATAATGTGGAGATTACAGATGTGACGGGAAATTGAGATTTGTAAGCCGGGGTCTGCCAAAGTAGAAGATGCTCGATAAAAGGGTCTTTACCTTTTTTTATTGTATTTAGTCCAGCCTAGGCTATAATCGCCTCATCTTCTACCCCGAGGGATAACCATGAACCTTAAAACATATCATTAGTTTTCGTCCAGAGCTTTACATCACATGTGTTAGTTACACTTTGACACAGAGCGTCCCAAGTGATATCCGTACATCGGCTGATAATATAAGCCATTGTTGTATTCTGATCAAGAAAGCCCTGCCTGTTAATACGGGGCTTGATGGCACATTGAGCAATCAATGTGCCTAACTATGACTTGTCTTTACCATAAAATCTTTCAAGTTAGACGTTCTCGACGATTCTCTGATGATTGAGCTTGCTCGGCTAGGTGAGGGCTAGTGAAGGCTGTGCTACTTGTGATCATATGCGAGCAGCCTGAGGTAGCTGAGAGTTTACTGCATTTCTGAGGGTTCCGGCTAAAGTTGAGTCAGTTGAGCTCGGAGACGTCTGACTTTTCTCCCGGCTGCAGTAACACGATTTGACAACAGAATGAACAGATTTTAAAGACCGGCGTTGGCCTCTCTGAGAACAATTAACTCGGCAGTAATGCTCAAAATCTCATCGAAGATAACCTGGTAGTCTTGGTACGCTGTATTCATTAGACTAATGGTGTGCATACGGGAAGTTTCAATGTGCTGAGATAATGTTTGGTGATTTGATCAAGCAACTTCAGAAAGATTTGAGGCTGTGGAAACCTGCTGATTGAAGCAAGCATTGTCATAGAGTTCGTCGGTGGTTCGAGAGGTTTGGTAAGACACTGTTCGAGAATCATCTGCTGGTGGTTAGGCGTCACTGAAAATTTTGTGGGTGAATTGAGCTCACGGAAGGATAAGAGAGATGGTTCTAACATCACGGAGAAGTAGAGAAAAGGGCAAAAGGATAACATCAGCTATATTGACTTAGACGGTTCCTAGGTAACGTACCCCACGGGTTGGCGAGCCACTTTTGTCAAGCCCCCACCAAACTCTACCTTCCTACGTGATGCCTTAACAATAACGCTAGATAGAACCTTCTAATGAACGTCAGATACAGACTACCCTTCGGGCTCTTAAACAAGACGCGACACACTCTCAGAGACGCGCTACAGCTATCTGTAACATCTCTCGAGCAACTCTAGGTCATCGACGCGTCGGACGACTCCCACAGCCAGATAGCTGGCCCAAATCAAAGGGTCTAATTAAGATTGAGGACGTGGTTGTTGAGCATATACATGAGCTTGTTGCGCGAGGATCCCCCCCAGGCTCGCAGCCGTGGCTGATATGGCCAATTCCTTGCGCGCGGAGCGTCATATGGGCCAGGTTGGCGTAAACTGGCCCAGTACGTTCGTCAAAGGCCGCCCTGAGCTCACAACAAAGTTCAATCTTTTTTTTTTTAAAAAATCATTTTTGCGTATGCAGCCTGAGGCTATGACGCGAATGATTACGGAAGATATGTATGTGACGCAGAATAACTCTGTTTGACGTTTGGAACACTCATACTCAGATTTCATTTGCAGATACCACTACGAGAATAACGCCTTACGACATGTACCCTCTTCCGTGAATACCCACCACAGGGAAAAGCGAGAAAAATCTGTGGCTATCTGAGCATGCTTTCGTCATTCTATGAATACAGTATCACCGCGAGAGAAGTGGTGTGAGGGTCTTGCTGGATTCGAACCAGCTATCTCCTGTCTCAAGTGGGGCATGTGTCCAAGCTACCCAGACTCTACTTGGAAGAACGGCCCGGATAGTGTACCACTGCACCATCCGACCCTAACAAAGTTCAATCGCAAGTACGACTACAAGACAGCCCTTTGCGAGGATCCTGAGATTATACAAGGCTGGTTTGGCCTAGTAGCCAACATCAAAGCCAAGTACGGCATCCAGGATGGAGATACGTTCAAATTCGACGGGGCAGGCTTCATGATGGGCCAGATATCTACAGGAGCAGTTGTTACAGCTTCAGAAAGACGAGGACGGCCAAAGCGAGCTGTTTTGCGCCAAAATGTGGTGGTTTTGGTGGGGGCTTGGCAAAAGTTGCTCGCCAACTCGTGGGGTACGTTATTAATAATGTAGAAATGGAAAACAAAACAGTAGAACCCCTCTTAGCTAATAATGGGTTCCGGTATAATTACTGAAGAGATTCATAGAAACTTTACCGCTTATCTTTGCAATACTTACCTCTACACGCAAAATGACCTGTAAGGGTAAGTATTGCAAATATAAAAGTCCAAGTTACAATGAATCTTTTCAACATTTATACCGGGACCCACTATTAGCTAAGAGGGTTTCTGCTGTAATATGTTCGAGCCTCTTTATTTAAAAATGGGTCCTAGTGTAGTTATTGTTAAGATTTACTCTCATGATAGGGTATTGTTCGTTGATCCGCTTCTTATAGGGTACAGGGGTTAAAGCGGGGATAAAGTGGAGATAAAGTGGTGATATTCCAGGTTACCTCACGATAGATCCACAGTATCCCTGTTAGCTTCAAATTTTAAAATCTTATGGCCTAAGGCATAAGAGATATGCATCTGTATATGAAGTCCAACGCCCACCTTCATGCCTGCACCTTTCTTCACTCGCGCACACCTGAGGTCGTTTCGTTTAAATCATTGTCAGCTATTTACTATTATTTTGCTCAACGGCATACTTTTATTTCATTCATCTATCTAATTTTTACTTCATGTGAGTGCATCTGAACCTTAAGTCAACTACTTTAGAAGATTTTAATTTACTGTACTAGATTGCCGCAAAGATGGATCACCTCAACAACCTTCTCCATCATCAGCATCTCCTACTTATGCAAAACGCCTAACACAAACTCAACGTATTCAAGTAAGTCTGAAATCTACAAATTGATAAGGTTAAGAGAGTAACATGTGCAGGTTAGAACCTTGGCCAGTGAGGGACACAGTTACGTCAAAATCTCTCAACGCCTTGGGATTACATGGCGACAGGTACAATACACCATGAGCGTTGAAAATACCGAGCCTCAGTACTCCAGTGGTAGGCCACCTATTCTAAGTAGTTCCCAGGTCGATGAAATAGAATTTTTCGTCTGTTTATCATCGGAAAATCGTCGGATGTCATTTTTCCAACTTGCACATTTTATATTTCGGCACTTTGGTGTGAGCGAGAATGTGATCCGACGTGAACTGGCAAAGAGGGGATATGCACGCAGGATTGCACGATTAAAACCTCCTATCTCTTCAGTCAACAAACTGAAGAGATATGAGTTTGCCAGAATACATCTCCACTGGCGGAAGGAACATTGGATGAGAGTCCTCTGGTCCGACGAGACTTGGGCTATGAATGGTCGGCAAAGTGATCGTTGGGTCACAAGAAAGGTCAGTAGTCCCTTAAAGGCTCCTAAGATTAAGAGTTCCCTTGAGCTAAGTTTAAGTCAAAGATTGGGGAAGAGTACGAAGATACCTGTGTCCTAGCCAAGACGCGGAGGAGAGTTGGGTGGATGTTCTGGGGATCTTTCTTTGGACGACAGAAGGGGCCTTGCCTGATTTGGGAGAAGGAGTGGGGCCATATCACTGCGGCCAGTTACTGCGAGAGGATAGTGCCTCTCATAAAGAGTGCGGTCTTTCGGGAACCAGGACTAGATGTGATGCAGGACAACGCCCCTTCCTCACAAGTCGAGGCAAACTATGCGTGAGTTTGAAAGGAGGAATATTTCTCTAAT
The DNA here is from genome assembly GCA_028751805.1 of Podosphaera xanthii. Lineage (NCBI taxonomy): Eukaryota > Fungi > Ascomycota > Leotiomycetes > Helotiales > Erysiphaceae > Podosphaera > Podosphaera xanthii. Next base: position 344,721 of record JAPWIX010000030.1, on the reverse strand, counting down.
GTAGTGGCCGCCATATTCTCCTGATTTAAATCCGATAGAAACTTTGTGGAGTTATATGAAAGCGTACATGGAGCGTCTTTATCCAGCGTTGGATCAAGGGGGCAGCGGAGTCAAGGGCATCTTCGTCAAATAGTGAACGAGGCGTGGGATCTGGGGTTTAATGGGGATGACTTGGAGAAACTGATAGATTCGATGCCCCGAAGAATCAGAGCCGTTTACGAAGCTGAAGGCGGATATGTAAATTATTAGCTAGATAGAAGTATAATTTATTTATGAAATGTATTAATGAATTAAAAAGTGAATAGAGGGCTATAATGGACCAAAAAAGCAAAACCAACGAATATTTCGTTGTGAAATTTTTGCCATACAAATTTAAAGATTAGGTGGGGAGATCTACTTATCGTCATGCTAATTCAAGTTAGTAAAAGCCTATATACCCTGTAAAAGTCGAATTTTAGCGCCTATACACGATTAATACCGTAGTATCAGAGTACACAAACTTTACCAATTATATTTGCAGTACTTACCCCTGCTCAAAAATAATAAGTAGGGGTAAGTATTGCACAGATATAATTAGTGAATCTTACACAAACCTGAATAGTAACTACAATAGGTCTCACCAAACAATAGAAGAGATTTGACTGAACTACGAAGTTGTTCATGGACCCTCCATTTCCTTGACGTGGCGCGGTCGTCATAACGTGAAATAACTTTGAGGGAGTTGGTCTTGTTTGAGATTGGGCTCATCCTAATTAATTAGCGTTGACCGTAGTTGATGTGCGAACTGGCCAATTTTTTGGCATGTTTCGTCAGCTTGTGCTCACGCTGAAATTACCCTTGCACTTCAGAGCTTGACTTGGCCCGAGGAAAACTACATCTCGCTCATTAAAGGCTGATAAGCCATTTCAAGGTATTAATTTTGATGGTACGTCGGCAACTGATCTTTATTCTAAACACTAGGATCCTGCATGTCAAATGCTACTAAAGTCATCGATAGATTATACTGCCAATCGCTTCCACATTTTTCCCTGGTGGAACTAAACTGCAAAATTGACTGCAGATGGTTTGAGTGGAAGATGTAAAAGCATTAGAGCTTCTTTGGTATCATTTAATAATTCTAGTTCATAAGGGATTAATTTGTAAAGATAGACACATAAAATGATGAAGAAGTCTTCGTAGTATTACTATCATCTGGGATGGTTCCAATGCCAATACAGCCCTGCAAAGCTAAACTCCATTTTCAGCACACAATTGAATTTCGGCTCGACAAGCTCATGATCGTCCTCGCGGTCCAGAAGGAAGACCTATCCTCTTACCAGCCGCAGGTCCCTTTGGTAATCCAATCACCTTATTTTTCGGAGGGGGCTCATAGCCACCACCCCCAAATTCGGCTTCATTATTAGCCCACGGACTTGTCGCGGCAACAAATGGTTTTTCGGATTTATCATTACCTGAATTGCTGTAGCCGTATGCTTCACCTGAGTTCGCAGTCCGCGGATCGGGTCTTCGTAGATTTCCAGATCTTAACCTATCTTTCGCGCTCATTGGCTGCCCAGTGGAAGTTCCAGGAGGCGTATAGGCCTGCCTATTTCCTCGTAACCCAGTATTCGTAGTCTGATAACTTCCTGCCATTTTACTCGGTAGTGGTCTACTTTGCACTTGTTGAGCTTCTGCGCTATATCCCGCTCCATCATAAGGGCTGTGCCTTCCATTTGACGAAGATCCTTGTCCTAACCGTGCTTGTATCCTCCCTTGTCTAGAATTTGATGCTTCTTGGGGAGGGTTTGCTGGTTCACTTGAGCTCCCGAATAAAGAAGCGAATGAGCTGGTTACCGCAGGCTGTGTTCCGACATTTCCATATTTTGACCCAACCGTTGACTGTGAATACGTGGGCTGGGCGACGGCAGGTGGAGGGGCTCTTGGATCGGGAGGCAGCCAGGATGGAAAAGGACGACCTTTTTCTGTGTAGTATGTCCTCAAAACTCGACAGAGATGTGTATCGTCTTCAGTATCACCATCATTCTCTCCTGAGAGTAAATTTTGTCGAATAGATGCAACGCGAGAGGTGGTAGTCGTTACCAGCGTAGACCAGTAGGATGACATCGCAATCCAGGCGAGCCGCTTAATTTCGAGGACGTTAGCTGATTGTGACGCTCACTGGAATTCTGGCAGCCACTAAACAGTAGTCGTGAGCCCCTGTTCTTTTGGGGGTTGGTCAAGTCGATAAAACTGTGGTGTTGTGAAATTGATGTTATGGCCTCACCATGCTAAACACCGAAACATCTTTGCGTTTGGAATCTGCCCCTGGATTACTGCTTTGAGAGGGTCGGATGGCGTAGTGATCCGTCGTCCGTGATATCCTAGGGAGCCCTAGGAATACCTCAAACGCTTTACCTACTTGAGATGCACGTAGTAATGGTACTAGTACAGATTTGTGACGCAATTGGACTAGTGCAAGCTATCTTTATCAAAGATAATTCCTCACCGTGTTATACAGTCGTCCCTCTCTAGCTCGATAGTGGGTCCCGGTATAAGTGTTGAAAATATTCATTGAAATTCAACCATTTACATTTGCAATACCTACCCCTGCACGCAAAATGACCTGTAAGGGTAAGTGTTGCAAATGTTAATGGTTGAATCTCAATGAACATTTTCAACACTTATACCGGGACCCACTATCGAGTTAGAGAGGGACGACTGTATCTCCTAGAATTCAAGTGTTCACATGATCATAAGTTCCACACCAGTATTGCTAAGCCTATCCCTACGACTCGCGCGAATTCGCTACTTATCGAATCTCTATTAAACAATCCACTTACCGTAAAAATATTCAGATAAAGTTATGCGTACATCCTGTTCTTTCCCTTTTTACCCTAACGGGACATATGTTTGTGACCATCCACAAACATTTTAAATTACTCAAAATTATGCGATTAATTCTCTTATCATGCCAATGCCAACTCCCGTTTTGATGCTTCATGTTCCTCTTCGTATTCAATTTCCATTCGAGGAAACTTTTTCGGGATCGATTTAGTAGATGGAGGCGCTCTTTTCCTCTTTTTCTTTGTCTTATCCAGTCCTGAATCTTCATCTTCATCTTCACTGCCACTATCGCTGCTGCTTTCATTGGTTTCTCCTTCACTAATTTCAGCCTCGCCTTCCGATCCAAGCCATTCCTCAAAATCTTCCAATTCATCTTCATCTTCACCAGGGTCACTGACATATTCGATGACACCAACACCATCTTCATCCTCATATTCTTCCTCGCCTTCATCAAGCCCATCTTCATCAATACCTTCGTCCATGTCCATGTCTCGAGTTCCATCACCAGCTCTCTCTAGTCCTTTCAGGACCTTCTTCCATATTGTTTCGCTAACGTTTAATGGTTGATCACCATAAGCACCACTTCTCAACCTCTCAATCAGCTCTCTCTCAATAGCTCTCTCAACTTTGGCAGCAGCTTCAGCCTTTCTCTCTCTAGTTTCTTCTCTCCTTCTGATTTTAGGCGCAAACTTTGGAACGAGCTTCTCGCCCAATCTTTCATCCTCTTTTGCTAATCTCCTCATTCGAATCCCAACTTGTGTTAAGCGAGTAAGTCTTTGTTTGCATTTGTGAATGAGAAATTTTGGCCAATATATAAGCCTTTCATCAAGTTGCGTCAGAGCCTTTGAGTAGTTTTGGGAAAGCTTGATTCGTTCCCACAATTTTGCAGGAGTGTGCGCGCGCTCAATAGTTTTCATGTAGAGGTAAAGAACCCCAGTATCTGGGTTTGCACGAACTGTGGCATACCGTGAATTTGCTAAAGGACATGACTGGCGATTACAGAGACCAGTGACGTTGTATTCGTTGCGGCAGAAGTTCTTCTCTTTTGTAGTCCTGCTTTGTTAGTCAGGAAGGCTTGATCAGGAAAGACTTTTGTACTTAAGCTTAAATGAACAGAACTGCTGGTTTATGACCTGCCAGACTATCTCATCGGATGACATTGTGGTTTAAATCAGCAATTGAGTATTATCACTTGTAATGTCAGAAAATTTGATAATTACTTTACTCGGTTGTACTTTATTCCGAGACAAAATCACATGATTTGATCCAGCTAGAATTCCTTGTCTATGCCTTGAGTAGTGAGTTCATGTGTGGACGGATATTTAAAATAAAAGAACTAGTTTACACGTTCATTCAGATCCTCAATCTGAAGTCCAAATTCTTGATGTAGGCTGTGCAAAAACGTCATGCCTAGATACTTGTTTGTTTGCGTTCTATTTAAAGTCCCAGGGCAAGCCCTTCGTATCCTAAGATTCGAGAGTGGTGGACCCGGTGAGGATCACCTCTGAGCCCTGCCTACTTCGTTTACGCAGCGTCAACTGCTGCAGAAATGTAGAAGTTTCAAATACAAATACAAAATTTCGAAGAAATGACTGCTACACGCCATCTTTGAACATAGAAGATACATATATTGGTCCAGAATTCGAACGCCTAGGGAATTAGAGTCGATTACGTTTACGTGTTAGTGATAGCAAATGCTGATACGAATTGTGCCGCACAGAAATACTATTGCGCGGGTTAGATGGTGGAGTGGTACTCCATTCGGGCCGCTCTCTCAAGTAGAGTCTGGGTAGCCGAGGCATATGCCCCACTTGAGACAGGAGAAAGCTGGTTAGAATCCGGCAAGGCCCGCACACCGCATTTCTCGCCTGGCTACACATGTAACGATGATGAAGTTTTGCTGGATAGTCGTAGGTGGCTGATATGCGTTTCTGCGGCAGACATAAACGGTTGAGGGTTGAAAGGGCTTTAAGGCGCCTGACTTAGAGTTATGTCTTCAAATGATATTCAGGCGTGAGTGCCTCTCACATCAAGTTGAGTCATCGCTCCATGTACCGTACCAGTGTCATTCGTGTCATAGCCTAAAGGCTGCATCCACAAGAATGAATTTAAAATAAAAGGGCTCCGGATACAGTAGACGCCGTTTAAACCGATTGTGGATCCGGTGTAGTTATTGTTAAGATGTATTAAAATATTGCAAATACAAACGATAAAACTTGAATGATTTTTGTCAATAGTTCTACCGGGCCCACTGTCGTCTTATACAGCATCTACTTTAATAATCCCAGAGGGGCTGTTTATTTTGTGATCAATGGATGCACTAGTAGATGCCAAAGTAGCCTGAGGCTTCAAAGAAGAACCAGCTTCTGGATTACACACGTAGTTACACCGCAATCAACCCAAGCATTTATTTTCGAAGCTAACCATATATCATGGCGAGCCCAACCTCACCACCACCTTATCTCTATAAAATCCTCCCTCCTTCACACACCCCTTCCTCACCTCTTCCCGAAGCCTTACCGTTACTAGAGCTCGATGCTCAGGATGGATTCATGCACCTATCCACCTCGCGTCAGCTCATCCAGACCTTGAATACCTTCTTTCACACCACAACCTTTGTCTTTGTTCTTCGAGTCCCGTATGAACGTGTTGCGAAGTTCGTCAAGTGGGAGGATGCGGAGGGGAACTCACCGCCAGAATCAGGAGAACCGTGGGACAGCCTAACCAACCCCCGCTACTTCCCACATGTGTATGACAATGACATCAATGGGGTTGGTGAAAAGGGCCTTAAACTTGGGCGGGACGAGGTCGATCAGGTTAAGAAGTGGACTAGGGATGGAATTGACTGGTCTCTGAGCAATTGGCCTTTCTCTGAGGATACACCGTCACCGCCATGAACGAGATTTCGTTCGTTGTGTTGAATCGATGGCAATTCATCTCAAGAATTGTTCATCAGATTCTTGGGTCTGAGTAGGTTATGGCGTGGAGAGAAGAAAAACAGATGAGCATTGAGAGGAAAGGCACAATCGATCAGTCACCATCTCGACCCTCCCAAACCAATGGTATTAAGATTCCCAATGTGTTTTGAAAGCTAGATTCTTGGCAGCCTTCTTTACGTATGACAAGGATTTTTTTGATAAATCAGTACTTGATTTTACTCGGCTTTCTTCTTGACATCTCCAAAGTATTACCATTAAATTATCTACGGACTGTGAAGCGTTTAGATCGTATCTGCCGACGTTTTTCATCGTCCTTGACCTGCATATCAATTTGCACCAGTCCTTCGGTCTGCATCTTGAGAACGTAGCTGAGCTTTGCCAATTAAAGCTCTGCTGTTTAATGATGATGAGTAGATGATCGCTTATCAATTGTTTAACCATCAGTAGACAAGATTATGAAGGCAAGAGGGAGTCTACGTAAAGTAGATGACTCAATACTCTTTGCAAATAAGTAGAAATTTCGACCGACAGGTCAAATTTTTTGGCTCGTTCTTTTGATAGCATTGCTAAATTCCAGGATAACTTTTCCATGCCAATTCGGAAACTCATTTAAGCTCCTCACCAATGACTAATTTTACTTCATAATGAACGTGCTTACAGAAAATCAAATTTACAGATTTTCAGTGACATCGAATCCTAATGCAACGACTATGCAAACTATAATTCATCGTGTTTTTCTTCAGGATTATCCTTAGGAACCCAAGGTTCACCACGAAGGTTCGGCATTCCCATAATCTTTACGACTAAACTAGTCCAACCAGTAAAATGCTGCGTCCGCTGACCCTTCCCCGTCTCAGGATTATACTGCTCCCAGGCGAAGCCAGTCTTGACCCAGTCATCATAGACCGTTTTCACTAAATTAAATCGTAGCTCACTATAGAGAATAGCGCACCTTTCTTTGTTAGGACCTGGAATCTGTGCATATTTCTAGAATCGTTATAGTCAGTAACCACATGGTTCAATTTCTAGGGGGCCTACAAAAAGTTGCGAGGTAATTAGGTAGTTGATATTCAACCAAATAGGCCCGCGCCAATAATTTTCGCCAGTCCCGTAGAATTCAGACTTTTTGCTAAGACTCCGGATACCAAATTCGCTCCATAACTCTTCTTTATCTCCGATCAGGTCCAGGATATGGCTCAATTTTTCACTCTTGACATCGATTAATCCAGTCAGAAATGGAAATATGGATACATAACCCTTGTGACAAACAAGTGCATTTTCTTCAAAAACATCAATAGTAGCATCGCAATAGCATTTATTCTCCTCTGACCAATGTAGTTCATCAATATTGCGAAGGATGGCTGTGTCTATCTTACTCAATTCAGCGACGTCTTCTTGATAATCGAGGAATGAAGCGAGATTTTTGAGAGACTTAGTCATCATTCCTATCCATGATATCAAGTCAATGTGAAGTTCACCGGGGTGTGGCGGTTGAGGACGGGGATAATCATCAAGACCACTAGTAAGTATATGTTGTTCACTTCGTCCTCGCCAGCGGTAGGCTTCTTTAGAGAAAGCTGTTCGATCATATGAGATAATGTCTCCGGCTTGGGTTTTTCGATACCAATCATAGTGTTTTTTAAGTTTTGGGTATAGCTCCTGTAAATATTTCAAGGCTAAATTAGGATTTTGGAGATAAACCGAGTTTCTCTTCAGAATAGCTTTGTCTTTCTCCGACAACCTATCATCATCTAAAGCGCGCAGCCTCGCAACCGTCGCGTCGATTATGAAAAATAGTGTTGGCGGATTTGCATAGTGTGGATATTGAACCTGAAATTCAGGAGGAACTTTGCTCCAGGCCTCAGCCCCGAGGATTTGCTCACGACCGATCCATCCATCATCGTCCATGAGGTTGAACCAACTTTTGACAATTTCAAACACAAGGTCCAAGTCCCAGTCTACGATAGGCATAAGGTGAAACCCCTCATCCCAGAGAAAGCCTCGAGGAAAAAATGATCTGGATGGCACTGTTGTGAAAAGCTCTGATGGACCCTCAAGCCTCTCCTGTTTTCGAGCTCTTGCTGCAGCGGTTTCCTCCCAGAACCCTTCATTCTCCTCATCGTATTCTGGTGCATAAGATCTATCGACCACAGAATCTCCATAAAAGTATCCCAGGCCACCAAGTAAATTTGAAAACATATTGGCAGAAAATTTCTGAAACGCATCTGAAGTAAAAGGGGGCAGAGGCGCAAAAATTTCACCGAATTTCTTCCAAAAATCTTGGGATGTCTTTTGTTTCAAACTGGAGATTTCTGAGCTTGTAAGCTTTTTCATAGAGCCGCTCTGAAAGAATACATCGAACTCAAAATCACCCTCAAATACTTTTTGGATTAAATGTTGGTTTCCAACCCCTGGGTTGTGACGGAGTATATAGATTTGTGCTGGAGGTGGAAGATTATCCTGACCGTATTTCTCAATATAATTGTCGATTCGCTCTTTCAATGCCTTGAACATCGTTACCTTAGTTTGCCAGATTTCCTGTTCAGGTACATCAATGGAATTCACAATAGTCCTATCTAGAGGATTTGAATTGTATGCATCATGCTCGGGCTTTGGATGATTGCCAGTACCCTTGGAAACTATGAACTTATACTCTCCTAGACCCGGAGAGTTTCCAAGAAGTATAACATCGCCCTCAAATCCTTTAGGATCACCACTATCAGCCACCTTCAGACTCCCCAAGCCATCGAGCGAAGCATAGAATATGATGGTCGTTCTGCTCGACTGGGGATATTCTTTTCGGATTTTTCCTCGAATTCGTGACACCCAACTTCCTCCATGACTCCCGCCAGGTATCTTTAGAAAATTGATTGAAATATCGATGTGATTCCCCTCGTCGTAGATATTCTGAATACCACCAGTCCGAATGTCAAACTCGTCCCAGCCGTACCCCCGTATATCCTCTGTCTGCTCGCATGTGTGTCGAAAGCCTAGATCCAATCAGCTATTTGGTAGGCCACTATTTCCAGCCACGTACGGTCCTGAAGAGAAGCATAATCATCAACACGCGTCCACATCAGCCCCGTCAAGAGGCTCTTCGGAATGCGAGGCTTAACACCATAGTACAGGTTTGGTCTATACGGGCCCCACAAAAGAGATTCGTTTGCGTTGCGCTCAACTTCAGTAAAAATTGAACTCTCTGGGTCATCTGCGACCACAGTATTCAGGGCTACTCCCACGGCCAGAGCCGAGGCGATGAGATTGATTAGCATGAGGGGGTTTCTATGTTTTCAAGCTGGGTATCTACACAATTAACATTAGAGCTTGATGTTCGCGAACAATATGGCGACATAGTCTACAGTGTTCTACTCGTTCCGGACATTTGCGAGCCGATCACTTTGCGATAGACTTAACAGCCTTGTCCGAATGGGTACATCCTTCTTAGAATCTGCTCCTTGATCCCGGTTTGGTATAAGGTCAACAGAGCTGGAAGGGGTGAATTGGAAAGGTATCCACAGTGACACGTTCTCTGAAAAAAGCCTCAGTTCAATATAAATATTAATAGCGTAACAAAGATCCTCCTCTTAACAATAAAGCAAACATCAGAAACACAGTATTTCTTTTCTGAGTTTCGGAAACCCAAACAGTTCACACTCACTTGGCTCAAAGATATAAATTTGAAAAGCTTGTAAGGATCAAGTATTACAAAACGCAATCTTTCCAGATCGCTCATTCTACAACAGCCATAACTTATATTCAATATTAATGGGCAAACATATAATTCTAGTTCCCGTACGACTCCAGTCAAGTCCTCGTTGCGAGGATGTATACGGTTCCATAATCAAACAATGATATTTTGGTGATATTTGTGTGACAATGTGTATTATAAAATAATTTTTTTTCACCAGTTTTTGATTACATAATCCAATTATCAAGGGTTGTTTGTCTCTGTCTTTCTTCCTCCCTTTCAATTCCTCTTGTTAGTTTAGATGCGTTTTTAATTCCTTAGATTATATGATGAGTGATTTTTATGCTTCTCTAGATATTTTACTAATGTATGTAGTGTCACACATGCACTTTTTGAAGTTCAACTGTAAGTGTCTAATTCCTCTTCCTCAGGTTCAGATTCACGGCTTTCCATCCCCAAATACTTCCTTTAAAACTTCTTGAAAGATAGCTTCTTCGACTTCCCGTAAAGGCTTGATTGGTTGATTGAATTCATGACGTATCAGGCACAAGCCCTGCACCCAAGAGGCGTGATACGGGTAGACGATTCCTAAAGACTCCAAACTACCTAGGTCCCTGACTATTACAAGCCAGTATTTGCTAAAAAAAAGTCAAAGGTACAATGCCCTGCATCTCCCCTTTCCTCTCCGCCGCGAACGTCCACGCAACAAAAGGGATTTCCCAACAGTACCCCAGCTCGCGCCGAGTACCGTCGTCGCGACCGAAGCCGCATGTCTAGCCTCCAAAAAGGAAGCGCAGCCAGTTTACAAAGTTTTGGCAGCACTTAACCGAACCGAAAACCTCGGCGCACACAACACTTCCAAAGTCAAAAATTCCATCGTCAAATTCAGACATCCTTCCTCCAAAACCATCAGTTCCCTTTCCCTTGCCCTACTCCCTATCCCTCAGTATCTCATAAATTCCCTCCGTAACCTGGCCTTCCAAATTCATTACAACCTCTCCATCTTTGTGCCCTCCGACCTTCTTCCTCCGTCGGGTATTCGTATCATCGTGGGTTTGTAGATGGAGGCGCGCCGAATCAACGCAAAAGTTCGTGATAGACCGGTCGTCAAAGTTATCGGTGGGGTTTGTATTTCGATACTTCGGGAGGTGGAAGGAGGCGGATTGATAAAAGCGGTCTCTTTGGATTGGATCTACAGATGCTCCGGTGAACATCGACCGAGGGAGATGAGGTGTATGCGTTGGTTGCAATCCGATTGCGACTCTTCTTAGCTATTTCAGATATGCAGCGAGCATACTGAGCGAATACAGCCGGTACCGCGTGAAGGTGAAGAGTTCGTCTTTGCCAGCCCCGTAAAGGCTTCATGCTGCTGCTGATTTTCACCTGATCTTGGGTCCTGCCAGTGAACTTAGCCTGATCATCCAGTTCGGAAATGCTTCATGAAGAGATAGTAACGGGGAAACTTTGGCTTTGACTTTAGGGTGATTTCTTCACTTCTCTACCTCTACAGATCTACCCTTCCCTTCCCTACATTGTATGGATTTATTTGCGGAACCCCTATTTATAAATATCTAGGCTGCTGATTAGTTCAATGGGCGCTCGGTCTGTCGTCTGGATGGACGGGAGGATCTGGGCGATGTCAGTTTATCTCAACGCTAAAAAATCGGCAGAACACGGACAGAACAAGGACGCTCTTATTGGCTGATATGGGAGATAAGTGGCACGTGCACCTAACTAAGACCATTGGACTAAATATGGATCCATTGTTAAAATTATAGGGCGCTGATTGGCCCACAGGTGCACGCCTGCGTCATGTCGCCACATCAGGTAATTTCTGGGGACGATGGAAAAAGCCATGGCACGCTGATTGGGCGGGAGGGCGTCTTATTGTCTGAGTAAGCTATCAGGACTAAATGTGGATCAGTTGTTAAAATCATAGGACGCTGATTGGTCGCTGCCAGCGGAGGACGACCGTACCGTAAAGGAAAGTTTCCATCAGTCGCACTGTGCACTCTTCTTATCTTCAGTTAACATTCGACGTCAACCCAAAAAAGTTGCTCCAAATATACATGTTTACATATATTTAATCATCTTCAGGGAAAAAAACCACTACCAGGTACGTCTTTTCATTACGTGTTCACAACTGCCACTGATGTGTTTGTAGAATAGAAACCTGCAGCACACTCTCCGCATGAACGTCAATTCAATCAAATAATTTTAAAAGTAAGAAGTAGGACGTTGTTGACAAAAAATAACTAACACCAGGCACGTCTTTAAACTGTGGTATCAGACCTATCACTAACATGTTTGTGAAGTGAATGCATCAGAGGTACATTTCTGAATGACGCTGTTCCGAAGAAATTTTCGCCAAACGTTAGATTTCCGTCGGCGTGACAAAGAGCACATCTGTCAACAATTACTTCTGTAGATTTTTTGTGAGACCTCTCACTGAGCTTTTTTATGGAGCTACACCAGTCTTTAACTTTTCACATAGATCCTCTAGATTCATATTACTCTGTATGTAGGAGGAACCGACCCGTCGTGGATTTTTCCCTCAATCATTTCAGGCGTTATTACAGAAACTGTAATCAGCATCGGGTATGTCTGTAAATCGTGTTTTGAGACTTTTTACTGGCATTATTTGTGTAGAGGACCCGGGCCTTATCCAGGACGACGGGTGTATTCGACGCACCAGTACCTCGGCAGACTCGCAACGCTGAAGTTGCCGGTCTAACGGACGATACCCGACCTGCCAGGCATCTTTGGCGAACTATGGCTCAAATAGAAGCTGCCCAGGCTGCCGTTACTGCGGCCTATCGCCAACCCGTCATGATTCTACCTCAAAAACCTGTTGCCGATGTACCTCTCCCGCCAACGTTTCTGCCTCTACTTCCTCCATCCACTATCGATTCTGTTCCACAACAAATTGACAATGAACCTCTTGCGCTAAATGCTTTGCTTACTCTGCTCCGCCCCCAAAGTTTGTACTTCTTGCATCAGCGGTGCGAGTTCCCAACACATACAAGCCCGTCTTTCAAGCGGCTCCTTCACGATGTTGGTCGTAAGGAAATTGTTTGCCGGCAATGTCAGGCTCTCCAATTTGTTCAAGGAAAAGCCGCAAGTGGCGAGCTTTGCTACAAGAAAGGAAAAGTTTCTCCACTTCTCCTACAGCATCCGCCACTTATGTTGTCAGACCTTTTCACTGATCACGATCCACTTACGGCTAGCTTTCGGAACAATATCCGCAGTTATAACTCTGCCTTAGCATCAACATCTATCAACACCGGGAGAGAAGATCGAGTGGACCTGCGACGTGGGCTGACTACATTCACGGCTCACGGAGATTTGTATCACTTGCAAGGGCCATTGGTTCACGGCTTGCAAAATACCCCGGCATTCGCCCAGCTGTTCTTTGACGACCCAGAGTATGTGGCAGACTTACGTAGAGAACGTGATCCCCAACTCAACTCGAAGATTTTACGGGATCTCCACGCGATAATGATGGAAGTTAATCCGCCAATTCGGATCTACCAGACAGCACGCGAGCGCCTGCGGGTCCAAGAAGGCAACTTTCGGATTGTCTTAGATCCTCAAATGAACTTAATGTTCCAAACTGGAGCTGATCGTCGAGAAAACCTGCCAGTCACGGGCGAGGTGGCTGCAACCATTCTGAATTGATACGATAGAGCCAGCTATCGGGATGTGATTCTTGCGGTGCGTGAGCCAGGCCAAAATGGTCGAAAATTTCATCGAGTGCTTGTAAAAATTAGTGCATACATGCTGTTGCATTACGTACATTTGTTTCCGTACGGTGAGCAGGGGTGGCACTGGAACTCGGAACTGCTCAACGAACACCGCAGCCGGCAAAAGTTACGCCTCGAGCAGTAACTCCTCTACCGATTCCGGCTGCATCAACGGGTCGCTGAAGTCTCCCTTCTGTTTCTGGCCGCCCGGCTCTTCTAGCAATACGTCGTCGACACGTATGTCGCCTGTGAAACTATTCGCCTTGATTGGGTCCGGAACAACCAGCCGATGATTCGGGCCGCAGTGTATAACGGGCTCTCCGATGTCTTGATTCGTGCAGATCAATCGGAATTGAGCGGACGTGATGTTGGTCGCCGATGTGTCCTCCCGTCTCCCTTTGTCGGTGGTGATAGATTCATGCACCAGCTATTCCAGGACTCGATAGCGATTGTGCGTTTTTTTGGACGGCCTACGCTACTCATCACTTTCACGGCTAACCCAAATTGGCCGGAAATCAGGCAGGAGTTGACAGGGCCAGCACCCCATCGATTGTCCGGATTTGATTGCTCGCGTGTTTCGCCTGAAGGTCAAGCAGCTTATGTTGGACGTTCGACAAGGGATCTTCGGTAAGCATCAAGGGCATGTATACACGATCGAATACCAGAAGCGCGGCTTACCTCATCTGCATCTTTTGCTCTTTTTGAAAGATGCGAGGAGCTACCTTACCGCTGCTAAGGTGAACGAGATCGTCTGTGCTGAAATTCCTGATATGACTACGGATCCGTCGGGCAAGTTACGTGAGTTGGTACTGACTCACATGCTGCATGGACCCTGTGGGAGTGACTTCCCAAACTGCCCGTGCATGTTATGGAAAACCCCGGTAGTTCAATCATATGCCAGAAGCAGTTTCCCAAACCATTCGCCACCGAAACGATCACTACGGAAGACGGATATCCAGTCGACATGCGTCAAAACACTGGTACGTAGTTGTTTTTTGGACTCTCATTGAATTATGGCTAACCGATCTCCAAGGGAAATTCACTGTACAGAAGAATGGTCGGCCTATGGCAATGGATAATCGCTGGGCGGTACAATATGATCCGTATTTGCTCAAAAAGTACCAATTGCATATCAACATCGAGGTATGTGGATCAGTGCACACCGCAAAGTACATTCACAAGTACATTTACAAAGGTGCTGATCGGACAACCTTGGCGGTTACAAATACGGATGATGAAATCACCCGGTACCTCCAAGCCCGGTACGTGAGTCCACTGGAGGCTATCTGGCGACTGTTTGAGTTCACAACTCACCAGGAATTCCCGTCTGTCCAGCACTTGCAGGTGCATCTCCAGATTCAACAGACGGTGTACTTTGCGAACAAACTGACGGCTGAAAAACTAGCTGAAAAGATGGCATCTACCCGAACTACGCTTATGGGGTACTTCAAATTTAACACCGACAACTCTACAGCTGGAGACTGGTTATAGTCCGAGACGCCTGCTCATTGTGTTCAGAATGAGAAGTCAAAAGGATGGACCTTCCGGAAACGGGGTGAAAATCGGATTGGGCGCATGCACCACTGCAGTCCAGTTGCGGGTGAGAAATTTTACCTGCGGCTGCTACTCACAGTAGTACGAAAAGTCAAGTCTTTCGCCGAACTTTACGATTTCGAAGGTGTCACCCACGAGTTCTACCACGCAGTCTGCATTGCTCGCGGCTTGGCCCAGAATGACCAGGAGTGGTCCGGGTGTTTCGACGAAGCTGTAATATTCGCCACGGGTAATGGACTTCGAACGCTCTTCCTAACTGGCCTCTGACAACGGGAAATTGCGGATCCATTGGCTATCTGGGATAGGTATAAGCACCACTTATGCGACGACCTAGCGCACAAGCATCGTGGAGATTCAGGCTATCCGCTGGACCTAACTGATCCCCATTACGACTACGGACTTTTTCTTCTTGCGGCTGGACTTGCAGATCAGCAGCAGTCTCTGACAGATCACGGACTACCGATGAACATCTGGGATTGGAGTCGCAGTCATGTCGAGTGGTCTGCTACAGTGCAGAGGGAAGATCTGTGTGCTCGCGCGGAAGCTATGTGGGGTCAATTGAAGTCGACCAGCAAGCTGCATTCCTGCAGATCACAACAGCGATCAATACGGAACCACAGACGGCGCACTTTTACCTGCAAGGTCAGGGGGGTTCTGGGAAGACATTTCTTTACCAGACGATATGTTAATACTATCGTGGTCAAGGGAAGACTGTCCTCTGCGTGGCGTCGACGGGGATTGTGGCTCTGTTACTACCTGAAGGGCGCACCTCACACTCGCAATTTAAGATTCCGATCAAGTTAAATGAGGGTTCCATAAGCGGCATTGAAAAATAAAGTATGCTGGCTGCGCAACTCCGGAATCTTGATTTAATCATCTGGGATGAGGTGCCGATGCAGAATAAATACTGCTTCGAAGTGGCTCACCGACTGTTGGTGGATTCACGTGGCTCGACTAACGACATTTTGTTTGGCGGCGTCCCGGTCATTCTCGGCGGCGACTTCGCGCAGATCCTTCCTGCAGCGAGAAATGGGGACAGCATTCCCATCATATCGGCGTGTACTCAAAAGTCGTTTGGGAGCGGTTGAGACAGCTCAACCTTCGGGTAAATGTGAGAGTCCGGGAGGGGTTTCATGGCGCGGAATTTGTGGATTGGGTTGAGAACATTCCGTACTCCGAATCACAACGTCACGAAGTTTAGATTCCGAGTTACGTTCATTAGCCAACTGATGTTTCCAGCCTAATTGATCGTATCTATCCGCAAGATCTGATAATGCGAGCTGGGACGGATCTGACTGTATTTTGTGGTCGATTTTTACTGTCGACTCTAAACACGACGGTTGTCACAGATTAACTATATGAGGCAATGAGAACTTGTATGAGTAATGGTTGTTAATAATTCACTATGAAGAAGAAAAGCTAACTTAGGTTCCGAATAATCCTCCATATACAAGTTCTGTGTTTCCTTCCCATTGTTCAGCTTCGAACATCACCCGTGAGTAATTATTGAAAATCAAGGATACAAACTTATAATTAGTATCAGTCAGTTCAAGCCAAACCCTGATTACCTAGTCATGCTGTAGCCCTGATTATAGACCCTTGTACAATCTAGGACCCTTGCATAATGCAGTCGCTAATCTCTATTATTAGTGATCTTGCATTATGTACCCATGATCTGCATGATAGTACATGCCTGCGATAACCATCGTTGGATACAGGTTTACAATCGGCTAAACAGCCGTCACAACGGTAACGGAATTGAACGAGATGATTCAGGAACGACTTCCAGGTCAAATACGGGTGTATCAGTCAACAGACACTCATGTAATGGACGCCGACGTCGCCGAATCAGGTCTAGACGAGTTTCCCGCGGAAGTTTTGCGAAACATTGACCTCCCATCACTACCGCCGTCTCAGTTGTCTCTCAAGATTGGCGCACCTATCACAGTCTTACGGAATCTTGCATCAGCTGAAGGGCTGTGCAATGGAACCCGCATGGTTGTGACCAAACTTCGAACGCACTGCATCGAGGCACGAATTATTGGCGGCGACAGGGGTGGTCAAAAATGCGTACTTCCCCGTATCGAGCTGACCTCCAACGACCACAGTTTGGGAATAAAGCTTAAGCGAAAACAATTTCCGGTCCAGTTGTGCTTTGCGATGACCATTATCAAATTACAGGGTCAGTCGTTTCACACTGTATGCCTGGATTTGCGGATGCCAGTTTTTACCCACGGTCAACTCTACGTTAGTATACCGCGAACTTCCCGCATCGAAGGCCTGAGTGTTCTGTTACCTGCCGAAAACGGAGGCCGTACCCCGAACGTCATCTACTCGGATGTCTTGACGGATATCCGTTAGCATAAGATTCGTTCATTCCGTTTCCAGTGAGTTTGCCAATTATCAGAAAGTCATTTTTTGAGATCTATTACTAACATGATTCAAGAGGCCCTCCCAGACCCGTCTCACCCACCGGATACCATCCCGAAGTTCCCCGCCCGGACTGAATTTGGTTTTCATGAGGGAATATAACCGAAATCAGGTACGTCTGTAAACTGTGCCTAGAGAATTTTACCTAACATGTTTTAAGTCGGAGATATCGACCCTCAGACCCCGAATAGAAACCGCCGCGAAGATTATTCCTCGACATGTATGATTCATAATCCTTCTTTACAGAATATATAACCTACATATGGTACGTCGATAAATCATGATTTGATATCTGATATTGACGAGTTTTAGAGCAATCTTCCGGTCCTGCACCACAGCATACACTTCATAGAGCAGTTTTTATCTCGCCGCGACAGTATGTAGTTGTTTCCTGATCTGTGCATCAATTTTTGGAGTGGTTGGATACCCGTAGAAATCAGATTTTGTACGTCGAGTTTTAAATATATGCAGCATAATGAATTTCAGTTGGCATTAAAGTCTTTCATTTTATTCATATTGAATTAGCGATCATCCGTATTCTCATTTTGATTCTGTAATTTTTAGATTGAGAAAAATTCCCAAGTGTTAAGTCATTTCAAAAACACGATTATAGAAGGCAATTTGTGTAAGACAATTTCAAAATGATGACGTACTGTTTAAACGCCATTTAGCAGGGTAGAAACCTCAGCGTACTCATAAAATTTGTTCATCCTATCCCAGTGAGACATGACACAAACGTATATCTAGATAAGATATCACACACAAATGATCAAAATGATTTTGCCTTACAGAGATTCGAATAAACAGAAACAGTCCTGGAAAGTTTAAAATGACATCAAGGACGCCTACAATTTGTTTTTCAAAATTGCTGTTGACGTGTGTTTTAGGGAAATCAAGTCGTTTTAATACCAAAGGATATATCCCCGACAGATATTGCTCGAAAGAAATAAAAAGGCTGTCGTCACAGAAATAATACCGATGTTATGTGCGTCTGGATACTGCATGCTAGACCTGTTACAGATATGCCATCAGGACTTAAACCAGACATGGACCCTACTAATGAATATTCTATACACTCACTGCTCCACGGCTACGAAGGCGATTTGACAAATAATATCCATAATCAGTTTCGGCGTTAAGATATCTTTAATTGGTATCAATCATGGCCATAACAGCATTTTGATAACTATCATTAACGTCTTTATAGGATTAGATCTTGACAAATCGTCAGAATATATCATTTTCAGCACACATGTACCCCGGGACACGCAAGGGCATTGTTACTGGCACGGATGATCTCTGACATTATACACATACACTGCATAACAAGCACAAATATATGATGCCCCTGCTGCAACTGCAGCGACCAACCCCCAACCCGTAGTAGGTCCCATTCAACTACCAGTTGCAACCAATGCACTTGCACACTTGATTATATCGCCACCTTCGACATCTCTAGTACCCATACATTTAACATCTATACTTAACTGGATATAACCTTAACTCCTCACATAACTACTTACGAATCTACAGAAATCTTTCCATTAACATTATATGACCCGGGTAGATTACACGCCCTTTGTTATCATTGACTCGGATAGTGCCATACTCATCTCCAACTCAACTATCCCATATAGAACCCCCACAACTCTTTTGATCTATGATGTCTACACCTATCGGAACGCTATTTATCACATGCAGACCATGATCTTCTTTTAACTTCATGTAACGATACCTCTCACTTCGTATGCCTTCATCCATATCCACCGTAATTAAGCACCAGCATGAAAGCAGCCCTGAGACTCCCTCCGAAGCAACTCGAGGAACCCTGCCCCGGAGCGAAGCGCAGGGCTGCAGGGCAAGGACCTAGTGAGATACAAGTGAAAATTATACGAACAACGAAGGATCTCGTAGTTCAGTTGGTGACGAGGCTTGGAGCACAAACTAACCTGACTGGTTTAAAATATTATGTCAGCGTAATTTGTTCCAAAAATTAACAAGGGTAGGCCATAAGAT
Source organism: Podosphaera xanthii (assembly GCA_028751805.1). Classification (NCBI taxonomy): domain Eukaryota; kingdom Fungi; phylum Ascomycota; class Leotiomycetes; order Helotiales; family Erysiphaceae; genus Podosphaera; species Podosphaera xanthii. The sequence goes on along the minus strand of JAPWIX010000030.1, from coordinate 325,528 downwards.
CAGCATTTACAAGGATATACTCTTAATTCCTAGGCCGGATTAGAGTTTTGGCATGGGTCTTTCGCTAATGACTCCAAAATGGGTTAGCATATCTCTTTTTACCCTGCCGAAAGTCTATAATCCCATATAAATTTGTATGAAACTACAGTGTCTCAACCCTAAAGATTGGGGGACAAAGACGGCGTTTCTACCTGTACGTGGTAACCCCTACAAACCTGGAGTTTATCTTCAGAGCCAACAGAAACATGCATTACTTGGTCACAGAGGAAGATCACCCAAATGAGTTTCCGGGGCGTACTGTTGAGATCAGACAAGGTCAGGCATGATGGAACCAGGCTGGCAGTGGCCATGTGACTAGCAAGGGTAGAGTGGCGCACGTGAGGACTATGTTTGCTCTGTTTGTTCTGTTTGCTCTGTTTGCTCTGTTTGCTTGGGTTGTCTTAGGGCTAGGGTTATTCGGTTAGTCCAGCTAGCCCACTGTGTAAATAGTAAGGGAATGTCATCCTCAAAGTGACACACTTTTCTACAATCATTTATACACCTTCATCAAGACATCCAGTTCTATAAACATCAATCTACTATCCGTAGTAATTCATCTAGCATACCTAGGCAAGTGCATGCACCCAATCAGACACCTCGTAAAACACGTACCCAGCTCCCGTTATGGTGGCGATGGATCAGACTAAGTCGGCCCTTTTTACTAAGATGAATTCTCACTATTTATAGATATTCTGACATTATACTGTCTCCCGAGGAAAGAGCACCGCTACCTGAGCGCTGGTAGTGTCGGTATGAGGAGGATATCTGGACTATGGGATATTAGGGAGATACAGATGGGGATACGCACCTCGTGTGGCTCTGGTGTCTAGGCCTCGCCTGGCTGGAGTTGCAGGTTTTTGGAGACTTTTTCCCGCTTACCGGTTTCCATGGCTGCTCTTTTTCAATTTTTTTTGAGCAGAAGGTTCCGTAGAAAAGGTGGTTGAATTCTACGGGTAATTACTGAGCTAAATGGCTACCCGTCATGGGTCAATGTATCAATGATCTTAGGTTCGAGGTAAAAGGGGATAGGAGCACTTTAAAAGGTGTGGCCTGGGTCAGAGAGGAGCCCTAGTATTATAATAGACTTGGACTCTACATAGCACGAATAAACACAACAACTACTACTACTACTACTGGTACTACTACTACTACCACCATTCTGCACTGAATACCATGGAAGCTTTTCTCCAAGCAGGGGTAGAACCCATTGTGTGGCCTCCCTTCTCTCCCGACTTAAACCCCATCGAGTCTGTATGGAAATCGATGGAGGATCAAATTCAAGCTCGATAATTGGAGTTTGATAGTTTAAGGCAAACATCTTAGTAGACGCTGAAAATAGCCAAAAGAGAATCCTGGGACTCAATCTCATCTGACAGACTCGGTCGACTTGTCGCCAGCACTCCTGCAAGATAGTACGTTGTCGCAGAAGCAGAAGAAAGTCTTAGAATTGATGTATTTTTGACGATTAACTTCGTCCTGTTTTTAAGTGTATGGTATCTCTGTTTAGTTGTAGATTTGAAAATTAATAAGAGAATTTCTAACACTATGTTTAACATATTTTGGGCGCCATGAAAAATTTCTTGCAATAGAACTTATGCAAGGTATATTGACCCGAATGCGGTAAAGTGTTTCCAGGATGTCTCGGCGAAGAGATATGATCGTTTCCTAATAAGCAAAAGATTTTCAAGAAAACCCACTTTAGTGCCTGTCGTTTGTGCAAACTAACAATCTTTAGGGTGGTAACACTGTACATGTATTATGCCTCTTGGTTAGATCCCACATTTCTCGAAGTTTCTCGAAGTTGCCATCAAACTCTATCGACGATCAGAGAAAGATCCAGAAAATTCCATCACCTTCTCTGTGCATTATAGAAGGTTCCATAGTTTTCTGGACGATGCTTAGAGCGTCCGCACACTCGCTGCCTGTCCCTGCGCCTCAAGTTCCATGATGCCAGATTACCCGATGGCAGATCGGATCCGGCGCTCAGCTGGATCAACTCTCGAGGCTCAATCCTCATGACGAATATCAAGACACGAAATGTGGACTTTGCAGGACATTTTTGTGTGAACGGTTCAAACCAGAGGAAGTAGTTCCAATTTTTATATTGATGTCATTCATGTGTGTGCGGTCTTGAGGCTATGACACTAGTGACACTGGTACGGTATTTGGAGCGATGGCTCAACTTGATATGAGGGTAACCCGTACCCGAATGCTATTTGAAGAAATCACTCGAGGTCAGGCACCTCAGAGCTCTTTCTACGCTCAACTGTCAATATCTAACGTAGGAACGCATTTCAGTCACCTTTGGATATCCGGCATACCTCCGTCATCGCCACATAAATGACCAAGTGTTATGATATCGTTTTCCGATGTCACTTAATGTCCGTGCACCATGAGGTACATATACTAGCTTAGAGCATAAGCTCCGACTTGTATAATGTGTATAAATAAATAAGTACATGAGTGCATAAATGCATATAGCTGGAATAGAACTGAAATGAAGGACTACTCTAGAATGTTCTAGAAGGAGGGAAGAAGATTCCAGTATATGTGAACACATGTATTTAAAGATCTATCTATGCCGGGTAGTTAGGCAACTTAAGTGTGTGTTATCAATCATTCTCATATTTACCGTGAATTCTATTACTCACTTCGTCATCGTGTCTACGTCCTCTATCCCTGGTAATAGACATCCTGCTCATCCTCATAACCTACTTTCAAGAGACCAAGCGTGACATGTGAAGGGTCTGAATACAGTCGTCCTTCTCTAACTCGATAGTGGGTCCCGGTATAAGTGTTGAAAATATTCATTGTAACTTGGACTTTTATATTTGCAACACTTACCCTTACAGGTCATTTTGCGTGCAGGGGTAAGTATTGCAAATGTAAATGGTAAGATTTCTATGAATCTCTTCAGTAATTATACCGGGACCCACTATCGAGTTAGGGAGGGACGACTGTACAATGTTTCTGCTGGGTTGTACTCTGATACTACGGTATTAATCGTGTATAGGCGCTAAAATTCGACTTTTACAGGGTATATAGGCTTTTACTAACTTGAATTAGCATGACGATAAGTAGATCTCCCCACCTAAACTTTAAATTTGTATGGCAAAAATTTCACAACGAAATATTCGTTGGTTTTGCTTTTTTGGTCCATTATAGCCCTCTATTCACTTTTTAATTCATTAATACATTTCATAAATAAATTATACTTCTATCTAGCTAATAATTTACATATCCGCCTTCAGCTTCGTAAACGGCTCTGATTCTTCGGGGCATCGAATCTATCAGTTTCTCCAAGTCATCCCCATTAAACCCCAGATCCCACGCCTCGTTCACTATTTGACGAAGATGCCCTTGACTCCGCTGCCCCCTTGATCCAACGCTGGATAAAGACGCTCCATGTACGCTTTCATATAACTCCACAAAGTTTCTATCGGATTTAAATCAGGAGAATATGGCGGCCACTACATTAGAGAAATATTCCTCCTTTCAAACTCACGCATAGTTTGCCTCGACTTGTGAGGAAGGGCGTTGTCCTGCATCACATCTAGTCCTGGTTCCCGAAAGACCGCACTCTCTATGAGAGGCACTATCCTCTCGCAGTAACTGGCCGCAGTGATATGGCCCCACTCCTTCTCCCAAATCAGGCAAGGCCCCTTCTGTCGTCCAAAGAAAGATCCCCAGAACATCCACCCAACTCTCCTCCGCGTCTTGGCTAGGACACAGGTATCTTCGTACTCTTCCCCAATCTTTGACTTAAACTTAGCTCAAGGGAACTCTTAATCTTAGGAGCCTTTAAGGGACTACTGACCTTTCTTGTGACCCAACGATCACTTTGCCGACCATTCATAGCCCAAGTCTCGTCGGACCAGAGGACTCTCATCCAATGTTCCTTCCGCCAGTGGAGATGTATTCTGGCAAACTCATATCTCTTCAGTTTGTTGACTGAAGAGATAGGAGGTTTTAATCGTGCAATCCTGCGTGCATATCCCCTCTTTGCCAGTTCACGTCGGATCACATTCTCGCTCACACCAAAGTGCCGAAATATAAAATGTGCAAGTTGGAAAAATGACATCCGACGATTTTCCGATGATAAACAGACGAAAAATTCTATTTCATCGACCTGGGAACTACTTAGAATAGGTGGCCTACCACTGGAGTACTGAGGCTCGGTATTTTCAACGCTCATGGTGTATTGTACCTGTCGCCATGTAATCCCAAGGCGTTGAGAGATTTTGACGTAACTGTGTCCCTCACTGGCCAAGGTTCTAACCTGCACATGTTACTCTCTTAACCTTATCAATTTGTAGATTTCAGACTTACTTGAATACGTTGAGTTTGTGTTAGGCGTTTTGCATAAGTAGGAGATGCTGATGATGGAGAAGGTTGTTGAGGTGATCCATCTTTGCGGCAATCTAGTACAGTAAATTAAAATCTTCTAAAGTAGTTGACTTAAGGTTCAGATGCACTCACATGAAGTAAAAATTAGATAGATGAATGAAATAAAAGTATGCCGTTGAGCAAAATAATAGTAAATAGCTGACAATGATTTAAACGAAACGACCTCAGGTGTGCGCGAGTGAAGAAAGGTGCAGGCATGAAGGTGGGCGTTGGACTTCATATACAGATGCATATCTCTTATGCCTTAGGCCATAAGATTTTAAAATTTGAAGCTAACAGGGATACTGTGGATCTATCGTGAGGTAACCTGGAATATCACCACTTTATCTCCACTTTATCCCCGCTTTAACCCCTGTACCCTATAAGAAGCGGATCAACGAACAATACCCTATCATGAGAGTATCTGTTCATCGAATACTTGACTTGACGTCTAGAAAGAAGGTTTACAGCTATTTATCACGTCGCTATTGCTCGTTCTTACTCGACCCGAGTCGTTTGGATTTATTTGACGCCGAGGTCTAAGAATGATATTCAGCATATCTCAAGCTACAATGAGCGTCGAAGAGATCGTGCATCTGATTGAGAAGTCAGGTCTCTGAAGAAATGCAGCTGCCGTCAGCTTGATATTAAATTTAGGTGTTTTTTCCCCAAATTAATTTAGGGTCATAATAGTTATGTATGAGACTTCGTTTTTCCTCTAACTTATCCTTTTTGAGTCTATGACTATTGTAGGATGTGAAAGAGACGTCGATTACTCAACCGTCATTGAGGATTTTTTACCAAATTCACATAATAAAATTTATTTTAAGTATACTATAACTGAAGGACCTGTAGAAAGGCTGTCAAAAAATCCGATGTGATGAGTGCATCCTTCATCTGATCTTAAGAAGCGTGATAAAGCCTACGCTTTCGTTCTGGAATGTACTCTGGTTCAAAAAACGGCCTAATTGATTATGCCGCGTTGCAGAACATTAAAATCTGAAATTCAATATTCGCTGCTGAGATTTATCGCCTCATCTGATTTGTGCAAATAAAACTCATCGGCTAGGACTTAGAGGACGGTTAAAGCCACCAACGCGGTTCATGTATTGTCGATACTCAGTCTTTTTCTCCTTCCTCACAGCGGAGATGTTATTGCCAGGAACTTTTTTCTGGTGAGTGGTGCTAAAGCCACCAAACCCCATGATGGCCTTCATCGCCGCTACGCCATCTTCCTCCTCCTCAATAAGAACTTCGTCCTCTTCATCTTCTCTCTCAGATTCCACAACTTTGTGTTTTAATGTTTTTTCACTGCTAGGTTTCTTCACTATACTATCGACATCCATTCGATCGGGTTCTTGGGTTGAGCCGACCTTGAAGCTCACTGGCGGCGCCAGAGTCAGTTCATCAATTTTTTCGGATTCTTTACTGCTTGATACTTTTTCTCGGTGATCACTGGATATTTGTTCGATTTTGGGGCTTTTGCTCTGAGAATCTCTTTGATTCTTATCTCGTCCACCTTGTAAATGTTAGCTCTGTTGATACAAAAGATAATCTGCTGTGTGCTCGCGCTTCTAAACATACTCTGGTGTCTTTTTCTCGAACGCGATCTCTCTCTGTGACTTTCTCGGGTTTCCTTTTGACTGTCTAGACACACATTAACATTGCCCATCACAGAGTATAGCTAGGAACTAGTGTAGGACTGACGTCTATCTCTGATTCTTCCTCTACTATCCCAGTCTTCCCGTCTTTTGTCTCGATATCTGTTATCCCTCTCGTCTCTGTACCTGGTATCTCTCTCATCCCTATCATCTTTCCAGCCGCGCCTGCCAGGCCTAGAGTCGCGAGAGCGACTTCTGTATCGCCTATCTCGTTCTCTATGGCGATCCTCGTTTCTACCACGGTGGGTATCGCGTTCCCGTGGGCTATTGATATGAGTTCGGGGCTCTTCTCGTGAGTATTTAGGATTCGGACGGCGAGACCGGTGATCTTCCATGTCTTGAACTGATAAAAGAGGCCAGTCTAACGTGAGAGCGGGTCATGTACAGATAATTAATCCAATCGAGATTTTTAATCAAATTACTATCGTCACCGTATTCATCTGAACCTAGAATTTTTAGAAGATGGACTATTTCTATCGGAGTTCTTAGCCTTGCAGGTCACCGACTTATTTCTCCCAGCCGGTTAAAGCAGGAAATCCAACTTTGGTGCGTGTTTTAGTTAATTCGAAACTACTACCGGGATGGTAAGGTTTGTATTTTTAATTTTGAGTGATTGATGACGAGTTTCCTAGTCGACCGGTGTAGAGTGATTTGTAATAGTACCGGTCAGCTTTTTACCAGCACTCTTGTTGAAGCTCCGTTCACTCAAACAGGAAATTACCTACCGGTAGTCGGGGGTTACGTCCTCCGTTTCAGGGATGTACATGTATACTCTATTACAGGGGTAAGAAGTGTAGCCCCACATTCTGTGTAATTTACATGGGCTATCCCTGACATTCCGACTTTAGCGCTACAAAAATGGCTAGACTAAGGCAATAAGGCAACCGAGGCATTCCTTCTTCCTTGAACCTTCTCTCTTATGTTCGATAGTTGCACAGCATCCTCGTTCCACACTAAATCGGTTGACACGACATATCGAATAACCTATATCCTCACGATAAACTGCGAAGAAAAATGAGCACCCCAGAATCTCCCACTACTCCAAGATCACGGAGCCAGCTTTCTAGGGATCAGCGAGTCCAGATATACACGTTACGTGGCCTTGGTTTTACTCATCTCGCCATCGGTAATCAACTCGGTATCACCGAAAGAAGGGTACAATATGCCCTTGCAAGGCAATGTCTGACGCCCAAAAAGCGAAATGGCCGACCCCACGCCTTGAACGCTCAGCAGGAAGTTGAGCTTGAAGAGTTTGTCACGTCTTCAAGTGAGGCCCGCCAGATGAGCCACCTGGAGCTTGCTGCTAAGTTTTCCCACTGGAATTGTGGCCAAATCGCAATCAAAAGTGCTCTTGGGAGAAGAGAGTTCAAGCGTTGCATTGCTCAAGCGAAGCCTACTCTAACGCCTGCACATATGAGGAAAAGATTAGAGTGGGCGGAAGAACACTCTTCTTGGACACCTGAACAGTGGTCCCAAATTCTTTGGTCTGATGAGACTTGGGTCACTGGTGAACGTCACACAAGAGTATGGGTTTCGAGGAAGGTGAGTCCAGATCTCAGCCATGTATCAACTGCATTAATCTAATTTTTTAGCCCGAGGAGACATATTATCACACTTGCCTGGTTCGAAAAGGTCCTCGAAAGCGTGGTTGGATGTTCTGGGGCTCCTTTTATGGGAACCAGAAGGGCCCTGCCCTCTTCTGGAGTAGGGATTGGGGGACTATAAAAGCGGAGAGTTACTGCCAGAGGATTGTTCCTTTAATCCATGCGGCAACACAACCAATTGACCCTCACGGCCCTCTTCTCTTTATGCAGGATGGTGCTCCTGCCCATTCTGCTCAACGTACGAAAAGAGTGCTGTCATCAAAGGGGGTAGATTTCATAGTCTGGCCGTCATATTCCCCAGACCTGAATCCAATTGAGTCAGTGTGGGATATGATGAAATCCCATATTGAAGAGCACCACCCAGAATTTAATTCTGGTAATCCATCTGAGGAAGTGCTCCGTAATGCAGTCCTAGAGGCATGGGAGTCAATTTCTCAGGAGCAACTGGCTACGCTTGTAGAGAGCATGCCAGAAAGGTGCCAGGCAGTCATCAGAGCAAGAGGAGGTTCGATTCCTTATTAATGATGCTTAATTATTGGTAAAAATGTATTTAATACTTGATAAGAGCTAGCACTTTTGAATAGAATATCATCATTTCAACGAGTTACAGGGATCTCCTACACTTCTTTTATCACGCAAAATTTCCCATACAAATAAGGTTCAGCTATTGTCGGATTTGGTATGGTCAAAATATTGCAGCCAATGGCATATTGTATAATCCCTGTCAGATCTTGGCATTCAGGGGTTTCCTTCACTGTTTACCCCTGCAATAGAGTACAGTAGAGCCTGTCAAAACCCATGGTGGATTATCGTTTTGATTTCTGTTAAGATTAATTTGATTGGTCGCATTTAATTTGCAACACTTATCCCGACATGCAATTTTGCATATATAGGTAAGTATTGCAAATACTAGGTCCTGGCCCTGCGGCCCTTCGCTTCGCTCCGGGGCAGGGTTCCTCGCGTTGCTTCGGAAGTGGGCGGCTGATTTGTTGACTTGTGATGCAGGTAGTTGGAGTTAGTCTGTTGAGGTTTACAGGTCTCTGTCATATGAAACGGAGGCAGGTAGATAAGTATTAGATATTACGAAAACCTTGCTTCGTATCAGACATGTCGGTTGATTGAAGTTGAGGGTGATGGAATGGTTCACGTAAAGTGGAGAGGCGATATTTGTTATGTTAAACTGCGTTGGTCGTCAATGTTCACAATCAATGAAAGGGAATTTTTCGCCTTTGGTAAAGTCAGATGAGAAGCGTGGTGTGTGTGGCTTCCATCTGGTACTTAGGAACGGCGTGTAAATATTCTGAGTCAAACCCGAACAAAAGTTGGTTTATACGCAGGATGGAGGATGGCAAAGGTTAATCTTGTGGACCCATTAGAGGACGTGTAGATTAGGGATGAGTTAGTTGTTCTCATCACTCATAGATGTCGATCGAATAGCATGGCTTCAGTTCATGTTTCACTTTCTTCGTGAGGGATGTTAGTTATTCTCAATAAAGGCATGAAGCAATTCATCATAAGGATGAATAAAAATCAATCTACGTGAAGCAGAACAAAGATAATAATTCCAAATTATGGATTACTTGATTCATATGAATAGGAAATGATGATTTTGCCTCTATCATAGTCAGATGAGAAGCGTGGATTTCTAACTTCTATCTGTTACTTGAAAAGAGACGTATATTTATATGGGCCAAGCTCAATGGGAGTTGGTGTTTTTGTATATGATGGCAAGACGTATGTTCTGCCTGAATCCAGGAGAGTTATTCGTCGGGAATGGTTAGTCTATTTCCTGAATAGAGATGTCAAGTGGAGTTGGTGACTACAGATCATTTTGCATGATGTGAGGGCCATGTGTCCTTTCCGAACAGGTATTATAAGGTACCCTTGTGAGGACTTTGTTCAGGCCCTCTGTATGGAATTTAGACCAAGAGTGTCTGTCGAGATGGAACACAGGTGAACAGCAGGATTAGTTGATCCCTAAGCAACATTATTTAACTCCTCAATGTTAATGGATCATGGTGACCGGTTAGGTCCAGTGCTTAACATGCATCAGCACTACTTGAATCTCGCACTGTTGACGTGAAATCCGAGACATATTCAAATCGTGAATAGTCTATGATTTCATGTCGATGTAGCAATAGTGGCAGAGCTTGTGCTATTGTGTATCCAACGCCGATGTTATGACGTAGCCATCTTAAATTAACTTGTGGCAGAAATTATTTGAATATAAATGTTCGTAGAACGTTTTATTAGGTGAAAATCTTAACGATAATGTTTTTTGAAGAACATTTTTCTTTCACTGCATGGTTTTATTTAGGCCCGATTGTGTGTCCTGTAGTGTACGTCTCAATTATTGAATGTAACTGCACGTAAAGCTGCGACGTGTAGTATAGGCATGCATGGTATAATTTTTAGTCTTTTCCGAAACTTGTTTTTTCCTTTAAAATCAATGTTTTTTTTCACAGCATTTGTGCGCTGTCTGTATAGCTTGGAGTTTCTTCTCTCGTCATGTCGTTGATAGATCTCAATTTTAATCTCATACACGTAGCCAGGGGAGCATATTTATTTTCAGCGTAGACAGAGGATAGGTAAATGAGGTCGTTTATAAAGATTAGAGTAATGTTGGTGTGTATGGTGAACTATCAATAAACTTGTTAGTTGAGTATTTAAATCGAGGAATAGACTTACCTGTCGATGGTTAAAGAATTGTGGTGAAATCGTTTGAGATCAAAAGTGTCTGTGAAATATGAAGAAGATGTTGGGAATGGCGGGATGATGAGAAATATTTATAGTTTGTGCGGGTGGGGACTTGCTAGCGTCAAAAATAAGCGATACGCAATCATTACATAAGAATTATCAAAAAGTTCAAAAAAAAAAAAGATTTTTAGAAAGTCGCGTGACCGTTTTGCTGAATAACATATTTTTTTATAAAAATAAAAAATGTTACATTTTCAGCAGTAACATGTGTGGAATATGCCTCACTAAGCGACAACAATTCAATACATCGCATTTTAATGACTTTGAACCACAAACTGATCCTTATGATTGCGCTGGCAGAATAGCGCAACTTTGACCTTGCCATCCAATTGTATGATAAAGATTTGTTTTGTTTTTCAAAGATATCCATATATTGGGTCATTGACTCGCGTTGTATTGAGCATTCAAAGTGTGGCTCTCGTAAGTACAATGACCACAAACTACGTGTTTCGAACGGCGGGCAAAATTAAGTATGATTGCAATAAGACTACTAATTATCGCATCTTATATATTTGTATCCGATTATCCAATACCTTATATTATTATCACGGCATGCGTCTATGTTGCGTGTCGAAGGTGAGAATTAATAAACCATTCTTAAAACACTCGATTCACAAACTGCCAATTTTAGTAGGTGTGGCGTAATGACGTCGCAATGGATATTCCCAAATCTACAGGTGTGATTCTATAGGACGCGTAGATGGATCCAGAAAGATGCATCCTTGTAAGTCAATCTGTCGGGATGACGGATTAATAATGAAGGAACCATGTTCATATCGCCGCTATAACCCTCAAGCTTATTGTAGCAAGGGTGTAAAACCACGCTTGATTTCCCGGGGTCTCTTTAGCATCAATGCATGTTATATAAGAAGTTGTTGTACGTGAATGGCTCCACAATATAGTATCCCTGTGGATGAATTCCGACCATGCAAGCCCTGATTACTATCAGCATGGGGCGGAACTCAGCTTGAACTTGATGCATCGCGCTTCATCATGCAGTGTGGTGGAATATGGTGATTGACGAACTGCCGCGTTGGTGGATCCTTAACCATTTATTCCTGTGATAGCATTCCGGTAATTAAAGCCCTGCTTACTATTCGCAAGGGGCGGAACTCGCTCCAATATCCTTGTTGCGCATATTTCATCCTCTTCGCCTTATACTCTACTGGTCGACCTCCGCATTAACGACTTCGCATTAAATTATCCCTACAGTTGTCTCCTGCACCTGCACACATGATATCGACAGGACGTCGAGACAAACCATCCCGCAACCATGTTAAAACTCCTGTGAGTTTCAAATGTACGATGGGCGATTGCATTCTGAATAGCAGCAGTAATGCGAATTACCTTTTCGGGTATAGAAGGGTATAGTCATGCCTCTGATAAATTAACTAATTCACTGCGTTCAATCATATAATTAATCAGAGGGATAACTGTATCAGTGGTTGATTATCTTGAAAGATGATATTTGAATGTAGTAAAACAATTTTATACAGTATAAAAGTTCCCAGTGGCATACCCATGATTGTAACAATGCATGAAGTAAAATTTGATTCAGGGTACGAAATGCTGTCATATTTGATATAAAAGCTCAATAATTTATCTGGGATAGCCATGCTGGTGTGTATACATGGGGCAATTGGTTGTCAGGGATCCATCAATATAACTGGATGCATAATTCATAATCCTATCAGGGATACCCTCAAGCATAATACCTTGAATAAAATCTTGTCAGGTATATCCATGCTAACAACCGAGAAAAGGTTGTAACTACGTCAGGGTTGATATAATCAGCATTTCTGCATATTGAGTAATATTTCCAAGGATATTCCTAACACTGTTTTGCATAAATAATCTAACAGACTGGGATATCCCTTGGGGTATAAATTTTTTTTAAAGAATCATTTTCAGGGCTATCCATGAAAGCCTCTCTGTATAATAATTTTCGAAATAGGGATACCCCTACTCTGATTCGGTGTTCAAAAATGGCCATGCTAGGCGTACCCCTACACGTGTAGGATCATAAATTTAATATTACAGGGTAACCTTTGGATAAACCCAGGCAAAAAGATTGAAATTTTGAACGTTATCCCAATTTATGAATTATTTGAATAAAACTTTCTATCAGGGATATCCCTACATGAAAGTTATGATATTCTCAAATTTAAATCATGGACACCCCTGATACTTAATTGACATGAAGGATTACAGAGTCAGGGGTATCCATGGTTATATTTTTTCGTTGATTAAAATAATGTCGGCATAAATCGAAAATAAATTTATATAAAATATCATAATATGTCTGGGGTACCCTTGTTAACATATTAACCGAATAAAATATGTTGCCATGGAGATCAGTTTAACCGAATAAATATGTTGCTATGGATACAGATTTAACCGAAGATGAACGTTGCCATGGATACAACAGCACAAAATTATGTAATTCATATTATTTATGTCTGCACATATTTATTTCAAAATTATTATGCTAGTATAAATTTGTATAGTATTTATGTATAAATTTGTTCTTTTCACAATTTGCATAAATATTTTGATTAAACTAAAATTAGCAAATAATTTGTGTTAATTTCTATTTATACGTTGTAAAATTTCATTACTATTAAAATCTTATCTTACAATCGTACCGTTTCATCATTTACAAATGTCAATGTTATTTTTAGGACACAATGCAGTTACTCTCTACACTTTTACTTGTTAGATTCAGAATTTTCAGATAATGGTTTTACGTTAGGGAAGCTTCGCATTTACGTCAGTATGGCAAATTTAAAAGTCATTGCGAGAAACCACTACGAAAGTCCTTACAGAGTCCGAAGTGTGTCCTCCTGGAAGTGGTTCTGAGTATAGTTAAGTCGCCAATAGTATCCAGTCAAGTCCTTTAAGGATTGTGTGCTAATTTCCTACTCATAAGTTGTCAGTGAAACGTCTAAGATGAAGTATTTCGAATGAAGTATTTTCAATACCTCTTTTTGATAACTTCGACCATGGTTTTTGTCAGATACCTGAGATAAGAAGTTCCTCTGGAAGGATATGACTGGTGTCTCTGTGGAGATCTTTTAGTAACGGTTTAAATACGATATCTGTAGCTTTCGAAGTTGAATGTAATTTCTTAAGGAATGTGTCCTGAGTATGTATTAGCAATCGTTTTCTGAACAGGATGGTTTGGATTAAATCTTCAGATTCTCTATACTTCTCAAATTTATCGGTTTTCAATTGCTCTTTAGTTGATGAATTGGCTGTTGCCAGTTGTCGTCTTTCTTATTTTTTTTTGGAGTAATGTGGTAAGGTCATCTTGAAAATTTGTTCAGACTCGTCGGCATTTCGAATAAAATTCTTCTAAAACTCGTTAATGACTGTTTTGGAGCTCGACTTGAAACGTACCTGGTGATAGTATAGTCTGTTCAAAAACCTATAGACTGATGAATGTCATTGGATCGACTAAAATGATGTCTTATATTTCAAGCAGCGGTATATTCGATTCTAATGCTTGTTAGTAGAGTGAAATATAATTTTTGGCTTCGTACCTGGGCAAATTTGATAAATTGTTCGTTGGCGTAATTTATTGGATTGCGAAGATGCTGGTGTGAAGTATTTAACGGCTTAGCGACTGATAATTCTGAGCTGGTTAATATGACTTCTGAAGGCTATTCTGAGACGTACCTGAGAGTTGTCGAAGTATGAGGGCAGTAACGACCCTAAATCGTCAGTGAAGCATGATATGTGGAGATGTTTCTTTCGTTTGAAACTTTTCGCTGGTGATTTCGATTTCAAAGCCTGTGAAGAATTAGCAGCTTAATTTGAAGACGTACCTGATTTAAAAAACGATGAAATGATGTCGCAGCGACCTGTTTAATTGTTAGAGTTAACGATTAGGTGGGTTACACTCATCTGAGGCTTTCTGTACATTGTCAGCGATGATAATTGGACGACTTACCTGAATTTGAAATGTTTAATGCTGCGATGACGACCTGAAGTTTTGTCAGTGATTGATAATGGAGCCATTTACTCACCTGAAGCGATGTGTAATACTATTTCCTGTGAAATTGTCAGCAATAAGCGTTTGAGACGACGTACCTGGTTCAAAAGCGATGAAATTTTGTCGCAGCGGCCTGTTAAATTGTTAGAATTCGGGAATGTAGTTGCTGTCACTTACCTTAAGCTTCCTGTTAATTGTTAGCGATAAAAAGTGGACGACGTACCTGAAATCGAAATTATTACTGCTGCGACGACGACCTGTGGGTTTGTCAGCTTATCAAAAAGGTGCCGTTTACTCACCTGAAGCCATGTGTAATTCTATATTCCTGTGAAATTGTCAGCGATGAGGGTGGGACGACGTACCTGATAGAGAAGAAGAGAGAGATATATAGAGATAAACGGTAAAATTTCGATCAATCTTATCAGTAGTTATCGGGACCCACTATCGAGTTAGAGAGGGACGACTGTATTTTCAAATAAAACTCTGATTTGTATGTGAAAATTGCTTTTTATTTTATCGAGCCATAGTGAATGATCTTCTAAGTTTCTGAAATTCTTTTTTTTTGTTTATATTTTTGATTCATTTAATTTTTTTTTCAAATCTTTACTGTGATACGCCTGTTTATGCTACGAATTCTATCATTATTCACAAGACTTTAGACACAACACAGAAAAACAATCCGAAATTTAGAAACGAGGGTGCCCCCCCATCCACATCCAAAACTGCCTGGCATCTCGAATGCATACTCGCGAGAAGTGGCGTAAGATGTTCATCTGCGATTAAATCCAAGCTAGCTTGGACTATCGCATGAATCCTTGAAACTGGCAGCCGTTGCCCGTTTAATTCGGGGAAATAAAATGGAATCTCGGCGGAGCGGAGCTCCAAGTATATATCCGAGGAACACGTGAGCTTGATTTTCAGCCAATCATGAATTTTCCAGTTTTGAACTGGTCGAATTCAGAAAGATCACGTTCGACTTCGCACCGTTTACATAACTTGCTCATGTTCGTGGGTTGTGGGTCTAAGCGCTTGGTGCTGTGTGATGTTGAAGAAGGAGCTTTCGTTGCACGAATTGATGTTGAAGAAGAAGAAAGGGGTCGCTTACTAAGCGGACCCACCGGCCTTTTTGTTCTAGGGGTTCACAGCCAATCATTTTTAGAGTTCACTAGTTTCACGCTAAAAGTTCCGTAAGTAAGAAATCCTCGTTCCTCGGATAAAAACTGCATTTTATCTTTCATGATGTTCCAGAAATTTTCAATAGGATTTAAATCTGGGGAGAAGGGAGGCCATTCCATCAACTCGATGCCCGCTCCAGCAAGTTCATCTAACACCCGGCCTCGATGAGCAGGTGCCGAGTCTTGCATGAGTATTAAGCCCGGGAGCTCTCTATGATAGTTGATAATTGATGGCACAATCCTTTCACTGAAGCTAGCTTGGTTAATTTTTCCCCATCTTTTGTCCCATATTACATGTGGACCTTTTTGAGATCGCATAAAAAATCCCCAGAACATCCAGCCATTCCCCTTCAAACACCTTATATCTACACAACAGTCTTCAACCTGTTCATCGACCTAAATAGGGCATTAGATCTAGACATAATTTAAATAGCTTCAGTATTTACCAATCTAGTCACCGAAGTGTTTCTGTGAGGTTTACCGGTAGCCCATGTCTCATTGGTCCAAAGAACTCGACTCCAATCATCCAAAGACCAATTTATGTGAGTTTGGGCAAACTCAATCCTCTTCGTTTTGTTAAGGTCACTCAGTACCGGCTTTGAGCGAGCCCGGCGTCGAGAATATCTCCTACTGTTGAGAGCCCTTTGAATGCATCTTTGACCAACGTTCCATTCCCTAAATGGATCTAGTGAAAGATCCAGATAACTCATCCGTTGAGCCTCATATGAAGACCTTACAAAGACCACCAATTGATCTATCTGTTGACTTGAGAGTTCAGGCGGGCGCCCAGTCCGAACACTTGGATTCTCACTGTGTCGGGCACAAGCGTGTTAAACTTGGTGCCAGGATAGCCCTAGATCTTTGGCAATTTGTTCGATTGTTTTGTTCGTATGTTTTCGCAATATTTTAACGCGAATACAGTCTTCCGATGAAATACAATTTCGACGGCGCTGCGATCATAAATTAGTGGTACTTATTTTTTTTTGATCGAAGTTGGTGGTAGAATGTAATTATTTGTACGTAGGGAGAAGATATTTGGGTATTCCAAAAATAAGAGTTTTACAGTGCGGGGAAACAGTACAGTCGTCCATCTCTAACTCGATAGTGGGTCCCGGTATAAGTGTTGAATATATTCATTGTTACTTGGACTTTTATATTTGCAACACTTACCCTTACAGATCATTTTGCGTGCAGGAATAAGTATTGCAAATGTAAATTGTTGAATTTCAATGAATATTTTCAACACTTATACCGGGACCCATTATCGAGTTAGAGAGGGACGACTGTATATAGTAGAACCCCTCTTAGCTAATAGTGGGTCTCGGTATAATTACTGAAGAGATTCATAGAAATTTTACCGTTTATATTTGTAATACTTACTCTCATGATAGGGTATTGTTCGTTGATCCGCTTCTTATAGGGTACAGGGGTTAAAGCGGGGATAAAGTGGAGATAAAGTGGTGATATTCCAGGTTACCTCACGATAGATCCACAGTATCCCTGTTAGCTTCAAATTTTAAAATCTTATGGCCTAAGGCATAAGAGATATGCATCTGTATATGAAGTCCAACGCCCACCTTCATGCCTGCACCTTTCTTCACTCGCGCACACCTGAGGTCGTTTCGTTTAAATCATTGTCAGCTATTTACTATTATTTTGCTCAACGGCATACTTTTATTTCATTCATCTATCTAATTTTTACTTCATGTGAGTGCATCTGAACCTTAAGTCAACTACTTTAGAAGATTTTAATTTACTGTACTAGATTGCCGCAAAGATGGATTCACCTCAACAACCTTCTCCATCATCAGCATCTCCTACTTATGCAAAACGCCTAACACAAACTCAACGTATTCAAGTAAGTCTGAAATCTACAAATTGATAAGGTTAAGAGAGTAACATGTGCAGGTTAGAACCTTGGCCAGTGAGGGACACAGTTACGTCAAAATCTCTCAACGCCTTGGGATTACATGGCGACAGGTACAATACACCATGAGCGTTGAAAATACCGAGCCTCAGTACTCCAGTGGTAGGCCACCTATTCTAAGTAGTTCCCAGGTCGATGAAATAGAATTTTTCGTCTGTTTATCATCGGAAAATCGTCGGATGTCATTTTTCCAACTTGCACATTTTATATTTCGGCACTTTGGTGTGAGCGAGAATGTGATCCGACGTGAACTGGCAAAGAGGGGATATGCACGCAGGATTGCACGATTAAAACCTCCTATCTCTTCAGTCAACAAACTGAAGAGATATGAGTTTGCCAGAATACATCTCCACTGGCGGAAGGAACATTGGATGAGAGTCCTCTGGTCCGACGAGACTTGGGCTATGAATGGTCGGCAAAGTGATCGTTGGGTCACAAGAAAGGTCAGTAGTCCCTTAAAGGCTCCTAAGATTTAGAGTTCCCTTGAGCTAAGTTTAAGTCAAAGATTGGGGAAGAGTACGAAGATACCTGTGTCCTAGCCAAGACGCGGAGGAGAGTTGGGTGGATGTTCTGGGGATCTTTCTTTGGACGACAGAAGGGGCCTTGCCTGATTTGGGAGAAGGAGTGGGGCCATATCACTGCGGCCAGTTACTGCGAGAGGATAGTGCCTCTCATAGAGAGTGCGGTCTTTCGGGAACCAGGACTAGATGTGATGCAGGACAACGGCCCTCCTCACAAGTCGAGGCAAACTATGCGTGAGTTTGAAAGGAGGAATATTTCTCTAATGTAGTGGCCGCCATATTCTCCTGATTTAAATCCGATAGAAACTTTGTGGAGTTATATGAAAGCGTACATGGAGCGTCTTTATCCAGCGTTGGATCAAGGGGGCAGCGGAGTCAAGGGCATCTTCGTCAAATAGTGAACGAGGCGTGGGATCTGGGGTTTAATGGGGATGACTTGGAGAAACTGATAGATTCGATGCCCCGAAGAATCAGAGCCGTTTACGAAGCTGAAGGCGGATATGTAAATTATTAGCTAGATAGAAGTATAATTTATTTATGAAATGTATTAATGAATTAAAAAGTGAATAGAGGGCTATAATGGACCAAAAAAGCAAAACCAACGAATATTTCGTTGTGAAATTTTTGCCATACAAATTTAAAGTTTAGGTGGGGAGATCTACTTATCGTCATGCTAATTCAAGTTAGTAAAAGCCTATATACCCTGTAAAAGTCGAATTTTAGCGCCTATACACGATTAATACCGTAGTATCAGAGTACCCCTACACGAAAAATTACCTGTAAGGGTAAGTGTTGCAAAGCTAAGCTCCAACCATTCAATAAATCTCAACAATACTTAAACCTGGGACCCATTATGGGTTTGGACAGGTTCTACTGTATTTGCAATCGTATGTCCAATGAGAATTTATATATTGTATTAAGGGCTGCGCCCTGGATGTATGACTGATCTGGTGACTAAGCCCAGTCTGCCCTAATCAAGGAATAACTATATGCCGTTAAATATTTATAGTCATACAGTGCTGGTCTTGGTTATGCTTTATGCACAAGGTTGCAGGGCTGTGCAGACAGTCCACGCTAAGGAAAGGGGTTGCGCTTAGTCCTTAAATTGCGAGTTAGAAATAGCCAGAGGGACTAGGTGAGGAGTGTACGATTGCAGGTATACGAGTAGGTATACGAGCAGGTATACAAGTTCATCTACACGAATTCTTGTATGTGAGATTGTGGGTACGAGTTGGTTTGTATGACTTCATGTATACAAGTTTGGCATATCAAGGAGTTGGTGATAGAGGAGGGATGAAACAGCCCATTCCCTCGTACATTTGTATCTACATAGATAGAGTACATACAGTTTGTGGCACTCGCTTGTCGTGCAGTGTCCGACGCCAGTTACCCTTCACATATTGTCGGTCCAAATTACCGGTATCTTTCGATGATATAACTTAAACTTGTATTCTACTCTACAATCTATTGAATACATGAGGGGGACGAAGACGGCGTTTCTACCTGTACCTGGTGTCCCCTACGAACCTGGGGTTTATCTTCAGAGCCAACAGAAACGCGCATTACTTGGTCACGGAGGAAGATTACCCAAATGAGTTTCCGGGGCGTACCCAGCTCCCGTTATGGTGGTGATGGATCAGACTAAGTTGGCCCTTTTTACCAAGATGAATTCTCACTATTTACAGATATTCTGACATTATACTGTCTCCCGAGGAAAGAGCACCGCTACCTGAGCGCTGGTGGTGTCGGTATGAGGAGGATATCTGGACTATGGGATATTAGGGAGTGTCACGGGTTATCCGATCTTCGAGCTTGGGTGGTTACCTAAGCGAGTACGAATAGGATAACTTGGAGTTATCGGACTTAACGGAGGTTAGCGGAGTGCGCGAAGAGAGATGTGCAAGACGCGTGCGGTAGTCCGAACTACGTCGTGTGGTCGTGTCCGAAAGTACGAACTGACATTGGACGACGTACTCTAGCTGAGGATATCAGCGTCGGACAATCAAACCTATTGCTCTAATACTTATATGTACATATTTCCGTTACATAGACTTTTCTTTTCGTTATACGAATTTATTCAATCAACTACATTCTGACCAACTTGGTTTCTGTGACAGGGAGATACAGATGGGGATACGCACCTCGTGTGGCTCTGGTGTCTAGGCCTCGCGTGGCTGGAGTTGCAGGTTTTTGGAGACTTTTTCCCGCGTACCGGTTTCCATGGCTGCTCTTTTTCATTTTTTTTTTGAGCAGAAGGTTCCGTAGAAAAGGTGGTTGAATTCTACGGGTAATTACTGAGCTAAATGGCTACCCATCATGGGTCAATGTATCAATGATCTTAGGTTCGCGGTAAAAGGGGATAGGAGCACTTTAAAAGGTGTGGCCTGGATCAGAGAGGAGCCCTAGTGTTATAATAGTCTTGGACTCTACATAGCACGAATAAACATAACTACAGTAAAACTTCTCTAACACGATAGTGGGTTCCGGCATAAGTGTTGAAAATATTCATTGTAACTTGCACTTTTATATTTGCAACACTTACCCTTACAGGTCATTTTGCGTGCAGGGGCAAGTATAGCAAATATAAATGGATGAATTTCAATGAATATTTTCAACACTTATGCCGGGACCCACTATGGTGTTAGAGAAGTTTTACTGTACCACTATTGAATACATGAATACATTGATCTATGGGTCATGTGATCATAACGCTAGTACCAACACTGGGAACTCTAAAATGTTGTATATATCGACATAAGGATTATGCAAGTCGAACCAGCTTGTGTACCGAGTCTTGGTAACCGAGTCTTATGGAGCTGGGCATCTATGCAATATGCGTACAGTGGCACTTTTGTCTCAGTGTACGACAATAATTGTGTGGGATAATGGAATTAGAGGATTAGGATGTGAGCCACTCTATGTATATCAGTAGGACATATCACTTGCATAGAGCGACAAGTAAAACTATTATTATTACATACCCTACTCACTCTTACCCATTCATTCTCGTTCCATCCTCACCGCAAGGAAATCATAAGTAACAACTCACAAGTTAGTATCATTCCACTACTTCCTAACTCATAAATGTAATAAAAATAAATGATTGAAAATATCTTTTTCAAAATGTATAAGGAAGCAAAACAAATACAAACTATCCCCCTGTCAAAAGCGAAGCTTTTGGTGAATCATGAGGATTTCTTGTTAGAGTATCCTTTTTTTTCACAAGTTTTCATCTGTGGCTGAGGGTTCTCTTTCTACCCAGGCTGCAGCTTTGAAGTTTAATTTATTTGTTCCGATCATTCGTTCTAGAGCAACATTTCCTTTGTGCTTTGTTAGTGAGTCAGCAGGGTTAGGCTCTCCAGTAATCCAGACTACTTCTGCTTATTCTCGTCTTTCATAAGCTTGCCGGATTGTCATAATATCGACCATGAGATGTTTCTCATGGGTAGTGCTCAGTTTGACCAGACATTCAGATAGAGAGTAAGAGTCGATGCAGATAATTACTGGGACCTTTTTGTTAAGTATCTGCTCGATCGTATTTTTGAGAGCACTGGCGATGTCGAATCCAAGACTCATCGCATATAGCTCGGAAGCAATTACGCTCCGTGTTACGCGTTTACACTTTACGCTTGACCAGTGAATTACATTGCAATCATCGTGTTCATCAGCAAAGACTGTGAGGTATCCTAATTGTGATGAATAATCAGGATTGTTGACGAATGAAGAGTCGGTGAAGACTACTAGTTGCAGTTTGCCCTGAAGTTTGATATGCTTTAGGCTCTTTGAGGGATTATCTATCTGCCATTTTAAAGATATATTCAGTTTTTGGACATCAGCTACTGTAGGCTCTCAAATTTGAGCAGCAAATGAAAGGCCAAAAGCGACTTGGGGCTGGCATACTAATGAGACGTATGCCCCACGTGACCTTTGGGATATAAAAAAATCCTGATCATTATTATGGAGTATCTTTATCTTTACAATCTGATCTTTTTGAGACACGTATATTGCTGTATCTATCTTGCTTATATGGACCCCGTTAAAATTGAGAGGCGAGTGACAAGTAAGCATTTGACGTTATTTGGCAACAAATTCAGCTTTTTTAAGTTCGTTCTCCTCCTTTTGCATAAATTCTGCGTTACATCCAATCAATGTATCGTCGGTCTGTAGACCTACAATTGCATTATGATTCAATAATAAACATGGATCGTAAGGAGATTGTTTAAGATCCAAGTTTTTGACATGATGGTCATGATAGGCATGAAACCAATGAGTACCGGCCTCTGGAACACCATATAAAGGAAGAAGTACTTTAAGAAACATATCCGAAGGTAAATTCAGTTCTATGGGGGGACGAACATAGATGTCTCGAGCAAGGTGACTTTCTGATTGAGTATATGCTTGTGATTGTTGCGGGATCAATTGATGGTGGTAAACACCAGAGCAAGTCCAAAGGTAAAATCAGTTAATTATTCTAATCTACCGAAAGAACTTTAAGAAGAATCCATGTCCTTGTATATATACATGTTCGTGGTCTTGCCCTGTTGTGCTATCGACATCGGCGATCTACATAACTGTGATGTGGATCGCATCAGGTGCACCATACCGCACGTGTGAGGTCAGGTGCTAAGTGGATCATAATATGTTTGATGTGTTTGACACGGTGGGTCAAACACTAAGCGAGAATATTCGTATATAAATAGTGGGCTCTCCGCACAAAATATTTGGATATATCTATCAGCCATTACACATCAATTATTACACATTATCTTCTCATACAATCTCCTGCAATACCATAGTGACATCTTTGCAAAGGTCAGCACATGATGATACCTCCCAAATCTCATAACTGTAACATGCCCCAAGCCTGCTCGTAACTCTGCATTCCTTCGAATGCCAACCTCATGAATGTAATATGAATCTCCACCAGGAGAACATCCAGCCTCGCGGGTTTCGTCATGTCAGCCTCACGGCAATTAGCCTTGGCAATGTGTAATATCAGCCTCGCCGGTATTACTCTGATACTACGGTATTAATCGTGTATAGGCGCTAAAATTCGACTTTTACAGGGTATATAGGCTTTTACTAACTTGAATTAGCATGACGATAAGTAGATCTCCCCACCTAAACTTTAAATTTGTATGGCAAAAATTTCACAACGAAATATTCGTTGGTTTTGCTTTTTTGGTCCATTATAGCCCTCTATTCACTTTTTAATTCATTAATACATTTCATAAATAAATTATACTTCTATCTAGCTAATAATTTACATATCCGCCTTCAGCTTCGTAAACGGCTCTGATTCTTCGGGGCATCGAATCTATCAGTTTCTCCAAGTCATCCCCATTAAACCCCAGATCCCACGCCTCGTTCACTATTTGACGAAGATGCCCTTGACTCCGCTGCCCCCCTTGATCCAACGCTGGATAAAGACGCTCCATGTACGCTTTCATATAACTCCACAAAGTTTCTATCGGATTTAAATCAGGAGAATATGGCGGCCACTACATTAGAGAAATATTCCTCCTTTCAAACTCACGCATAGTTTGCCTCGACTTGTGAGGAGGGGCGTTGTCCTGCATCACATCTAGTCCTGGTTCCCGAAAGACCGCACTCTCTATGAGAGGCACTATCCTCTCGCAGTAACTGGCCGCAGTGATATGGCCCCACTCCTTCTCCCAAATCAGGCAAGGCCCCTTCTGTCGTCCAAAGAAAGATCCCCAGAACATCCACCCAACTCTCCTCCGCGTCTTGGCTAGGACACAGGTATCTTCGTACTCTTCCCCAATCTTTGACTTAAACTTAGCTCAAGGGAACTCTTAATCTTAGGAGCCTTTAAGGGACTACTGACCTTTCTTGTGACCCAACGATCACTTTGCCGACCATTCATAGCCCAAGTCTCGTCGGACCAGAGGACTCTCATCCAATGTTCCTTCCGCCAGTGGAGATGTATTCTGGCAAACTCATATCTCTTCAGTTTGTTGACTGAAGAGATAGGAGGTTTTAATCGTGCAATCCTGCGTGCATATCCCCTCTTTGCCAGTTCACGTCGGATCACATTCTCGCTCACACCAAAGTGCCGAAATATAAAATGTGCAAGTTGGAAAAATGACATCCGACGATTTTCCGATGATAAACAGACGAAAAATTCTATTTCATCGACCTGGGAACTACTTAGAATAGGTGGCCTACCACTGGAGTACTGAGGCTCGGTATTTTCAACGCTCATGGTGTATTGTACCTGTCGCCATGTAATCCCAAGGCGTTGAGAGATTTTGACGTAACTGTGTCCCTCACTGGCCAAGGTTCTAACCTGCACATGTTACTCTCTTAACCTTATCAATTTGTAGATTTCAGACTTACTTGAATACGTTGAGTTTGTGTTAGGCGTTTTGCATAAGTAGGAGATGCTGATGATGGAGAAGGTTGTTGAGGTGATCCATCTTTGCGGCAATCTAGTACAGTAAATTAAAATCTTCTAAAGTAGTTGACTTAAGGTTCAGATGCACTCACATGAAGTAAAAATTAGATAGATGAATGAAATAAAAGTATGCCGTTGAGCAAAATAATAGTAAATAGCTGACAATGATTTAAACGAAACGACCTCAGGTGTGCGCGAGTGAAGAAAGGTGCAGGCATGAAGGTGGGCGTTGGACTTCATATACAGATGCATATCTCTTATGCCTTAGGCCATAAGATTTTAAAATTTGAAGCTAACAGGGATACTGTGGATCTATCGTGAGGTAACCTGGAATATCACCACTTTATCTCCACTTTATCCCCGCTTTAACCCCTGTACCCTATAAGAAGCGGATCAACGAACAATACCCTATCATGAGAGTACTATCCTCAGCCTCGCAATTACTAGCTTTGTGTACTAGTCTCACGGGGTTATCCCGTAACATTGATATATGTTAGATTGTGAGTGTCGTAGACAGTCACGTTGTCACAGATAGGAAGATAAGTACGTGAATATAATAAGGATAAAGTATATTAATTAATTTTATGAATTACATAAAGGTAAGGACATATAAATAGTAAGTGCATGAAGAGTTTCCACTTAAGCGAGAGGCTGACAAAGCGGCATTCCTTGACACGCCCCCATGCTGCGAAATTACCAGAGCCTCGTTAACTCCCGCAACACTAATAGTGTGACCCCTACATCTCTTTTTAAGAGTTCAGTAGTCCTACAGACTTTATGACGAGTCTGCATTGCAGTACAAGAGTACTCTGAAGTAGCTGCTGTCTATCAGCTAGATAATCCCAATTTCGGCAACAATTTTGCGAATTGGACCCTTGGTAGTTGCTTGGTGAGAATATCAGCGATCTGTTCGGTGCCGGGAGTAAATTAAACCTTGAGTCGATTTTGAAGTGCCATGTCGTCTCTTATGAAGAAATGTCTGATCTCAATATGTTTCGCTCTTTTATGTAGCTTGGTCGTCCTGGTTAATTCGATCGCCGTTTCGTTATCGACATGAAGCAAAGGGGGACTTCGAAGTACCGTGCCCGTATCGCTGGAAATTTTCTCCATCCAGGCTAGCTCCTTGGCTCCCTCATTGGCAGACATTATTTCAGCTTCCATTGAACTTTGAGCTGTACTTTTCTGTCGAGTTGCACACCACGTAACCGCGCCCCCATTCCAGATAATAGTTTGCCCCTAAAAGGATTTCCTACAGTTCTCTGTACCCCACGTCGCATCGGTCCAAGCAGACCAATCTTTCGTGTCCTCCGTTGCTTTATATTCAATTCCGAGGGAACGTGTTACGTTGAGGTACCTTAAAAGGTGCTTTGCCATATTGAGGTGATTCGAGTTCGGATTTGACATAAATCGAGCAAGTTGACCAACAGCGTAGGATATATCAGGTCGGGTACCATTAGACAGGTATAAAATAGAGCCTACAATTTGTCGGTAGAGGCTAGCTTCTTCACCTTCAAGGATGTACCAAGGATCGTTATCGGCTATTGGTTTAAGGACAGTTCCAGTCGGAAGGGGCAAGTCCTTCGGAATGGCTTTGTCCATTTGCAGTCGCTGAAGCAATTTTGTAGTGTATGCCGTCTGGTGTACTCGGAGAGTTCGCTGTGTTCGATTTCGCTCAACTTGGATTCCTACAAATGTATCCACTGGCCCCAGTGATTTACATTTCCATCTGCTCATGATATCTGATTTAACTGCTTTGACTTTATTAGTTGGACCAATTATTAGCATATCATCAACATATAGAAGAACATAAACATCACGTCCGATAAACAGGTTTGGATCTGAGATTCCCCCCCTCAAACCTATTTTCCTAAAATTTTCTTTTACTTCTTGGAACCAGGCATGGGGAGCTTGCTTCAGCCCGTAGAGTGATTTATTGAGTTTGAGATAATTGTTTCTTCGGCTTATTCCTGGATGTTGTAACGAGAAGAAGTCAGGTATTTCCATGTAAACTTCTTCATTTAGTCTTGGATTAAGAAAGGCCGTGTCGACATCCAGCGCCTCAATATCTAAATATTTTACGGCAGCTATCGAAAGCAGTATCCTGAGAGTATTATATCGTATGACTGATGCAAATGTTTCAAAGTAGTCAATTCCGTATTGTTGTTCAAAACCGCGCACAACAATTCGAGCTTTTCGTCTCGCTAGGCTTCCATCGTTTTTGAATTTCTTCCTGAGGACAATTTTACTGGAGATTACTTTCTTTCCAGGAGGAGGCGATCCTGACATGATTGTGTAGGTAGTGGTGTGGTAAAGGGAATCTAGCTCAGATTTTATGGCATCTTTCCACAGATACGGATCTTCCCGCATGGCCTGTTCAAGCATGATTGATTAAAACGGCGGTGTAGGTACCTCAATAGAGGATGACTGACCGCAATTTATATGCACTGCCTGAGCAGCTACAGCATTAGCAGTAATTTTTCGATTGAACACTGATTTTGCTGCCGGTCTTAATGGTCTACCATATCGTGATCTTGGCGGAGAGCCGGAATCCTGATTTGTAGTTAGCAAAGAGTGACCAAAACTTTGAGGTATTTTGTTTGATGTAGATGCATAGTCTGCATCTACGATATGATTTGTGGGAGTCGGAGCTACAACCACATTGTCAAGTACCTCAGCTACCGTCGTAGGAGCATCTTGCAAAATGGTAGGTGCATAGTCTGCATTTACTACCTCGGCGCCAGCGGGAGATCCGACTAAAGAAGCAGGATCTACAACCAAAGTATTAGGCGCCGAAAGAGAGCGTTGATCAGACGTCTCATTAGCCATATTTAAGCTAGTATCCATATTTGGGCCGCATGCGGGATTTAGCAATTCAGAGTTATTGTCCTCATATATATTTTCTCGGATAGGGCGAATTGCAGCGTACTTTCGACGCGGTTCTTTAACTCCTTTCATCCTGGCAGTGATTGGCCGGGGTTGATATCTGTTACCCTGATCAGCAACTGTTAATTTTTCCGATTTGGATGGAAGGATGAAGCGCTGTATTTCAATTTTAGGGAAGTTATATTCATTGAATTCAGCATCTGCAGACAAGGTTTTTCTTAATGTCAGCGTATCTAGGAGCTTCCAAATCTTGGATGAGGTCATTCCGACCAATATGTACTTCCCTTGCCTTATACGAGCTTGCCATTTCTGAGGATGTAAATCAGAAGGATACAGAATGTCGGCTTTGCAGCCAAAGACTCGGAGGTTCTTAAGGTCGGCAGGTTTTTGATGAAATGCGCTATAAGGAGTATTAAAATCTTCATTATTTTCTCGAGGAAACGGTAGTGCTGATGTTGGAGATCGATTTTTAATCCAAACCGCGTGTTCGATGGCGTAGTCCCATAATTGATGAGGGAGCTGTGCCTCGTATAGCATCGATCTTGCAATTACCGCAGTTATACCCATCCATCTCTCGGCAACGCCGTTCATAGAGTGCTTGTAAGGTGGGCTTGGTTCTAGCTGAATACCAATTTCTTTGCAGTAGCTTTGGAAAGCTGTACAAAATTCACTTTTTCCATTGTCAGCACGAATCAATGTTATTCTATTCCCGGAAAGTAACTCAGCTTCGGATTTGATCTCCTTAAAATCAGAAAGGACTTCAATCATTTCTTTAGTCCTTAGCAGTCTGATCCAGCACATCCTTGTTGCATCGTCAACCACTAAGAGATAGTACCGATAGCCCCGCACCGATACAGATTGAATTCCAGAGATGTCACAGTGTACTCTTCGAAGTATTGTGCTTTCACGACTGTCGGTTTTCTTATTGAAGTGCTCTTTTATCTTACCAGCTAAGCATGCTTCGCAGGATTTGGAGCCGATCGGATCTGTTCGTTTGTTATTAATGCTAAACCCAGTACAACCAGATTTAAGCAATTTGTTGATGTCCCGATGATTTATGTGGCCGAGTCGTCGGTGCAAGATATCTAATTCAGTCTCGGAGTTCTGCGATCCAACTGGTTTTTCGTTATGAGTCACTGACATTGCTGTTGTTGTTGACTTCGTTTGAATTTTGTATACACCATCTTCTCCTTCTGCTTCAAATAAAACTTGCTGACCACGTTTAACTTGGCATCGATGTTTGATAAAGACTACATCGATTCCCCGTTTGTTAAAAGCCCAGACTGACAGTAGTCGCGTGTTTCCAAAACTAGGAACAAACCAAACTTCTTTCAAATCGATTTTCTTTTTATCAGTTGTAAACGATATGGTGCCGTACCCATCACATTGTACAGTATTTCCGTCGGCAATTTGTACAGTTTTCGGTTCATTCCACCCCTTAAGTGAAGTGAAGTTAGTCCTGATGCCACTGAAATGCTCCGATGCACCAGAATCAACAATAGTCAAAGGTGGGTTCGATTTTGTGAGGAGTGCGCGTATAGCAGTGGCAGGGGACGCCCTGGCTTTATAAGGTTTTGATATGATCCTAAAGTGGATTCCGATAGAATATATAGCACAAAGAGCAAGTCCGAAAAGAGGAACACAGCATAGAATTAGGAATATATTCTCCGTCTTCCGTCGTGCCTCTTTTTGACGACGCAAATATCTGATGCGAGCCTTAAAGTTCCTGTTGAGGTGATTTCGGCATATGGATGTGAAAGTATTAAAGGTCTTGAGCCACATTATCACTGATCTTGAAGTAGAGAGATAGGAGGAATCGTTTGTATTTTGAACTCGGACGTAATGAGCGTCTGCGCTTTCTCTATGCGTCCTTTCTCTAGCTGTTTTTCTCATTGACTTCTTTATGTAACAATCTTCTTCCTTATGCCCAAGTTTTCCACAAAATTCACACTCATTCCGAGCTTTGCTTCTCGAACTGCCACGGTTTCCCCTGTTTGATTTATTGACACCCTTGCCCTTTTCCTGATGATGATTTCGCCGAAATTTGTTCTTCTTGGGATCTCTGCTTCTTGGCGTCTCGCGAGCTACTTGTGCTGAAGCATTGCTTGGAGCTGATTGGAAATTTGCTTCACTTGCCTGAAGATAGGTTATTGTTTCGGCAAGGGTCTTCTTCGTTTCCCGAGCGTGTAGTCTAACGGTCGCCCAGTAATTGTCTTTAGGAAGCGAGGCGATAAGTCGTTCTTTCACGTCGAGATCGGAGACTGGCCGGGAGGTCAAAGAGAGTTTGGCTCGAATAGAATTTAAGCGGAGCAAAACAGACTGGATGGTATCGTTGGCCTGATCCATCTTCACGGCATAAAACTCCTCCCTAAGCGTGTCCACGTTTGACGGATCTTTGTTCGGGTCGAGTTCAAGGAGTGATTTCCAGAGTCTGACAGGGTCAACTTTCTTCGCGAAGTCCAAGGACAATTCCTTCAGCTGTCCTTGAATGGAATTAGTGAGAATGATTAGTGGCTTTCGAGATTTATCTATCTATTCTCGCTCTTCGACAGAATTGGTTGTTGTATTCACATTGGGGGGAATCGCGTGTGAGTTTGCCGATTCTGATCGAGTCTGCAGTCGTGAGGTTTGAGCGTTGCCCACGACTGACCTAGTGTCTGCAGATGGTCTGGTGTAGCTACCGTCAATAATTTCAAAGACCCCAGCGTTGATTAGGGCAAGCTCGCAAGATACTCGCCACTCAGAAAAGTTAGTCTCGGTCAGTATGTACACATCACCCCATTTTGATTTGTAGACGTGGGGTATGTTTACGATCGTGGAAGCTGCCATCTTATTCTCTTGATTTACCGGTCTCATAACCTGTTAGATTATGAGTGTCGTAGTCAGTCACGTTGTCACAGATAGGGAGATAAGTACGTGAATATAATAAGGATAAAGTATATTAATTAATTTTATGAATAGCATAAAGGTAAGGATATATAAATAGTAAGTGCATGAAGAGTTTCCACTTAAGCGAGAGGCTGACAAAGCAGCATTCCTTGACAATATATCACGGGTGAATATATCCAAGTCTTTCATTCAACCATCTCTGACATGCCTACAGCGAAGCCCAAAAAGCCCAATGCGGCGAACCCTCTCAAACCGTTATCTTCGCGCACTTCCAAGCAAACTAAAACTCGGTCCGTGCTCCTCATTGCCAACAAGCACGCCATTGCAGATGCTCTCGCCCTTGGAACTACACCTACAACATCCTTACCCTACACGAACTCTCCTGAATATGATAAGGACATTGAGCCTGACGCCGATATCAACTCTGACATTGAAGATGAGCCAGTGTTTCATTTATGAGGAGTAGATGCATTGTTCTGACTTGCGAGTATAATGTATGATTTCTTAAGGTGAGGAATGAATGAGAATAGATAGAGGTGTGTAATTGTATATAGATTTGACTTGTCCTTTTTTCTATGAAGGTAAGACGTCCTACTTATGTACATAAAGCAATACTTGTCATATCCTTCTCTCAACTATCTTTAGGTACTGCACCAATCTACCATTGTCTAGTCAGTCAATTCATGAATACTACTTAATCTATTACGACCAAGGGAATGTCTGCCTCACACGACTCGTGTCACCTGACTAGTATTATCTGATCTAGTCTAGGCGACTCAAATTACGCGACTCGGTCCTCATGCCTTGATGCACCCGTCCACACAGATCATCCTCGCCTATTCATAGACCTCGCACATCTCTAATGTCGCTATTCGCAACAGCCAGTGGCTGAGGAAACCTCAGTCTCCGGTACAACTATCTCGCCAACTCTCACCTCGAGTAAAAGCCCCAGCGCACCCCCAACAAGAGTCGCAACCTCAGAATGAGGCTTAGCTGGCTCTAAACACGCTGGCCCAAGTCTGCAGACAAAGGCGTCTATTCCTGGTTTCTCCCCTAAGAGAACTATGCCCCACCACAGCTCGTCCTCTCGTCGTGTTGTCTCACACCTAAGACCAAATGCCATCAACGAGCTAGCCGCTACCCTAAACGCCTGGCAAAATGCCGGAGCCCGCATCCTCCAAAGCCTTCCACCAGCCATCGCGGCTGACCTCCAAGCAATTACTATTCAGAGTGCCGCACGCGTCCTATCCGGACTGCCGGTTTTTGACGATGCCCCCAACTGCAGAAATTCTCCTACTCAAAATACAGCTGTCAAGTTCACACAGAGCCCTCCAAGCTTTCAAGCTTCTCAAAGAAAAACTCCTCTTAGTGCTGATGCATCCCTTCCGTGCACCGAGGCCCCCATGAACACCAACAGTGCTTCTACCCCCTCCTATGCCAAAGCCGCCCGCCTACGAGGCCCCGCCCAGGCCACTCACGCCCATTCCACGGTGTTAGATATCCGCAATCCACGCCCGTCTTCTAACCCTCGCTCATGCCCCTCTAACGCTGACGCAAGGGTCATCGCTAGACTGCCTACCTCTCACCCTCTCCGTGGCGAGGACACTCTACTAGTCCGCACAAAGCTGCGCCAACTTCTAGATCGACCCGAGCTCATTAAAGATGTGCGCATTGTTCCTACGGGCCTAGCCCTTGTCGCACCCTCCCGAAATCTTGTCCCGGATCTACTCCTGGCTGCAGAAAAGCTCCAGCCGCTTCTTGGAAATGTACCCCGAGAGCGACAGGAAAAGCGAATCAATTTCCTACTAGGACCAGTCCCAAAATACGGTTACAATGCCCATGGGGCCCGCGAGGACCTCACCTTCAATGAAATCCGACAGGAGCTCGCGGATGCTAAAATTGACCCTAAGTCTATTTTCGCGATGTCATGGACTCACCGGTCCCGCGACTCGCCCCACTCTGACGGTACTCTTCGTCTGGTAATCTCCGAGAGAGCCACCCAAAATCTTCCCAGCAACATTCGCCTGTTCGCAAGATCGGTGCGTTTTAGACCCGCAGACGACAGACCACAAATGCAAGTTTGCTCTAAGTGCCACGGCTTTCATAACGTTAACGCTTGCATGCGCCGCCCCCGTTGTGGGCTTTGTGCCTCCGACACCCACACGGGCCCATGTTCCACCCCCCCAAAATGTTCTAACTGTCTTGGTCCTCATATTTCGTCTGATGTTAACTGCCCAGCACGTCCCCGGCGCGTCAATGGATCGTTTGCTCGTCCAGATAGGGCAAGAATACAATCCATCCGACGTGAAGGTCATAAAACCTGGTCAATCAGACATCCACCACAGCCATCCTCTTCAGTCGATGAACAACCAGCTGGTTCAGCCCCTCCCACCACTCCTCAGCCTAGTGTTAGTCCTATCCCAAGCTCTAGTCCTGCCACAACCCTTCAGACTGGGGCTTGCTCCCCCCCCGAAACAATGAAGATCAACTTTAATGGTCCGCGGCCGTGGATACACTAAGCAGACAGCCTCTGGCCTCTGCATTTTTCAGGTCAACGTCGGAAAGTGTGGTTCGTCCCACGATGCGGCGCTCGAGCTCGCCTTCCAAGCGGGAGCTGATCTTATCCTAATCCAAGAACCATGGATATTTTCAGATTACTTCCGCAGGACCACAAAAACTCACCTAAGTTTCCAAGCTTTCTCCCCACTTCCAGATTGGACCAACAGGCCTCGAGTTATGACATATACTCGCAAGGGTAGCGGTCTCTCCCCTTTTCAGCCAAACAAATACTCAAGAGATATACTCCGTCTTTGTATATTTCGTCGTGGCCAACGCATGGTCGACTGCTGCAACGTCTATAAAGCCCCACCAGGCTCCCTAGATCCCAGACAAGGCCTGCACAATTTACTAGACCTTCCCGAGTGCCCAGACATCGTAGCTGGAGACTTTAACATCCATCACTCACTCTGGGATCAAACTGCAAGAAGGGACCCGCATGACGGAGAACAACTCATATCCTGGACAAATTCTAATGGTCTTGTCCTTCTCAATCTATTCGGAACCCCTACACATGACGCCGGAGCTACAATTGACCTCATCTTCACCCGCCTTAGCCCCAACGCTTGTTGTGAAGTTCGACAGGACCTCGAGACTGGCTCAGACCACCGAACTCTATTCACGCGGATCTCAGAAGATGGACCCGAAGAATCGTCCCAGGGACGCCTCCACTTCGCTGCGTCTGACTGGCCTGCCTTTAACATCTCCCTTAAAGATCGACTCAACCACCCTCCCCTAGCAAACCTAGACGACGAAGCATCTTTTCTAGCTGAAGCCCTTAAAGGTGCCTTACGTGTCGCCTGTCCTAGATCCCGAAATAAGTCCGTCGGGGCCCCATGGTGGTCCCAAGAATGCGCGAAGGCTCATCGAAATTTTTGCCGAGCGCGCCGTCATGGCCTAAACGCGGTAATGAAACGACGCATTTTTGGAAAGGCCGTCAGAAGAGCTAAACGAGAGTACTGGTGTCACAGGATTGAGCAGGTATCTAACCTTGCTGAAGCCTATCAAGTTACTGGCTGGCACAAAAACCGGTCTCGTTTTCACTCCCCCCTTCTGCTAGGCCTGGAAGGCCTTGTTGTCTCCCCGCAAGCAAAGGCACAACTCTTTCTCAACTTTCTTCTCAGTCGCCACCTTAACCAGGCAGATATCCCAACTGATCTACCTTCTGTGGCAAAGCAAGTTATCTCATGGCCCCCACTCTCTGACGAGGAGATTTACCGCTCCTGCTGTCAGGTTGCCTCCTCTGCTCCAGGGCCAGATGAGATAACCGTCAACACACTACAAAAAGCCTGGCCAACTATCGGCACTCGGGTGGCGGCTCTATTCCGTCAATGCGACCAGCTTGGGTGGCACCCAACCCCCCTTCAAAAAAGCAAACGTGATCATCCTCCCAAAATCCGGTGATCGAAACTTTAACCTCCCCAATTCCTATAGACCGATTGCCCTCCTCTCGTGCCTAGGGAAAGGCCTCGAGCGATTTATTGCACGGCGTATCTCATACCTCGCGCTAAAATATCGAATCCTCGCTAGAGATCAATGCAGTGCAGTCCCTCGCCGGTCAGCCATCGACCTCACTACAGCACTCACCTGTGACATCCAAACAGCCTGGGCGGAGAAGAAAATTGCTGGTATTGTCACAATGGATGTGAAAGGCGCCTTTGACGGGATTCAAAAGGGGCGACTCAGTCTCTGCCTCCGTAGACAAGGTTGGCCTGAAAACCTGGTTCGCTGGGTTATCTCATTTATGGAACAGCGTGTGGCTACTATTTCGTTAGATGGCTCAAAGTCTGCACCATTCCCATTTTTTTGTGGGCTCCCTCAGGGCTCCAGTCTCTCCCGTTCTATTTCTCCTTGCTATCGAAGGCGCACTCCGCATCTCAACAGGCTGTTTAGACTATGCAGATGATATTTGCATCTTTGTCTCCGCTCCCTCCCTGACCCATTGCTCAGAACTACTACAGGAACAACTACACAATACACTATCATGGGGACGAGAAAATGGGATTTCCTTCGAAATTTCAAAAACAGAACTTCAATATTTCCACAGGAAACACAGGTCGCCAGTAGAACCGAGCCTCCTAATAGAAGAGGCTGAAATTTCCCCAAACAATGTCACTCGCTGGCTTGGGATCTACTTTGACCGAGCTCTTAGATTCCGCTACCACATCACTAAGGCCTGCTCCAGATCTCTAGCAATCTCCAGTCACCTCAAGAGACTTTCACTCACCACTGGTGGAATTCGCCCTATCCTCCTCAGGCAAACCCTACAAGGAGCAGCCTTCTCCACTCTTCTGTACGGAGCCGAAACGTAGTTCTCAAAGAATACCTCTAAAGACGCCATTGCAAGGATCCAACTAAGAATTAATGATGCTGCTCGCGCCGCTTTTCCAGTATATTGTACCACACCTATCCCAGCCCTCCTTCGTGAGATTGGCTGGGGGCCTGCATTCGCCTGGCTCGAACGGACCCATGACCGTCTCGCAGTCCGAGTCGCTTCAGCGGACCCTAGACATCCTCTCCGCAGGCGCTGGAACACTCCCCACATGAACTGGATTCGCCGAAGGATTTCCCATGAACTTTCAACTGACACCACAGTCCCCCCATGGTCCAACAGTCAGGTAAATAATCTCGCGGCTATCGGTGCCGTTGGAAGAACAGCTGGCCGTCAAGCGTTTATGGACTGGCATGCTTCACGCCCGCCGCTCGATATCTTCGTCTTTTCAGACGGGGCTCTAATAGATGACCGAGCTGGGGCTGGGTACTCTATCTACCACGGCTGTACCCAGGAGATTGGACGAGGCTCTCTACCCTTAGGTCTATCTGCAGAGGTGTACGACGCCGAAGTTGCCGGAGCGACTGAGGGTTTGTCTGCCGCGCTCCGCAATCCTATGGCATACTACGCCACGAACATTACCATCTGCCTCGACAACCAAGAGGCTGCTCTGCGTCTCCTATCCGAACCCCCCACAGCAAAAAGCTCACCGCGCATTTCAATGTTCCGGAAACTCGCTCTTTCTTGGAAGGATAGGGAGCGGAGTTTGTTGACTAACCAAGGGGCAGTTGAAATCTGCTGGTGCCCAGGCCACGTGGGAATCATTGGTAATGAAGCTGCCGACGCTCTGGCAAAATCAGCATGCGCAGCCCCAACCCGATTCCTCCCACCCTCTATTGCCCGAGCAAAGAGGAATATCAAAATATACTACGAAGCCTCTGTAGCTTCATACTGGGCACAGAACGCCCCTGAAAGATACAAGGAACTCGGAATTGGACCGAACTCCCACATATCCTTTGAACTCGCCTGCCTGAGTAGACGAGCTCTTGGCTCTCTCTTCGCCGCTCGCTCGGGACACGGCGATTTCGCTAACTATCACCGAAGGCTCCATCACGACAGCGCGCTCCTGGATTGTACGTGCGGAGACGAGAAAACTCCCGACCACTTCTTTTTCTGCCGACTCGGAAGACAAAGAGGTCGGCTTCCAGGAGGACCTAGGCACCCATCGACTGGAATCCAATGGGCTTTAAGCTCAGCTGACTGCGCCGTCGCATTTGGGAAGTGGCTAACCACTACCCTTTTTTTTGACGAGATTCAGCGACGTCATTAACCAAAATCTCACTCACCCACCCCACCCTCCCCTAAGCTGCTTCGTGCATTAAGCTGTAATTCCCCCCATTCTTTGTTGTAGGCTCTCCCACTAGAAGTTTTTTTTTTTCTTCACAAAAGAGTCCTAGCAGAAAGGTGCTCTTAATTTCTGTAATTAATACTATTCGGATGCTAGGTAGGAAGGCCTAGGTCCCTTAAATTTTTTTGGGTCATCTAGACACTGATTCGTCGGGTAGCCTTTTAAGGCTGGGCTAACCGGCACGTGTTACATAGTTTCACGCTGCTGTGTGCAGGCACGACGCTTAAGTAATATAAAAAAAAAAAAAAAAAATCCAAATCTTTATATATGGATAAGCAGAGGAGTAAACGTTGGCTGTGTTGAATTAGATAATATCGGTTAATAGCCTAGTAATGTGACTAAGGATTAGAAGGAGATGAAACTTCATGCGACCAAATTTGACGTAGGAATCTACTGGTTATTGACGGATTCATTCTCCATTCATTAAACTATTTCCTCTGTTCCACTCCGGTATTGGAATTGCATGATGTTTGCTGGACGACATTGATATGATGGCAATTTGGAGATGTAAATAATATGTTTGTTGATGGACTTACTCTACATAATTAACATCTTATTTCTGTACTCATACTTGTCTATTATTTCAACAGATTATAAGACCAACCCTCTAGTTCATCTGAGCTACTCTTACTCTACTCTTACTCTTACAATTACACTTACTTCACTCTTGCTCTTGCTCTTAACGTTTCCTTCTATTTTTCGAAGATGTCTACCTCGGAAATACTTAAGGCCCTTAGGCATGCCCATAGACTAGATAAATCATTGTTTATTCGATGGAAGTTCCTGGTTGAGCAAGTATTCCATAACCTGCACATTGAAAATTACATCTTCAATGATCTCCCTGAACTACAAGGCATAACTGATACCAAAAGTACCCTCATCAGAGATCAAGACGGTAATATTAAGGCAGCCTTGGCACAACTCGTCCCAGAAGAAATCTTTTACCTTATTCATGGGAAAACAACCTCGAAAGGAATGTGGGATGCCTTGATTCAGTACTACGGACATATATCACAAGATTCTATTGCAACACTTCTCTAAGATTTTTGGAGCTTTCCTATGGAAGACAGTTCGGATGTCGACAACATTGCCGAACAACTAATTATCCGGAAAACTAAGATATCTTCGGTCGACATCAATCAGAATCCTGCTGACCACTTGATGAAGAGTCGTATCCTGGGCCATTTTGACAAATGCTGTAATGGGTACTTCAGTGGTGTTATTTGGAAGTAGTGGTAGCAGCAAGTGGTAAGACTTGAGAGAGATAATTTCACAGAGAAGACAGATTGGCACAAGAAAGAGTCTGTTAATCGCAAGTGTGGAATTATTTATTACTCCCACTTAGACACAGCTACTTACAATATCTATCTAAAGTAAAAGGAAATCTAGTGATTTGTATTAATACG
Organism: Podosphaera xanthii; assembly: GCA_028751805.1. Lineage (NCBI taxonomy): Eukaryota > Fungi > Ascomycota > Leotiomycetes > Helotiales > Erysiphaceae > Podosphaera > Podosphaera xanthii. The sequence continues at coordinate 287,632 of JAPWIX010000030.1, read as the reverse complement.
GTTTAGCGTATTTTACCAACCTCGCAACTTATAGGAAGATTAGTATGTGTAGATCTCGTTGAGTGCACACAGCTATCTTATCCAAAGTTGGATGTACCAATTTCAACACCCCTCCTCACTTTGTACCGAAGATGAAGGTGCATAAGTGTTTCAATCTTGGGTTGGGCAAAGCTTTTGTACATATGTCCGCCAGGTTCTCTGCTGATGGGATATGTAGTAATAGAAGGGATCCGTCTTCAATTCGTTCTCTAGTAAAGTGGTAGGCAATATCAATATGTTTGGTGGCATCATTGAGTTTTGGGTTGTGTGCAATATCAATAGCAGAGTTGTTATCTGTCGACAGGGACGTTGATATATCTTGTTCAAGAAGCTGATGGAGACCACGAACAATCCAAATAAATTGTCTTGTTGCAAGGGACAACGCCATATACTCAGCTTCACAAGTGGAGTGAGCAACGGTACGCTGTTTCCTGGATTTCCAGCTGAAGGTGCATTCACCAAGTTGGAATAGATAGCCGCCGAAGCTCCGACGAGTGTCAAGACAATTTCCGTATGATGCATCACAATATCTATTTAGTACGAGTGGGGATTCGTACTTGTAAATTAATTTAAGATCCTTTGTTCCCTTGAGATATCTTAGGATTCGTTTTGCCGCACTGTAATGAGAGATTGATGGATCTGAGTTGTACTGAGAGAGATGAGATATTATATATGCAAGGTCAGGCCTGGTGCTAGATACGATATACATTATAGATCCGATGATTTGCTGATACAGAGTTGCATTGGCTCTAGGTTCTCCATCTATCGCCATCATCAGTCGTTGATTACACTCGATGGGCGTGGAAACTGAGTTGCAATCTTGCATAGAGAATCGATCCAAGATTCTATTTATGTAAGCGGTCTGAGATAGGCTGATTCCTGCATTAGAGTATTCAATCTGAATCCCAAGAAGCCAATGGAGAGTGCCCATATCATTTACCTGAAACTCAGATTTGAAGTGGGTTACTAACTGGTCCATAAGGGCTCCTTGTTCTCCAAATAATACTATGTCATCCACGTATACCGCGATGATTAAAACTCCATTGTTGTGGATGAAAACACATGGGTTAAGGAGGGAGGAAACAAAACCAAGGGGAATAATGTATTCAGTCAACCTGAAGTATCACTCCCGTGGTGATTGTTTCAGTCCGTAGATACACCTATTAAGTTTAGCGACATGATTTCCTACTCTGTACCCTTCAGGGAGTTCCATGTAAATTTCTTCATTCAAGATTCCGTACAAAAATGCGGTTTTTATGTCAAGTTGTCTCGATTTCCACTTTTTCGCTGCAGATATCGCCAGCAATAGTCGTAGTGAGTCAAATCTAACAACGGGAGCAAAAGTTTCGTCGTAGTCTAAGCCTTGAATTTGAGAGAAGCCTTTAGCTACGTACCGTGCTTTGAATCTTTCAATCTCTCCGTGGGAATCTCTTTTGATTTTGCAAACCCATTTTCCACCAACAATTGTCTTCCTATTGGGCGTGGGACAATGTCCCAAACCTTGTTCTCCTGAAGAGATGACATTTCTGCCTCAAATGCTGAATTCCATTGGTCCCAATTGGGAGACAGTTTTGCACTGTTATATGTTTTGGGCTCTAATTCATCAAAATTGTTGACCATGGCAAAATCTTGACCATCTGCATTGGTAGAATTCGACGAAGCCGGTTGAAGAGGAACACGAGAAGCATTCTACCATTCCCCCGTTATCGTGTCATCGAAAGTCCGAGGACGGATTGTGCGTTTTGGTCTGGATTGTATGGACATAACATTCAGAGAAGGGAGCGGAGCTATTTGAGGTAGAGGAGAAGTTGTAGTGTTGGTATTGGTCGAGATTTCGGATGATGTTGATGTTGATTGCTGAGATGTGGATTGAGAACTATGACTAGGATCTTGAGGAAGTGAATTTTGAATCTGATGTTCAAGCCAATTACCGATTGATATTGTCCTAGTGACATGAGTCGTAGTTGACTGTTTAGGATTATTCATATCAGCTGGGAAGTTATTTATCTCAGAGTTGGTTTTCACTGCAGGGAAAGTAACATCAGCTGAGATAATAAGTTTTCTTTTTTCTGGAACAAAGATTCGATAATGGTGATCGACTTTGGTGTAGCCTACGAAAATACCTTTTTCTGCTTTTGGGAGAAGCTTGCTTCCTGATGGTTGTTTAGTCATGGGGATATGCACGTAGCATTCTCTGCCAAAGGGTTGAAGGTGAGAAATGGATGGTTTAGTGCCATGAAAAGCTTCATAAGGAGTCTGTCCATTCACAGATCCATGTGCTATTCGGTTTTTTGTATAAATGAATGTTCTTACAGCTTCAGCCCAAAGTCTTTTGTCTTTAAACGGTAAGAGCATGGTGTTGAAGATACCAATTTGTGCAATCTCAAGGAAATGAGTTGATGCCTGAGGCATATATTCCTTAGTCTGTGCGTAGATATATACATATAGATAGATTAACCCCTTAGCTCTTACTTTATGGTTTTTTAATAGATATCCATATTTTTGATTTCGATACATATTGTTGATTGCCAGCAAGATCTTATTAACTAGGTGATATTCTCAGAGTTGGTAGATATTCTTTCCGATACACTTTCCTGAGTTGTTTATTTCATCACGTTATCAGCACCATCCAATTGCTAGCAGCCCCAAGTATCGAGGATCCAAGATGTCGGGGCAGTCAAATAGAATTGCAAGTCAGCTAAAAGAATTTATCAAATCTGGTCATGTCTATACCGACGAGCTCGACGATGAACTGATCGAGAGGATTCGTGAAGCGGCAGACAAAGAGCCCGAAGAAACTGTACCCTTTGGAGTGTCAAAGCGCAAGGGCAAAGCCAGAAGATCCATAGTTCCTCGATTTCCATCAGAATGGGTAAGTTCCAGAGAAGCTTTTCAAAAGGCGGTCCGGAAATTCGAATATGAGAACTATGCAGAAATCCCAGAAAAATTGTCCACTGCAGGTCCATCTAGGTTCAAATTAGCCTCACCTATTATTATTAAACAGGATATGTCGGAAGGCACATACACACCAGGCGATAGGTTCCTGGCTCCAGAAAATAGAGTCACTACAGTAAAAAAGACCTTTAGTTTATCAATCATTCCACGTGAAGTGATGGCTTTATTTAACGGATTTGAAAGGCTAGAGGAGAACAACTGGAATATATGGAAGGGACATATGCAGGACAATCTGGAAATTTGTGATCTATGGGATATTGTGAACGGACAAGAAAAGAAACCTCAAAATATATACAAAAACGAAGCTGAGAGTTGGGATACTCGCGAGAGAATTGCTCAGGTAATTATCAAAAATGCTCTAGGTCCTTCAAGTTATCAGCAAGTCCGTTTTGCTAAAACCGCCGCAGACATATGGAAAGCTCTGACAAGCCTGCATCAGTCAACAGGAGCTCAGGCAAAGGTGGAAATGATTTGGAATTTTTGGAGTAAGAGGTGTGCTGAGGGGGCACCGGTGCGTGAACATATCGGGAATGTTCGAGCGCTACATATGGAATTGGCAGAAAATGGAATCATCATCGATGGTTACTTACTTGCTATTTTAATGAGCAAGTCACTGCCACCCTCTTACGATAGCTTTGTTTCGACAATATTTGCTGGGATAAATGATCTAGAGCAAGCTGATCCAAACTATGTGGTCAGCAAAATTTTTGAAGAAGAAATGCGCCGTGAAAGTAAAAATGAAGATGCGCATGTAGCAGTCCAAAGAAATTGTCTAAATTGTAAGAAGCCTGGCCATTTAGAAGAACAATGTTATGCCAAGGGAGGTGGTAGAGAAGGTCAAGCACCATGGCAGATAGCCAAGAAGAAAAAAGAAGAATCTGAAAGGAAGAAGGGAGTAAATGTTCAGATGGCAGAACAAGAGCAAGATGTTTTTTTTTCTAGTCACATGGCATTAGTCGATCCGCCTTCGTCTAAATATAATGATTTTACTTTCTACTCCTTGTCGCACGACACATGGATAGCTGATTCTGGTGCCAGTGCTCATGTTGCTAATTGACTAGAAATGTTCACAACTTTTACGCCGTGCAAAAGAGTACTTAGCGTCGCCGGTGGATTAATTACTGCGATAGAAGGTACAGGTGTAGTACATATGCAAGGATTAATTAGCGGAATGCATAGACAGTTCCGATTAATTGACGTCCTTTATGTCCCCACTACTCGTTTTTGCCTGATTTCTGGGCCTAAAATTGACAAAGCAGGTGGTAAACTTGAGTTCGAAAATAGAACTTGCAATTTTTGGAATAGTAAAGGAACATTAATTGCAACTGGCAGACTAGACGGCAACTTATACAGTGTAAATGCGAAAGCTTTACTAAATCAAATACCTACAGCCAATACTGCCACAACTCAAACTATGTCATGGCAGGAAGCTCACAAACGTTTAGGCCATATCTCTCTATCATCAATGAAAATTCTATTCGGCAAGGAGTTAGTAAATGGGATAAAATTGGATCAGAAATCAATTCCAATTTCACTAGGCTGTGAAAGTTGTATCGCAGCCAAAGCACATAAAACCCCATTTCCACTTCAATCACTAAAACGAACAGAAATGTTTGGAGACTTGACGCACTCTGATGTTTGGGGGTCACCAAATGTCAAACATTCTCCAGGAGGAAATCATTATTTTATTTCATTCATTGATGATTATACACGATAAACCACAGTAAAGCTTATGAAAAATAAAGCTTCAGTTAAGCAAAAATTAATGGATTAATGCAATTATATAAATACTCAATACAACCGCTGGCCAAAAGAAATCAAAGCAGATAACGCCGTAGAGTTTGAAGGAACACGTAGTTGGCTGGAAGAACGAGGAATAAAATTCATGCCGTCAGCACCACACTCCCCACAACAAAATGGTGTTTCTAAAAGAATGAATCGAACCCTCTTAGAGCTAGCGCGAGCAATGATGATTGAAAAGGAATTACCTGAGTGCTTATGGGGGGAAGCAGTTCTGCATGCCTCGTGGATTAGGAATCGAAGTCCAACCACAGCATTAAACGAAAAAACTCCCATGGAGGCTCTAACAGGAAAGCGTCCGGACCTCTCGATGGCACAAGAGTTTGGACAAGAAGTATATGTCTTATAAAAGTTACATAAGCAAAAGATGCAACCAAGGGCACGAAAAGTTATATTTACAGGTTTTGAAGATGGCCCCAAGGCAATTAGATACTACGATGTAAAGACGATGAAAATAAGGGTTTCTCGTAACTACAATTTTATTTTCGAAAATAAAACTCAGAGAGGTACGAATGCGACAAATCCTCTAATGGAAAATCAACAAACGTCATCCATATATTCGCAAGAAGAAGGTCAAGATGTAGAGACGCACAGCCCAGAGACGGAGAACTCTTCACAAAGTAATAGTGCTACTAAAAATACAGCAAGTGACGAAGAATCTAACAATCTTACAAGAAACCTCAGGTCTAACACAGTATCAGGCCAGCCGACACGTAAAAACTATGTTGATTTAGCAGGGCTTAATCCAAGACAACATATTCGACAGCCAAAATCCGGGAACGGAGCTTACATGTCAATTGAAGGACGTAATAGTGGGGATTTTTATGTTAATTCGCCCCAGTTTTCGGAAATTGCACACGCGCTGATAGCCAAAAATGGCGACGACGATTTCCCAAATACAATCAAAGAAGCACGTGAACATAAAGATAGTATACAGTGGGAAAAGGCGATCCAAAAAGAACTTGACATCCTTAGAGAAAAGAATACTTGGGAGCTTGTCGATCCACAAATAGGAAAAAACGTTATCGGCAATTGTTGGGTGTTTACAAAAAAGTTTGATGAGAGTGGAAACCTTTGTAAACACAAAGCTCGTCTTGTTGCACTAGGATACAATCAGGGATATATTTACGATTATTCTGATACATTCTCCCCAGTCGTAAGATTCGACTCGTTTCGACTAGTTCTCGCAATTGCCGCTTTCCAGGGACTAGAACTTAGACAAATGGACATCAAAGGAGCTTATCTCAATGGAGAAATAGCTGAAGAAATATATATGAAACAACCCAAGGGATGTGACGATAGCACAGGACGAGTTTGTCATCTAGAACATACATTATAGGGGCTAAAACAATCAGGTCATGAGTGGAATAAAACACTCAAAAGATTTTTGGTTGAAGAGGCAAGATATAACCAACTGGTAAAAGAACATGGCATTTATTTCAGAAGCGATGAAAAAGGATACGACATTATCGCAGTCTGGGTTGATGACTTTCTGATCGTATCAACTGACAAAATACGACTTCAAAACACAAAACAACAAATAAAAAATAAGTGGGAAGCAACAGATCTAGGTGAGCCAAAGTTATTGCTAGGCATACAACTAAAACGGGACTCCATAAATAAATCAATCAAAATTTACCAGGAATTTTACATCCTCAAAATCCTTAAAAGATTTAACATGGAAAATTGCACACCAACAAACACGCCTTTACCTCCTGGGGCAATATTTATGAAGTCAAATGAAGAAGAATCTTTCGAAGATCCTACAAAATATAGAGCAGCAATAGGATCACTCATGTTTGCGTCCGTTGCTACACGCCCCGACATTGCTTATGCAACAAACCATCTCTCTCAATTTAATGGAGCTCCTTCACAGAAACATTGGAACGGAGTAAAACATATATTTAGGTATCTCAAAGTGACGGTTCACACAGGCATCGTTTATAGTAAAGCCAGACACACTGAACCACAATTTACCCTTACGGCATATTCAGATGCAAACAATGGAAAAGGACACGATCGTAAGTCTATTTCAGGATCTGTGATTACCATATCTGGAGGAGCCATCAAGTGGTCTGCCGAAAAACAGCGCCTGATTACTGTATCAACATCAGAATCAGAATATGTGGCGGCTAATCTTACTGGACGAAATAGCTTGTTTCTACGCGACATCATGCAAGAACTAAACTATAAACATAAAGACCCTATACCACTTTTTATGGATTCGGATGGTGCAATTGCTCTAACGAAAAATCCTGAAAATATGAGAGTGTGACAGCTGATAAGCTGAATTAATCCTGTAGCCTATGTGGCGCATAGGCAGGCCCAAACTCTGTAGGGATAAAGGTATGGCGCATGGGGCATGTGGCAAAGGGCAGGGTACTATACGGCAGGGGGGGTTCTCGCTATTGTGAAACTTCCTGGAATACAGAGACTAGCTGAGACTCGGAGGCAAGCTGAGGCGTGGAGACTCCTTGATACACCTGGGTTTTCTATTACAAGGACTTTCTGATACACGAGGAGTTCCCAGAGACCCTCAGTCATGTTAGGGCCAAGGCGAGTTATTAGATTGGAGAGAAACTGTATATATATGTGTTGAGGAACGAAATAGTTCACATCCTTATAGATTTGAATATTAATTACCTCTACTCATTTAGCAGCGCAAGCGCTCTTGTCTAGACTGTGACACGAGCATCGTGTTATCAAAATCTGGAACAATATTCCCGAGTCGTTGCAATCTTACAGCAGAGATAATATTACAGGATGAATTCGGAGAGTATAGACAGTCCTGAAGCTTGAGCTTTAAACATCCGATTTTCAAGTGCGCGGTGCCTTGATAATTTAACGACATTGCGCCTATTGCTTGGTCGAACTTAAATGGTCTTGAGCGTTTACGAAGACCGAAAAAATCACTTTTGGAAGGTATGAAGTGGTGCGATGCACCTGTATCATATAGTGAAGGAATTTTATTAGAGCCAGATACGCACATAGCAGCTATCGCTGTCCCTTCAGAATCAGAGTCACTATCATTGCATTCGCCAGCAAGGGCTCGAGCCTTTCCTTTTCCCTTCCAATCTCTTCGTCCTTGATAGCCACGACGCGCTCTAGCCAAATCAGGCAGACATTCCCTTGGTCGTAATAGATTAAGTAGTATTCATGAATTGACTGACTAGACAATGGTAGATTGGTGCAGTACCTAAAGATAGTTGAGAGAAGGATATGACAAGTATTGCTTTATGTATATAAGTAGGACGTCTTACCTTCATAGAAAAAAGGACAAGTCAAATCTATATACAATTACACACCTCTATCTATTCTCATTCATTCCTCACCTTAAGAAATCGTACATTATACTCGCAAGTCAGAACATTGCATCTACTCCTCATAAATGAAACAACAAGAAGTCGATTTCTTAGGCTTCGTAGTTTCAGAGGATGGTTTAAAAATTAGCCCTAAAAGAATTGAAACAATTAATGAATGGCCAATACCAGCAAATCTCCAACAACTACAACAATTCTTAGGATTCACTAACTTCTACAGGCGATTTATATCGCATTACTCCAAAAGATGCGCCGGCATGTCTAACCTTTTAAAAAAAGACGTCACGCAAAAACTTTTCAACTTCGATGCAAACGCACTCCTTTCAATGATATAAAGCATAGTTTCGTCAATTCTCCCGTTTTACAACAATGGGACCCAAATCTGCCAGGAATATTAGAAACAGACGCTTCCGGTGGAGGAATTTTTGGCATACTACCACAAAGACACAATGGAATAAAGAAACCCGTAGCTTTCTGGAGTAGAAAACTCCAACCCAAGGAAGCCCGCTATGGTTCACCAGACCAGGAACTCCTTGCTGTAGTTGAAGCCTTAATGCACTTCCGTGTGTATTTGGAAGGAGCACAGCATAAAATACAAATTTACAGTGATCACGCCAATCTTCAATACTTCAAATCAACCGTAAGACCAAACCGTCGCCAAGCTGGCTACATAGAGAAATTAGCTGCTTACGATTTTGATATCTACCACTGCCAAGGAAAAAAAAACCCAGCTGACGCCCCGTCTAGACGACCTGACTACATGATCAAACATCTGGATAGCGTAACTGACTGGAAATTAAATTTAAAGGATGATCCTAGTGATAATTTAGCTATCAACGCCTTGGTTTGACTAGAATTCAAAAATGATATGGTAGAGGCTCTGAAATTGGACAAATTTGCCTCAGAATTACTGCAACGTCAATTACCTGACAATTGGCATACAGAAGATAAAGCGTTGTGGTATAAAGGTAATAGATTATATATCCCTGAGACTCTTCGTATAAGAGCAAAAGAGTTATGCCATGATAGCCCTCTTGCTGGTCATTGGGGCATCGCCAGAACAATTGAATTAGCTCAACGTAACTACTACTGGCCAGGTATGACACATGATATTCAAAATTACGTTGCAGGGTGTCAAATCTGCGCACGTAGTAAATCCAAATTGCACAAACAGCATGGGAAACTTAGCCCATTACCAATTCCTGAAGGTAGATGGTCCAGAGTCGCGATGGACTTTATCACAGATTTACCAAAAACTAAGAGTGGAAACACAGCTATTCTCACTTGCATCGACGCTGCTACAAGACGGGCTAGATTTATACCTTGCAAACTTGCAGGTCTTACCGCAGAGAAAACAGCTATACTAATCCGCAGAAACATGATTAGACAACACGGTATTCCAAAACTCTTTATTACAGACCGCGGACAACAATTTATCAACAAATTCTGGAAATAACTTGGCACATTACTAGGTTTTCAAAACGCACCTACTACTACAGCCCACCAGCAAGGCAATGGTCTCGCAGAAAGGATAAACTAACCTATAGAATCATACCTCAGAGCGTATATTAACATCGAACAAAATAATTGGGACGAATACTTAGATCTCTGTGAATTTTCCTGGAACAACTCAAAACACGCTGTGACTGGGTTGGCTCCTTTCTACGCTGATCAAGGCTACCTACCGAACTCTTAAATTGTTAATGAACAACCCGGTGAACCAATTACATGTGAAAGTGCAGCTTTACACGCAAAGAAATTAATTGAAATCATAGACAAATTGAAAGCCGCCATGGAAAATGAAAATGTAAAGATGAAACAATACTACGATAAAAAGCGTATTGATGTAGAGTTCCAAGTTGGTGATTGGGTTATGTTAAAAACCATTCACATCTGAACAAAACGACCATGCAAAAAGCTAGCTGAAAAGCAAATTGGCCAATTTAAGGTTCCAGAAAAGGTCACAGACTTGACATATCGATTGGAGTTAAAAAATTTAGTTGGCAAAATACACGATGTCTTCCATGTTGAAAAGTTAGAAAAAGAAACACTTCTACAAACAAATCAGCAGGATTATGGCATGGAATGGTTTGTCAATAATGAAGAATACTTCAAGACAATAAAAGACATTATAAACTCTAGAATTAAAAATGATAATTTCGAATACGAAGTTAAATGGAGCGACGACTCAAAAGAATGGATCTCACTGGATGAACTTGAAGGTGAAGAAGTAGAAATACAAGCCTTTCACAATAGATATCCAACTAAACAGCGGACGGACAACATGATATTAGAAAGACATACAAGAACACGAAAACCACCTATCAGATACAGTGAATAAGTGATCGGGACGATCACTGAAAAGGAGGGTGGACTGTCAAGAGTTAAGATATAAGGTCACGTAAGGATAATGGACTTGATAATGATACCCACGGAGTAACGGCGTTTATTGATACATATTTCTTCTGTCGCGTACACAAAGCGGACATATAAATTGTATTTGTAGAGTAGACTTTGCTCTCTAGCTTTATTTCAATCTTTATGTTGAGTTCTTACCTGTCTACATTTCTCCTTTTCTGACACGTTACTTAACACAAAGAGTAAAAAAATAAAAATAAAAATAAAAATAAAAATAAAAATAAATAAATAAATAAATAAATAAATAAATAAATAAATAAATAAATAAATAAATAAATAAATAAATAAATAAATAAATAAATAAATAAATAAATAAATAAATAAATAAATAAATAAATAAATAAATAAATAAATAAATAAATAAATAAATAAATAAATAAATAAATAAATAAATAAATAAATAAATAAATAAATAAATAAATAAATAAATAAATAAATAAATAAATAAATAAATAAATAAATAAATAAATAAATAAATAAATAAATAAATAACAAATAAATAAATAAATAAATAAATAAATAAATAAATAAACAAATAAATAAATAAATAAATAAATAAATAAACAACAAATAAATAAATAAATAAATAAATAAATAAATAAATAAATAAATAAATAAATAAATAAATAAATAAATAAATAAATAAATAAATAAATAAATAAATAAATAAATAAATAAATAAATAAATAAATAAATAAATAAATAAATAAATAAATAAATAAATAAATAAATAAATAAATAAATAAATAAATAAATAAATAAATAAATAAATAAATAAATAAATAAATAAATAAATAAATAAATAAATAAATAAATAAATAAATAAATAAATAAATAAATAAATAAATAAATAAATAAATAAATAAATAAATAAATAAATAAATAAATAAATAAATAAATAAATAAATAAATAAATAAATAAATAAATAAATAAATAAATAAATAAATAAATAAATAAATAAATAAATAAATAAATAAATAAATAAATAAATAAATAAATATATATATATTCTAGTTTACTGTCCTATCTAGCTTCTATGTACATAGCGCCATGAGGACGGATGGCCGTATTGTTTAGGGAAAAAGCTCAAGAGCAAAACCCAGTTTCCCGCCACTAGTGCATGCTCTAGCTCCACGCTTAAAGCATCCATCTATCTCCACTGTTCAATTTTTTATCCGTATATTTCATTTTCTCCTTCATAACTGAAAGGAAGTCTCAATTTAACATCGGAATATTAACGAGGTCTGGTACCTCATCACTAATTTTGTTAGCTATGGCAAATTGTTGAAGTCGGCCACTTGAGAGAAGGAAGCGGACTGCTGCGCGGCAGCCCCGTGGTGTAAGAAGTAGATGATCATAGTTCGCAACTCGAGCATCGAGAAGCATTTTTGTTCGCAAGTGTTCATGTTCAGGGCAATGAAACAGGATGTGCCGAACTGTCTGGGAGTGCGTACTACACGTACATTGTGGGGTGATGCCTGGGACCCCAACGGATGCAAGCCATGCATTTAAACCTATAACCTCAGAGCGCAGTAACATAAGGGCAGTGGCCTCATGCTTTTTAAGTCCATGGTATAGTTTGAAGGACTGAGTCCGCCAGGGTGTTCTCCATGATGCTGTCGAGTGGGTACTTCTTTTTGTTAGCCATTTGTTTTTCCAGGTGGAGTTAGCCCATCTTTTGAGCGCCGTGACTGAATGTAAGGCTTTAATGTAACCCTCCTTTCCTGATTGTTGATCCAGCCTACTTCTATGTCCCAGAGCCGTTTGGTACTCATCTATTAAAGCTCCTGCTTCGTGTCGCATAGAATCCACAGCGGCTCTAATCCTTATAGGGTTTGCCCGTCTCCGGCGCGTTCGAGAGATACGATCCCACAGAGAATTTAAGTGCTTCTGGATTTCTGTTGTGACTGGCTTGTGCTTGGTGGTAGCTGCATAGCAAAGGGAGGATAGATGCATGTGAAGATCAATTGGTAGAATTGTTGCCTCTCTCTCCAGAACTGCGCAGGGTGTGCGCTTGTATCCGCCAGTTATTTTTCTTAGGCACCTATTCTGCACTTTCTCCAGTTTCCCTATATGACTCGATGGTAGTGGACGACCATTGTTTTGCATTCCCCAGATTTGTGACCCATAGAGAGCCGTAGGACGTACCACTGCCGAATATACTAGCCTTGAATGTCGCATAGATGGGCCCCAAACTGATGAGGCAATCCTCGAGAAAGCATTGAAGGCCATATCGCCTTTTCGACTAGCATCGGCTACCTGAGCTCCCCATCGGAGTCGATTGTCTACCAGGACTCCGAGCACTTTCATTTCAGACCTTGGGTTTATTTGTACGTTGTCCAATTTTACTTGCTCGTGCAAATCTGCTGTTCTTCCTCTCTTTCGCGCGAAGTGAACCAGCTGGTACTTTTCGGGCGCAAACCTAGCCCCGTACCTTTTAGCCCACGCAAGACACCGATCGTGCGCTGTTCTTAGTAGGTGGCAGTTTTCACGAGCAGATTTACCCCAGGTCACAAGAGTAGTGTCGTCTACGAAACCAAAAGCCATATACCCATTATCAGGTTGTTGAAGAGACTCGAGAAGTTCGGAGATGTAAAATAGGAATAATACGGGAGATAGGGGAGACCCCTGAGGAATTCCAACCTCAGTTTTAATCCATTCACTTGTGTATCCCGTGAATTGAATTTTCGTTCGTCTTCCGGAAACAAAACTATCAACGTATGAAATAATCCGTGCAGGGAATCCCTCTCTTCGCAGGATCTCAAGTAGGCGCTCCTTGGAAACGTTATCAAAAGCCCCCATGATATCTAATCCGAGCATTGATACAACGCAGCCTGGACTAGCATTCCATGCCGTTTGGACGGTAGAAGTTAAAAGCTCGAGTGCAGATAATGTGGAGCGGTTTTTACGCGCTCCCATCTGAACCCATGGAAACATTCCGCACTCTTCTGCCGCGGCTGTGAGGCGATTCGCTACTAATTTCTCAACCAGTTTGGCAAGTGAATTCTCTAAAGCAATGGGTCGATAGCTTGATGGAAGCGAGTAGTCCGGTCGTCTCTCTTTCCGCAGGGCAATGGTTATTGATTCCTTGAAAGGATGCGGGATTTTACCCTTCGCAAGAAGATTATTGATCGCATGCGCAATTTCGTTCTTCCATTCCGGCAGGAGGAGCTGGAGTATCTCATTTGGTATCTCATCAGGACCAGGAGTCTTGCCTCGTGGAAGTTGCCGCAGAATGCTTTCAACTTCCTCAGGGGTGACATCTGCAATAGACACTACTGGCCGTTTTTGTTTCTGTCTTGTGTCCAAGTCCGTTAAGTCGGCCTCCACCTTGCATGGGAAGAACTTTTCCTTTAGGATCGTTACTTTACCTTGGTTGTCATCCGTGATAGTATCCTTGTCATTCCTTCTCAGTCCTGGCAAGTGTGGGGGTCCCTGCTGCACCCCGTAACATTTTTTACCCCACCTTGACAGTTTCCAGAGCCCCTCGTTATGCGGTTTACTAGAGGATTCTGTTGTGTCAGCCACAAATCTTCTCCAGCTAGACCGCTTCAGTTTTCGGATCTCGTTTTGGAGCTGTTGATGGAGCATCTTTTCACGAACCTTGTCATGTTCGTCACCAGAAGTTTTGGCTTGCCTCCGCGCCTGCCTAGAGCCCCTAAGAAGCTCCGTTGCTCTAGCAGACCAAGCAGCTTTAGCATATGAACTCGGACGAGCCCTTGGGCAGTGTAAGTTTAGAGCCCTAGATATAGCATCTTGAAGTGCTACTAAAGGCTCCGGAGACATGTGCCATGCACTCTCCCTCAGAACTAGTCTCATTTTGTCCAGGTCGGCTTTGACATGCGCAAATCGCTTACTCTCAGGTTGATGAAGAACGATGGGACCTAAACTAATTTCGATGGGAATGTGGTCGCGTCTGATACACCAGTCCTCTCTTGGGCAGCAGAATTGAACCCGCTCTAACAAATCACCTGTGGCAAATGTGAGGTCGATTACGGTCTCCTGAAGGATTCCATTAGATCCTAGCCTCTGGAAAGTTGGGATTCCCGGTGGCGTAGCGAGGTGAAGTCCATGGTTATTTGTGGCGTTGAGAAGCAGCTGAGCCCGAGTATCTCTGGGTGATAAGTTGCCACCCCAGTGAGGATGATGACAGTTGAAATCCCCCAAAATTATGCGGCTTAGGCTGTCATCTTTGATTGCATCTAAAATTTCGTGCCATCCAATCAATTCAGGGCCACTGGTTACTGGGCTGTATATATTTACCACACTGGTCGAGAGTCCTTCAAGGTGTAAAGTAATTTCTGCTACGAAGGCCGATCTCCACTGATATGACCAGCAAGCAGGATTTAGGTGCTTGCTGACTAAAAATGCTACTTTTGTTTCCAAGGCTGGTTGCATAGAGAGAGTGTATCCTTTTGGGCAATAGGTTCCCAGGGTTTCCTTATTGATGCTCGGCTCTTGAAGTGCGATTAAGATGTGCTTTTCTGGATTCAGCATATCCATAAAGGGTCGGAGAATACCATAGTTACTTGCGCCGCAATTATATTGTACAATAGAGAATGATTTCACAAGCGGGGGGACGCCGGGGCATCCGGTACCACTATATCTTGGCTAGGAGATGGTCGTGGTGAGCCCACAAACGAGACTGGTTGCCCAAAGCTCAGTGAAGGAGTTGCTGCCCCCGACTTGCCCATGATTTCCTTTCTTGGTCGTCCTGGTCCTCTCCGTAGCTCGCCACCTGCACCGGTTGCTGTAGCTATTCTCCGCTTCTTGTTGGCAACAATTGTGAAGCCTTGATCTCCTTCTGGGTTTGTTGGTGCCCCTGTATTTGCTGTCATGTATTCCTCACGGTGGACCTCGGCTGTTTGTGCAAGGAGTTCATGTCTCGCTCTTTGAACATTATTTTTGTACACCTGAAAGACTTGGCACGCTGCCTTTTGCCATGATCTGTGGGCCTTTCCACAGTTGCAGCAAGAGACTCGCTCCTTGGGACAGTCCTTTGTTTGGTGACTGCCTGCACACCACCCACACTTTGCAGCCCTACTGCACGAGGTCTGCGTGTGCCCCCATTGCGAGCAATTGAAACATTGCTTAGCTTGAGCTTTAGATGACCATAGTTGAGCAGTGTAAAGTATGGCGTTAAATACGATACCTTTTCGAACAACTTCCCTCTGCAAAGGCTCAGATGGTAAACTAATGACTAATGTACCTCTGATATGTCCTGATTTTTGAGCTTTTTCGTATTCCTTTCCGTCGTGTAGCCAACGAACACGGTTTATTCGGAGCCCTGGAATTCTTGAACGTGTTGCTTCCACAATTCCCTGTATAAGCCCGCTATTGTCCGCGTTTTTGCCACCTTGGATCTTTACCGAGAGCGGAAATCCTGGAACCTGGACTGCGTAGTCTTGGCGTAGAACTTTAAATTCCTCCGGTTGAGGCATATTTAAAGCAGCATCCCGTTGGGAGGCTGACTGGACAAATACCTCTGTATCCTTGCTTTTTAGTTGACGAACCGCAAATGCGCCTGCAATGTGTTTCTGAGCTACCGAAAGTAGTTCGCTAGGTTGCATTTCTGCCGCTCCATTTACCCTAATGCGGACTGCTGATCGAGTTGCTGAAGGTGCCAGAACTGCTGCATATGAGGGCTTAGTGCTTGGCATGGCTTGGGCAGGAATAGGTTGACGATTGACCTCTCGGAACCCTTTTTTGACAGCATCTTCCAACGCTGATATCCGATCCTCCAGAGGAGTAGCTGTTGAGTAGGCCTTGAGCCATGCCTCTTTATTTGCGTCCAGAGCTGCGATAGCTTCATTCACCTCTTTTTCTGTCACCGACAGATTCTTCGATCCGATGTTTTTGAAACTCCCCTTCATCTTAGCAAGGACATCCCCGATTTTAACGATTGCATCGAAAGTTTTGCTTTGGTCCCCTTTCTTTCTGGGTTTGTTTACCATAGTCGCCTTCTGCGACGCGTTGTTGTCCGTAGTCCTCGAACCACCAACCCCAGAGCCCACCATTATGCTGTTTGGACAAGCAGATAGATGGGACTGAGATAATTAGACTAGAGGAGATTAATAAAGGTATTCAATTGATATGAAAACACGTATGGGGTGCTGGGCAGCTTCCGCGGCACTGTACAATTCTAAATAAATAAATAAATAAATAAATAAATAAATAAATAAATAAATAAATAAATAAATAAATAAATAAATAAATAAATAAATAAATAAATAAATAAATAAATAAATAAATAAATAAATAAATAAATAAATAAATAAATAAATAAATAAATAAATAAATAAATAAATAAATAAATAAATAAATAAATAAATAAATAAATAAATAAATAAATAAATAAATAAATAAATAAATAAATAAATAAATAAATAAATAAATAAATAAATAAAACTTCTAATTACATACATGAATCATTCGATTCAAGATCAGGGCGCTAGGCACGAATTTTCTTTCAAAACTAAATCTAAGAGGGATTTCTAGGGCATGTTTTTGTGAAAAAATTCAGAGCGGTAGAGCCACTTAGTGAATCTAAGTGCGCCTTCCCATGTGCCTAGCAAATATTTTTTCGGGTCTCCATTAGGGGGCGGGCCGAGGGGGTCTAATTTTAGATAGACTGCAGTCCAGGAAGTGCGTGGGGGCCTTAAGCTGGCCGTATCCACAGCAAAGATGGGCATTCTCGTGATTGAAGCGGTTGTGGTACGCAGCGAAATCACCATGAGCAGATCGGGCTGCGTAGAGTCTTGAGAGATGTTTTCTGATGAGGGTAAGTTCCCTGGGGTTACATGTAAAGGAGTCAATTCCAAGGCGTCTATAGCGTTCTGGGGCTTCCTGCTCCCAGTAGTGATTCATTGCATTAGTCGTCTCTTGTTTAATAAGCTTCTTTGCTGCATCAAAGACTAAGTGATCCAGGATTGTAGGAGGGGAATTAGAAAGACCTTCACGGGCAGAGGCGTCAGCCATGGAGTTACCCTTGATACCAGAGTGGCCCGGAATCCAATAAGCTTGAACTTTACCCGGTGGTACGTGTGGGAGTCGAGGGCGCAGAGGCCACTCGCGTGCTAGGGTCTCTATTTTTAGAAATATTTCTTGCGAAGAGCATACAGGGGATTGGAAAATGCGGCGGGCCACATCTAAATTGTCTATTAGGATCCACAGATTTTTAGCAAAGCGTGTTGTTGGCAGCAGTAGTGAAATCTCAAGTGCTTCTTTGACAGTCCTCACTTCAATATCAAAAGGTAACAACTTCGGGTCCAGGGACTTGCTTCCTTGATAAATTATCTGACAAGCCTGAAAAACAACGACTCCGCATCCTGCCCTTGGTGAGTTTGTTCCCTCAGAGCGAGCTCCATCTGGATTTGCTACGAGATCGCTGAAAAGGATATCTGTAAGTGAGTTGATTAGTAGACAAGTGACCCGCTTGATGCTGTTATGCCATGATTCTCTGTTAAACCTTGGGGGTTGGATGAGTGCATCGATTGTTTCTGTTTTAGGGCCTTGTAATACCCACCCCGAATAGCGGGAAACGCGTCGATTCAGTGCCCAGATATGGCGAGCCCGTTGGCGAAGAGGGTGTTGAGGATCGAGGCGATAAATTTTTAGAATCTGTTACAGGCTGTGCCTGCCACTAAGCTAACAAGGGTCTGGAAGATTAGGGCGACCTATTGGTTGCTATAGTGATGCTCCTAAGGATATGTACATCAACATATTGAATATCCACCTAAAGCCTTCCGACCTTAAGTAGAAAATAGACAGTATTAAGCCACCAAGCCTTTTTGTACGTGTTTCGGTGATAGCCTTTCACAGAATCAGGCTTTTAGATTTCCAGTCAAGTTCTAGGTCTGAAGGTAATAGACCCGCTTCACGCAAGAGGATAGCAGAAGGAGTTGTGCGAAATACCGGAAGGGTGGCTCTAGCCCCTGCTAGAACCACTTTGCGAAGGAGAGATATATGACCTTCAACACGGTTGGAGACAAGCCTAGTGGTAAATCTGGAACGCCCGGGCCACCAAGTCTCGACGCCATAGTAGGCAATTGGAAGGACGCAAGCTATTACTGCTTGCCGGATTAGTTGTGTAGAAATACCCCGCGATGTATTGCTGAAGGAGCGGAGTGCATTAGCTACTTTAATTGCTTTACTGGCTAGTATGCGGACATGCCACTTGAAGGAAAGTATTCGGTCGAAGTGGACCCCAAGCCATCGGGTGTAAGGTCTAGCAACATTTGCTGAGATAGTCATTCCCTCACAGGATACTGACGGAGTCGTTGCAGGATTACGGTCAGCGCGCTTGCGAGAGAAGTGTTGTAGTTCGGATTTTGCCGGATCGAAGATAATACCTTCGCTTTCTCCTCATTTCAGGGCTTCATTAAGAGAGAGGGAAAGTGCCTCACAATTCTGGTGAAGTTTATGCCCGACTTGAAGGAAAGAAATATCATCTGAGTATCCGAAGCGCTTTCTCTTTATACCCATTTTAATTAATGGTGATATGTAAAGCATGAACAAGATGGGAGAAGCTGGCAAGCCTTGCGGAAGGCCGCAGTTTACTGCTCGATGAGGTCCAGTCTCGCCATCTAAGCAGATGCGAACCGTGCGGTTGATTGTAAAGGAGCCTACCCAACAAACCAGGTTAGCAGGCCAGCCTTGCTCACGTAGGCGGCGGATAAGTCGTCTGAGTTAGACAGCGTCAAAGGAGCCTTTCACGTCTAGAGTGAGCATACTGGCTGTAAGTCCCTCGTTGAGAGCTCTCTCTGCGTCATGAGTGAGAAACGTAATGAGATCTACAGCCGAGCACCCATGAAGAGGGCCAAATTGCTGGCTAGAAATAACTTTATGTTGGACAGCTGTCAGGGTTACAACCCTTGTGATTAACTCGGGCTTAGCGCCCTTGCTTACATCACTGTCTTTAGCGCTATCTGTTATCACGGCTACTTTTGTTTAATTTACTTTATTGCTAATTATTATTCAACGTTCACCTTACCCGATTGGGTTACTAGCCGTATTCACTTTATGATAATCATTATTAAATATTAGAGAACATTCACGAATCTTCTATGGAGTACTGAAATGGTTTAATGGCATTCTGGGATATTTTGAATACTCCAGTATCTTCTATGGTTTATTATACGTTCAAGTTCTAAGGCGTTCGATGGGATTCGGTGGGGACAGCTTGGGATAACTATATATGATTGTTCTTGTCTTGTAAATAATATTCACGCACTTCTTAGTTTATTAATTGAATCTTTAGATCTTTGAGTTATTTAAGACCAGCCTCTCACAACAGCGATCCAAGACATCCGTTTAGCTATCAACCTTTCTAGGCCTTTACCAAGTACTGATAGGAGTGCAATAGGTCGGTGCGAGCGAGGGGACGAGAGATCTGTCTTATTCGGTTTTTGAACCATCACCAGGATAGCCTGCCGAAAGCACGAGGGATGATGTCCGGCATTGAGACATGCAGTGAACAAAGAAACTACTGGCTCTTTGATGAGCGGCCACGCATGTCGGAGGATAATTGTTGGTATCTCGTCAGGTCCTGGGGCGGTGTTACCAGCACGGAGAATTGAATTCTTGATTTCATTTTTTGTCTGAGGGCGAAAGGGCAGCGACGTCGCAGAGACGGCTGGGGAATCCATTGAGATGTCGCCAACCTCCGAGGGGTTAGTGAGCTAGTATTGGAGAAGCACCTCCATTTTTCCACTGATTGTATGGGCAGGGGGACGGTCAGGGTAGCGGGGATCCTGGAGTGGCCTTGAGCGGTATGAACCTGTCAATTTGTGCCGCTTAGTAAGTTTGAATACTTCTTTTGGCGTGCGAATGTTTTCCAACTTGAATTTAAAGAAGTTTTCTTTTGCTGTACGCACCGTATTTTCATAAGCCTTTCGAGCGGCCCGTATATCACCCTCAGAATTCATTAAATGTGCTGCTTGCTTGAAACGAGCTCTAGCAGCTTTACGGTCCTTTTTACACCATGGATTTCCGTGTGAAGAGCTTGTCGCGCGTCTTGCAGCCCCGCTGTAGGAGTCGTGAAGTGACTGTACGAGAGACTCAGCTTGGCAGTCGAGTTGCGCGTCGGTTGGAAGGAGAGACAAGGGACTGATGATTTTTAGTCCCATTGAAAGAAGGTGTCGAAATAAAGAGAGATCTAGGGTATCTGGCCGAAGCTGAAGGGTACCTACTTGGAGATTTTTCCATCCAAAGATAGTCAATAGGGACAAGTGATCCGACGTGGATTCCAGGTGAGAGACAATCCCGCATGACTCGTGCTGCAGTAATATACCCCTACCAAAAGCTAGATCGAGAACATTTCCACAACTGTGCGTGGCTTTGTCAACTGGGGAAAGGAGTGAGAAGGTAAATAATCTTGAATATAAAGAAAAGATATCATGTAAATTATGATTCTGGTGCAATTATAAGTCGAATGGATAGAAATAGATCTGATTGTTCTTTTCTCTATCTGATGTTCCCCATATATATACATTATATTGCTTGTAGTGGACCAAGTAGAAATCGTAAATAGACTGAAACACCAAGCATTCATGACAGAAAATATAAACCTGAAACAAAAAATACTTGCTGTACTCAGTGGCTTCAAACACCAAGACATACTAAGACCAGCAGAAACAGCATCTAGAATGAAGAACACTAATATCAAAACCAATAAAGATAACTAAACATAATCCCGTACCGTCTTGAGATATTAACTGTGATATCTTGCCTAGTCTTCCGATAACTTTTATTTCTAGCCATGTAACTCTTTGATGACTACTAGTCAGGTAGCCAGTCATACAGAAGGATATCGACTCTAACCATTCAACAAACTGCTCAGCATCCGAAGATGGCCCGCGTCTTAAAGAGGGTTGCCAACTTGTGTGGTGAAGATTAAAGTCACCTTGAAGTGTACAATTTCCTACATGGGAGGGTTTGAGAGTGGAGAGGAGGGTGCGGACTGCGGCGCCTACCCTGTCTGATCCCGGGGGAGCGTTGTAAACATTGACGACAATAAGAGACTGTGCGTGGGCTGAACTCAAGCGAATGAGTAACATGTCGGCAGAGATTCCTGCATTGATTTGCTCAGAGCGAATTCCCACACCTTCGCGCGCGTATGAAATTTATCACAGGCCTGAGGCCTGACTTTCATTAGGCTAAGGCCTATTTACTAATAATTACTCATCAGCTATCCTTGCTTATAAATTTAATCACGAGACGCCAGGGTCACTAATTATAACACGTATAATGTGGGTTGGGTAGCTTGACTCATCTTTATGCACACATTATAAATAGCAAGCTTGGACCATGGCCTTAACAAACTTAATTAAGGGACAAACGTGAAGCATATGTGGGACCATCAAATGAGGTTTATGGATGAAACTTATATGTAGCAATATTATTCTCTAACTGATAACTGATCAAGTATGACGCCGCGGGTAAATGTGCATGAAGTTGAATTTCCTGGAGGCTTGTCAAGAAGGAAAAGGCTCTCTGGACAAGAGTCAGGAGAATTATGTTGAAGAAGGATATGTTGGGAATTTGCCTCAGAAATGTCAAGGGAAAAACTGAAATATAATCACGTGATATCGCTTACATGCCACGTATACAACCTTTGTAAATAAAGTGTTTAACAACTCCGTAGGAGTTACTTCTCTCATTGTAGATAATCTAATTCACCTGATTTGACATCGTCGATTGTGCTATATAGCATACTGTGACATCTTATCTACCCTCCATTATTTTACTGCCCTAGAGCGTAAACAACAATACCGAATCTTAACTCCAATATGGAAAACAACCCTTGGAACCCAGAAGGGACTGGCATTCCACCACATCATCCTCAATCTCATGCTTCGCAAATAGATAGATTCAACGACCGAGATTCTGCCTTTGCCCAAAAGTACCCACTTCTTTGCTCTGTCCCCAATCCCACCCTCTTCATCCAAGCCATGCAGAATGGTATTCCAGGTAACAGCGCTATGCAACTTAGCGAAGAGATTATGAAACTAGCGACCGCCTACGTGCATCTCGAAGGTGAATTGTTCAAGTTTAAAGACGATTATGACACACTTCTGGAAAAAAATCAGGAACAATTAGACGCAAACACAAAGCTCCAAAAACAGAAGAAAGCAGCCGGGCCAAGTATCTCGCAGCTGCAACAGCAAGTCGCCAATCTTCAGCAGCAAATTATCACCTTACAACAGCAGAATACCACTCTCCAACAGCAAAACGCCTCTTCACAGCAGCAAACCCAGACTAATTCTTTAATTTCACACCGATCAGCGGAGGACCCCGACCCGAAAATCTTCTCTGCAAATGATGCAGCATCGCGCAAAGAGCTGCCCCTATTCATTCGAAAAGTTAACATGAAATTCATTGCGAACAGAGATTGGTACCCAGATGAGCAGAGCAAGATGATTTACTTAGTCTCTCGTCTTGAAGGAAAAGCCTACTCCACTGTATCCTATGGTATTAATAGAGATGGCTCAATAAAATTCACTTCAAGTGAAGCCATTCTTGTCCTTCTGGAGCAAGCTTTTGCCGACGTCGACGAATGTAATGCGGCTAGGCGAGAAATTCTTACAATCAAGCAAGGCCAAAAGGACACCTCAACCCACATCTCCGACTGGTTTGATGTGGCACAAAAAACTGGACTTGCAGATGATACGCTGATTAACCATCTTTACGATTCACTGCATCCAGCAATAGTATCACACATTCAGAATTGTGTGATGCTACGTCAGCCTCTACCTGATGACTTAACATCATATCTCGTCGAAGTGCGACACATTGATGCAGTTCTTCGCTCGTCTAATCCAGGTTATACAAAAGAAAAATCTAACTCTAGCAATCATCATCACTCTAGTCTTCCTACTCCTAATTCTACCGCTCCTTCTAACCCTTTTGCCGCAGACCCAATGGACCTGAGGGCATCCAACCTTAGCCGCAATATCACCTGGACTTCAGTAGACGCCGCAAATCACCGCATTCCCCGAAATGAAGCTGAGAAGTGTACTAAGCGTGCGTACTGTTTTGAAAATAAACTGTGCAGCTGGTGCTATGACCCAGGACATCGAGCACGAATTTGCGCTGAGGCGAGATGGAATACAGGTAAGACAAGATCTAAAGACAATAAAACTGTGATCGAGGAGGAAAAAGCATAGTCTCTGATCAAAGTCGCGATCAGAGACTTACCGAGAGTGAAAAAGTCAGTGAATCATAAACCCGTAACGGGGCAAAGTCACAGATATTATCCTTATCAACACCAAATAACGACCATCTTCTTCTTCCCTGTATTATAAAGGCAGATAGAATTAAATTTCAAGCACAAGCTTTCCTTGATTGTGGTGCTACTGATGACTTTTTTGACTTTAACTCTGCGCAACGGCATGGCCTCCCAATAGATCCTCTCCCGCAACCCCGTCAACTTTATCTCGTGGACGGTAGACTAGCGGCACAAATCACCCATACTACGAATCTTAATCTTAATATTTCGGACCACAACGAAACTATAACCCTCTTTCTGACAAATCTTGGCAAGTATGAAATAATCCTAGGTCGTACATGGCTGAGGAAACATAACCCCTCCATCAATTGGTTAAAGGACCTTGTCTGTTTTAACTCCGACCATTGTAAAGAAAATTGCTTCCCTGCCAAAACCCGTCATATAGATATCCCAAGTTGTCAAAATAAAACCCCTATCTCAGGATTAAATCCTCCGGAAGACTTTGCAAACGTTCGCCCAAGAAAAATAGGAGCAGCTTCCTTCCAGGCACTATCTAAACAAAAAGGTATCAAAAATTTTTCTTTATCTCTTTTTGAAGTAGACAAGAGACTTGAAAAATTTGGCATCCAATCAGCTCCGACATAGCCAAAAAAACCACCAATCTTCTCTATGACGAACTTTCTCCCATTCAGAAAATGTATCGAGAGATATATCCTCAAAACGACTCTCATGATAATAAGATGCAATCTTCTTCCATAGCAACTGATATGCACTTAGCAGGCTTTTCTCTCGAAGATATTCAAATTGCCTTGCAAACCAAAAAATGGCCCGACCCCTCCCTAAAACTTCCTACGCACTATCATCAACACCTACCTGTTTTTGATCATAAGAGAGCCGAAACTCTCCCTCCTCACCGGGATTGTGATCATAGAATAGAACTGAAGCCGGGCACTACACCCCCATATGGGCCTCTCTACAACATGTCTATCGAAGAACTTCAGGTGCTCCGCAAGTATCTCAATGAACAACTGGAAAAAGGATTTATCCGTGCTAGCAAATCACCAGCAGCGGCGCCCGTTCTTTTTGCCAAAAAACCTGGCGGGGGATTACAGTTCTGTGTTGACTATCGAGGACTGAACGCTATTACTATAAAGAATCGATACTCTCTTCCATTGTTACAAGAAACTCTTGCTAAGCTCAGCAACGCCAAATTCTACACTAAACTAGATATTATAGCTGCGTTCAATCATATTCGAATTGCGGATGGTCAAGAATGGATGACGGCATTCAACACACGATACGGTTTGTTTGAGTCGCTTGTGATGCCGTTTGGTCTATCTAACGCACCGGCCACATTTCAAGCACGTATCAACGAAATTCTTCTACCATATCTTGATATATTCTGTACCGCATACATAGATGACATTCTTATCTATTCAAATGACCTCACGTCACACAGAATCCACGTTAACAAAGTGCTTGAAGCGTTACGAAAAGCTGGTCTCCATTACGATGTTAAGAAATGCGAGTTTGAAGTCCAAGAAGTGACATACCTTGGCATGATCATCTCTACGACAGGCGTCAAAATGGACCCTCGGAAAATCCAGTGCATCGTCGACTGGTTACCTCCATCTTGTCTCAAAGATGTACAGGGCTTATTAGGTTTCGCAAATTTCTATCGTCGATTCATAAAAAGTTTTTCCAAAATTGTCAAGCCCCTTGTTGCGCTAACTAGAAAAGATGTGAAGTTCATTTGGTCCGATGCTTGTCAAAGATCGTTTGAATCTCTACAAAAATCATTCATCACAGCACCTGTTTTACCGCATTTTGATGTCTCCAAAGAGATCTTTGTCGAAGCAGATTCCTCCGATTTTGTCTCCGGAGGAATATTGTCACAGAAAGATGATGATGGGGAACTTCACCCTGTTGCTTTCATGTCAAAAAAAATTGATAATGCGGAATGTAATTTTGATATATACGATAAAGAACTTCTGGCAATCGTCCGATGTTTTGAGAGTTGGAGAGCTGAACTCCAAGGATCTTCTTACCCCATTACTGTCCTCACAGATCATCGCAACCTAGAGTATTTTATGACAACAAAAGAACTTTCTCGCCGCCAAGTTCGCTGGAGCGAGTTCCTTTCTCAGTTTGACTTTGTCATCAAGGTTGGGCCAGGAAAGGATAATGTCAAGGCCGACTCACTTACCCGGCGATCTCAAGACCTCCCAAAAGACAACACTGACCCTCGAGTATTGTACCAAAACCAAACTCTCCTTCCGGCCCACAAGCTTCTTGAATCAGTAATTCAAGATCTAAAAGGCAACGGCCCTTCCAATAAACTGACCCAGCACGCCCCTTTTGAACTTTCTCCAGCAATCCTCTCTCAGCCTCGAGAAGAGCCCCTTGACCACAAGATCGCCCGATTAATTTACCAAGGCTACAACGATAAAAAAGATGAGTGGCTGATAAAGGTAGTTAATGAGTTGACAAAACCTGAAGGAATCCCGCACTCAAAAGAGATATCACTGTCAGAATGTAAACTTCGTGACGGTCGCCTTTATTTTCGCGACAGGTTATATGTTCCGAACAACGAACTTAGATTTCTTCTCATACAGAAAACCCATGATAGTTGTGAAAAGGGCCATCCAGGAAAGAACGCATTGTATCAAACAGTATCGGGCCACTACTGGTGGCCTAATCTCTCCCAACAAACAGACCAGTTTGTTAAAAACTGCCATAATTGCATCCGTAATAAAGTTTCTCGACTCAGATACCAAGGAGCTCTGAAACCTCTCCCCCTACCAATACAGCGCTGGCGTGAAATTTCAGTAGACTTTGTGAGCCCTCTAGTAGAATTTGACAAATTCAACTGCATCATGGTGGTTGTAGATCGTCTAACCAAGGAACGACACTACACACCCTGTCACACAAATATGAAAGCAAAGGAGCTTGTAAAATTATTTGTCCGTGACATTTGGCGACTCCACGGGTTATGTGACTCTATTGTGTCTGATCGAGGACCACTATTTGTCGGAGAATTCTGGAAAGCTGTTTGCCATCGTCTACAAATTAACGTCTCACTTTCTACAGCCTACCATTCAGAGACTGACGGCCAAACAGAGAGCGCTAATGCATTCATGGAACAATATCTTAGGCAGTATATAGACTACTCACAAAAAGATGTCTACGAATGGCTACCAATGGCAGAGTTCGCAGCCAATAATGCCGTCAATGACTCCACAAAAGTCTAACCTTTCTTCGCTAATAAGGGTTTTCATCCACGCATGAGTTTCGGGCCACCACGACCCACTCCAAATACAACTTCAAAAAATCGCCGTGAACAAATTATAGCTGGCAACAATTTCGCTTCTAAGATGGCAGAAGTCCTTAAAGTGCTACGTACAAACCTCACACGTGCCAGAGAAAATCAGGAGAGAGCTGCAAACAAAAACCGCTCTCCAGCACCAGCCTATCGAGTTGGTGATGAGGTATTTCTCGATTCCCGAAACATTAGCACCTCGCGACCGATTCCTAAGTTAGACTGCAAATTCATCGGTCCATTTCGAATATCAAAAATTATAAATTCTCACGCATATCAACTAAAACTTCCCTTCGAACATGAGAATTTGCACAGCGTATTTCACACAAGCTTGCTTAGACCGGCACCCACGAACCCTCTCTCGGGACAAACCAACCCACCGCCACCACCTATTGCACTGGATGCGTCCGGTGAAAATCTATTCGCTATCGAAGCAATAGTCAATTCCAAGCGAAGTAAAAACAAGAAAATATTCTATTATTTAATTCTGTGGCGAGGCGAAGACCCCGAAGACCAAACATGGGAACCTCTTCAAAACGTTGTAAATGCGACAGCTTCCATTCAAGAGTTTGAGAGACGTTTCCCTGATAAATTGAAGCCAACAAAAAGTGAGATACAGAAAGCAAAACAAAAAGCCAATGCCTCCATTAAAAAAATGTCGCCAGGCGCTCAATCCCAAGGGGAGTGAGACGGGACCATATGTCAAGGGAAAAACTGAAATATAATCACGTGATATCGCTTACATGCCACTTATACAACCTTTGTAAATAAAGTGTTTAACAACTCCGTAGGAGTTACTTCTCTCCTTGTAGATAATCTAATTCACCTGATTTGACATTGTCGATCGTGCTATATAGCATACCGTGACAAGAAATAGCTCTTCACTTCAAGATCTTCTTTTGTATCTAGCTCTAGATATTCTGCAAATAGCACTTATCTTTCGACCCTTACAAAATTACTCTAGGACGAGTAGATGACCAGTCATCTATGGGGGAGAAAGTTTTGTTTGATGGGTGAGTGACGGTGATCCGCCAAGTGTGGTCTCGAAAAATGTATGGCTCCTGTATAAGTACTATGTTGATTTGATCTGTTTGAGCTTGGGAAAGGGCAATTTCCTGAGCAATGCGGCTTTGACCCGTATTTAAAGAGAGGACAGAAAGGGACTTAGAAGAACTTCCGCGGCGGGCCGAGCTATCCATTATAATTGCATGTGATCCTCGTTTGTATTACCCTCATCTCCGAAAGCTTCAAAAGGGTTGTTAAAGCGCGCGCGCTTTGCGGCGTGGGGGGGTTCTGATTGGGAGGCTCCTAGTGTGGCTCCCAAGGATTCCGCTACTGTTGGGTTGAGCAGGGGTTGTGACTTGATGGCGTTGTCTTATTTCCCGCGGAGGTTTTGATACAGCCAGCTTCTGCTTGGACGTGCAGTCGGGATTCGGCGCATATTTTCATAATGGCACCCACTTGTGACTTGGTCTTCGGAGATCCTGACTGTTTTGGGCGGAGCGCACAGTCCAGGGAGTCTACGGAGTGTGGCCCGTGGCAGTAAATGCAGCGAGGCGGACATATATGGTTTCCAGTTGCCGGACATTGTTTGCTGTGATAGCTTAAGGGTCAGGAAAGACTTTGACTGAGGGCGAAAAAATAATATGATTGTAATCTGTAAAGAGAGAAAGTCGTGTCGACTGGCGAAATACTATATACACATGTAAGTGGACCATTACTGGTCCAAGCATCCGTTAAATAACAAGGTCAATTTCTTATGACATTACTTTCCTCCCCTGGGGAGTTTTTTTTTAAACTTACTTCCTGTTTTATTCCTTAATGTACAGCCTGTGAACATCCCTAGCTGAAGGCCTACTTTGTTGCCTTCTCCATACTGCTTAACGAATTCCTTGTAGGCATCTGTTAACTTAAGGTTTTGCCGAGGCCCCCATGTAGGTTCAGCAAACCCTTTCCAGTATACAAGGACTTTGCGGCGCCCGTTGATTTTCTCAGCGTGAAGAACTTTGTCAACAGCATACAACAGATGTCTGCCATTGACTAATGGAGGCGGCTGTGTGCCATCGACTTTTTGTGAGGGCAGTGGATTATTTGGGTCTGTCAGAAAAGGTGGAATATTGTAACCAAAATGTGACTAGTGTACCTGTCTGTATCGTGATATATATCACGTGCTCACCCGTAATTCACGCTAGCAGCACTTATGTAATATTTCCTTAGCACGTACATAGTGGTTTTACGAGTACCTCTAGAATTAGATAGATGAAGAAAAATAAGAGATCCTAGACCCAGAATTATCCAACAGTTAAGAGCCCGGTTTGCACTTGCAAATTGCTTATACCTTACATCTGATAATCTAGGATCATATTACCCTGATACTTATATCTAAATAAACCCTCAACAAATCGGCGGAGATTATAACTTTTCTGAAGATGACAATAATCAACAAGCAAGCAGTTATTCTTCACACCAAAGCTGAATGGGATACTTGGATCGAGTTGATCAAGACTTCAGCACTGAAGCACGACGTTTGGAAATTTGTCAACCCTGACAATGATTCGGAAATACCAACCCTAGAAGAACCTATAAGACCATCCCCAACAGCTGTCAGAGCGCCAGCAAGCGGTGCAACAACTACTAGGTTATCTGAATTAACGTCTGATGAAAAAGAGGAGTACAGCTTTCTGAAAGAGGAGTATATTAGGCATACAAAAAAGTATGAACGACAATGCGAAGCTCTTGCTGATCTCAGAATAAAAATCCAAGAGTCAATACATACTTCCAACATCACTTTCACATATGAATGCGACACTGTCCATCAAATGTTAAAGAACTTGGCTGCTCAGCTCTCACCCACCGACGAGATTCGCAAACAAGAAATAGAATTGGAATGGCAGAGTTTGCATACCAGTTGGTCAAAAGGTGTCGATATTGACCAATGGCTACACCAATGGGAAGTTACATATAACAAAATGGCAAGAATAAAGTCTCCTGATATTCAAGGATTAAAGCCTGTGTACAAGTTCCTAAACTCTGTAAATACCTTGGATACTCAATTTACAACCAGTTGGATGTTGAAGCTTTCCATGGGTGAGAAAACAACTTTTCCGGAGCTACTGATAATATTCCGCAATTACCGTCGTAATTCTGCGAATCTACTCAAAAATCAGTCTCAGCATGGTGCATTTCCGGTTCTTCAGGGCATGAATAAAAATGGTGAACATAGAAATTCACAAGGTGATTCGTCTAAACCCAAGAGAAAGTGCCCATGCGGTTCTAGGCATAAATTTGGAAGAACCATGAAATACTGTGCTTATCTCATACCTGAAGCAGCAAAGCACTGGAATCAGAAATTGGACCCGACCAAAGTGAAGAACGTTGAAGAAAAGTTGAGAAATGACGAAGAATTTAGAAGCCAGGTTAACAAATGGAGAAGAGATTACAAGCCGCCCAAAGAAAAGAACAACGCAATCTCTCAAGACTATATACCTGATCAACGCCCTACAACACCACCTATTGTTGCAATGGCCTCAACGGGTAAAATGAGTGCCTTCAATACCGCTGAATCGACCTTTCAAGTATCCGATTCGACTATAAAACCCGTTTACAACCTAGAACGGAGCTGGATCCTTGACTCGGGTGCAACGGTGCACATTTGTAACGATCTCTCAAGGTTTCTTGATTTTCAGCCCGCCGACAATACAGAAGAAGTCCTGTAGGCAGGAGATACACAGATCAAAATACAAGGGTATGGAAAAGTCATCATATACCTTAAAACAGGAAAATATCCTTGTGGAAGACCTCTTACTCTAAAGAATGTTGCCTTTGTTCCATTGTTACATACTAGCCTAACCAGCCTTCGCCTTCTCAATGCAGCTGGTGTTCACTGGGACACTGAATTGTCCATACTAAAGCTCAATGGTCGACATTTTGCGGATACTCCGATGATTTTTAATCAATGGGTTTTGGAATACAAACCCGTTGTACCATCTAGCGAGCACGTCTACGCCGCAACGCAGGAAACTTCAGCGAATAGCCAAAAACAACAGCTCCATGGAAACTCTTCGAGAGCGCCGAAAACCCAAACCGGAACCTACGATGAGTGGCATATAAGAATGGGACATCTGTACAAAGAGGCGCTGCTGAAGCTCCCGCTTGTCACTAAAGGCTGTAATATGACAACAACTAAGTCTGCGAAACTAGTTTGTGACATATGTCGATTGTCCAACGCCAAGAGAATCGTTTCAAGAATGCCAAGAATCAGAGCAACTCGTCCATTCTGGCGAGTTAGTTGGGACATTATTCAAATGCGTCCTGGTCCAGATGGTGAAGTTTACGTGTTGCATTTTATTTGTGATTACACTCGGATGCATTTTGTATACATTTTGCCGAACAAAATGCAAGACACATTGATCAATACTTTTATCTCTTTTGTTGAGTATATCAAACGACACTGGGGACTCGACGTGGTGACATGGAAGGGCGATGGTGAAAGATCTTTAGGCTCAAAATGGACGGTCTGGATAAATAGTCATGGTTACAAGATCGAAACTTCTAACCCTGAGACTCAAGAGCAAAATGGTGACGCAGAGAGATCTGGGGGGGTATTGCAAATCCTAGGCACTGAATTGAAAGCTACCTTTGGTCTACCAGAAACATTGTGGAGAGAAATATTTCCAACAGCTGGATATTGTCACGGATTCGGGTATAGAGGCTTGAGCGCTATGTACCTATTGGTAGTCTATATTCTATCTAGAGAGGAACCACATAACTGTAAATACAAGTGACTTAATAAACCAAGGCTTTGCTTCTAGAACCTTCTGTACCATGTTGTTGTGATTAGATTAGGTTGTACTAATCAGGCTAGTCCCCAACATACAAGGATAGTACGGAAATCTTCCAGAAGGTTCTTTAGTATTCTTTGCTAAATGCCTTATCACATAACGCTCGGACCCTGTCAACATATCATGCCTATGCTACCAGGCATAGGCTACAGGAATCCCTATGGCTATACAGCCGTCACAGATATATTTTAAACAGATCACCCACTCGATCTCTTGGGTTTAAAACTCCAATTGGTTTCCTTAAGGAATACTTGGGAATGCCCAACCCAGAACCATTGGTCGCACACCTGCAACCGTATGGTTGCAAGGCATTTTCCTTGATTAAGAATAGGCCAAAACTTGACAAGCTAGTTCCTCGAGCAGAGATTGGTTATCTAGTGGGCTATGAGTCAACACACATATTCAGGATTTGGATACCGTCCAGAAATATTGTCATAGCAACTAGAGATGTAACATTTGATCCCTCAGGGATATTCACCAAATAATCTAGTACAACCAATCCCGAAAGATATTATTGAAATCCTTCAAGTACCGCAACTGGAAATAAGCCCTTCAGAAGATATCAGCATACAAGAAGCAATCGAAACGAACAAGGAAGTAGCGGTGGACGAAAACAGTCTGAACTCTCTGAGCAAAATTCAAGACCAAACAACCAAAGTAGATGGATCAAGAAAATCAAAATGGAAAGGATACATTCAGCCTAACGATGAAAATGACGGAAACCCAACGCAAGAAATTTTCGGTGATCCAAATGACGAGAGAAATATCATTTCAGGGAAGAGATCCAGAAAGCCCAAAGTTCAGCTTCACCTCGAAGTCCATAATTACCTTGACCAACAATCAGCTTTTCACGCTGCGTTTAACCTAGGCTGTAACATGATGAAATCTAGATTACACAAAAGTAACCTTCCACCAGCGCCTGAAAACTGGAATCAACTTCAATATCATCCTCATCGAGAGGGATTTGAAACTGCAGTTCATTTAGAATATACAACTTTAGAAAAGCAGGGTACATTCCAATCAGTTCCAGACACTGAGGTCAAGGTCAAGCCAATACCTGTCAAATGGGTATTCACTTATAAGACAAATGACGATGGATATCTTATAAAGTATAAAGCCAGGATCGTGATTCGCGGGGATCTTCAGATATCGACTGAAAAGGACACCTACGCCGCAACCATCGCCATGCGAGTTAACCGAGCTGTCCTCTCCATATGTGCCTATTTTAACTTAGAAACTCACCAATTTGATGTAACCAATGCTTTTCCGCATGCAGATCTGGATCATGACGACGATGTAGTAATACATTATCCAGAAGGATTCAAAATACCTAAAAACAAGTTAAAAGTATTGAAGGCCCTATTTGGCCTATCTATCTCGCCACGACTATGGTACAATCATTTGGCAGCGACACTTGAAAAACTAGGTCTGAAGCCAGTTCCAGAGTCTGGTTGTGTCTTCTGCAATAAAGAGCTGATTGTGTGTTTTTACGTTGATGATATATCAGTTTTCTATCACATGCACAACACCAAGTCCTTCAGAGATTTCAAGAGAGCTTTACTCAACGTCTACATAGTGAAGGATATTGGTGAACTTAAATGGTTCCTTGGTCTTCGAATTTTACGGGACAGATCTCAGAGAAGGTTGTGGCTAGTCCAGGATGCTTATATCGAAAAAATCGCCGATAATTTTGATAGGGTTTATTCCGACGGGAAACTGCGTGTTAAAGCGCCTGAAACACCAATGGCGATTGAAGAGATAAAACTCTGGGACGGAAAAGCCACTGGTCATCAAATTCACGAGTTCCAGCGTAGAATTGGTAGTCTGACCTATGCAGCAACGGTATCTCGACCGGACATCACCAAGGCGACACAAAAACTAGCCGAAGTACAACAAAATCCTAGTCAAGATCATTTAGAAGCTGCCAACCGAGTGCTTGATTATCTCTATAATACCAGATATCTAGCACTTGAATATGGGATGAATCGAGAGGGACCCGTATTTATTGCAGCTAGTGATGCATCATTTGGAGATAACGCACCGGGTAGAACAAGCTCGGAAGGTGGGCTTTTCAAGCTTTTTGGAGGAGTTATCCACTACTTTGCGAAAAAGCAGAAAACTGTTACAACATCGAGTACGGAGTCGGAATTGCTTGCCTTATCTCATCTTTGTGCATGGTTGATGTGGTGGGAACGATTTTTCGCTAATCTGGACCTTGAATTAGAACAAGATTTGACTGCGTGGTGCGATAACATGCAAACAGTTCGACTGATACTCAAGGAAACGCCTAAGTTGGTTACTAAGCTTAAACATATAGATATCCATCAACACTGGCTAAGGCAACAATGTCAGAAGGGTACTATCAAACTTGAATGGATCGAAAAAGATCGAATGCCGGCCGATGGCCTTACAAAACTCCTACCGAAGCAGAAGCATCAAAATTTTCTCCGTCAGTTGAACATGGTTGACATAAAGAGTAGGATAGTCGCCAGCGATTAAGATGGCAATACTATGTGACTGGTACTTCATTTCTTCTAACCATGATATCCTTAGTTATTCAGTTTTTACTTTAGTGTAAAATCTGGGGGGGTATGTCAGAAAAGGTGGAATATTGTAACCAAAATGATGATGATATTATTTAACGTCTGGGGTGATAAGTCAAGTGCCCCAGGACACGTGATATCTATCCTTGCAGGGATATAGGACGCTAGGGCCAGAGCCCTAGAGTATTTGACTACAGTCTAATTACACGGCTATGCAGCGTTATCTGAAACTGCGCACAGAGAATATCGTGGGCTCTAAGCAGTGACATACATGAGTCTTCCCCTTACTCGCGACTGGTGATCACTCAGTCCTTCTCCCCCGCTCCACCTTGCACTTCTAGGAGCCCCCGATCAAATATAACTTTACAATTCCTCCTAGCGAGGACATATTTGCTCAAAAAATTGAGCCTGGCTTAGCCAGTTTGTTAATGTGACAGCCCCTTCTGGCGTGCCTAGTAGCTTGGGCAGAAGTTCGTTGATTGGCCCCTCAGGGCGGCCAGACTGACGTCTCAGAATTCTGCAAAAGAAGAAATGTCTCGGGGTTTTCAATGACCCGCATTTACAGTGTAGGTTTGCGCCTTGATGTTTAAAACGGATATTATATGCGGAGAAATCACCATGTCCAGTTCTAGCAGCAATTAAACGACCCAGGGCTTTCCTATTAAGAGAGAGCTCCATGGGAATGCGTGGAGCGATTTTTATTTTAAGCTCGGAGTATGACTGGGGAATATTCTCGTCCCACCATTTTCCCCGCGTCAGTTTATTCTGATCTGAAATCCAGCGAGAGAGGGATGCATTTGATAGCTTCGAGATGAGGTTTGGGAAAGGCATTGTAGCGCCTTTTTTGGCTTCTTTATCTGCCATTTCATTTCCTTCTATTCCTGCATGTCCAGGGACCCATCGGACACGGATTTCCCCCATACTTGTGTGTGGTAGCCTCATCCGTTTTTTCCATGACCTGTTGACCTCCAGGGCATCTTGGAAGACGGATTGAGAAGAAGAGCTGATTGTTTTGGTCAAAAATTTCCTTGCCACGTCAATATTATCAATAAATATCCAGAGGTTGGTGGCAAATCGGGCTGTCGGAAGAGCAGTGTCTACTCGAATTCCTTCAAGAGCTGCGTAAACTTCGGCATCTAGAGTCTCTTTGTGTTTTCCGAGAGAAAAGGCTTTAGTATAAATCTGTCGACCAAGCTGTATAATGACAAAGCCACCTCCTGTACTGCCATCTGCTAGTTTCGACCCATCCGAATATACTGTTAGGTCACTGGTCGGAACGGTCCTCAGAAATTCTCGAAAGGAATCTACTGCCGTCTCTGTTCTGGTAGACGCACCAATACGTTGGAGTGAATCCTGCAACGGCTCTTCGATTTCCCATGGGGGGTTAACTAGGGGATTAAAGGTTTCTGATAGTGGGATATCTCTGCAAGGACGCGCTAATCGGGTTAAGGCAGGCGTACGGAGAGCTCTCTGGGAGCGTAAATAAAGAGGGTGACGGGGATCAAGTCTTCGTGTACGGATAGCTGCTCTCTTAACTATGTTATCGAGCGCAAGTTCCGCTGGTGCAAGGCCAGCTTCACGTAAGAGGGCGTTACTTGGGGTGGTTCGATAAACTGGTAAGATGACACGGGCAGCGCTGTTGTGCACCTTTTCTAACATCTTTAAGTGTATGCCTACTCGGTTACTCACTATCTTGCGTCCCTTGATTCGAGTTTTACCTGGCCACCAGCTCTGCGCTCCGAAGTGGGCGATTGGTAGAACGCAGGCTGTAACTGCTTGACGAGAGAGCCTTGGTATGACCCCTCGGTTAGTATTTCCAAGACAGCGGAGTGCGCTAGCAACTTTGCAGGCTTTAGCGGTTTGTATTCGCGCATGGTATTTGAAGGTAAGTTTTCTGTCAAAATGCACCCCCAGCCACTTCAGGTATGGTTTCTGTCTATCCTCAGAAATAGTGGAGAAGCTGGTCACTACATCAGGATGGACATCTTTATCCTTGTGCCTCCTAGAGAAATGTAAGAGTCCCGACTTCCCAGGATCAAATGTGACTCCTTCTTTGGTGCCCCAAGCAAGAGCTTGTTCTACTGCATCAGAAATATTTTGAGAATTTTCGTCGAGAGATGGCGATGTCTTGAGTATTGCTACATCATCTGCATATCCAAATGCATCTTTTTGAAAACCATCCAGTTTAAATAGGGGGGAGATATAAAGCATAAACAAGATTGGGGAAACAGGGGAGCCCTGTGGAAGTCCACAATCAATTGATCAGGGGGCTCCAATTTCACCATCCAGTCTAATGCATACACTACGTTCTGTTGCAAAGGAGCCAACCCAACGACAAAGATAATTTGGCCAACCTTGTTCCCTAAGTCTTCGGACAAGTCTTCCTGGAAGAACGCCGTCGAATGCACCCTTGACATCCAGCGTTGCCATGGAAGCAGTCCAACCCTTAGCTAGTGCAGCCTCGACATCATTGGTAAGGCAGGTCGTTAAATCTACCGATGAGCGGAGAGGCAACGCCCCAAATTGTTGTCGGGGAAGTACTATATATTCAATGGCAATCCATGACATTCTCCTGGCGATCAGTCTTTCCAGCCCTTTACCAAGAACCGATAGAAGGGCAATCGGCCTATAGGAACGAGGTGAAGTCATATCTGCTTTATTTGGTTTTCCAATGATAGCCAAAATCGCAGTGCGGAAACATCGTGGGTGATATCCTTGATCTACAAAAGCTTGAAACAGTTCTTGAACCATGGACGTGATTAGCGGCCATGCCAGTCGTAGAACTGCTGTGGGAATCTCGTCTTTTCCTGGGGTAGTGTTCCCGGCGTTAAGTATGGCTTCCGAAACCTCTTTTGGCGTGATTGCGGGAAATGGGAGAGAGGCTAGAGCCACAGTCGGAGTAGAGAGTGGTATATCGACAGTAGTTGATTGATTCGACAGGAGATTTCTAGCTAAAACATCTCTTTTATCTTCTAGTGTCTCCGCCGGAAGACTGCCAGGTGAGGTAGGATCAACCAGAGGAGGAGTGCGATATGCTCCTTTTGATTTGTGCCACTTTGTGATATCAAACAGTTCTTTAGAGTTGCTGACTGATTCTAGCTTTTTTTGGAAGAAATTGCTTTTTGCAGCGTAGATAACTTTCCGGTATTCTTTTCTATCTGTCAGAGTTACAGTTCCGCTGCGGGCTATCCTCCGATATTTTTCTCGTGCTTCTTTGCAGCGCATATCCCACCACGGCTGGCCTCTATTATGAGGCATTTTTCTCTTTGCCGATCCTTCGTAGGCGTTCTGTAAGACTTTTATTCACTCTTCTGCCCTTTCATCTATACAAACTTTGGACGTATTGGTAAATGGTGGCAGACCTTCAAGTCTTCTACGTAGGAGCGAGAGGAAAACATCTTGGTTGATAGTAGCAAAGCGGAGTCTTCGTGTCGGGAAGAGAGTTCTATTTCTGAATGGAACAGTGATTATTAAGGGGGAGTGGTCTGACGTCACATCTAAGTCTCGTTGAACTGCTGCCGAAGTCCCTTCAGCTATAAGTAAACTTGAGGCAAAACAAAGATCTAAAACATTGCCTCGATTATGAGTAGGGACATCTATATCGGAGATAAATGTCAGACCAGTTGATTGTGTCCAATTGATGAAAGAATCTGCTTGTTGAGAGAAAGGGCCCCGATGAGACGGGTGCCAGTCTTGATGGTGCATGTTGAAATCCCCTACAAGGATAGTTCTCGGGGTGATATGAAGATTAGTTAAAGAAATGAGTGCCTGGACTCCGTCTCCCGGGTTGGTGGCTCCAGAGGGGGCATTATATACGTTTACGATCAAGACACTGGACCCAGCTGGTGACTGGATCTGGAGAAGCAGAACATCCCTCTGTTCCCGTAGAGAAAAGTTAGTTGGACGGGTTTGTGTTGCCACAAGTCCTGTATTTGTTCTTATGTAAGTCAGAACTCGCGGTCGGAGTGACCAGTCGTCGATCGGAGTGAAGCATTGGAATGAAGGGTGCTTTTGGGTGATCCTCTGTGAGAGATCTCTGTTTATATATGGTTCCTGGATTAGCAAAATATCCGAATCAGTTCTAAAGGCATTTTTAAGTGAGAGAATATGCGCCGCTGAACTGCGCCCTACATTGACAGAGAGTATTTTTAATATTGGGTCTCTAACACTCATATATTTCCATGGTGTTGTCCTCACAGTGCTCTTGAACGGAATGCTCTAGACATGCAAATTTATTTTGGGAAGCGGAAGGGGAGTATGGAGTGTTGCTAGCTGCAGGAGATGGTTGAGGTTGAGATTGTGGAACTGGAGCTTTGTCTTTGTCTTTGCTGTTTTTTCGGTGGCTGGTGCACCCACGACGACACAGTGAGCTGCCTTGAGGCGGAGTCTTGCCGCTACTGCTGCATGTCGAATCTGTGCTGTTTGGGTCCTTGAGGGTAAGACATTATTTTTTCCTGGCCTTAGAAGACATTCAAGTGAGTCTGCGGCATGAGGTCCATGACAATTGGCACATTTTGGAGGACAGTTATGTACTCTAGAGGGATCACAGCTTTTATGGTTGGCTTCTTTATGCTGAGTAGATCCACATATTCTACAGCGAGGCGCTCTGGCACAAGCGCGTTCATTGTGCCAGGCGAAACACTTCCCGCACTGAGGAGTTTTCATCCTCTTGGGCAAGAGTTTTGTGGCAACTCGTACGCCAAACAAAGGCAGGCTTTTTGAGAGGTGAGAGCCTTCGGGAAATAGTGCTATCCAATTCTTTTGGTGTGTGTACTGGTTATCAGTTTCGCCCTTGCATTCTAGTATATTAGCAGGTGTTACGTTGGTAAGATCTGTTAAGGCGCTAGCTATGGTTGTCGCCGTAATTTTGTTAAGGACGACTTTTGTTCCATCGTAGCCCATAAACGAGCGCGGCACTCCGGAAAGTTTGAATGCCGAGTATTGCACCGGCTTTTCAACTTTGCATTCTCCCTCTGTTGATAGAAAGGCCTGGATTTCACTCATTCGGCTGAGCAAGGTTTCATGAGCGGGGGCGGAGGCGGGGCAGATTGCAAATCCAGATCTGATCTTCTGAACTTCACAAACAAGCTTCTCCTTGAGGAACATATTTAGTTGCAGCATTACTGCGTAAGGTGACATTGCCAAGCATGTATGGTCAGGATGAGCACGAACAAAGATACGGTCATCTTCTTGGAGCTTTTGGGGGCTTGTATCTTTGGGGGGTTTGGGCTGGGCTTGATTACTGTGCGGCCGCTGCCTCTGTCTTGGAACTGCCACTGCAGCTGCAGCTGCGTACGAAGTTTGTTTTTCCGCTGTTTGTTTGGCATTTGCGTTTGTAGCTCCATGGAGTGGGTTTTTTGAGTTGATTTTTTCGCCTACATTTGTGCTATAGGGGGTCGATGGGCGAGGTAAACCTCTGACATGGCTTTCAAAGTGCCTTCGGGCTACAGTATTCAGATCAGATATGAAGTCACGAAAAGATTTCTGAAGATGTTGGGGTAAAACAATCTCGCAGATTGCGTCGTCGAGTACGGATGCTATGTTCTGGAACAGGAGAGTAGCTTCCTGGTTCCTGGTGTTGGCAGCGGAGGTAGTTGACAATAGCAGTTTTGTCAGCGAGCTCTCTCCAACCGCGGGAGCGGATGTAGGTGGGCGGGGAAGGGGAGGGATCAATGGGAGGGATTGAGACATATCGGTAAGAGC
This sequence comes from Podosphaera xanthii, assembly GCA_028751805.1. Classification (NCBI taxonomy): domain Eukaryota; kingdom Fungi; phylum Ascomycota; class Leotiomycetes; order Helotiales; family Erysiphaceae; genus Podosphaera; species Podosphaera xanthii. The sequence goes on along the minus strand of JAPWIX010000030.1, from coordinate 247,465 downwards.
TCTATGGAATGAGTAAAAGATGCTCGAAGGGAACAAATGTTGTTTTGTATTGTAACCGAAATGTGACTAGTGTACCTGTCTGTATTGTGATATATATCACGTGCTCACCCGTAATTCACGTTAGCAGCACTTATGTAATATTTCCTTAGCACGTACATAGTGGTTTTACGAGTACCTCTAGAATTGTATAGATGAAGAAAAATAAGAGATCCTAGACCCAGAACTATCCAACAGGGTCACACCTTAATAAGTCTACAAAAAAGCGATTGTGTATGCCTGTTGGTACATCTAGTTTATACACGTCAGGTGCAATCTTTTTTTGTATTCTATATTTTGCTTGGGTCCATTAGAGCTTCTTTTTTTGTTGTGGAATATCGACGTTTTTAAGGTTTAGCCAGACAATATCACCTGGCTTAAAACGTTCTACTGGTCTCCGATTTTGGTTGGCTGATTCTTCCATTAATTGCTGTGCTGTTGTCGTAGCCGCCTGTGCTAATTTCTGACCTTGTAATATTCTGTCTACGAATGTTCGCGCGCGGGCTTGCGGTGATTTTGTTGCTCGTGAATTGTTATGTGTTTGTTGGATTGGTTCAGCATCATAGCCATGAGTAACAAAAAATGGTCTAGTACCGATGGCTGACAATTTTCTACTGTTGAGGGCTAACATAGCAGTCGGAAGTAGTTTAGACCAGTCTGTCTGCGTGTAGCTAATAAATGCTCGGAGGTAGTTCAACACTTCCTGATTCATCCTTTCTGTACTACCATTGGTCCGTGGATGGTAAGCAGTCAATAATCTTTGGTTAATACCCGTCATTTTACACAAAGAAGTCCAGAAATGATCAACCCAATTTGCCCCTCTATCTGATGTTATAAACTTGGGAAACCCATGAAAACGATAATGACAAGTTAGGAAGCGTTTGTAAGAGGGCAAAGGATTAGAGTAAACTCGACGAATCAATACCACAAAGATAATTTATTTATTTTAACTTGGTTCTATCCACAAGAGATCAGTCCCCCCTAATATACTCCTAGGACGCCGCTGCCTACAGTTACTCCTTCCCTAGATAGAACCCTTTAGAAACTACTCGAGTCCTCTTCCTTAACCCCTCATTGTCCCTACTAGACTCCTGGTTCCCAGGCTCCAATCTAAACTATTGTGATGAGCAATGCTCCCTGCTCACCTTGAAACCGTCGCGGTACGCGCATCCTCTGTTTAATTATGATTGCCGCCTGTGAGGGTCAGGACCCTTGCTAATGACTCGGGCTCTTGCCCTTGTATAATTACCTTACTGTCTGTGCGGCGTTGGATGACGTGGATCAGGATGTTGCGGCGCAAGGAGTTCTCGCTTACATCAGGTCACAATTTCTAAGCGCTAGCTATCATTACGTTGATCCTCGTCTAAATAATGATCATTGCTTACTTACCCAATTTGGATGATAGCTATGTCCGCGTATATTGGGGAATATTAAGAAAGCTTCCAGAAAGTTCTAAAACGGTTTGTTGGCATCCTAAGACGTGGAGATTATTCTAGCATCTTCTAAGGGTTATTGCAAGTTCTAATTCTATGGCGTTCGGAAGGCTTCGGGGGTGATAGATCGGGATAACTATTTAAACCTGCGCTTTTCTCTTGTAGATAATCACCATGCACTTCTTAGTTATTTAATTTACAATTTTAGAACCTCACTTTTGAGTTATTCGAGTTGGGCCTCTTACAAATCCAACCAATTTCATCATCTTCCATTGCTTGTTCAACAGTGATCGATTCACTGGGCGGTGTAGGTGCACCTAGGGATGTTGATTCCTCTGCATTTATAAACACTGCCTTGCGTGCGTTAGCCAGTTGCTTGACTTTGGGTCCAAAAACTTGTCCTTTTGAGGTTGATCTTATCAACACTGTAAAGCGTGTTGCTTCTCGAAATGGTTTTAGCACTACCATTTGTGCATTATTTTGAGGTATGACAGCTTCCATTGCATGTCTTGAAGGTTTCACGACCCTTCCAGAACGCGTCGTACGCAACGACGGTCTGAGCACGTCCATTTGTGCTTGCACGTCCATTTGTGCTTGCACGTCCATTTGTGCTTGCACGTCCATTTGTGCTTGCACGTCCATTTGTGCTTGCACGTCCATTTGTGCTTGCACGTCCATTTGTGCTTGCACGTCCATTTGTGCTTGCACGTCCATTTGTGCTTCCTGTACGCGTTGGCCAGACGCCCCAGGAATTTCAACAGCAGAGCTGAAGAGTTCATTATTATGTGAAGTCGTCACTTCACCGGAGTTTTCCAATGCTCCGTCAGAGATCTTCATTTGTCCCTGCGCACTTGGTGCGTTTTATAGCATCAGGCTTCCATTATTTTAAGATGCATTTCCAGGCGTTCTTTGCGTGTTCCAGGACGCTATATCTAAATTATTCGATTCGTTGATCGTGCCTGTGTTTCGGGGAAAGTGAACTCGCTTTTGCTTTACTCCTTTGGGCCGACCAACCTGTGGTTTCGGCGTATATTGTGTGATATTCCCCGGAGCCTGTGATTTAGGGACGTTAGCCTTAATATCTTGCCCTAGACTTACTGTTGCGTAAGTATATTCGTCTATTTAGCATCAGCCGATTCCCAAACTTGTAGCGTCGCAACAAATAATAATTTATGAATCCATTCCCCTCTCATTCCTACAAAGATTGATATACCCTCTCTTGTATTGGGAGTCCACTTCTGAGGTAGTAGAGCTTTGGGGTAGGCTAGAGTTGCAACACATCCGAATGGCCTTGAGTTTTGAAGCTTCGGTAGCTTTTCATACCATGCTGCGTGTGGGATGTTCCATTTGCTTGTTGTTGATTCGCTTGAACCAAAGGGTAGAGCTGATGTAGGCACTCTGTTGCGTATCCAAACTGCGTGCTCGATGGCGTAATCCCAAAATTGATGTGAAAGCTGTGCCTCAAACAGCATTGACCTTGCGTAGGTTGCTAAAATTCCAATTGCTCTTTCCGCGACACCATTCATTGAGTGTTTATAGGGTGGACACGGCTCAAATTGGGTACCTCTTTCCTTTAAATAGTCCGCAAATGCGGGTCCAAATTCACTTTTTCCGTTGTCAGCCCTTATATACCATACTTTGTTTTCACTTTGGACTTCGACCATGGCTATGATTTGTTTGAAAAGGTTCAACACTTCCTTTGTTTCTTTAGTGTGAAGGAGAGAAACCCAGTACATTCTGGTAGCATCATCCACAACTACGAGGAAATATTTGAAGCCTTTAATTGATGTCCCTTGGATCCCTGAGATATCTGCGTGCAGACGTCTTCCTTTGATGTGCTCCCTGGTATCTGTTTTCTTGTTAAAACGTTCTTTCAGTCTTCCGGCTAAGCAGGATTCGCATTGCTTTTCTCCATGGTACACGGGTCTTTTGTCGGTTAATTTGCCGGGTATCACACCTTGGTCAGCTAGTTTCTTTATATCTCGAAAATTTACGTGCCCTAGACGACGATGGTAGAGTTCCCAGAGAGATTTATCATTCGGAATGGATCGTATATTCTCGCGCGAAGATGGAGTACTTTTGATTAATTCTGTCATTGACTCTCTGAGTTGATTGTCAATATTATCTGGCATTAATGAGGTCCGTTCGTCAAATACGAGTGCCACAGTGGAGATTCCACTGAGTGCTGATGATTTTAGCTCTTGAATTTCGTACAGTCGATTTGAGCCTAAAACAGTTATAATTTTCTTATTATCTTTGATAAGATGACAATTGTGGTCGATGAATCGTGCTTCAATACCAGAGTCGTTCTGGCGCCAGACAGAGATCAGACGAACATTCCCAAAATCCCTTACAAACCATACATTATTGAGTTCGAGTATTTGGTGTTGAGTTTTGATTTTAATTGTTCCATATCCTTCGCATAGAACTTCTTTTCCATTCGCTACAGTGACATTGCGTAGGGAGTTCCATCTTTTTAACTGATTGAAATCTGAGTAGATGCCACTATAGTGCTCGGTCGCAACAGAATCGATTATGATATGGGAACTAGTTGAAGCAGAAAATGATCAGCTGGTCACACATGGCGATGCAATAGGAGAGTAGGAGAAGATGGTGTTTTCATTTTCAGGAACAGATGATACTATGGCGGTATACCCCGTATTGGTATGTTGGTTCCTACCATTGTTTTCTTCCAAAGCTTGCCTTCGATGTCTTTTATAACTTTCACACTGAGCTTCGTAGTGCCCATGCTTGAGACACCACTTGCATTGGTTTTCGTCAAAATTGGTTCCATGCAACTGTCCTGCTTTTCCTCTAAATCTTCCCCTTGCCGACCCCCATTTTCTTCCATTATCCCAATGATCCTGGAAGTTCCTGCTCTTGTCGACCCTTCCACGTCCACGTCCACCTCTTCCTCTTCCAGTTCCTGTTCCCCTTCCTGGCCCTCGAACGCCTCTGTTGTCTCGAGCCATGTTTACTTCGGCTGGAGGTTTGCTTGATTCATGTGACGGCTGTTCAGCCGATTGTAAACCTGTAGCCAACGATGGTTATCGCAGGCATGTACTATCATGCAGATCATGGGTACATAAGGCAAGATCACTAAAAATAGAGATTAGCGACTGAATTATGCAAGGGTCCTAGACTGTACAAGGGTCTATAATCAGGGCTACAGCATGACTAGGTAATCAGGGTTTGGCTTGAACTGACTGATACTAATTATAAGTTTGTATCCTTGATTTTCATTAATTACTCACGGGTGATGTTCAAAGCTGAACAATGGGAAGGAAACACAGAACTTGTATATAGAGGATTGTTCGGAACCTAAGTTAGCTTTTCTTCTTCATAGTGAATTATCAACAACCATTACTCATACAAGTGCTCATTGCCTCATATAGTTAATCTGTGACATATAATTCACTATCTTAGGACTACGTTAGACACGACGATAAATACGACAATAACTACGACGAGACGACAACGAGACGACGATAGAGAAAACAGTGGATAAGACGATATACACGACGTTAGACACGACGTTAGACACAACGGTAGACACGACGGTAGACACGACGATAGACACGACGGTAGACACGACGATAGACGCAACTTAGGATACGACGGTGTATAGAAGATAGGCACGACAAAGAATATAACAAAATGCAAGTGCCGCGAGAAATTTCGGATAAAACACGCAGAGCTCAGTGGAAGTCAGCCGAACAAATTGAGAGACTTCGTCTAGAGAATCGATGTTTTAGATGTGAGCAACAGGGCTGCTATGCAAGGGTTTGTGCTCTCCTTCCAATTGGAGGGATTGCCCACGAAAAAGATGTTGCTCGTCCCAGAGATGTATTGTTAGATCTTAATGGCTACCCCCTACGAGCCAAGTGGAAAACAAGAGAACAAATTTTCAAACTCAAAACAGAATGTCGTTGTTATCGATGCGAACGACAGGGCTGTAGTACCAAAATATGTCCCCTGCTCCCAGCAATTAACCCCAAATTCAGACATTATAGAAGCGTTCCATCAAAATACGAAATAAATGACAAAAAAAATGATACCAAAATGGTTTGTCAGGAAATAAGCGACGGGAATTATGAGTCTAATATACCATTGTGTTCTTCGAGTAAGCAACCAATAAGAAAAGCAACAACTAGGGGACAGGAATCTAGGATGGACACAAACCCGTTTTTGGTCAACGCGCTGATCAACGATTTGACAATGGTGCAGGCGTTGGTGGATAATGGTTGTTTGTGTTCAGGAATTATTGACGATTCACTGGCAACCAAATTAGATCTACCCCGCGAAGCAATTGCTCCACGACCTCTTCAGACGGCAGAGAGTTCTTCGAAAGAAAGATCTGTGGTGAAAGACATAACATATGTTTCTGTTGATCTTGATGGGAATGTGACAAAGAAGCTGTGGCTATATATTGTTCCCTGCAGCACGCATCAGATGATCCTCGGGAAAAAATGGCTCGAAGACCAGGATGCTGTGATCCACTCCAAGGAGCAACGCTTAGAACTTCGAAAATGTGGCACGTCAATATACAGCGTGAAGTGTTGGCGGCAAAAGTTCTTGAGAGTTAAGGAGCCTAGGGCAGCCTCTATAGATATTTTGTCTTCAATGGTCAAAACGCTTCCGATCTGCAAGGCTTCTTTGGAAGATATAAATAAGGCACTACGCATGAAGCCCGGCTTATCAATAGAAGAAGCTAAAGCACGGCTACCAGACCAAGTGAAAGATTTTGCACACCTGTTTGCAGACGATCATGGAGCGAACGACTTACCACCACTTCGTGGTACTTTAGATCATGCCATAAATTTACGTCATGAAGATGGAAAGCCCTTGCAACCTCCATGGGGGCCTTTGTACAATATGTCAAGAGAAGAGCTGTTGGTTCTGCGGAAAACGTTGACAGAGCTTCTGGCAAAAGGATGGATACGACCGAGTAGTTCAGCGGCTGCATCTCCAGTACTTTTTGCAAAAAAACAAAATGGTGGGTTACGTTTTTGTGTGGATTATCGGGGTTTGAATGCAATTACAGTGCCGGATCGATATCCATTGCCACTGTTTAAGGAAACTTTGCGACAGCTATCGAAAGCGCGATGGTTCACGAAGCTAGACGTTAAATCGGCATTCCACCGCGTAAGAGTTCGAGAAGGGGATGAATGGATGACGGCATTTCGTTGTCGGCTAGGGCTATTTGAATGGCTGGTGACACCTTTTGGCCTAGTTAACGCACCAGCCTCGTTTCAAAGATACATAAACGAGCACCTAAGAGAGCATTTGGATCTTGATGCGACGGCTTATGTTGATGATATCCTGGCATACACAGACGGTAGTGAGCAAGGACACTGGGAAACGGTTCGTAGCATACTCAGGAAACTCGAAATAGCTGGACTTTATCTTGACTTGGATAAGTGTGAATTCCTTTGCAAACGGGTCAAATATTTGGGATTCATCGTAAAGGCTGGTGAGGGTGTTGCAGTTGATCCAATTAAGGTCAAAGCAATTCAAGAATGGAGTGCGCCAACAACCGTGAAGGGCGTAAGGTCCTTCCTAGGATTTGCTAATTTCTATCGGTGTTTTGTTGAAAGATTCTCTGAAATCGCGGCGCCTTTAACAGCATTAACGAAGAAAGGTTCTGAATGGCGATGGGGTCGTGACAAAAGCAGAGCGTTCAAAGAGCTGAAAGAAATCTTTGCATCGGAGCCAGTTTTAGCGCAATGGGATCCAGAGCGCGATACCATCTTAGAAGCTGACAGTTCCGGTTATGCGGTTGGAGGATGTCTATCGCAAGTTGATGAGCAAGGACAAATACGTCCGGTAGCCTATTTTTCGAAAAGGCTCAATAGTGCAGAGGCAAATTACTCAATTCACGACAAAGAAATGCATTCAATTGTGGCTTGTTTACAAGAATGGAAACCAGAGCTAATATCGGTAGCTAAGCCGTTTAAAATTCTGAGTGACCATAAAAATCTAGAGTATTTCATGACTAAGCGACTTTTGAATGAACGACAAGTTAGATATAATGATGTCCTGCAACAATTTCAATATACGTTTGAATGGCGACCAGGGAACAACTGTGAGCGACCGGATGCTTTATCTCGACGCGATCAAGATAAACCTATTGGCTTTAGCGACGAAAGAACAAGTGGGCGTATAATGCAACTGTTACCCTCTGTGCAGGCACATCCAGCAATTGTAGAGCCTATTGTAGGGGAAGGTGCTGACGGCTTACAAGCTGATCCGGCTGCTTTGGCTAGATTATTTGAGGATAAGGAAGTACAGGCGTTGTGGAAGATAGGCGTTGTGGAAGATAGGCGTTGAGTCAGATGAGGATTGGCGTCGAGCACGGGATTCTGTGCGCAATGGGGAACGAGGTTTCCCACCAGACTTGGCATTCAAACTTAGTGCTAATATAGCTGAGTGCACGGTAGCGGCAGATGGAGTTCTCCGGGGTCGAGAAAATAGAATTTGGGTTCCAAATTTCGAGCCCTTACGTACGGCTATAATGCAGAGAATACACGATAGCTATCTGAGCGGCCATCCGGGTAAAGATACAATGGTTGGAATGATTTTGCGTCGGTGGTTTTGGCCGAAATTGAGGGACTCGGTTCGGCAATTTATACGTAATTGTGACGTGTGTGGGCGAACAACGGTATGGCGGGAGGCAAAAGCCGGGTTCTTAAAATCACTTCCGATTCCAGAGCGCATTGGTAGCAATTTAACCATAGACTTCATCACTGACCTCCCCGAGTCCGAAGGGTGCACAAATATCATGGTGATTACGGATCGACTTTCCAAAGACATATTTATTTTTGGAACCAATTCTATGACAGCGAAAAATTGCGCAAAAGTTTTCGTCGACCGGTATTATCGATACTTTGGTTTCCCACGCTATCTTACTAGCGATAGAGGAAGTGATTGGCTCAGTCATTTTTGGACGACATTTTGTAAATTAACTGGCATTACCCAGCAACTAACCACGGCTTATCATCCACAATCAAATGCGAGCGAACAAGCAAACCAAGAAATTTACAAGTATCTACGAGCATTTACATGCTACGCTCAAAGTGATTGGATAGATTTGCTTCCGATGGCACAGCTGGCCTTAAATAGTCGTCCTCACTCAGCGATTGGAGGGATGAGTCCGTTTTTCTTGCGACATGGTTACGACATGGACCCTCTGATGGAACCAACTCCGTTAGCTAAAAATGAGTCGCGTCATCCCGGACGCCTATCAGCTATGACATACGTTCAACAGTTAAAGGATGCGCAAGAGTTCGCACAAGCCTCAATGGCCTCGGCTCAACAAAGATACAAGCAAAATACAAATAGGCTTCGTCGCCAGCCAGAGAGGTTCAAGGTAGGAGACAAGGTATGGTTAAATCTGCAGAATGTTAAGACGCCACAACTCTCAAAGAAGCTCGCATGGCAACACGCGAAGTACGAGGTAACAGCCGTTCCGGATGCACTCACGGTTGAATTGAACGTGCCTGGAAATTTACACAAACGTTTCCACGTTGAGTTGATTAAAAGGGCAGGCACTGACCCATTACCCAGCCAAATTTGCGATGACGCTCAAAACCCACCCATGGTTGATAGTTTAGAAGAATCGGAGTATGAAATCGAGTCAATCATACGAGCTAGAACTGTTCGTCGCGGACGTGGATCATTTCGACAAGCTCTCGTGAAATGGGTTGGATGGATTGAACCAACTTGGGAGCCGGTTGAACATGTCAAAGATACTAAGGCGTTAGACGAATTTGAAAAGAGATATGGACCCATCAAAACCCATGATGGGCCGCCACAAACTGACGCTGGTACGTTTATTGGGCCCGCGGAGAACTATATCGCAGAGGTACGGAGGTCAAGACGAAAAAATAAAAAGGAGAAATGACACAACAACCCTGAAGAGAAAGAAGGGGAATTGTGACGGCTGTTCAGCCGATTGTAAACCTGTAGCCAACGATGGTTATCGCAGGCATGTACTATCATGCAGATCATGGGTACATAAGGCAAGATCACTAAAAATAGAGATTAGCGACTGAATTATGCAAGGGTCCTAGACTGTACAAGGGTCTATAATCAGGGCTACAGCATGACTAGGTAATCAGGGTTTGGCTTGAACTGACTGATACCAATTATAAGTTTGTATCCTTGATTTTCATTAATTACTCACGGGTGATGTTCGAAGCTGAACAATGGGAAGGAAACACAGAACTTGTATATAGAGGATTGTTCGGAACCTAAGTTAGCTTTTCTTCTTCATAGTGAATTATCAACAACCATTACTCATACAAGTGCTCATTGCCTCATATAGTTAATCTGTGACAATTCGGTGGATTCGCATGATTTGAGATGCATGATTGTATCATGCAAACTCAGGCTGTTTGCGAGCACATGCATCCTCTGAATTCGCCAGAAGTCGTCGTTTGGCAGTGCTTGAATCAGACACTGGCGTATCATTTCGTCAGACTGGGGTAGGATTGTCTGCTCTAGTTGAGCCTGAATTTTCTGAAGTTGATCAACTACTCCTTGAATTGATTGAGTTGACGGATCAAACTTGACTTGGTGAAGATCGTGGTGAAGGGAGCTAGCGAAATGAGGTGTTTGAGCAGGATTTAGCTCATTTAATTTGGCCCAAAAGCCCTTCAAATCGTTGGCTGTAAAAAAACTTTTCGCCGTCTGCTTATAAGTTCTTCCGATAGACCCATTGATGATAATTTTGGCCCCTTGAAATTTAGCCTCATATTTTTCTATGGCCCTTGCTGGACTAGTCGGGCATTCTTCCGTCCCGTCGATGATTTCCTCCAATCCAGCTAAAGACCAAATGAGTGAACAGTCTTCATACCAATCAGGAAAAGTTTTGTATGAGAGAATTGTAATATCCCCATACTTCGTCTTAAATTTTGCATCCTCTCCTGAGGATTCTGTGGATCTAATAACTGACATTTTGTGAGCTCGACTTGATCAGGTCCAAAAATAAAAGAGATAATAACTGATGAACAAAAGAGTTGAGTACGTCGAGAGATGTGTGATGGTGAGTGAAAGCCAACCGGTCTCATAACCTGTTAAGCCAGGTGGAGTAGATTGGGTAGAATAATATGAATAATTATGAGTATATGGGTGAAAGTCCTATGTGTGTCCTACTATATACAAGCGATGACTATTACTAATATTTTAGTCATGAATGATCTTGACAAGTTGCCGTGACTTTCTTTTGTATGATGAGTAGAGCCGCAGAGACAGCAGCGTGGAACAGCCGCACAGCTGCGGCTATCATGCCAGAGCCAACATTTGGTACATTGAATTGACGTGACACGACGAGGGAGTATACGTACGGAAGTCCTGCAGCCGAAGAGGAATAGGGTGCGCGGGAGGCGGTTATGTGACTCGGGAAAACGGGCGATCCAGGTGGTGGAAGGAGAGCTGAGGTTCAGGTCATTATCTTGAGAGGCCTGGATAGCTGTTGGCTTCGCACCTGCTGCTGCTTCAAGCGCATCAGAGAGTGCTTCGAGAGTGACCGGTTCTAGACAGCATTGTAGATTCTCATTTACTTTGCCATAAACTCGGGGATATTCTCAATCCTGTAAGACGTCCAAGGAGACGCACGCTCAATAGAAGCGTTGCCAAAAACGCCCGCAGAATTGATCTTTTCTGCTAGTTCATCTGTGAGCCCTGTGCATGGGCAGAGAGCGAAGCCAGATTTTGTCGGCAATACATTGGCAAGTAATCTACTGTGCTCTCCCAGTTTAGCCTTCAAATGTGTCTGCAGCGCGTAGCCCGAGCAGTTGCCTAGTGCGCTATCAGGAGGGAGGCGAATGAACAGCCTGTCGCCTTTTAACGCTAACTTAGGCTTGGAGGCGCCTGGTATATTGCTACCTTTGGAGCGGGGCTGCGTTGGAGTTGGTGTAGAAGGGATGCGCTTGCCACGCTTGACAGCATTCGAATAGCTAGATCGATTAGAGCCGACCATAGGGGAAGAGGAAGATGGTCGAGGCTTTTTAGGATCCGTACACTGCACGTAGGCTTCAAAATGTCTTGAAACAACGAGCGCAAGCTCTGTAGCGCAGGCAAGTATAGCGCGGGCTTGGTTAGCAGGAAGATGCCCTTGCTGTATATTGGAGCACTGATGGTCAAGGAGTACTGCCAGGGAGCGGAAAAGGTCTTCACCTTCCAAAGCACGGTTAGCAGCGGACTGCGCATTTGTGGAGAGTGACTGCTCACTTGTGGAGAGTGACTGCTGGATTCAGCCCATGGGCCTCAGAGGAGCATTATAGTCGTCATAGTTGAGAATTCTAGTGGAGCTTGTGGGTAGAGGAGCGTCATAGTCAAAGCCCGGAGGTTGACTCGAAGGGATAGCTATTTCCATAGCTTCTGAGAAGTAGTGTGAACTAACGGGAGTTACCATCACGGAGGGGTGATGGAATGTGTATGGTCCATAAAAGTGATAATCAGTTGACTTAAATTTGTATTCTACTCTACAATCTATTAAATACATGAATACATTGATCTACAGGTCATGTGATCATGACGCTAATACCAACATATATTCTCTGTATGAAAAGGAATACAGTAGAGCCTCTAAACACTCACTCTTGCTACAGTACTCTACCCCCAGGGTAAATAGAGATTCACATAGTACCGCTTTTCCCTGCTCAACACTGGCTCCTACCAGGAAACTTACCTCAAATAACACTCACTTCACACCCTTCTATCTGAAACCAAAGCAAAACCTACCCACCATTGCAAAGCCGCCCAGGAAACAAGACTGTGCCTCCATCTCAGAACCTCCACCAATGTGGGAGGTACACACCACTCGTGTCGGCACTGCCTATATTCCCCACCCTCTGGACCCAGACTTAGACGATCCTGGCCCCATCCAGTATGAGCATAGCAACACACTGGAATATAACGAGCTCCCAGACCAGCCTCCAGACGACCCTTTTGTTGAGCCCAGCTCACTTGGTCCTATCTGTGGGGCACTGGAAAATAGCATCAAAGCTGCAGAAACTTGTGCAAAAGAAGCTTTCAACCTGTTCGGCAACATTGCCTCGTACCTAGACGACCAGTGGGCTGCACCCAGCCGCGCCTCCCTCCCCGCCAAGCAACGCGCAGCACTTAAAGACCTCTGAGTTGATCTAGCTGCAGTAGCATCTCGTCACTTTGACGGTTACATAAACGAAATGCCGGTCTCTAAAGCCAACACATTTACCAACCCAGCGCCCCATCGTCCCACGCGCAATTTTGAGCCAGCATCATATGCCAACATAGCCCGCAAAGGCCCCAACAATCGCACCCTTAATTCCCAATTATCACGCAATAAAGGCTCTGCTTGCTCTGGTCCGCAGTCTCAACCGCAACCGCAGCGACATCGTACCGACGACCGTTTGTTCGTCCGCATACCAGAAGGAGATAAGCTCAGAGACCTCTCAGCCTGTGCCATTCAGACTCACCTAAAAGCCAAACTTGGAATCGACGGCCGCCTTCTCACCAATGCACAGTCCACAAAGACAGGCTTCGCCTTATGCCCTAAAGATGGTGATACCGCCAAACTCAAGGAGACAATATCCAAAGTCAACTTTTTTGGTGATGCCCAAGTGGAACCCGCATCACCGTGGACTTCATACAGGATAAAGAATGTTTCTCGGACATTCGGAACTATCAACGATAAACTTGTATACTGTCTCCAGCTAGTCACGGCTGCCGCTATGCATGACACTCTCTCGGCTGCTGCTGGGATAGCCCCAGTCATGATCTCACCTTCCCGAGATAACAAGACGGACCCTAGCTCCCCCTCCACATCTTGGATCGTACGGTTCCCGGAATCTCACCAACGTCTTCCCCATATCTTTTACCCTTTCGGTTGCCGAACCCTCACGAGAATCCTCCCTCGACAATACTCACCTATGCAGTGCACTAAGTGCTGGCTCTGGCACAACGCTCGCACCTGCGCCTCCTCTCCTAGATGTCGCCTGTGTGGCTCCGGCCTACACACAGAAAAAGAACACGGCAACCTATGCGAAGCTACGGCAGGCCATTCCTGCCCCACGCGTTGCATCCATTGCCACGGCCCACACCCTGCGAACGACGACAGTTGTGAACTGAGGCCCAAGGCTTCGGTTCCGCCAAAGACCAAAGTCCAAGTGAGTGCGATCCGCTGAATGTACGCAGAAGCGCGCATGCGGAAACAAGCTGAAGATGGCTGCGCGGTTAAGCGCGCACCCAACCCCGCCTCTACATTTACCAGCGGAAATATAACAACAAACTCTGAACAGGAACTCACACCTACCAACTCTAACAACCTTTACGATCCCCTAATCGTAGAAGAGCCGAGCAATGTTCAGACGGAAACTTTATGACCGGACGAAATAGACCCAAACATCAAACAACGCCACTCAAAATCCTATCTGCAAACGTTGGCAGAGGCGCAGCAGCCCACGAAATAGCTCTGAACGAAGACTATTCAATTTCAGCGGACGTAATCCTTATCCAGGAACCATACATCTTCAAAGAGTGTGCTAGACGCATCACAAAACGCCACCCATCCTATACAAATTTCTCTCCCATCGACGACTGGACCTCCACCCGTCCGCGTGTTCTGTCATATATTCGGAAAGACGCCCCCTTCCGTGTAGACCAGGGCTACACCACTCAATCTAGCGACCTACTCCTGCTTCTACTCGTATCCCCCTCTAGGAAAAATTTGCAAATCATGAACATTTACAACGAGCCCCGGGGCTCCTCTGGCGGCCTGCCCTCCCATGACTATACTCTCCCCCCCTCAACTTCTGCGGAAACTTCCTATTGATGGGTGACTTCAACCTTCACCATACCCGGTGGCAACCTTCTTGGTCTCGCAGCCCTCACAGGGTGCTGAACTGTTCGTCGACTGGGTTGACTCAAATAACCTCTCTCTCCTCTCACCTATAGACGAGGCAACACACATTAGGGGCAATGTTCTGGACTTTGCTTTCGGGTCATGCTCGCTGGTCGCCAAATCGCACTGCGCCGTGGCAAGCCACCTGGACACAACTTCAGACCATGCCCCCCTCCTCACTATGGTAGATTGGATAGAGCACAATGCGCCTCAACGGAAACTCTAAACTGACACTTTGGACCCCGCGCTTTTTAACCGCTTACTCTCCAGATACATCAATCAAGTGGCTCCGCTTCCCCCATCACCAAACTCAGACTCTTTAGACACACTCGCTCTGGGCCTCACAGAAGCCATACGACTAGCATATTCTGGATCAGCTCGCTGCACGCTAGGGCACGGAACGGGCAATCCGTGGTGGGATAAATCCTGCAAAACTGTCCGGCAGAGATATAAGTCAACCACTAAGGTACATCACATGGAAGAAGATTTTATAGAGGCAAGGAACGAATACCATAAGACCATAAAAAAGGTAAAGAACAAATATTTCTCGGACCAAGTCAGTAAAGCCAGCACTGCCAAAGATATATTTAACGTTTCCAAATGGCACAAATCTACAGGCTCCTACAATTCACCGCCTTTAAAAGATCCAAGGTTCCCAGACAAGGCTCCTGCAACAACTCTGGCTGAGAAAAGAGAAATCTTTGCTGCAAACCTCTTGGTTAACCTTGCCGAAGCTGGGGACATTCCCCTGGACGCCCCCTCAGTCTCCATTCGCACCTTACCCTTCCTCCCGTTAAGCCGACAATAAGTCTGTGATACTCTATTAAAGGCCGGCAACACTGCCCCTGGCCTTGACGAGATCCCGACTGCAATTCTCCGATGTGCATGGCCCCTTATGGCGGATTTGGTGCACTCCCTTTTTGGCGGCTGCATCTCACTAGGATGTCATCCTCACTGCTTTCGTCAGGCTATTCTGATCATGATTCAGAAACCCAATAAGTCGGACCTATCCTCTCCCCGCGCCTATCGTCCAATTGCGCTTCTCTGGGTTCTGGGCAAGGGCCTAGAACAACTACTCGCCAAACGAATGTCATGGATTGCAATCCGGCACAAAATTCTAGCCACCCAACAATTCGGCGCCCTAACTGGCAGATCTGCGGTGGACCTAACCACCTGCCTGACACACGATGTAGAAAAAGCCCTAAGCGAGTGCCGCTCCGCTAGCATGCTCACACTCGACGTCAAAGGTGCTTTCGATGCTGTGCTGCCTGGTAGACTCTTTCGCCTCATGCGTGAATAAGGATGGCCTGACTGCCTTGTAAAATGGGTAGGCTCTTTCGCCACCGATCGCTCAGTACCTATAAAACTGGATGGCGAAACTGGACCCCCTCAACAGGTAAACTGCGGTCTTCCTCAGGGCTCCCCTGTATCCCCGATTCTATATATGCTCTACATTTGTCCCCTCTTTAGGTTGGAAAATATACACCGCAAATTTGGCTATGCCGACGACGTAGCAATTCTAGAGACCCGCAATTCTCTCCAAGAAAACTGTACATTCTTAACAGAAACCTTGAAGGAGGCCCTAGCCTGGGGTAGAGAGGAAGGGATAACTTTTGATCCTAATAAATCTGAACTACAACACTTCTCACGCCACCGAGTAGATAATGATCCCAGCTCTACGCCAGTAATTGAATTTGAACAATTCTCAGTCGCCGAAAACGCCACCCGCCCATACACTCGGTGGCTTGGTGTCTACTTTGACAAGAAACTATCATTCAAGTGGCATGTCAATATCCTCGCCAGTAAAGCTTTAAAGGTAGCAAACGCCCTAAGAAGCCTAGGCAACACATCCCGCGGGTGTAATCCAAATCTGCTCCGGCAGGCGACAATTGCCTGCATATTACCCATAGCCTATTATGGCGCTGAAACTTGGTGGCCTAGTCGCTACCGTACCACACCTCGTAATTACACTGTCTCAAATCGTGTCGATGGCCATATATCTTTATTACGTAAAGTGGTCCTCTCTAGTGCCAGGGCCATCCTGCCGATCTATCGAACGACCCCAACTCCAACTCTCTACTGTGAAGCCGGACTACTTCCCCCGGATGTTGAGCTGGACGCAAAACTCCGCCAATATACTTTACGCATTCACCACCTGGGTCCAAGACATCCTCTCCGTCGAGGGGCAATTTGGGCCCTATCGCACGGTAGTCGCGTCTCCCGTTTCTCTGGCTGGACCCTCAGCCTACCATAAATATAATTCCTGGGCCCCCTCATATTACCCCCATAGCACACTCAAGAGAGTTGGTACTCGTGCACCAGAAGAGTTACCAGATCTTCTCTTCGCCCCCCAGGCAGCCACCCCATCTCAAGATATACTAGCATACTCAGACGGCGCTCGAGCGGAGACAGAATCTGGCCCCGGGTTGGAGGCGGAGTAGCTATCATGCAAGCTGTCCGAGTGGTGCTCAGTAAACCTCTCCCCTTAGCCATACACTTGAAATCTTTGACGCGGAAGCTTATACAGCCCTTCATGCTGTGGAACTGGCTTTATCACTCCCTTCAGCGCGTTTTGCGAATAATCTCTGGGTTTTTTTAGACAATCTCGATGTCGCCCGCCGCCTCCTCTCAATCCCAGTATGTTCCTCCCAAGAAGCCTTCATCAGATTTGCAAATCACGCAACCTCCTGGCTTCTTAGGCAACGTCTTCCACACACTGTTCCTGGCAAAATTATAGTCCGTTGGATTCCAGGACACTCTGGCATCCGGGGAAATGACACAGCAGATCTTGCCGCTAAAGAAGCTCTATCCATGATCCCTGCTTCAAAATTCCCTCTATCTCTATACGCAGCAAAGAGCTGGGCCAAGCAGAAACTACACATCTCTTTAAAAAAATACTGGGAACAAAACTGCCCCCAGTCATATTGGGAGCTTGGTCTTGAGTTCTTATTAGGCCCCCCCGCATGAACTGTCCCTGCCCAGATCTAGTGCCGCTCATATATACGCCGCCCGCTCGGGTCATGGCGACTTTGCCTCGTATCATTTACGCTTCAAACACGACAACTCGCATAACCACTGCAGCTACGGCGAGCAAAAATCCCCTAGGCATGCGTTACTATGCAGCCGGTAACCCCATAGACTCCCTAAAGCTCCTAGCGCATACCCGGACAAGCATTCATATTTTTTCGGTACCCTCAAAGGAGCGACCAAATTCTCCAGATGGATTGAAGATACAAAATTTTTCGAAACAGTCTGCCCCAGGTTTCCTTCCTCAGATTCACAACTTTGACATGGCGTTTGGGCTAATACTCCAGTGCTCACATGGCTCCGTGGAGCAATAACAGTCTTTTTTCTTCCTTTTTTTTCCTTTTCTTTTAAACCTCACACAACCTAAATTTATATTGTAAGCTGGCGTTTTTATTTTGCGTAGTTGACTCGTAGATATCTCATGTACGCAGTCTCAGAAATCAGCTCACTGGGCCTTTCTTCTATTGTTTGGGAAGGTAGTTGCCTCAGCCACTAGAGCAGTAGGCTCTAGCGTCTTTTATTAAGTTAAGCTTGCACAGGCCTCGGCGTGTGCTAGATAGATGATAAATAATACAAACAAACAAACAAACAATTCGAGAAGAGTACCCTATATGCCCATTTTTTCCCTTCGTTCCCCTTCAAATTCACTGATACGCCTGTATCTTCTCGTTGTAAACCGCCGAAAGGCTCCCCAGGATGCCTCCGGAGAGGACAAAAAATCAGCTGGTGCCAACACCAAGCAACCCGATCTCTTCTGCTAGTAAGCCAGTATCTACGGCTATTTGCAAAGGAAAGACAAGCAAAACCTCAAAAATCAAAGGCCTCGCGCATAAAATTACAAGCGCAAATGCGTCTGAGGCCTTTACCCAAGGGAAGGACATACACCTTCCCGATACAGAGATGACTGATACTGAAATTAGCAGTTCCACCAACCAAATTCCTGGGAATAAGGAACCTTCGCAACAAGTTCCAGGGGCCTCCAATAGCTCCAAAGGGAAAATGATAGCTTCTACAGATACGACACACCTGGCAAACGCATCTGCTAAAGAAATTGATACAACAACGGCAACGCCAAGACGCATTGCAACACCTAGGACTGTAAGGATAGTTACGGGTAGTACCAAGCAATCGACAGGAAAAGTAGACACTGCCCAGTCTAGCTCGAACCCATCGAAGGCAAATACTGTACCACATGAACTTCGCGCCTACCTAGAAGCCCAAGAGCGTCGTGCAACACAAATGGCCTCCAATATAGCTCTCTGCACTGCTGCTATTGTCGGTGTAGAAAATGCCCTCTCTCCTCTGTCCAATGGCCAGAACAAGCAATTTATAGACTCAATGAAAGTCTATCTCCGAGCGGCTATAGCTCAATATATGTCGACTAGTCCTGGATCAACAGTACCGACCCTACCCTCACGCCCAGCAATTAACGTTACTTTTTGGGAAAACCCCCCTGCCGGCTCACCTTACCGCCAGCCCATCCAAGTCTCCCAACCATCGGTTGTAGAGCCAGTGGCAAAGGCAACATGGGCTACAATCACAGGGAGAGGAAAAAATAAGCCGTCTACCTCGACAAATCTTGGACACGCTCGACTGAAGCAACCCAACCCACCCCGAGCACTGGCCAGACCCAAAGCCCCCACCCAGCAGGATGAGAGAATCTTTCTTCGTCTCGGAAAAAGCCACGACTGGCGCCAACTTTCCCCAGCAGGCGTTCGAGAGGCTGTGGCCCAACATCTTGGTCTCCCACTCTCCACCATCGAGCACGTTCATCGTGTCCCCACTGGCTTCGCGCTTCGAGCAAAAGACGCTGATACCCGCCAGACCTTGATAGACTCGGCGGAGGCTTTCACTCCCCTGGAAGCTAAGTTGGAAAAAGCGTCTGATCTGGTTGTTTTACGGATCTCAACGGTTCCTGTAGCCATTATATCTGTTCTCGGCAGAGTCCACATCACGGAAGAAATGGTCTCGGATGAAATAATAAGGGTCACCAATACAGTCCCTTCCAAGGTCCGACCGCACGGGAAAAGTCGCCTTGGAACCCCCCACCAGTCATGGCTGGCATATTTTGAGAAAGCCTCTGCGCCTCGACCCGGCTTCCGTCTATTTGACGAATCTGGAATTGCAGTGCGACACAACCCTCAACGGAGTGTGCAGCAATGTAAACGCTGCTTGGAATCCCATGGTACTCGAGGATGCTCCCGAGCACCGGCCTGCTGGAACTGCTCCTCAAAGATGCATTCTACCGCCGAATGCAAGGCCCACACAAAATGCCGAAACTGTGGGGGCCCTCATCAATCCGACAGCCGTAACTGCTTGGCTCGCCCAACCCGATCTGGACCAGTCACTAAGGAACAACTCGTAACTATCCGACAGGCCATTCAGCGTGAGTTTGCAGCAGTAGCCCGAGCCAAAGCAGCAGTTCGACGTGCAGAAGCAGCAGCTACAGTAGCCACAGCAGCCATGGAACACTCCCCAGCAAGCCCCGCAGGAATCACGTCAGTCAACACGTTTGACGTGCTTATGATAGATACAGCCTCTACTGACGCCGCGCCAACTGGAGAGGCCAACTCCGAAGAGCAAATATGAAGGGCACACCAAGTGACCCTTCCCGCTTCCCTCCTACGCTAAGTTTTATGTCAATCAATGTAGGTAGAGGAGGCTCAGCACACGACATCGCGCTTTCCCGAGCTTATGTGCTAGGCGTGGATGTCTTGCTAATACAGGAGCCTTTGTGGCAAAAGCGCACAAAGACTACCAAGTCACACCCTGGATATATCTGTCACACTCCCACTGGTGGCGTAGATGTTAGACCAAGGGCTGTCACTTACACGCGAAAGAGTAAGAGGATATTATCAGCCATGCAGATATTTCCCTGTGCAACGCCAACCGGAGACTACTGCTGGGTAGTTGTCAATGGAATTACCTTTTGCAATGTTTACAAGGCGCCAAACAACTCAACAGCCATTCATCCCCTAGTCAGCTGGCTCCCCCTCTCAGAACTCGGTAGCAGCCGGTGACTTTAACGCCGTGCACTGGGCATGGCAACCAGGAACGACTCGACCCTATGGACAGGGCGAAGAGATAAAAAGATGGGCCGGAAGTCACAATATTACTTGTCTAATTGTCGGCGAACCCACACATCGAGCAGGCAATACACTCGATCTTACCTGGACCAATGTCAGCGGCGCCCGTGCTTGGGTCGACCACAGCGAATGCGTAACCAGTGACCACCTTCCCATCCGTGGCCAAATACCTATCGCTACCGCGGCTGTGAATAGTGAGCCTCCCAAGATAAGAGTGCGAAGAGAAAATCTACCTAGGTATGCCTTAGCCATTGCGCAATGGGTACATCCACCGCCGCAACTCGATTCCATAGAGAAAGTCGAAGCATACGCCGAAGATCTGTGTTTCCATCTCTCTAACGCGATCAAAGCGACAGGGACCCGAGCCAAAAATGGTAGTGGTAAATCTGCTCCTTGGTGGACGCCCCAGTGCAAGACTGCCCATGCAGAATACCGAAAAGCCCCCTCGCCCCTAGAACGTGCAGTTTGTGCGAAGAATTTACGAGCGACAATTAGCAACGCTAAAAAAGAACACCTGACGCGTAAGGTCGAGTCCATGACTACCTTGGGAGAAATATTTAAGTTGATGCGTTGTTTAAATCCTCGACAAGCAAATATCCCTCCCCCACTCAACTTTAACGGACGACTTGTTTCAGATCAAGCAGAACGGGCAACAATCCTGCGAGATGCTCTCCTCGCTCGGCACAAGGCGACAGACGACCTTCCACCATGCACCAGCGTAAATGAGAGTTGTATCCCTTGGAATGATAATGTATCCGAGGAAGAAGTCCGCGTTTGCACAATTGGCTGCGGTAACACAGCACCAGGTGCAGATGGAATCTCAGTAGAACTTCTTACAGCCTGCTGGAAGACTATTGGACCCTATGTGACCCTACTATTTCAAGCCTGCATTCGGCTTGGAACACATCCAACTTGCTTCAAGTTGGCTGAAGTTGTACTCCTCCAAAAGGCCAATCGAGATCCAACCACAGTCAAAGGCTGGAGACCAATTGCTCTCCTCTCATGCTTGGGAAAGGGATTAGAGAGGCTTTTAGCTAAACGCATGGCACATCTTGCGATCACTCACGACGTGGTTGGCAAACAACAATTTGGTGCACTCCCGAAAAGATAGCGACTGATCTTGTGTCGTGCACGATGTCGAAGAAGCTCGCTCACAAGGGTGGGCTGCCACATTTGTTACACTTGACGTCCAAGGAGCGTTTGACGCAGTCCTCCACAATCGACTAGTGACCAGAATGCAAGAACAGGGATGGCCCAGTCACATCCTTCAATGGACGACTTCATTTCTAGCTGTGACGGGTTGATACAGCAGAGATGGATAATGATGTAGGTAATCGTAATTAATATTAAATCTTCTAAGGAAATCAAATCTAATTACATGATAAACTATCATTATATACAAGCCAAATCGCTCGAGCTATTTAGCCCTGACTTTGAGTCCCGTATTTTGTGACGTGACTTATAAATATACATTGGTTTGAGATGTGGCGAGATCAGAGCACTATGAAACGTTCCCTGTCAGATGTTCTCCACAATTATGATTGCCATGGATCATTAAAGGATTTGCATACGTTGACCAGCGTAGGCTACAGGACAATATTGGCTCACAAGCCGTTACAATGCCCCTCCTGATTTTCCAGAAAGGAACGTCTAAGTTATGTAGCTCGTTTTCTCTGTCGTCGTCGTTGCTTTGTTTGAGCCTCCGCCGGCCCCACAAACTTTCCAGCGATCTCAGCGGTCGGGCCATCATTTGTTGAAATCGATCCATATTGCGACTCGAAATCCTCCAAAGCCTTTGTTTCTTTGACGTATTCTATTGGTTCCCAAGTAGGATCGATCCAGCCAACCCATTTAACCAATGCTTGTCGGTAACTTCCACGGCCACGTCGCACTGTTCTAGCCCGAAGAATGGATTCTATCTCGTACTCTGATTTGTCCAAGTCGTCGATGACTGGCGGGTTCTGTGAATCATCTCTAATTTGACTAGGCAGTGGGTCATTTCCGGCTCGTTTGATTAGTTCAACATGGAATCGTTTGTGGATATTACCAGGGACGTTTAACTCCACCGTTAACGCGTCTGGAACTGCCGTGACCTCGTATTTTGCATGCTGCCACGCAAGTTTCTTTGACAGTTGAGGTGTACTTATGTTCTTCAAATTGAGCCAAACTTTATCACCAACTTGAAAACGTTCCGGCTGTCGTCGAAGTCGATTAGCATTCCTCTCGCTACGTTGTTGGGCAGAGGCCATCGCTGCCTGGGCAAAATCTTGTGCGTCTCGAAGTCTTTTCACGTAGTCTTGGGCTGAACTTATCCCTGGATGTTTTGAAACGTTCTCGCTCTCTGGAGCAGGTTCTCCGAGTGGATCTAAATTGTAACCGTTTCGCAGAAAAAATGGACTCAGATCGCCTATGGCTGAATTTGGCCTCGAGTTTAGCGCTAGCTGAGCCAAGGGGAGAAGATCCATCCAATTATCTTGAGAGTAGCAAGTGAACGCCCGCAGGTACTTGTACATCTCTTAATTTGCCCTCTCACTTGCGTTGGACTGAGGGTGATATGCTGTGGTTAATCTTTGAGTTATTCCTGTTAGTTCACAAAATGTTTTCCAGAAATAACTTAGCCAGTCACTTCCTCTATCGCTTGTAAGATATTGTGGAAACCCAAAATAGCGGTAGTACCGATCTACGAATAATTCGGCGCACTTGGGGGCCGCCATCGAGTTGGCTCCAAACAAAAAAATATCCTTGGACAAGCGGTCTGTGATAACCATTACATTTGTACATCCTTGAGACAATGGAAGATCTGTGACAAAGTCGATGGTTAGTTCGCTGCCAATTCTTTCAGGGATAGGAAGAGAGCGTAAGAATCCCGCTTTTGCCTCCCGCCATACATTCGTACGACCACAAACATCACAATTCCGAACAAAGCGCCGCACTGATTCTCTCATCTTAGGCCAGAACCATCTTCTTAAGAGAATGCCTACCATGGTGTCTCTGCCTGGATGACCTGCAAGATGGCTATCGTGTGTTCGTTGTATGATGGCCGTTCGAAGAGGTTCGTATTCTGATACCCAAATCCTATTTTCTCTTCCACGTAAGATGCCATCAGCAGCCACGCTACACTCTGCAATGTTAGCTGACAGCTTAACTGCCAGATCTGGTGGGAAACTTCTCTCTTTACACTGTACTGCATCCCTAGCGCGACGCCAATCTCGATCTGTCTCTACCCCACGTTTCCAAAGTGTCTGAAGCTCCTCATCGTCAAAAATGACTGTCAAAGCTGCTGGGTCGTCGTGAGAATTCTCCTTGTCTTCTAATGAATTATGATAAGGTCCTTCGAAAGAATGTTGATCATTTCCTTCTAAAGCTACGTTGGCCGGGTTTGCAGCCACTAGTGGAAGAAGCTGCATTATTCGACCGGTCGTCCGCTCATCACCCAGGCCGCTTGGTTTATCTTGATCCCGACGTGATAAAGCATCGGGCCGTTCGCAAGCATTACCAGGTCTCCATTTAAGAGTGAAGTTGAATTGCTGCAACACATCGTTGTAACGTACTTGTCGCTCATTTAGTAATCGTTTTGTCGTAAAATAATTTAAGTTTTTGTGGTCACTTAAAATAGTGAAAGGCCTAGATACCGACATGAGCTCTGCCTGCCATTCCCGTAGACAAGTAACAATTGCGTGCATTTCCTTATCGTGAATCGGATAATTGGATTCAGCCCCACTTAATCGTTTTGAAAAATACGCTACTGGCCTTAGCCTCTTCTGATCGTCCATTTAAGACAAACAACCTCCCAAGGCATAGCCCGGGCAATCTGCTTCCATAATCGTATCTCGATCCGGATCCCACTGGGTTAATACCGGCTCTGACGCGAAGATCTTCTTTAGTCGTTCAAAAGCAGCAGCCTCTTCCGATCCCCATCGCCACGTCTTATTCTTTTTTGTCAAATCAATTAGTGGTGCAGCGACTTCAGAAAACCCATCTACAAAGCACCGGTAAAAATTTGCAAAGCCTAAAAATGACCGGACCCCCTTCACAGTCGTCGGCGCCTGCCATTCCAAGATTGCTTTGACTTTGGCTGGATCCACCGTGACACTCTGTCCAGCTACAATGATAAACCCCAGATATTTCACCTGTTGACAGAGAAATTCACACTTGTCTATATCCAGGTATAAACCAGCATTCTCGAGTTTCTTGAGAATACTCCGTACTGTTTTCCAATGATCCTCTTCACTGCCATTGGTGTAAGCTAGTACATCGTCCATGTACGCTGTTGCATCAAAGTCTAAATGTTCCCGGAGATGCTCATTCATATATCGCTGAAACGTTGCAGGCGCATTGACTAAACCAAATGGAGTTACTAGCCACTCAAATAGACCCAAGCGACAACGAAAAGCAGTCATCCACTCATCTCCCTCTCTAATACGAATTCGATGAAAAGCTGACTTGACGTCTAATTTCGTAAACCATTTTGCCTTGGATAAATTACGCAGGGTCTCTTTAAATAACGGGAGTGGATAGCGGTCTGGCAGTGTAATTGCGTTAAGTCCACGGTAATCCACGCAAAAACGCAGTCCGCCGCTTGGTTTCTTTGCGAATAGGACTGGAGCCGCAGCCGGTGAGCTGCTCGATCGGATCCACCCCTTAGCTATGAGATCAGTTAGGGTCTTTCGCAGAACTAGCAACTCTTCTCGAGACATGTTATATAATGGACCCCACGGTGGTTGCAAAGTCTTCCCATTTTCATGGCGCAGGTTTATAGCATGGTCAAGAGGACCTCGTGAGGGAGGTAGATCCTCAGCGCCACCCTCATCCGCAAACAAATGTGCGAAGTCTCTTACTTGTTTTGGTAACTGTCTACGAGCTTCCTCAATAGTAAGTTTCGATTTAGTACGGAGTGCCTTGTTAATATCGGTGAGTGATGCTCTGCAAACTGGAACTGTTCTGATCATTGACACTACAACATCTTCTGGCGCTGTTCTAGGTACTTCCACTTCTTTGAACCTTTGTTGCCATCTTTCAACGCTTGAAATATTCCCTCCATTCTTACGCAGCTCTAGCCGTTGCTCTTTTGAGTGTATCACTGCGTCCTGGTCCTCAAGCCATTTTTTCCCCAGAATCATCTGATGTGTACTATGAGGAACGACGTAAAGCCACAGCCTTTCTGTCACATATCCATCTAGATCAAGGGAGACATACGTGATATCCTTTACAATCGGCTTGTCGTCTGATGACTCCTCAGCTGTCTCGAGAGATCGCGGATGAATTGGTATACGAGGTAAGTGTAGCCTTGAAGTCAAAGTATCATCAATAATTCCAGAACACAAACAACCATTGTCCACTAAGGCCTGTACCATATTAGTATCATTGATGAGCGCGTTGACTAGGAACGGGGCGGTATTCATCTTTTCCTCCTGGTTCAAAACCGCTTTCTGCCCGAGGCCCTTCCGATTCGTCTCCCTTTCTGAGATTTCTTTCCCGAAGCTATCTTCCTGAGTCTCAATATTCGATAGATTAAAATCAAGAGGTGCTTTCGAGTCTTTATGTTGGTCCTCTCTCCCAGCTGGTCTCTTAGCAGGCAGCAACGGGCAAATGAAGGCTTTGCATCCCTTCCTCTCACATCTGAAGCAACAATTATCTCTTCGAAGGCGTTCCAGCTGATCTTGAGTCTTCCATTTTGCTCGGTATATTTTTCTATCATTCTCTTTTGGAAAATACATTGCCTTGCCACCACTTAATACCCTAACATCCACACTATCCTTCTCCGTAGGATTTCTTGCTGGTAATAGAGGGCAGATAAATGTGTTACAACCTTTTCTCTCGCATCTAAAACAACTTTTATTTTTCCGAAGATGAGCAAGTTGGTCACGCGTCTTCCATTTGGCTCGGTACCGCATCTTTTTTGTCTCTTCCAGGGTTTTATCCATGCTGGTATTAACCATGGTTAGACTCATAGTAACGTAAGTCGTCTGTCAAGAACCGCAATCGTCCTCGAACCACGTAAGTCGTCTGTCAAGAACCGCAATCGTCCTCGAACCACGTAAGTCGTCTGTCAAGAACCGCAATCGTCCTCGAACCACGTAAGTCGTCTGTCAAGAACCGCAATCGTTCTCGAACCACGTAAGTCGTCGTTAATAAGAGGCCCAGCCCCTTCTATCTGTCATTAAGCTCACTAGATAACGGTATTTGAGAAGATTTAATATATGTGACGGGTTGATACAGCAGAGATGGACAATGATGTAGGTAATCGTAATTAATATTAAATCTTCTAAGGAAATCAAATCTAATTACATGATAAACTATCACTATATACAAGCCAAATCGCTCGAGCTATTTAGCCCTGACTTTGAGTCCCGTATTTTGTGACGTGACTTATAAATATACATTGGTTTGAGATGTGGCGAGATCAGAGCACTATGAAACGTTCCCTGTCAGATGTTCTCCACAATTATGATCGCCATGGATCATTAAAGGATTTGCATACGTTGACCAGCGTAGGCTACAGGACAATATTGGCTCACAAGCCGTTACACTAGCACACCGAAGGGTTCAAGTTCGTTACCCTGGAGGGATAACTACTCAGAGAGAGCTAGTCTGCGGTGTACCTCAGGGCTCACCAATCTCTCCACTCTTGTTTCTCCTCTACATGGCGGAACCCATGCGTAGCGGCAACTCACATCTAAGGTTTAGCTATGCAGACGACTTTGGTATCCTAGGATTTGGCCCTACTATTGCTGAGTCCGCTGCTGCAGCTCAGCGCGAGGTGGATCATCTTTTTGAATGGACACGAAATAACGCTGTAGCTTTCGACTCCGAGAAGACAGAGGTTATACAATTCCCAGGACGTCGCCGTGAAACAGCAGCAGTCGTCAACGTGAATGGCACGTCTGTCGAACCAGCCGAACATACTCGCTGGCTCGGAGTCCATCTCGATCCACGCCTCAACTTCCAGTATCACGTCACCCAATGGTGTGGTAATGCTATGAAAGTGGCTCAACATATGCGACGTTTTAACTCCGCCTACCGTGGAGCAGCACCGATGCCATTGGTCAGAGCTGTAGATGCATGCATTGTTCCAGTAGCGACTTTTGGATCAGATGTTTGGTGGCCAGGCCTAAAACAACCTACGCTAAAGGGGATAAGTACTCCTTCCACTACTAACATGTGTAGCATGATCGATAAAGCAATTCTGACGGGCCTGCGCGCTGCATTACCTGTTATGAGGACCACACCAAACGCTGTCCTGCATAGAGAAGCAGGAATACCACCAGCAAACATTCTGCTCGAGGGTAACTGAATTCGAGTTGCAGCTAGGCTTAAATCTCTCGATAAACAACACCCTTTGAGAAGTAGGGCATCTGTGTGCCCAAACGTGGGAACTCAGAAATACAAGAAAAAGAAAAAAGGGTCCGCGAGACCAGAGCTTCAGATGTCGCGCGTCCAACGTGCCTTCCAACAGCTACCGGAATCAGAGGCACCTGATATCATACCTACTCCAATTTACGTCCCCGCACTGGGAACAAGGGAGACAGAAACAGAGGCCTGCACACGGTGGATCAAAAGCGTTCCTGGAAGAGAGATTTGCGCCTATGCAGATGGATCATCGGAAGGACACGGACGCTCTGCTTGGGGCTTTGTCCTAGAAAGAGAAGGGACAACCTTCTTCCGAGGCAGTGGCATTGCACATGGGGGAGAAGTCCTAGATGCAGAGATTATAGGGGCTAAAAATGCTCTAGAGGCTGCCCTGAGTTTCGTTGAGGAAGAACAACGGAAATTTGGGGATACAAAGCAGCGTATCCACGTCTTGTTGGATAGCCAACAAGCGGTAAAAATATTAATTACAGGTACCTCATCTTCCAGCCTCAAAGACATACGTAGCTTTCATGCGTTATCTAAGACAGCTGAAGTATTTGTAAAATGGGTGCCTGGTCACTCAGGGATTCAGGGGAACGCTGAAGCGGACTCCATAGCTAGATCCGCCCTGAGAGGGTTGCCGAACCTGGAAATAAAGCCGGGACTACTTACCCTAGCATACCTTCGACGACTTATGAATCAGCGACGACAGGCGCTCCTTGACGACTGGTGGGAAGAAGCTTGCCCGTCTAGATATCGGGAACTAGACTTGCTCATGCGACGACGCAAACCCCCAGAACTGGCTCTCCCACGGCGGTTACTCAGCGAATTGATCGCAGCCCGTACAGGTCATGGTAACTTCGCGGCATATTATCGCCGTTTTCAATTTTCAGACGCTCCCACGGAGTGTACATGCGGGGTGGAAACAACTCCAACCCATTTTATTCACTGTAGGCTTCATGCGAATATCACGCGTAAGCTTAGGAGATCAATGTCTCACAACGACTTCGTCAACAAGCTTCTTGGGCCCAAATGCCTCAGGAGCTTTACCATATTTGCGCAGGAAACTGGCTGTTTCAACAGTCAAACTGCTGGTCAATCTACTGCTCTCAGCGGGGATCGAATCAATTAGTTATCGCTAAAGGCATGACATGAAAGAAAACGGAATGAGAAGTTGCGCTTTCTAGATTATAAATTGATATATTTTGTTCTTCATATGTTGGGGGAAGTAGGTGTTTGACTTTGGAGTTGGGTTGGGTTTGTGTTAATTGTATATAACTAGCTACTATTTATGTAGCGGTTCACGCGGTGGGACCGAGTTAGGCGTGTCTTAGACATGATCTTAGCCGTGTACACCAGTCCATGACCCAAGAGGGAAAAAGGGCTTAGCCTTGGACTTAAATTTAAAAAAAAAAAAACAAACAATACGAGAAAACTCCCTTAGAGTCACTATATGCCCAATTTCCCATCTCTCCTCTTCTCCAATTATCGTAAAACCCTTCTCCTCGTTTGTGCGCTGCCGCAAGGCTTGGCCGACATGCCGACGGTGAAAAAGAACCAACCTGCAGCAGTGACTGCAAGAGAACGAGCCCGTAGGGCACCCAAAACTCAAGGCCTCGCGCAACATTCTCAAGCTACCCCTGCGTCAGAGGCCTTTACTCCGGGGAAGTCCTCCTTCCCCAATGATACTGAAATGACTGATGCTGAAAATCTCAGGCTAGTTGGTCAAGGATCCGCATCAGGAACCCCCACCACCCCACCCTCTGAGACTACGAATGTCTCCAAGAAAGTACAATCGACACAGGCCAAACCGACAGGTCCCGCAGTACGTAAGATACTGAAAGTTTCTCTAGTCGTCCCGAAAAACGCAGCAGGGACAAAAGATACTGTTAAGATCACCAATCGACCGACAAGCAGCACTGTCAACCCAACCAGGGCCGATCAAGTACCTCTCGAACTCCGCTCAATGATTGAGTCCGAAGAGCGCCGAGCAGCACAGACTGCGTCAAAACTTACTTTATGCACTGCTGCCATCAATGGCGTAGAAAACGCCCTCTCTGCTCTGGCCAATGAAGGCAACAGACTGTACATAGACGCGATGAAAGCCCACTTCCGAGCGGCAGTCGCGCAATACATGACAATGGGACCGGGAGTCTCACCCAACTTACCTCCTTGCCCTCCTCGCCCAGCTAGTAACATCACTTCTTGGGAAAATCCCCCGGCTGGTTCTACAAGCAGACAACCTGTACAGATTTTCGAACCGACGACTGCAGAGCCAGGTCCTAAATCATCATGGGCCACAGTTACCAAGAAAGGACATCAAAAATCCTCTAGACCTGCAAATTTTGGTCGCGCACCAACTACGCAGCCCTCTCCACCTCGAGTACCAGTGAAGATGGTAGCTCCGCCTCAACAAGATGAGAGACTTTTCCTCCGACTTGGTAAAGACCACGACTGGCGCCAATTCTCCCCGGCAGGCATACGAGAAGCCGTAACCAAACATCTCGGCCTCCCACCTACCACCATTGAGCATGTTTACCGTGTCCCCACTGGTTTCGCAATCAAAGCGAAAGATGAAGAAACTCGCCAGTCTCTATTAGACTCGGCTGAAGCTTTTACGACCTTGGAAGCGAGGCTGGAAAAAGCGTCCGATCTGGTGGTTCTACGTTTCTCCACAGTCCCTGTTGCTTTAAACACGGTAATTGGCAGACTTATTGTCACAGAAGAGCTGATCCGAGATGAAATAATAAGGAACACCGACATTACACCCCTCAAGGTCCGCCCACATAGGAAAAATCGACTAGGAGTTCCACAACAATCTTGGCTGGCATACTTTGAAAGGGATTCTGCGCCCCGACCCGGTTTCCGTCTATTCGACGAATCTGGTGTTGCAGTACGACATCAACCAAAACGTACTGTACAGCAATGCAAACGATGCCTCGAGTTCCATGGAACTCGCGGGTGCTCCCGTGCACCAGCTTGTTGGAACTGTTCATCCAAGATGCACTCCACTTCTGAATGCAAGGCCCACACCAAATGTCGAAACTGCAGGGGACCTCACCGCTCCAACAGCCGTAGCTGTCTAGCACGCCCGATTCGATCTGGCCCGGTCACCAAAGAACAACTGGCAACAATTCGACAAGCCATTCAACGCGAGTTTGCCGCGGTAGCTCGAGCAAAAGTCGCTGTTAGGCGCGCCGAGGCCGCCGCTATTGCTGCTGCTGTGCATAAACCAGCAAGCCCACCTGCCCTCTCAACTTCCAATCAGTTCGAAGTTCTCGCGGAAGACTTAACTTTGCCTGACGCAGAAGACTCTGGGGAGAATAACCCCCGAACTCAATTATGAAAGGCACCCCACTAGTCTCTTCCCGCCCCCCACCTACCCTTAATTTTATGTCAATCAATGTAGGAAGAGGAGGAGCAACGCAGGATATCGCGCTTTCCCGAGCTTATGAGCTAGGCGTTGATGTTTTGCTTATTCAGGAGCCTTTGTGGCAAAAGCGCACAAAGAATACAAAGTCACATCCGAGGTACACTTGCTATATACCTTGTGGCGGGATCGATATCAGACCAAGGGCTGTGACTTACACACGAAAATGTGATAGGATATTGTCAGCTACGCAGATATTCCCCTGCGCAACACCAATGGGAGATTACTGCTGGGTAGTAGTCAACGGAATCACACTATTCAATGTATACAAGGCACCAAATAACCCGAATGCTTTTCAACTAATAGTCAACTGGGCACCAACACAGAACTCGCTAATGGCAGGCGACTTCAACTCAGTGCATGAGGCCTGGCAACCCAACACCACTAGCCCTCATGGACAAGGTGAGCAGATAGAAAGATGGGCAAAAAGGCACCACCTATCCTATCTCATTGTCGGTGAGCCGACACACCGAGCAGGAATCACACTGGACCTCGTGTGGACCAATATCAGGGGTGCTCATGCCTGGGTGGACCGCAGCGAGTGTGTGACTAGTGACCATCTCCCACTCCGAGGGTATATACCAGTGAAAAATGCAGCTGTGGACCCAGAGACATCAAAGATCAGGGTTCTAAGAAAGAATTTACCGAGATACGCTCACGCTATTGCACAATGGACTCGCCCGCCTCCCCTGCTGGATTCGATTGAAAAGATCGAAAATTACGCATAGGATCTCTGTTTCCACCTCTCAAACGCGATCAAGGCTACTGGTACTCGGTCGAATAAAGGAAAAGGGAAAGCCGCAGCTTGGTGGACACCTGAATGTAAGATTGTGCATACAGAATACCGCGCGGCCGCAGATCTAGCATTACGTAGAGTAGCGGGGAAGAAGCTCAGATCTACAATCGCCGATGCTAAAAAGGAGCACATGACTCGAACAATAGAAGGCATGACTACACCAGACGATATCTTCAAGCTCATGAAAGCATCTTCTCCTCGACAAGCCAGTGTCCCTCCCCCACTCATGTACGAAGGTAGACTAGTCACTGACCAGGCCGAAAGAGCATCGATACTTCGAGATGCCCTCCTCGCACGTGACCAAGCATCTGATGATCTCCCTCCATGTACCCTTCAAAATGATGATCGCATTCCCTGGAACATCGAGGTCACAGAAAAGGAAGTTCGTGCCTGTACGATTGAGTGCGGAAATACGGCACCTGGGGCAGATGGAGTCTCCGTAGAGCTTTTAGCAACCTGTTGGAACACAATTGGGCCGTATGTGACTGAAATTTTTCGCTCCTGCATTCAACTTGGCACTCACCCAAACTGCTTCAAACTGGCTGAAGTGGTCCTTATAGAGAAACCAAACCGAGATCCAACCACAATTAAAGGTTGGAGACCAATAGCTCTTCTATCTTGTCTTGGTAAAGGACTAGAGAGACTGCTGGCAAAACGAATGGCGCACCTTGCGGTCATACACGATGTCATCAGCAAACAACAATTTGGTGCATTACCGAAGCGATCAGCAACCGACCTTGTCTCCTGTGTGGTGCACGACATCGAGGAAGCTCGCTCCCAGGGATGGGCAGCAACGTTTGTAACTCTGGATGTACAAGGTGCCTTTGATGCTGTACTCCATAACCGACTAGTAAGAAGGATGCAAACTCAGGGATGGCCTACTTATATTCTTCAATGGATGATTTCATTTCTCTCACATCGAAGGGTCCAAGTGCGATATTCAGGAGGAGTAACCTCTGAGAGAGAACTGGTCTATGGTGTGCCCCAGGGGTCGCCTATCTCACCACTATTGTTCATCCTGTACATGGCAGAACCGATGCGAAGTGGAAACGCTTTATCCAGATTCAGCTATACCGATGACGTGGGTATTCTTGGAATTGGCCCAACTATTGCTGAATCAGCCGCTACGGCGCAGAGTGAAATAGATCATCTCCTCGAATGGTCTCGCCAGAATGCTGTCGCCTTTGACACGAATAAGTCTGAGGTGGTTCAATTTCCTGGACGTCGACGTCAAACTGCCGTTAACATTAACATCAACGGGACGCTCATCCAACCGGCCGAACAAATCCGCTGGCTTGGAGTTCATCTAGACCCCCGACTCAACTTCAAACACCATGTTACCACATGGTGTGCCAAGGCATTAAAAGTTGCTCACCACATGCGACGCCTCAACTCGAATTTCCGAGGAGCAGCTCCCGGTGCTCTGGTGAAGGCTGTTGATGCATGTATCACACCGGTCGCATGATTTGGAGTAGATCTCTGGTGGCCAGGCATCAAACGTCCGACACAGAGGGGAATAGTCATGTCGTCCACTACTAACCTTTGCAGCATGATTGACAAGGCTATCCTAACGGGACTAAGGGCTGCCCTCCCGACAATGAGGACTGTATCGACGGTGGTGATTCATCGAGAAGGAGGAATCCCGCCTGCTAGAGTACTGCTCGAAGGAAATCGATTGAGACTAGCAAATAGGCTTCAAACTCTTGACGATCGTCATCCTCTGAGGACTCGCGCCGCGGTATGCCCCAACGTGGGCACGCAGAAATACAAGAAAAGATGCAAGCTGTCGAAGCAACCGGAAATTCAGATGTCGCGTGTTCAGCGTGCCTATCGACAACTCCCGGAAGCCGAAGCCGCTGGATCGCTACTACCAACAGTCTACTACAAGATTCCAGGCACGAAACAATCCAGACCAAATTTATGGCGACATGGGATAGAAAGTATCCCTGACTCATTTATCTGCGCCTATCCGGATGGATCCTCACAAGGACACGTACGCTCGTCATTGTGGTTTGTCCTAAAGAGAGGAGGCAAAACATTTCTCAAAGAAAGCGGCGTCGTACACGGAGAAGTGCTAGACGCAGAAATAGTTGCAGCAAGAAAGGCTCTGGAGGCTACACTCCGTGTAGTTAGAGAAAACCACGGAACAATAACAGGACGCGCGCAGCGAATTCATCTCCTGATGGATAGCCAACAAGCGATCAAAGCATTAGACACAGGTTTCTCTACCACGAGCCTGGAAGACGTGCGACAGTTTCGAGCACTAACGCAAGGAG
Source organism: Podosphaera xanthii (assembly GCA_028751805.1). Taxonomy (NCBI): domain Eukaryota; kingdom Fungi; phylum Ascomycota; class Leotiomycetes; order Helotiales; family Erysiphaceae; genus Podosphaera; species Podosphaera xanthii. Next base: position 213,145 of record JAPWIX010000030.1, on the reverse strand, counting down.
CTGCAATAATACTGAAATGGGTACCTGGGCATGCAGGAGTCAAGGGCAACGAAGAAGCAGACGCTGCTGCTCGTGCTGGTCTTAATGATCTGCCCAACCCGGGTACACAACCGGAACAAATTACCCTGGCATACCTTCGTCGCCTTAGGAATCAGCAACTGCAGGGTCTTCTTGATAGCTGGTGGGAGGAAGCATGTCCGTCTCGATATCAAGAACTTGACTTGCTCATGCGTCGACGCAAGCCACCTGAACTAGCGCTCCCTAGGCGTTTGCTTCGAGAATTGATCGCAGCCCGCACGGGTCACGGCAACTTCGCGGCATATCACCGCCGATTCAACTTTTCGGACTCTCCAATGGAGTGTGCCTGCGGAGAGGAAACATCTCCGAACCATTTTATTCACTGTCGCCTTCATGCTAATGTCACGCGCAGGCTCAGGAGGTCTGTGCCTCATAATGTCTTTGTCAATAAGCTTCTTGGGCCCAAGTGCCTTAAGAGCTTCACAGTATTTGCGCAGGAAACTGGTTGCTTCGAGCGCCAACCTGCTAACATATCTACTGCTCTCAGCAGGGATCTCATTAATTAGCGACTGCTAAAGGCAAGTCAAGAACTAAATCGGAGCGAGAAGTTTCGTTTTATTTTACTAAAATTGGTATTTATTTGAATTAAAGCTTGGGAAGTTGCGGCGGGGGAGCTGGAGTTTGGGGTTTTTGTATATTTAACTAGCTACTACTTTTGTAGCAGTTCACGCGGTGAGACCGAGTTAGGCGTGTTGTAGACATGATCTTAGCCGTGTACACCGGTCCATGACCCCATAGGGAAAAAGGGCTTAAGCCTGGGACTTAAATAAAAGTAAAAAAACAAACAAACAAACAGTAGAACCTCACATTGCTAATAGTGGGTCCCGGTATAAATGTTGAAAAAATTCATTGTAACCTGGACTTTTAAATTTGCAACACTTACCCTTACAGGTCATTTTTCGTGCAGGGGTAAGTATTGCAAATGTAAACCGTAAAATTTCTATGAATCTCATCAGTAATTATACCGGGACCCACTATTAGCTAAGAGGGGCTCTGCTGTAATTACAGAAGAGATTTATGGGAATTCAACCATTTACATTTGTAATACTTACCCCTGCACGCAAAATGCTCGTAAGGGTAAGTGATGCAAATATAAAAGCCTAAGTCACAATGAATTTTTTCAACACTTATACCGGGACCCACTATCTAGTTAGAGAAGGACGACTGTACAGTACTATGTCACTACGATAAAATTCGTCTCCCTGTCAATTAAAATTTGATCTTATATAGAGTATCAGGGTCAATTAGGTTTACTTGCATGTAGTATTGCTGCCCTAAGTATTGTTACTAATCAGACACAATTATCGATAGTTAGCAACAATATCTACGGATGCAATACTACATGCAAGTAAAACTAATTGACCCTGATACTCTATATAAGATCAAATTTTAATTGACAGGGAGACGAATTTTATCGTAGTGACATAGTACTGTACAGTCGTCCTTCTCTAACTAGATAGTGGGTCCCGGTATAAGTGTTGAAAATATTCATTGTAACTTGTGTTGAAATGAATTCTACATATTGGAAAAGATCTGCAAGGAATGCAAACTTGTAGAGCCGAGGCTGCTCCGTTTGACATTCTGCGCTAAGACCATTATGATTGGTCATACGCTAGTCCGTATTGACTCACAATCACCAATTGCTTTTAGTTAGAATTTTCATGTATATATAAAGTGCTTTAGTTGTTGGCGTGAGAGTAAAGAACAACTCTCACGGTAACTTTCTACAGCCTCCTCATTGTGCCTTTTATATTCATCTGTGATCTCATCGAGTCTAATAAGCCCTAAGATAATCCAAAGTGCAACTCTAAACTTCTACAACTTGGACTTTTATATTTGCATCACTTACCCTTAAAGGTCATTTTGCGTGCAGGGATAAGTATTGCAAATGTAAATGGTTGAATTTCAATGAATATTTTCAACACTTATACCGGGACCCACTATCGAGTTAGAGAGGGACGACTGTACTCTATTGCAGGGGTAAATAGTGAAGGAAACCCCTGAATGCCAAGATCTGACAGGGATTATACAATATGCCATTGGCTGCAATATTTTGACCATACCAAATCCGACAATAGCTGAACCTTATTTGTATGGGAAATTTTGCGTGATAAAAGAAGTGTAGGAGATCCCTGTAACTCGTTGAAATGATGATATTCTATTCAAAAGTGCTAACTCTTATCAAGTATTAAATATATTTTTACCAATAATTAAGCATCATTAATAAGGAATCGAACCTCCTCTTGCTCTGATGACTGCCTGGCACTTTTCTGGCATGCTCTCTACAAGCGTAGCCAGTTGCTCCTGAGAAATTGACTCCCATGCCTCTAGGACTGCATTACGGAGCACTTCCTCAGATGGATTACCAGAATCAAATTCTGGGTGGTGCTCTTCAATATGGGATTTCATCATATCCCACACTGACTCAATTGGATTCAGGTCTGGGGAATATGACGGCCAGACTATGAAATCTACCCCCCTTGATGACAGCTCTCTTTTCGTACGTTGAGCAGAATGGGCAGGAGCACCATCCTGCATAAAGAGAAGAGGGCCGTGAGAGTCAATTGGTTGTGTTGCCGCGTGGATTAAAGGAACAATCCTCTGGCAGTAACTCTCCGCTTTTATAGTCCCCCAATCCCTACTCCAGAAGAGGGCAGGGCCCTTCTGGTTCCCATAAAAGGAGCCCCAGAACATCCAACCACGCTTTCAAGGACCTTTTCGAACCAGGCAAGTGCGATAATATGTCTCCTCGGGCTAAAAAATTAGATTAATGCAGTTGATACATGGCTAAGATCTGGACTCACCTTCCTCGAAACCCATACTCTTGTGTGACGTTCACCAGTGACCCAAGTCTCATCAGACCAAAGAATTTGGGGCCACTGTTCAGGTGTCCAAGAAGAGTGTTCTTCCGCCCACTCTAATCTTTTCCTCATATGTTCAGGCGTTAGAGTAGGCTTCGCTTGAGCAATGCAACGCTTGAACCCTCTTCTCTCAAGAGCACTTTTGATTGCGATTTGGCCATAATTCCAGTGGGAAAACTTAGCAGCAAGCTCCAGGTGGCTCATCTGGCGGGCCTCACTTGAAGACGTGACAAACTCTTCAAGCTCAACTTCCTGCTGAGCGTTCAAGGCGTGGGGTCGGCCATTTCGCTTTTTGGGCGTCAGACATTGCCTTGCAAGGGCATATTGTACCCTTCTTTCGGTGATACCGAGTTGATTACCGATGGCGAGATGAGTAATACCAAGGCCACGTAACGTGTATATCTGGACTCGCTGATCCCTAGAAAGCTGGCACCGTGATCTTGGAGTAGTGGGAGATGCTGGGGTGCTCATTTTTCTTCGCAGTTTGTCGTGGGGAGATAGGTTATTCGATATGGCGTGTCAACAGATTTAGTGTGGTACGAGGATGCTGTGCAACTAACGAACATAAGAGAGAAGGTTCAAGGAAGAAGGAATGCCTCGGTTGCCTAATTGCCTTAGTCTAGCCATTTTTGTAGCGCTAAAGTCGGAATGTCAGGAATAGCCCATGTAAATTACACAGAATGTGGGGCTACACTTCTTACCCCTGTAATAGAGTAAGTACAGTCGTCCCTCTCTAACTCGATAGTGGGTCCCGGTATAAGTGTTGAAAATATTCATTGTAACTTGGACTTTTATATTTGCAACACTTACCCTTACAGGACATTTTGCGTGCAGGGGTAAGCATTGCAAATGTAAATGGTTGAATTTCAATGAATATTTTCAACACTTATACCGGGACCCACTATCGAGTTAGAGAGGGACGACTGTACTCTATTGCAGGGGTAAATAGTGAAGGAAACCCTTGAATTCCAAGATCTGACAGGGATTATACAATATGCCATTGGCTGCAATATTTTGACCATACCAAATCCGACAATAGCTGAACCTTATTTGTATGGGAAATTTTGCGTGATAAAAGAAGTGTAGAAGATCCCTGTAACTCGTTGAAATGATGATATTCTATTCAAAAGTGCTAACTCTTATCAAGTATTAAATATATTTTTACCAATAATTAAGCATCATTAATAAGGAATCGAACCTCCTCTTGCTCTGATGACTGCCTGGCACTTTTCTGGCATGCTCTCTACAAGCGTAGCCAGTTGCTCCTGAGAAATTGACTCCCATGCCTCTAGGACTGCATTACGGAGCACTTCCTCAGATGGATTACCAGAATCAAATTCTGGGTGGTGCTCTTCAATATGGGATTTCATCATATCCCACACTGACTCAATTGGATTCAGGTCTGGGAATATGACGGCCAGACTATGAAATCTACCCCCCTTGATGACAGCTCTCTTTTCGTACGTTGAGCAGAATGGGCAGGAGCACCATCCTGCATAAAGAGAAGAGGGCCGTGAGAGTCAATTGGTTGTGTTGCCGCGTGGATTAAAGGAACAATCCTCTGGCAGTAACTCTCCGCTTTTATAGTCCCCCAATCCCTACTCCAGAAGAGGGCAGGGCCCTTCTGGTTCCCATAAAAGGAGCCCCAGAACATCCAACCACGCTTTCAAGGACCTTTTCGAACCAGGCAAGTGCGATAATATGTCTCCTCGGGCTAAAAAATTAGATTAATGCAGTTGATACATGGCTGAGATCTGGACTCACCTTCCTCGAAACCCATACTCTTGTGTGACGTTCACCAGTGACCCAAGTCTCATCAGACCAAAGAATTTGGGACCACTGTTCAGGTGTCCAAGAAGAGTGTTCGTCCGCCCACTCTAATCTTTTCCTCATATGTGCAGGCGTTAGAGTAGGCTTCGCTTGAGCAATGCAACGCTTAAACCCTCTTCTCTCAAGAGCACTTTTGATTGCGATTTGGCCATAATTCCAGTGGGAAAACTTAGCAGCAAGCTCCAGGTGGCTCATCTGGCGGGCCTCACTTGAAGACGTGACAAACTCTTCAAGCTCAACTTCCTGCTGAGCGTTCAAGGCGTGGGGTCGGCCATTTCGCTTTTTGGGCGTCAGACATTGCCTTGCAAGGGCATATTGTACCCTTCTTTCGGTGATACCGAGTTGATTACCGATGGCGAGATGAGTAAAACCAAGGCCACGTAACGTGTATATCTGGACTCGCTGATCCCTTGAAAGCTGGCTCCGTGATCTTGGAGTAGTGGGAGATGCTGGGGTGCTCATTTTTCTTCGCAGTATGTCGTGAGGATATAGGTTATTCGATATGTCCTGTCAACCGATTTAGTGTGGTACGAGGATGCTGTGCAACTAACGAACATAAGAGAGAAGGTTCAAGGAAGGAATGCCTCGGTTGCCTAATTGCCTTAGTCTAGCCATTTTTGTAGCGCTAAAGTCGGAATGTCAGGGATAGCCCATGTAAATTACACAGAATGTGGGGCTACACTTCTTACCCCTGCAATAGAGTAGACATGAGCTCAACGACAATAAATACTCACGTCACTAGTACAACTTTACATAAGCAGCTTCTCGCACGCATTTACTCAACCTTTCCTTGTTAGGTAGCGCACGTGAGGGCCAGGCTCGGGATATAGGTTTAACCGAACCGGACAAACTCCGGTTACAATCAACAGGTTGCAACACTCATATCTTGTCCCTTAAAATGCGTCGTCCGAAACCCCCTGAATTGAATCTACCACGAAGATGACTACATAGGCTCCTAGCAGCCGGAATAGGATATGGAGACTTTCCAGCCTATCATGGTCGTCTGCATCATGAAGATGTGAACCTTGAGTGCTCGTGCGGACAGGAAACGTTGCCAACTCACTTTGTTAGGTGTCGAAAATACGCCAATCAAACACGCAAGCTGAGAAAGCATATGGCACTGGAGTCATATATTGGCCAATTTCTGGGATCAAATGGCTTTGAGAAGTTCTTGGAATTTGCACGGATTACAGGCTGCTTTGGGGACCTGCCGTCACACCTGTCCCTAGCTGGATGCGAGGACCGTAGTTAAATGAGTGCCAGAACATATCGAATGGCAGGGTGGAGCAAAGCATGTGGAATGCTAGCTCAGCTCTTCTTTTATTTTCTAATTATTTTGTAGTATTGGCGTAATTTAGGTTGTAGTGTACTTATTTCGGAGTTTTTGTTAGCTGATGAGAAGGAGTAAGGCACCTCTTTGGGGGCGATCCCTGCCGGGTCCAATAGCCTCACGCTATACAAGCGCAGGGCTCGTGCCTGAGGCTACACAGTAAAAACAAACAAACTCATATCTTGTCCCGGAAATTGAATCACGACTAGTCACGTCAAGACCTGTGAAATCACAAACATCAAACACCAAATTTTTGTAATTGTGTATTCACGGAATACATGTTTTGTTTTCCCTTTCATCCGGGCGACAAGACGACAGGAGATAATAATAGCTTAACAGAGTGGGGCGTCGAATACCAGTAAGGCGAAGCTCGATACGTAGCTTTTACTGAAGTCTCTAATGGTATTGGGATGTTATGACAGTAACCATAGGCCTCTTTACGGGAATATAGAGTTTAAGGAAGATAGCCTTGTTGCGTGCTAGCATCACCGTGCTCTCTTCATCGATAACCACGGCAGTACTCATTAGTATATATACCACGCGCCAATTATGGTCCATGATCAACTTGCATTCTTACGGTCTGTGTCATGAATCTGTGAAGGGCATCGCGCTTGACATTCTGTTGACTTGGAGACGAGCATCGGTAAACATATTGCAAATAAAATACTCAATTTCGTACACATGCATATTTCACTTAAACTAGTACATGTAGTCTGCTCCGATATCATTCCTTCGATCCTTCATACATTTTATTTCCTCCTCTACCTCCTGTTCCGCAAATGAGTTGTGTGTGGTGTCCAGTTTTTCTGCCAATAAGAGAACGAGCCCTAATACACGACGGAGAGGGTCAATTTCGATGATTTCCCCGAAGAAATCTTAAAATAAATCAATCGCTCACCTCTTCCGCAGTATCATCTCTTCAGGAATCCGTGACAGAGAATTGAACGCTGAAGTTGTGGCGGTTCCCTGATGGTGAGTTTTGTTCTAAGATAATCCAGAGGAAATTTTGAATGACGTAAAGGCCAAATGCCCAACTATCTCCGTCACGAAATTTAATCAACCAGTACTACAAAGATTTGCCTCGAAATGGCATATGTCGTTGCTATACTTTGACCTCTGCTATTTCTCTGCCTAGTCGTGTTAAATTTGGCGTGCTAGTATGATAGTGTCTTTAATACTTGTAAATACGAAACCGTCGCGACGGCCAAGTGTACAAGTTCATGCAGATTCCCTTACTAGTGATCTATCAGAACGTGTTCAAGATAAACCTAAATTATTGAGCCCATGAAGTTGTGGACACTTCAACTAAGTATTGTGTGTGAAGTACATATGGGTCTGGATCGAATCATGTAATCGCGTGTGAAGTTGATCTATCGAATGGAGAATTTTACACAATTAATATGTATCCCGAGGGATAAATCAGTTTTCTCTCCCGCATTTTCTCCCTGAACTACCTGTGCGACCGGTGCCGGCATTGGCCAGTTAATTTCGAAGTCGGCACGGCGCTATGGAGATTCGCCCCGGCAATTCTCCTATGCATAATCGAGCCGAGACAGGACAGGGCTTCAAACTGTTGCTAGGGCTGCGTTGCTAAGCTAACGATCACCAGTTTGTCTCTACCAAATAAGTGGGTCTCCCTGTTCTCTGTTTATATGATGGAAAGATAATATTCTTATCGCTACCTTCACTCCTTTGCAACTCATATTTTGCTCCCCAACCTTGGGGCGTGACGAACCCATGAAAATCAATCAGAGAGGACTTGGTGCTGTGATCATCATACCCCCGTGAAATATACTCAAAACTTGAGGTCTCTTCAATTTACAAATTTGAACCGCCAAGATGACTTTGTTTGCGGGTGACCAACCTGCACTTTCTCCGAAGCCAGATGAACTATCCAACGAGCGGGATCCGTTTATCTCCCCATCAAAAAATTCTACCCACTATCGGTTTTCTCATTTTGACAATCATTCCCTTCATTTCAGTCCATCAACATCTCCAGGTCAAGCGAAAAGAGCACTAGCAGCACATTTGGCTGAGACGGAAAAACGCATTGACGAAACCTCAAAGCTTGGGACAACGCTACTTCAGCATCGTAAAGACTTGGTCGAACGTCTCGATGATGTCGAGAAGCAACAAGCCGAGGACGAAATCTCACCAGAACTGCGTAAAAAGCTGGTCGAAATAGAAAAAGAATATAATGAAGTGGGACGTGACTCAGCTCGGGTCTTCTTATCCAAACCTCAAGTTTCCAGTAAGGACATAGCAGGATCTCCATTTGGTGACGCGAAGGTAAGACAACTCTAGAAGAAGCTGAAGTCATTCCTAACTTTGATCAGCATTCGATGAGTCCTCTGAAAGAGTATTTTGAAACGACAGGCGTTGGATCGCCGTCTAAACTTGGCATCAAAAACCGAAGGCAGCGGAATCAACCCTTGAATCGGGTACATGACATTGAGTTTGCCACAGAGATTAGTACATCTCTTTTGTCGCAAGTTCGTCATCTTCAAGCTTTACTTGCTGAGAAGGAAGAACAATACAAAGCGGTCTCTTTGGAGAAATCAAGGCTTGAGGTTGAAGCGGAAAGCTTCACTGAACGTCTTCGGAGTCTGAACGAAAGTGGAGAACGCTACAAAGACGAAAACTGGAGCCTTGAGACTCAAATTCACGAATTTATGGCCAAAGACAAAAAGGCGGCTGACCGCGAGAGACGTTTAATCCAAAATCTCAACTTAGTAGAGGCTGAGAAGAGTGCGGCTCAAAAAGAGCTTGATGAAGTAAAGTCAAACTACGCAAAACTTTCGGAAGAACATTCTGCTGTCTCAAAGCACTACGAAGTTGAGCTTGCGAGTCTAAGACGCAGTCTAACTTCATCTGAAACCGAAAAAGGTATCATTCAGCGCAAGAACGAAGAACTCCGGGGTCAGAACCAGGAACTAGCTAAAGCAATTGTCAACCACAGAAGTGGATCAGATGATCGAGATCAAACTCGAGGACTTGGTGACGAAGATCTTGAGATGCTTTCAGACGATGTGAATTCAGAGTATTCCCCACCCGTGTCTCCTGTGAAAGGCACTCCACGGCACGGTATGCTTGAATCAGAGACTCTTAAAAGCTCTTTAAACCACGCACATCGCATGATCCAAAATCTCAAAAGTAATATCCACCGGGAAAAGACGGAAAAGCTCGAACTGAAGCGACTGCTTCAAGATGCCCGTGACGAGCTAGAATCCCGCCGGGTTGACATTGGACCTACGAATGGCAAAAGGTCTCGAAAAAATGAAGCAAAGGATCATAAAAAATCCCTGAAGCCGGCTCATTTAGGTGGGATGAGGAGTGCCAAAAGTGAGATTTACATCGACGATCCAAATTGGGAAGATGACGGCGGTCAGATGAGTCCTAGCCATGCGGCTGCTAACTCTGCTCGCATAGTATCTACAAGAGTTGTAGCTTCTGAACTTATTAATTCAGGTGTCTCGGTTGCAACACCTAATGAGTCTAGTGATCAATTCGAAACCGCAAATGAGATTGAAACCAGTGATGCATTCGAGTCTGCAAATGAACGACTCAAAGATTCTGATAATATACAGATTGGCGATGAGGAGAACAGCGAAGGGCTTACTGAGAAGGAAAGCGGATCAGCTCAAGCGAGAAAGTCGAGATCTAGTTTTTCTTCTGCAGGAAATAGACAGTCTTTCCACAGCACTGCCTCAACTTCTGATGAGGATCAGTACATTGAAACCACATCTAACTCTGCGATACAATCTTCACGCTCGCGACTAAAGTTTGGTCGAAATAGTAATCGACGATCACGAAGAGCTAGTGAGGAGCCCCAATCGCGCGGTAGCCCCGCGAGCCTTGCAAATACCAGTAGAAATACCACTCCCCAAGCAGTTGGTCAAAGTTTGTTCGCTGAACTTGGTGATCTAGACGGAAGTGACGAGGACTCGATAATCGAAACTCCAATCCCAAGTAGATATGTATCTAGATCTGTCACTCCTATCTTGAAGCCGGGCATCATCAAATACAGCCTACCTCCTCCGCCAGCTTATCCAAAATTCTCAATGAAAGATGCGGGTACGATGACGGATTTTTCGGACCGCATTTCTCAGGAAACACCTACTACGTCTCCCAGCTCGCGCGTTACTAATTTAATCAATGAAACTGAACCAGAGAACTCGCCTGTAGTATTACCGATGAATAGCTCGGTGGCTACCCAAATTACCTCAATGATCCAGACGGTTGACGCTTCAAGCCAATATCATGAAGAGGAAGCTCTAGATTCAATGAAGAAAAAGCTCGATTTGAAATCTACCCTCATTAATAATGCCGTTGATGTTGAACACGCCTCTGAAGTTGTTCTAGATGAGAACATCACGGAGCTCTCTTCCCCACAAATCTCGTGCCTCTATCCTCCAAATCATAAGTTGGAAACAATTTCCCATCCTGGACAGCCTCTCTTGACATTTTCAACGTTTTTTTCGGAGAACCTTGAGCCTTTACATCCTGACAACGTGCAGCACCTTAATTCTCCAAAAAATCTAATAGTATCCCATTCGCCCATCCCTGAATCATTCGTATTATCCACTATACAATCAGTACAAATCGAACCAGAAAACCCAGAGGAGATCAGTTCTCTGAAGAAAAAGAATGCCATCTCTAGGTTAGAAAACGCCTCAAAAGACTCCACGCAAAGTTCGGGATCAGCTTTGCCTATATCTTTTGGCTCCTCATTTAACGCGAAAAAAGCATTTAGACCCTCAAAAGTTATTTCGACCGAAAATCGGCCTCTTGGGTTCAGTATCAGCTTATCTCGAGATATTCCGAGAACCTCAACTAGTGAAAGCCAGCAAATATCAAAAAATATTTCAACTATGGATGGTAGCACGCAGACTGCACTAACAGCTGATCAAGTTGATGAAATGTTGAATAAAAAGAAGAGAAAATCACCAATATTAGACGATGGACTCACGGTGCTTTCGACGCGAATGTCGCAGTCTACTCGTAGTACATCTCACTCACGGAAAAGCATTGAGGGAAACGAGAACAGTATAGCAATATCAAGTATTCTTGACTTGGGATATGGCACAACTCTTGAAAAAATGCCTACCAGAACTAGCAGTAGGATAAATTTCCAGTCTGGCCACCCTCAACACCACTCAGGGCAAAAGGAAGTCATTTCTGCCCCTAATCGCCGAAGTGGCTCATCTTCAGAGGGAATCGGAAGTATGCCCCCTCCCCTACCACCTAGATCTACCCAACCGCCGAGCAAAACAACTATTTCTAAGACATCAAGTGCTTTTGTTTCCCGGAGTTCTTCTACCAAAGACGAAAGTTACGTGCGAAAAAAGAATCCTTCGGCTGCAACAGAAAGTCGTGCCCCTAGTCAAAATAAAGTATCCAGAGTATCCTCTGTATCTTCATTTGCATCTGAAGTTGACCTTCGCTTCCAATTGAACAATGAATCTAGAGCATCGGCCCAAATACAATCTGGAACGGACCCCCGCATGATAAATGCTATTACACAGACAATGATTGGAGAGTATTTATGGAAATATACTAGAAAGACTGGGCGTGGGGCAATGTCAGAAAGGCGGCATCGACGTTACTTCTGGGTACACCCGTACACTCGCACTCTATACTGGAGTGACCGTGACCCATCTTCAGCTGGCTGTGCTGAGCTGAGAGCTAAAAGCGTTCCAATTGATGCCGTCAGAGTCGTAACAGACGATAATCCTATGCCACCAGGACTTCATCGAAAAAGTTTAATCATAATGTCCCCTAGTAGAGCGGTTAAGTTCACCGCTATCACTGGTCAGCGCCACGAAACATGGTTTAATTCTTTATCATACCTTCTCCTCCGGACTGAGGACGACAACACTGAAGATATAGCTCAAGATATCAAGGGGCCTATCACTCACGAAGCTTCAGAGTTCGAGAACGACCATGATAGTCACCATCAGATAAATATAGCTTCATCGACGAATGGACGAACGACTCGAAACGAAACTCATGAAAGAACCATGCCTACTTCTAGCTCGAGATCATCTCGCATGTCTGCCGGAGCGCTACTAAGACTGAGCAGTTACTGGAGACCGGGCCGAGAAAGCCTCATCGAAACCATCTCAAGTCGGCACAGCAAACATAGTCTTGAAAACCCCGAGATGTTAATTGCTACAAGTCAAGCCCATGATAGTGCAGAGGATTTGAGGGAAATTATTGAGAGCCAGGATCGAGAGTCAGATAAGCTGGAAAATGTAAGAGCGTGTTGCGATGGTAAGTTTCCTCAATCACTACTACATATTGTACCATGAACTAATTTTATTTGCAGGTCGTCATGATGTCGGCAACCTAAATAGCTCCATCATGAGCCGCCACTCCAGGATAGCATAAGTTGCCGCAGGTTGCACCAGATCCGAGAGTGGACACTTACGACATGAGCCTCGAGCCAGATGAGGATGCTGGATACGCAAGCGCCGAACTAGCCTGCTTAAATAATTTGATGACGTCATGCCTTTCTTTCCTTTGTATTTTCTTAGCTAATTACATGATTGCTCTCGCTCGTAGCGATCGCGCCAGATAATATTTAGCTTCATCACTAACTTAATTTTTTCTTTTGTTTCGATCACGGCTTCTGTCACTAAGGTTCAAGGGAGTAGAAGGGGGCAGAAATGGTAAATGTGATGAACGACGGGTCTGCTTTTTTCCTACTATATCAATGTATTTCTTTGTTCAAAGTGAAAATTTAGCAGCTATAGTGCGTTGACGGGCGAGAAAGAGAAAAAGAAGGCGGGGGAGTATAGAACTCGGATATATATTATAAATGATTTGTAACCGTAAAAAGCGATTTAAGAGATACTTGGAGAAGTACAAAGTAATGTTTAACGCCGTTTTAATGTCCATTGATTCAGTAACTGTAACAGCCTCGCTCCCAAGTTAATTCTTCGTGCCCAAACACCCAACTCCGTAACAATCGCTGACCTTCACGTGTCAGACTTCAGTTTTCGTCCAGATGATTAACCAGGGATTACTAACTTCTACAACTATTCATCTCTAGTGCTAAATTTAGAGCCGCACGGGCATTTCAACGCGTGTTCTCGGATAAGTCCCTGTAGGAATTGGACTTCTTTCCTCGACAGCAAGCTAGATAGGAAAACGCGACTAAGAAGATAAAAGAGACGAGATTAAATAGTTGAGTGCAGTGATATTTAGAGTAAATTGGGTTAGGTAGTGGACACCTTTGCACTCGATTGGACGTCACTACCAGACGGCCGAGGCTTCTCAGTGTCATCTCGTCTATCCGATCACAATGTATCTTTCCACTATGTGCGTACAGACGTTCATCCCATTCTTGAGCGGAGGAAAACTGAGGATGAGGAAATAGCGATGACAAGGCGTCAGTCTCGTGGCGTCGAGCTAGGGAAGTAGTAGTGGTGTTTTGGAGTATCGACCAGAGCTTTGTTGGGGTTCAGTGTGAGTTGTTGATAGTAAAAGGAGTGTGTGCTCACAGATAATCTCGCTCAAACTCGGCATCCAGATGTACTGGCACTCGTTCCTCTGAACTTCGTTCCCCATCTTTACTGCGACTTTGCACAAGCTGTAATAACAGCTTGTTATTCTGTGCGACCAATGTTTCAATCTTCTCCATCTTCGTTTCCACAGCACGTAAGCGTGCTTCGCTTGCGATAATCTCTTTCCAGTCTTCTTTTGTCAGTTGTCCTTCTATTATGACCTTACTTGCTACATCAGAGTGCGTGGGCGGAAAATACGATTGACTCGGGCGGTGCTGAAGTGCTTGCACTTGATTCTGTGGTTGAATTTGTTGTAACTGTTGCATTTGTGGTACATGATGTTGAGGCGGTTGCATAGGATGAGCTTGTTGTGGAGGTGGTGGCGGGGGTTGCAATTGCGGTGGCGGGTACTGAGGGTGCTGTTGCGGATGCGGTGGCGGATATGGCTGAGGTGGGGGCTGATGCTGCTGGGGATGTGGTGGCGGATACGGCTGAGGCGGAGGGAGCTGGTGCTGGTGCTGCTGATGTGGGGGAGGGGGTGGATGTTGCTGATGTAGAGGCGGATATTGCGATTGGTGCTGTTGCGCATTAGGTGGCGGATGCAGCGGCTGATACTGTTGCGCATGAGGTGGCGGATGCGGAGGCAGGTGTTGTTGCGGATGTGAAAGTGAATGCGGCGGCTGGTGCTGTTGCGGATGGTGCGGTAGTTGTTCATTTTTCCAAGCCTGCTGTTGCTGCGCTTCACCTGGGGCGGGAAATTCACGAGGAATGGGATACTCATCCACACGCTTTCGCTTCTGTGATCGAGCGCCGTTCATCTCGGGAGGTACAGGATTTTCACTTAGTACGATGACATCGGCAGACTGCTGCTGCTCCGATGGTGGGAACTGAGAGCCTTCAGACGGTGACGGGAGAGATCCGTTTAGATTTCGAGGTCCCGACGTGTTCTTCTTATTATTATTATTATTATTGTTGTTGTTGTTGTCATGGCTGGGGTCTTCAGTCTCCTGGCGCTCCCGAGAATGGTTTGCTTCCTCAGTATGGACTCTTGTTTGGGCGATCACATGTCGCCGTGTTTCCAGTCTATTGTCGTCGGCTTTCTTCCGGAGAACGATTTGCTTCATTCTTTCCTCTTCTGCATCAGCATCTTCTGCTTTCAAAAAATCTATCCACTTGTCAATTAAATCATACAAGTCACTCTTCGGCTTGTGAGGTATAGAGCCAGCTTCCCAATCCGCGATCTGCCGTCTTCGCGTATCGACCAGTCGGCCTACTGTAGCACTCATTTGAGCAAGGACCTTGCCCGTGTCTCTCTGAAATGCACTGCCGACCCCGTTCCAAAACTGAGCCTTGGTCCCTTCTTTAAAGTGTTCCCGTTGTTCGTAACAATGCTTGACCATCAGCATATGGTCGCGTTCATCTAAATTTTGACGCGGCTTGCGCGCAGCAGCACCACTCGACGATACCGCTGAGCCCTCGCGTACTTCACGTGCCGGCGTTGATATTAGTCGTGGCGGAGGAGGAGGGTTCATCTGCAGTCCCGACGTTGAGGTGAGTTTTGTCGGCGTTGGGGCAGGTTTTTCGTCGCCTTGGTACATTGTTGTGTGGGAATGTGGTGGATGCGGCGTTGACGGTTGGACAAGGGAAGTGTTTTCATTCGTTTGAGCCATTGGAACGAGTTTAAAGGTGAGAAAGGCCGACGGCATAGAGTTTGCAGTTCTCACAGCCCGTACGCTCGACGGGAGCACGCTTACAACTTAAATTAAGAACCACGAATCGTAAAATGTGAAGATGCACAATCTTGGGCGTATTTCGTGTACTAGTAAATATTGTAGGATCCTAATACGGATAAATATTTTAGGAGATGTAAAATAGAATAGGCCACTATATATAGCAGTTTAACATAACGATCAGTCTTTTCCTAAACAGGTATAGTCGAAAAAAATAATTGAGAAGGAGTAATTTGGTATATGTAGATCTAAAAGGAATATTCCTCTCACCCCCCCTGCTTTATTCCATTTTACATGATTATATTCACCCTCGATCATACTAAACCTACGAGTAATACAGTAGAACCCCTCTTAGCTAATAGTGGGTCCCGGTTTAATTACTGAAGAGATTCATAGAAATTTTACCATTTATATTTGTAATACTTACCCCTGCACGCAAAGTGACCTGTGAGGGTAAGTGTTGCAAATATAAAGCTCCAAGTTAAAATGAATCTTTTCAACATTTATACCGGTACCCATTATTAGCTAAGAGGGGTTCTACTGTAATTTATATCTTTTCCAAGACCCTGAGTTTCGGTACAAGCGCTCGACATTATATTTCCACCCATGCACCTTCTCATAACAACATCCCTCTCTCGTGACGAATATTGCTCTTACTATCATCAACATGCTCCATGAAACAATTAAGACACGTTCGTGGATCTCCAACTACGATGTCAACCATCACCCTCCAATTTTCATGCAAGGTATCAGTATTCAGAATTTAGCGATTCGTCTCGCTATAACATCTCTACCCGTTGAGAACACGCTACGTATACATTGTGTCATTTTCTACAAAATTTCTCGATCTCTCTTTCCGTCTGCGCGCCGTCACCCGTCACACACATCCACGATATAAGGATTTGAGTCCCGAGTTTGGAGTCTGCAGGCTACACGAACCTGATGTTCGCATCATTTCCCGTTACATCTAGACTAGATGAAAGAACCTATGACTATGCCTCACCCAGCGTACTCGTTCTAGCAATCAGTCGTCCAGCCTTACCTGTGCTTCGTGTACCGAGGAGAGCTATTTTTTCACGTTTTCGTCTAGCTTCTGCGTTAAGGACAAATCGTTGTGGAGTGTCACCAATGACTTGTCGACTGAGTGAGACGAGTGACAAGAAAGGAATTGTCTTTCCCTGTGGTATCGTCACTTAATAACCTCGTACTTATTACGAGCTTGTGCACCCGCTATCAACATGGGGAACAATTAATATTTACACGCCGGGGAAAAATCTATCAGAAGATCTTAAATAAATATGACTTCGTCTATAATGGTGATATCGTATTACGATAGGTCAAGTTTTATACGCTACTTTGAAATAATCCACGCTTGCGCGACACCAAGCTTCAGATCGTCAAAGAATTAACCCTTTATACTCTAGTCTCATCACCTAACGACCGTACGAATGACTCAGCTCGCCAGTACCAGTTATTGCTTGTCTACTTCAAGTACATATAGCACTAGTCCTAAAATTGGCGCGCACCATACGTCGACGCATACGCGTGCTGATCACCTCTCAAATTTGATATGCAGAGAAAATTTGAGGGGCCGGAATACACAGTGGTGGAGAAGAAGGGGCAGGGGGGGCTATGGATATAATTGGTAAAAAAGGTACAGTCCAACCTCATCTATAGCGATAGTAGGTCCCGGTATAAGTGTTGAAAATATTCATTGAAATGCATCTATTTACATTTGCAATACTTACCCTTGCCCGATATTTTGAGTGCAAGGGCAAGTATTGCAAATGTAAATGGTTGAATTTCAATGAATATTTTCAACACTTATACCGGGACCCACTATCGCTATAGATGAGGTTGGACTGTATTAAGTTATGTCTACTGACATCCCACTCAACAGTCATAGACAAGAAACACAAATTCTTCCAATCACCATAACATAACTCTCGTTTCGCCGTATCCATTCCTCTCCCTCACTTTGTCACACTCTATCGGGTCACTCTTTTCAAATTTGGATACGTTAAGTGTAGCGCGTTGAATGATCTTGTGAGTGTGCGGTGTACAAAATTTTTACTTCATTAGGATACAGTAAAACCTGTGTAACCCGATATTGTTCCCGGTTTAATTATTGAAAAGTTTCATTGTAATGTTAATATATTTATTTGCAATACTTACCCATGCACCCAAATTGGCGTGCATGGGTAAGTATTGCAAATAAATATATTAACATTACAATGAAACTTTTCAATAATTAAACCGGGAACAATATCGGGTTACACAGGTTTTACTGTATAAGTTTGGGCGCATGTGGCTGGATCAATGGAGACTCATAGGTAGATGTATTGATTTTCGGCCTAATCATTACAGAATGACAAGGATCTCAGCCAATCAGTCTCCATACCTCATTCAGGTATCTCTGTAGGATCACACTCCGATGACAAACGAACAACACGTACTGGTACCGGGACCAATACAAATTGTCTCTCACAATACTTCTTCGATTTCTGTCCCGCTGTCACGTTTCCTCCAGACATCACATCTGTAAGAGACACGGCTCAGTTGGCAGGAGCTTAACATCTCTCCTCGTATGAGACAAGTACTTTGCATCGCGAGCATCTGTCATAAACACGGGTACTAGTACATGAAGTAGAGTGAGGACTCACACATGTTCAGGCAAACTTCGCTTAACTTCGCTTCACATGAGTTAAATACTCACATGACTTAGAAATTTGTGCCGAATTCAGTCAGTTGAGTACATATCATACCACTCCATTGACCTCGCCAAAGTTTACTCATCACATACATTTACTCTTGGGGTATCACCGATGGCCAAAGGTGTGCGAGAATTGACTAGCCCTCGTACCTTGTGTCTCCCGTGAAGCAGAGAATATGGAGAGGCTGAGCTCAAATGCTGGATATATCTGGTCCGTGCATATGTGAAATCTGGGATCCAGTTGCATCCCTGTAATATCCATGAACATCAGACCGATTTTCTCATTCCCGTAGAGCTTGTTTCAGCTGAGAGTGGGTCCCGACATTATTAATTATCATTAAAATTTATTGAATGGGTATACGTAGTACTAACTTTGGCAACACTTAGCCCTACACACTATTTTACGCGCATGAATAAGTGGTGTAAAGATAAACGGTAAAATTTCTACGAATCTTTTTCATAATTATAACGGGACCCACTATGGGTTTTGACAAGTTCTACCGTACAGGGGCTCGACTATAGATTGTCCGTGTAGAAGTACCTCTCCATTATAACGCATTCAGTTTAGATCCTACATGTCTCACCTTTGCTTGCATCAGGAATGATTCAAAACTGCACGTACCAGTATCACAGACTTTCTCTAAAAACCGAAGAGATTTCTATATGTTAATTGTTTAAAGGGAATTGCTATTTCCGTCCCATGTCTTTTACTTTTACCCCCTGGCGTGTAAATATCATCGGTTCCTGCCACCAAATTCCGACCAGGACAGGTGAAAGCTTGACAGTGGTACCGATATCCATCAGATTATAACTAACATTACAATATATACAGGACACTTGAGCTACCAATTCACAAGTTTATCTAGTATCTCTTTATGCCAAACTTCAGTTATAAAGGCTAGCAACATGAAAATAGTGAAATAAATTAGACCAACCCACACATTTTTTCGGACTCGTAGGTTCAGATTAATCTATTTTATCATGAGCGAGCGAAATATTATTTAACTAGGTTAAGCTTACGATCGACCGTTTGAATCCCCCGATGAATTCTAAATAGTTGTGCTAGAACTACTAGTAACGATAGTTGGAATCTTCTTTAGCTTAAATTGATACAGATTGAATGACCTCTATCCACCACCTCAAAGGTCCGGCCCAATTTCCGTCATCCCCATAATATTTTCGAGAATGAGCAAGCACGTTCTTTTGTGTATGCCAAATACAGCTAACATGAGCTACGTCAGGCAGGAGAGTTATGATGGCATTGATCAAAGCTAACTCTCTGTCGTGGTCGTTTATGGTGAAAGCCCATCAGAGATGTAACAGGTACTCTAGCGCTCACCTGGAGTTATCATGAACTATTGCCCAAGGAATGTAAAGGCGATACTGGATAACGTGTTGAAGCTTTGCCCTACAATGATTTGAAAAAGTTGCAATTTAAAGCGATAGATCTTATGCGAACAATCAGTCATCAAACTGTAAGAATATCACCGTAATAGTTCTGTTGACAGTGGGAAAGCAAAGAAAAGATGGAGAAGCTTTTTCTCACCATCCAGCTTCATTTGCCTCGTCAAGGAGTTCCCCATCGGGGGTTCCTACCCATATGCTCCTGATCCTCAAGATTGTTGCCTTCGTTATAAAAAGTATTCGCGGTAGCCTTGAATGGGGGATCATCTTGGCGTAGGCTGCATCGTACTTATTTAGTAACTATGCCAGTCTTCAATACTTATCAAGTCATGGCTTTTTGTATAAATTTTATGGGCCGAGATGTTGGATGAGCTCTCATCTTGAAGGCTCATTTTTATGACTGACGTCAATGTTACGGAGGCTCTATGTGCTATCTTTTGATAAGCGTGCTGATAATCCGAAAGGACATCTATGCATTCACAAGGCAGATTCTCGTTTCTTTACATGGTTATCAGGAGCTTGAAATCGGTAAATTCCACCTCCATCACACTTGAAAATAATTTTGCTTTTATATGAGCGATGCTTAGAGACCGCATGGTCTCGTCCATGTGAAAATTAGCGTTCAGCTTCCGTAGGTGTAACAGGGTTGAGATAATTTGATTCAGACGGAGAAAGCATGCTGATTAATGTTGTAGAAATAGTGCTGTTGAAAGTAGCGATCTAAAAGGATCAAATGATGTCATGTCTAAACCGATATGCATTTAGCTTCGCCAGATAAGATGGAGAGTGAGTCAACCTTTGATGTAAGATTAGTAACACAAATCATTAGATTATCAATGGTCAGAGAGATGCAGGAATAACTGTAATCGAGTCGAATTGTTGAGGTGTAAATTTTGACGATGGTTTTTGGTTTTTGGACAAGATCAAGGCAATTGAAGTGTGATCCTAAACATGTGCGAAGATGTTCAAAACTGCTTAAGGTTAAATTGATGTCAAAGCGTTGCTATGGTGACTATCTTCAGATGAGCCGAAGCATTGATATTTACACAGCTGCATGAAATTATACTCAATTCACGTAGGGCGAAAATAAGAGACATGGATGGTGATAACAATCCCCTTGTTCAAATTTGGTAATGCTTTACCCATTACATTTGTAATACGTACCCCTACATTCAAAATATTGTGAAGGAGTAACAAGAAGTACAGTCGTCCCTCTCTAACTCGATAGTGAGTCCCGGTATGAGTGTTGAAAATATTCATTGAAATTCAACAATTTACATTTTCAATACTTACCCCTGCATGCAAAATAATCTGTAAGGGTAAGTGTTGCAAATATAAAAGTCCAAGTTACAATGAATATTTTCAACACTTATACCGGGACCCACTATCGAGTTAGAGAGGGACTACTGTACACTGCCTTCCCCTAAAGTTCGCCCTCGCGGTATTATTACTAGGATGTCGGCTGTGCGAAGATATAGCGCTAATATATTAACAGTAGTGATCTTCATTAAACCACAAATTTATATGAAAAAGTCTTGGCGCCTGAAAGTTTGTCCCGATATTCAACTTGTATCAAATAACGCTCTTTACCACTTGGCCGGGCATTTTGTAAAGGAGCTGACCAATAGAAGAACTTGTTTATGAAAAGTGACCGGCCGAGTGATAAAGCACGTTATGAACGGACGAGTGGAATTCTTTTTTTTTAAATTTAAATCATATTGTATTCGGCCTAATGGCTATGACAAAGGGTTTGAGTACATTTTGTATTTTTAACTATTTTCCCCTGCATCTGTAACTCCAGTAAACCCATACCCTTTAACACCAGTCTTGGCTCAAAACATAAAGTGCTGACGAAAAGTAAGGTTGCGCTGAATTTCGGGGTGGCCCCCAGAAATTCGAGGTTATTTAAAGAAACTGGCCAATCAAAGGGCTTGCTTCTAAAAATGTGACGGGTTAAGTGGTAAAGCACGTTACAGGCTTAAGCCTAATTAAGCCTGGCTTCACAATAAATCTTTATATGTTTTTTTATCTACTATCCATGCTATACGTACAACATCTCTTCTTTTTTTCTTTTTAATGTTGTTTTATTTTGATATGGAGGGGTTGGATTTCTCCACACAATTTTTTGTTTTAAAATCATTCTTGTGTATGCAGCCGTAATCGGCGGGTATCGTCTACCCCCCTCCTGTTAGGAGGGGGGCGCAGCAAAATGCGACACTTTTTCACACCAAAATTTCACAGATTTCACCAACTTCACCAACTTATTGCTCAACCACGCCACAATGGTTTCGCCTCAAAAGTACAATTTATAGAGAGCTCTTGATGGAATTTTGGATGGTACCTTTCGATCTGCTCGTCATGCTGCGAAAGCTATCGGAGATATCCATCATTCTACAATTGCTCGCAATCTCAAACGACGCACAGGGACGTCAGGAGGACATAACAAGGCACTGAATTCGGAGCAGGAGATTGCGCTTAAAAGGTAGTCTGATCTGACCCTTATTGTTTCTGCTAAGTAGAAATAGCTACTGTGATCGGTGTATAACTCTTGGTAGTTATGCCAAGTATAAGCATATACGCCTCGCTGCCAATTCAATTCTTCGTTATGCTGGCTCTTCCAAAAAAGTTTCACGTGATTGGGTTACGCGCTTTATCAGAAAAACTCCAATGTATCGATTTAAAAAGAGTCGATCGATAGGTGCTGCACGTCGGGCGGCTGCTGAAAAGGCTGAAATAGTTGAGCACTTTCGGCGTTTTGAGGCCGTATGCAATGAAAAGAAAATCAAAAAACAAAATATTTGGAATTTTGACGAGACTGGCTTTCGCATCGGTTGCCTTGGTAGTCAGCTTGTACTCATATGGGCGGAGCAAAAGCAGGTTTACCTCGCCGACCCTGAAAATAGAGAATATGTTACTTGCATGGAATCAGTTTCTGCCGATGGGAGAACTATCGATCCCATGATTATTTTTCAGGGAGCGCATTATCTTGAGAAAGATTTCGACAATGATCTCAATGACGATGTGCTTTTTGCACAAAGCGAATCGGGATACACCAATTGACTACCTTTCTTATAGATAGCTCATGCACTGGGAAAGATTGACGCGTCCCCAGAATCAAGAAGAGAATAGACTCTTGATAATGGATGGGCACGGTAGTCATCTTACATTTGAGTTCATCAATTACTGTGATGCTCATAAAGTATTCCCCTTCCTACTACCACCACATTCAACGCATCTCTTACAGCCTCTTGACATAGGTATATTTCAGCAGTATAAGCATTATCATCAAGAACTCTTAGACGATGAAATTCGCATTGGTGGGCTTCAATTCAACAAAGAAGACTTTTTTAGAGTTCTCCAACGTACGAGAAATTTAGCGTTTAAAAAAAGAACAATAACTTTCGCCTTCAGGCAAGCTGGCCTGGTACCGTGTGATCCAGGGGTTGTTCTTGATATAATGAATGAATTCTCCCACCCAGAGCGGCATTGTTCACCGCCTCCTAGAGAGATCAATTGGAAAGAGTGCGTTACACCTACTGGTAACATTGCTGAGGTCCAGAGGTATTCAAAGTACTTAGAAACTCGACTGCTGGATCATCTTATGGAGGACAAACCAATTACTCCCTCTATCACTCGAACTTTGTATAAACGCGATAAAGCCTCAATGGCATTGATGCTCGACGGAAAACTTGCAGTCAAAGAGCTCCATGATAAAATGGCAAAAGAAACGGCGAAGAAGGCTCGTATGTCCGGCACTAGAGTGGTACAAGCTTATGGGGTGATATACGCCGGAGACGCTCGACTTCGAATTATGCAACGTAACAAAGACGATATCGAAAAAGAAGAAGCCGCCATGGAAGCTCGACTAAAAATCTACGAAAATCGCTTCAAGAGAATTGTGAAGAGCTTTAAGAACAAAAGGAACATGGGGGTTGCAGGAGAGATCGGAGAGGGAGGTATTTAAGAAGCGTTATCGTTTGGTGATGCTAGAGCTACGTCGTAAACTTTGAGTTGTTACCAGTGGGTAATTATTTGAGAAATTAACCCTCAATATCTTTATTAGTGCCAAGTTTATAAAAATTATTCTCTAATTGTGTAGTTGTGAGTCAAAAATTAGTTATTCGATTAGGCCCTCCTTTGATGCTCAAAGTAATGGTAGAATAATGGATATTTCCGATAGCTTTCGCAGCATGACGAGCAGAACGAAAGGTACCATCCAAAATTCCATCAAGAGCTCTCTATAAATTGTACTTTTGAGGCGAAACCATTGTGGCGTGGTTGAGCAATAAGTTGGTGAAGTTGGTGAAATCTGTGAAATTTTGGTGTGAAAAAGTGTCGCATTTTGCTGCGCCCCCCTCCTAACAGGAGGGGGGTAGACGATACCCGCCGATTAAGGCTATGAGCTCTAGCGTTATCTCCCCATATGGGACTAGCGTAAATGTACATTAGCTATACGTGAAATAATACAAACAAACAATACGTACAACATCACCCAAAGTCAAGATGACCCTACCACCTGGTTGATTTCTGCTGCTCGACAACATACCTTTCCGACCGCTCGACTTGTGCGCCACTCATCTTCATGATCACGACCTTCCCTTAGTCATAATGACATATCCTCTGAAATCTTTCACGCCCATAGCTCCAAGTATACGCCTTCGTTGATATGGATACCCGACGGAGGATTGAAGACCTGGTGCACTAAGTTGCAGGGAGAATAAAGATGTTCGGAGAGCATGTTCTAGAGATGGCAGGCATGTGAAGAGAGCATATGGGCAGCGAGGAGGTAGGAGAGGCGTGCTGAAGAGAGAAAAATGCTGGACTGGCCTGAAGATTTACGATTGCGAGGTTTGAGCGGACTAAGAACCGACCGAACGAAGGATAAAGAGGTGGTCCATCATCCAGCTCATGTTCATACAGAAGTCATGTTGCATGAACACCTACTACGACAGAAAGTATGGACATTGTGAGACTACCTTTCTGCGCGGTCGATGCAGTTGGGTGATGAAGCACGCTGGGGTAGCTCAAGGTTTTTTACATCTATGTTTGTCCTTGGGTAGGTATTCACGGTTGAGGGAAGGGGTGGAAGTTTTCAAGGTGTGATACCCTGTAGTGGTATCAGCGAATGCACCCACAGTATGAGTGTTTTGTGTTAAATTTGTATCGTCTATTCTGTAGCGACTGAGAGAAGTCCACTTCTCGGCATCTTTTTCCCCAACAGGGTGTATTAGGGCCGTGTGCAGCACGCTACCAGTTGGACGTAGTAAACACATCATCGTTATACGCATAACAAAAATCTGTGAGTATTTTTCAATTATCATTAGTCAATACTTAGTATTTCTGCAATCTGTGTCTATAACATCCTGAAATCTTCGTAGCTTGCTAGCTAATAGCTCTCACAGTTGCTCTAGCTTGATGGATCTTCATACCTCCGTTACGATCAAACGCGGCTTTTCGTATTTTCGTTCTTTCCCATCAGGTTGGTCCAGATAATTGTGCGCTATGAAATCTTTCATTAGTTTTAAAATATTTTCAGTCGGATTAAGCTTTGGAGAATAGCTACCCAGGTTATGGAAAAATCCTATTGTGGCTCAGTTTAGTCGTTCTAGAGGATGAATGAGAGGGAGCTCCAGCTTGCATGAATACAAAGCCTGGATTCTCACGCATCCACGAGCTTATGAGAGGCACGACTTTTTCACAATACTGCTCCGTATTCACTGAGTCCCAATTCTTCTCCCAGGACAAATGAAAGCCTTTCTCAAATTTTCGCCGAGCTCTTAGATCAAACTATATTAATTGATCGTAGATAATGATGAAAAGTTACAATCTAAATAACGGCAGTGTTGGATTGGGTGGAGCAGTGGTACACTGTCCAGGCCGTTCTCCCAAGTAGAGTTTGGTTAGCTTGGACACGTGCCCCACTTGAGACAGGAGAAAGCTGGTTCGAATTCAGCAAGACCCTCACACCACTTCTCTCGCGGTGATATCGTATTCGTATGATTACGAAAGCATGCTCAGATAACCACAGGTTTTTCTCGCTTTTCCCTGTGGTGGGTATTCACGGAAGAGGGTACATGCCGGAAGGCGTTGTTCTCGTAGTGGTATCTGCAAATGAAATCTGAAAATAAGGGTACCAAACGTCAAACTGACTCAGTCTACGAAATATACATACTTATTTGCGTCATAGCTTCAGGCTGTATATGAAAAAAATATTTAAAAAAAAGATGATTGTATCGAAATTTTTGCTTAGGGATTTCCACGGGCGCGACAATTTCACACACGTTTTTGGATTAGTCAGCCCCTTGTTGCCTGAATCCCAACTCCACCCTACCCCATTAGCTCCTTGCATAATTATTTGTGTTACGTATCATGTGATATTGATTTGCAGCTAGAACATATTCAAAGGTAAAATGGGTGTAAGCTTGTGAGCTTATATATCTCATTCTCCAAATCAATACTGCAAAATTTCATCCCTCCATCAAAAACGTATCTGATCCACCTTCTATGATCTAGAAAACTTATATTTGGGCCGATTTACACTCACACCACGTGACTAGGGAGAGTTAGATACGTATTTTTAAATTATGTATATAGTCGTTCCTCTCTAACTCGATAGTGGGTCCCGGTATAAGTGTTGAAAATATTCATTGAAATTCAACCATTTACATTTGCAATACTTACCCCTACACGCAAAATGATCTGTAAGGATAAGTGTTGCAAATATAAAAGTCCAAGTTACAATGAATATTTTCAACACTTACGGAGGTACAGCCCATAAGTATTATTCCATGTCGACCAGGGGGGGACTTGGCCACCACAACGCTTTCCTTAATTAGGCAACATCGCGAGAATGCACCTCGCACCCATCCCCACTGTGTTTTGTATGTATTCCGATGACAACAACATCAACGCAATGGATTGTTTACTAAGTATTAGTTATTATAAGAATAGGAATTATTTTGCATTTTGTATTATGAGTTGGGAATCATTGAATCAATGCTTTGATCATTAGAACTCATACAAAACACAGTAGGAATGGGTGCGAGGTGCATTCTCGCGATGTTGCCTAATTAAGGAAAGCGTTGTGGTGGCCAAGCCCCCCCTGGTCGACATGGAATAATACTTATGGGCTGTACCTCCGTATATAGGCCGATATCACAGCAAAGCTCATTATAATAGGCCTCCCATCAACTTAGGGAATAAATTACGCTGACATAATAATGTGGGCCAATCAACTGACTCTCTGTTCCAAACTTGACTTTGACTTAAATCTAGACTATACTCAGTTCCCCGCCGGCCGTGCCGTGGGTTTATCACTTGCTTCCCCAATCTCTTTAACGCGTTCGAGTTCTCTGTCTGACTTGCAAAGCCACAAAATAACTAATATGTTGAAGCTTTTTCGAATAGATTGTGAGACTAAATTATCTCTGGTGACGAATCGTCTTCACTGGATGATTCCTCCGTACACGTTACCAAAGCGCCTCAGAAACCTCGTAACACAATACGAGACCAGAAGCCATAAGGACGTATTGCACTGAGGTGAGGAAAATAGAAAAATTCAAACGAGCTCAGAATTTCATATGTTACCAAGCTGTTAACGGTCCAAAGTATACATCAGAATTTCTTGGAATTATGACAGCACCTGCCGGACAGAAAAGGAAAGAAGAAAAAACTCGTGAAAGTTTTAAGGCTCCTTTGCTGCACGGCAAAAATAGGATCAACTCTCCTAAGAAACTGAATCTAGATGACACCTGTCGCAAGCTACAGCGAGTCCGTACTCTCTAGAGCTGTGCACTGAGTTCGGTTTTTCCTGGACCTGATAATCGCCCCGTGAAGTTATTCTGAACAACGCTTTCACATGCAAAGCACCCTTATCGATATCATACCTTCAAGCTTCCGGAATCAAACGAATCTACTGGCTAGCTTTGTCTCTAGACGTAAATAAAATTGAGTCGGTGCAGAGCTTAATGAAATCTTACATACAGGCTTGTTATTAAGAGCTTGGTCAAGGGAGACAGCGGAGCTAATTCGAGGCTCGTGGGATTTTTGAGGCGGCCTGAGAGCTGATAACGCCGGCATAACTTCAAAATCTCATCAGGAGCATTAAGCACATGACCTTAGGCTGCCCTAGATGGTGAAGAGAGTCCAAGAGGAGACTAGATCTTTAAATTTGTGTTTCTGGAACACAAAATAGTATTCGGGCAACTAAAAATAATAAAAACGAGATATATATCTAAGAAGCAGCAAAAAGCACCTACTCGTTACTAATTCTGCATATTTTATATTTCATAAACCTGATTTGGTGCCTTATTGGCCCACGTAGACCTTTTCGGAAGATGCGCATTATTTGCAGAACGATTCAATTTTGACGTCTGGAACACTCATCTTTCGATTTTCTTCGGAGATAACACTACGGAGTTTGCCCTCACGGCTTGCGACCTCTTCCGTAAATACCCACGTTAGGCAAAAGACGTGAAAGCCCCTTGAACATCTAAGTATGCTTTCATTATTCTAATATCACGGCACCACCGTGAGAGAACGTGGTTTGAGAGTCTTGCCGGATTTGAGCTAGCTTTCTCTGGCCTCAAGTGGGGCACGTATCCTAGCTACCATGCCTGATCATGAACGGCTTGCTCCCCCATGCTACATTACCGCCTCTAGGTTTTTTTGCCGGGTGACTTTTCTTAAATTTCAAATAAGTTCTATGAAAATATTGAATCCAACTCCAGATGAAATACCTACATCCTTTATTCTAACACTATATACTTTGTTCCATAGTTATCTTTGAGTCATAAGAATTGGTTTGTGTCCCAATGGTGAAACGTCAAAGACTTAGAGATGCTTCAAAGACATTAGAGATGCCTAGGAAAAAGCTCAGTTATAAACAACGAATTCGAATTTTTTCTCTGCGTACTAATGGTGGACAAAGCTATACTGAGATTAGTGAAGCCCTAAAAATTAACCGCTCAACCGTATGAGCTGTGTTACAATCTGGATTCACAACTCCAAAAAAGCCTAAGAGGAGAACTTGAAAACTTGACACACCTTACCGTCGCTGCCTCACTAAAAGAGCAAATCTTGACGCATATTAGAGGCGTCTTGACTACGAAAGGGTTGCAGAAATCAAAGGGATTCATGCCTATCGCCGTACTTTGCTGGACGCGTTCGAAAAAGAGCTTTACCACCGGCGAGTCGCTACTGAGAAGCCGCTCCTATCTGATGCCCAAAAAAGAATCTCGCCTTATCTGGGCTCAGACTCACGCTCATTGGACAGATGCTCAATGGATGCGCATCATATGGACAGACGAGGCATTAATAATTAATGGATTTTGTGGTAAAGTTTATGTCACCAGGTGGGCCGAAGATAGGTACCAGCCGGCTTTTTGTATGCCCAAATTCCGAGGGTATTCTTCATGGATGATCTGGGGAGCTATCTCAGGAAATTCTAGAGACCCACTTTTGGATTTGAGAAAGTTAGGGAAAAATCAACGGTGATGTTTACCGGCGAGAGATATTTCCGATCACACATCGATACAAAACTGTAAAAGGGTCGGCTAGATTGTAAAACACAAGGAAGTCGGCTAGAAAGATCTATATTTCGTTCAGGTCTAAATCTATGTACAGTTACATCCCTTATATATATACGCGTATCATGCCTCTCCGAGATCGTGGAATTCGAGAAGGTTCTACCCAACTCCTTCGGTGGTAGTAGGGAATTTGGGAAAATTCCGTGATCCTCCCTACGCATCATAGAAGCTTCCATGGGCTTCTGGACGATACCAAGAGTTCCCTGGCACCACACGCGGGTCCCTGCTTCTTAAGCGAAGTTATGCGAGATTACGCGATGGTAGATCGGATCCGGCTGAGCGCCAGATTAAGTCCCGGGGCTCTAGCCCCATGACATGCCTCCTTCTACTTCCCCTCTAATTCACGTCGAGGATCATTCGTCTTTTTTTTTTTTTTTTTGAAACCAGTCTTGCAGCGGACCGTCATTGGACTTAGCGCTTCCGTACTTTTCCTCAAACCTGTCTAAAGCCTCTGTTTCTTCCAGATTCTCTAGTGGCTCCCATGCTGGATCTACGAACCCTTTCCATCTGACCAGTACCAGTCTTCGGCTACCTTTACCTCTCTTGACCGTTCTAGCACACAAGATTTCTTCAACGTACTGCTCTTCTTCGCCGTCGGCAGTTGTTATCGGTGGTGGCTGCTCATCGTGAAGTTCTTGGGCTGGAAGAGGGTCGTCGGACGCTCGACGAATTTGGTCTACGTGGAATACGTTGCTTATGTTTTTAGGAAGTCCAGCCAGCTCAACGTTATGAGATCCTAAAACCTTTGATACTGTATACTTTCCTCGCAGCCAGTCCATCTTCTTTTTTGGTCTATCGCTTTCGTAGTGTTCATAGCTTAGCCAAACTCTATCACCTATCCGATATGATTCTGATGCAGATCTCTTGGAGTTTGCGTGGAATTCTTGCTGTTGTTGAGCGGCCGCCATGGCGCTTTGAGAAAATTCTTGAATTTCTTGAAGGCGTGCCAGGTAAGTTTCGGCTCGTTTTTCTTCGGGGTGAGGAGAATCACTAGTTTGAATAATTTCAATCGGTGTCGGGTGAAAACCGTGTATGATGAAAAACGGCGATAATCCAGTCGTGGTACTCGGTCTGTTGTTCAGCGCTACTTGGGCAGAAAATAACCATCTTGCCCAGTCTTTTTGCATATATCCAACGTACGCTCTAAGATAAGCCCACACTTCTTGATTCCACCTTTCTGTGCTCCCATCCGTTTGTGGATGGTAAGTTGATAAGAGTAGTTGTTCGATTCCTGCTAGTTTAAAAAGATGTTTCCAGAAACGTCCCACCCACTGCGAGCCCTGGTCGCTCGTGATAGACTTTGGAAATCCATGGTATCGATAGTAGCAGTGCATAAAGCGCTTCGCTACTGTTTCAGCATCGATTACCGGCAGTGCTTCCAAGATAACATTTTTTAGGAGTCGATCCGTGATTACAAGAATATTTGTAGCTTTTTCGTTGCTAAATGATGTACGTGAAGAGGGTAATTTTGTGATAAAATCCATAGCGATGTCTGAGAAAAATCGGTCTGGAACTGGTAGTGGTAGTGGTTTCAAAAAACCTTTCTTGTGCTCTCTCCAAACTTTTGTTCTCCCGCAAATATCACAGTTTCTCAGAAATTGACGCACTTGTTGATGCATCATCGGCCAATAATAGTCTCGAGAAAGGATTGATATTGTACCCTCTCTCCCTGGATGCCCTACGATGGCGGAGTCGTGCGTTTTCTGAATTAGTTTAGTTCTTAATGAGTCGAGTGCGTCGTTTGCTGCGGTCGGTTTCGCTCCGGGAATCCAAATTCTGTCACGAAAGAGAAGCCTACCCAAGGGGTCGATACTGCATTCTGATATTTACACTTTCAATTGCAAATCAGCAGGCAGGCTCCGCTGCTCCTTTGAAACTGCTTCGAAAACTCGGAGATAAGTTTTGTCTTTTTCACGGGTATTAACCCAGAGATTATGCAGCTCCTCATCTTCGAAGACCCGGCCTTTTTATGGTGGAATAATGAAAGTATTGCGAAGAAATGTCTGACATAGCCAGTCACTCAGAGCACTTTCGGGTATCAACTGGTCTGTTCTGTCCTTTATTACTTCGGCGGCATCTGGTCTGTCTTGATCTTTCCGTGATAGAGCATCCGGAACGGTCGCTTCTCTCCCTGGCCGATATACTAGTTTGAAGTTAAAACGAGAGAGGTACTCCGCCCATCGCGCTTGGTGTTCGGACAGTTTTTGACGTGTCATGAAGTACTGCAGATTTCTATGATCTGTCAAAATAGTAAATTCTGCGCAGCTTCGCAGCTCTGCGTCCCATTGCTCTTGTTGAAAAGAGTAGGGAATTTTGAATCAATGTCAATTGATTAATCACGTGTCACTTGGAGAGAATAAGAAGACTGAAGTAATTTTGTCAGAAACGCACGGTGGAGTTGTTATTTTTTACAATCCGGATCTAACCAGACTATATATACTACCAATCTGTAAAACTGACTAACAGGGTTTACGTGATTAGCGATAAATACGGTTAAGCGCATTTAGTAAGTGCATTAATTAGTATGTGTGCACTAAGGTAGGTATTCCCTTTAGTACGCATGACGATTAGTAAATCACTAATGAAACCCTTATTTCCAACAGCTCTAAGCATCGAATAATAGCCAACATCTCTTTGTCATGTATTGGATAGTTTCTTTCTGATGGGTTGAGCTTCTGAGAATGAAATGCTACAGGCTTCCTTTGACCAAGACCATCCGATTGTGTAAGAGTTCCCCCGAGAGCGTAACCCGAGCAATCCGCTTCTAGAAACGTCGCCTTTTCGTGATCCCACTAGGTGAGAATAGGAGCCCGCGTAAAAAGAATGTTCAATAACTCGAAGGCTTCTTGCTGTTCACTTCCCCATTTGAATGGTACTCCCTTGCCTGTCATCGCGGTTAATGGGGCTGCTAACTCAGAAAATCGAGGTATAAACATCCGGTAATAGTTTGCAAAGCCAAGAAAACTGCGTACCCCTGTTGTCGACGTAGGTGGTATCCAATCTACGATTGCTTTGATCTTTGCGGGATCAGCCTGTAAGCCTATGCCTGCTTGAATAATAAACCCAAGATATTTCACAGATTTTACAGCAAACTCGCATTTATCAATATCCAAATAGAGTCCCGCCTCCTTTAGTCTTGTCAGAATCATTCGTACCTTTTGGTTATGTTCGTTTTTGGTACCACTGGTATAGATTAATACGTCGTCCATATAAGCGGTGCAGAAGTCATCAAGATATTCACGAAGTACGCCGTTTATGTAACGCTGGAACGTGGCCGGCGCACCCGAGAGACCGAAAGGAGTGACCATCCATTCAAATAAGCCATATCTTGTGCGGAACGCGGTTTTCCATTCCTCTCCTTCTTTCATCCTAATTTTATGGAAAGCTGCTACCACGTCTAATTTAGTGAACCACATTGCCTTGGATAGATTACGGATGGTATCACTTATAAGCGGGAGGGGATATCTATCTGACCTAGTCACAGCATTTAAGCCCCGATAGTCACAACAGAACCGAAGGCCTCCTCCTGGTTTCCTAGCAAAGAGGACCGGTGCGCCCGCTTCTGATTGGCTTGCCCTTATGTACCCTTTATCCAGTAAATCGTTGAGAGTCTTGCGCAGAACAAGAAGCTCCTCTCGGGACATATCATATAGAGGGCCAAATGGGATTTGCATTTCATTTCCATCATTATCTCTTTTTAATTCGATCTGATGATCTATTCCAACCCGGTGCGGAGGAAGCTTTGCTGCCTCCGTAGGCTTCCATAGAGAAACTAAGTCGTGAAATTCAGGTGGAATAGATTCTTTTAGCTCTTTTTCTGACTTAACATACTGTTTTGATAGCTTCAAGAGCGCCTTATCGATGTCCTGGATGCTTACTTTTCCCAGAAACGGACTGGTATCCCCCACCTCCCTGGAAAGATGTTTTACCGATGCCATGAAAACGGAGCCGCTGACCAGACTGGCTGATCTTAATTCGCTTATAAACGGCTCAACTGGTTCATTTTCCAGAGTTGGAATATCTTTTCTTGCTTTTCCATGTCTCACAATTTTAAGATGTGGTATCGGATATGCTTCGTTTTGTGTCATCCACGGCTTACCCAATATGATTGGGTGTTCGAGCATCGGAACCACGTAGAAATACATAGTCTGTAGATATCCACCGATTTCTATTTCTGCATAAGTTACTCCTTGAATGAATGCTCCTGTCATAGCGCCTGATGCTCCTCGAATTTCTCGTTTGGGTATTGGTATCACAGGGAGATTTAATTCTTCAAACAAGGTCTCACTAATTGCGGCATAGCACTGACAACCGTTATCTATCAAGGCATGGGTAAGAAAATTTTTATTAATGATTATTCTAAGTAAGGTAGGTTCATCATTCTTATTTTCCCTATGTTTCTCCCAGCCTACCAGTGCTAATCTAGAAGGCTCCGGTGCCCGTCTTTGCCCCGGAGCTATTCTTTTCCCTGATCAAGTTCAGGACCAATGATTTCGGGATGTCCTTCTAATTGAGGAGGAAACTCTGCAACAGTGGCTCTGATTTCTGTTGCTGGGCGTATAGGTGGGAGGTAAGGGCAAGCTGCCACGAAGTGAGTATTCGTACCACAACGGACGCATAGCTTGTTGATTTTTCGACGTGTGAGCTCAGCTTGATCTACGTATCGTGCCCGTAGTCTCCCCTGCTTGCTTCTTCCTTGTCCTTGCTGGATCCGATCTGACTGATTCTGACTTCCCATAGGACTCATAATAACATGGCCATCGGCGTCGATTCTTGGTACTGAATCAACGCTAGTAGCATGGTCTATAGTCGGGATGTTCAAAGGATTAGCTGGTCCTTTGTTGCCTTTGAAATGCCGTGAATGCTCAAATCGATGGGCGATCACTTCAACCTGCCTAACAGCTGCATAGTAGTCTTCAGTGTCGAGATTCGTAGTAAAAAGCTGATCCTTAAGAGATTCACTCAATGATCGGCGCAGCCACACAACTTTTGAATCCTCCGTCCAGCTTTCGCCTCCAGCGCCCATTAGGACCTCATCGAACTTTGGGAAGAAGTCGCAGAATCGCTGCGATTCTTTTTGTCGTAATTTGGACAACAGTTCCTGTTTATCCTCCTTTTCTTGCCTGTTGCTAAAGGTTCGTCTAAGATGCTCGAGAAATTTGCGATAATTCCACTGGACTTGGGCGCCAGAAGCGTTGAAAACAGCGACTTTATTTTTCGTAGTTGTCGGTAAGGAATAATTAATGTCGTACCACACTGCTCTATCTGTTCCCATCAAGTCTCGGTCAATTTCAATGCAATCCTCGACTTCTCTAATGAAAGTATTGAACGACCGTCTCTCGCCATCCCAAGATGGGAATTTTCGTCGCTTTCGGGATTCTCTAGGTAGAGCTCCTTTTAATGTATCCATTGTCGCTGGGCTAGCTTGTTCAAGTACTTGCTGTGGCGATGGTTGGCTCGTCGCGATGATCTTGCTCAATTCGTTGACTTTTGAAGAGAGAGGTGCCACTAAAAGCTGGATTTGCTGCGCGATCAACCTAGCTAGATTTTCTTAACTAAATGTCGGAGATGATTCTACTGTGCCACCTGCACGCCCTATTTCTGTCTGTAACGGAGGATGGGGCTCTCGTTGCACGCGACGGGTTTGAGAGCCCCCTGCGATTTCGGGAGAATTATCGATATCCATTGAGTCCTTAGACATTCTGTCAAATTCCGTACCTTTTCCAGTACTATTTCCCATGTAATATTCCTATCTTTGGCCCAATACTATCTCCAATTTCACTAAGGAGTTGTTCCAGTAGCTTCCAATCCTTTCTCTTTTTTTTTTTTTTTTTTTTTGAATAGTTCCAATAAATACCAATAATCTCCGGTGAGATCCTATAGAATTCCGATGATACAACTTTGAGATGAACGAAATATATGTAAAAGGGTCGGCTAGATTGTAAAACACAAGGAAGTCGGCTAGAAAGATCTATATTTCGTTCAGGTCTAAATCTATGTACAGTTACATCCCTTATATATATACGCGTATCATGCCTCTCCGAGATCGTGGAATTCGAGAAGGTTCTACCCAACTCCTTCGGTGGTAGTAGGGAATTTGGGAAAATTCCGTGATCCTCCCTACGCATCATAGAAGCTTCCATGGGCTTCTGGACGATACCAAGAGTTCCCTGGCACCACACGCGGGTCCCTGCTTCTTAAGCGAAGTTATGCGAGATTACGCGATGGTAGATCGGATCCGGCTGAGCGCCGGATTAAGTCCCGGGGCTCTAGCCCCATGACAAAAACAGAGAAACAGGCTCGAATAGGAGAAAATTATCTCATCTATTTCTTGAATTAAAAATTTTCCCTGAGAATGAATAGTTAACCAGAGTACTGAGCAGTGTCTTCGTTGGAACGAGTTAAGCTCCGCGCCTCATTTGTGCTCCACCTTAGCTGTTCTAAAACCGGACATATGGCGTTAACCTAGGAACTTGAAAAGCATAACGAAGCACCTAACTAACAGATTTGATCAGGCTTTGGATCTCTATCAGTTTTGACGGAGGATGGTGCTTCAATGCACAGTGCGAGGGGCACGCAAGATCTGCACCAACAATTTGGACAGCTAAGACTTTTACGGATGATTTGGCCCGCTAATTCTCCTGATCTTAATCTGATTGAAAATAAGGCGACTTCTGAAGTATAGAATCGGTACAAGTCACCCAACAACAGAGGAGGATGTTAGGGAAAACATTGAAAAAGAACGGGGGAAGATTACTGCTTCTGATATCGCGAGGTATACCAGTGAAATGAAAGAGAGGTGTGAAGCTGTAATTTCTGCGAACGGAGGCTTCAAGAAATGGTAGAAAGAAAATGAATGAAAACAAAAACGATACAATATGGCTTTGACTAAAAATTTATGCATGGCGGAGCAGTTTACAGGCGCTTCCCGTTTGCTCTTTTGGAGTTGTGAATCCAGATTGTAACACAGCTCATACGGTTGAGCGGTTAATTTTTAGGGCTTCACTAATCTCAGTATAGCTTTGTCCACCATTAGTACGCAGCGAAAAAATTCGAATTCGTTGTTTATAACTGAGCTTTTTCCTAGGCATATCTAATGTCTTTGAAGCATCTCTAAGTCTTTGACGTTTCACCATTGGGACACAAACCAATTCTTATGACTCAAAGATGACTATGGAACAAAGTATATAGTGTTAGAATAAAGGATGTAGGTATTTCATCTGGAGTTGGATTCAATATTTTCATAGAACTTATTCGAAATTTAAGAAAAGTCACCTGGCAAAAAAAGCTAGAGTCGGTAATGTAGCATGAGGTGAGTAAACCGTTCATGATCAGGCCTCGCAGCCAGCTTCTACTTGGGAGAACTTTCTGAACGGTGTACCACTATACCATCCGACCCAATGATCGCTTCAATTCACCAAACTCAAAACACATCTACGTAGATGTATATCAACTAGTGTAAAACCTAACGGTAGTTTTGATATGATTCCATTTAACCCGATCAGGCACCCAATGATTTACCGAAGGTGACTACAACTCTATCATTTACAAGGGAGGGAACGGATTGGGTAAGAAATCCCCGATTCCGCCTACCTTAAATCTGCAAAGCTTTGAAGTTCCCCTTCAGGAAGTGCGTTTATACTGATCATCCAGTTTAGATGCAGTCCTATCTCTTGCCTGCTCGCTTCATATTTTCTTTCACAGTTGCGTCAACATGCTTCGCGAGTCGAAACTGTTCAAACCAACTTTTATTGAGAATTCACTGTGTGAATTTAGCTATATTTTCAGGGCTATCTATCATGGCTTCATAGGACCCCTCTTTAGCTTGACGCAGCATCTCTTCTATCCTCTCTGCCCATTGATGACACATCAAGACCATATGCTTGACTCTTTGTGGCGGATATTCAAATTGGCATTTGGGGTGATCTACTACGGGGAATTTTCTTCTGTACAGGTAAGAGTTAAGCCCACCATGCTCAATTCTTAGCTTGATAACGACACTACTTTGAGCCTTACTTAGGCTGCACCTAACGGCGATACCTATATATGCTAAGAGCCATGTTCATTGACCTTTTGACCTAATGGCCAATCATGTATCACCTGAAAATGATAACTATGTTGATGAATACCTAATTACCTATTTGGGAACGGCGTCAGGAAATTGGAGTAATCACTATATAAATTCTTTTCTTCTGGTAAGAGAAAGGTAACTGAATTCAACGTTGTTTTACTATGATTACAGCTGCTATAACAAGCTTGTGATATCAATATCCACTCAAGTATTCCGACAAGTCAAGATATCAATACTCAAAATTAAGGAAATCAATCCTTTCCAATCTAGCAGACAGACCTAGACCTCCTTTTTCCAGGCAAGAACAGGAATTGGTAACATCTTGGCTCACCTCTATCGGATAGGAAAAGTAGATAGTAACATTTTCAACTTCTGTAATAGGGAGAAGCAGACAATGAAGCATCTGCACTTATACTGTCCCCAATTCTCATCAGAGAGGGTTAAGGAATTTGAAGGTCTGGAGCCTAGAGATCTTGAAACAATTTTCAAACTCAAATTTGGCAGAGAAAAACTGTCAAAGTATTTAGAGAAGTTTAAATGCATACAACAAATTAAAACAATATGTCAAAAACCTACAATTCTCGAATAAATTAGCATAAAAATGTTAAGGGTTCTTAATGAAATATATTGCTGCGAAGGTACTGAGCGTACAGGGCAACCAGCTTTTACTGGTAGTTCAATCTTTTTTTTTAAATCATTTTAGCGTACGCAGCCTGAGGCTATGACGCGAATGATGACGGAAGATATGTATGTTCCGTAGGATAACTCAGTTTGATGTTTAGAACACTCAAACTCAGGTTTCATTTGCAGATACCACTACGAGAATAACGCCTTACGACATGTACCCTCTTCCGTGAATACCCACCATAGGGAAAAGCGAGAAAAACCCATAGTTTTCTAGGTATGCTTTCGTCATCCTACGAATATGATATCATCGCGAGAGAATTGGTGTGTGGATCTTGCTGGATTCGAACCAGCTTTCTCCTGTCCAAGCAGAAAAAGGCCTTAAAACTCAGGCACCCTGTAAGCTCAGTGCACGTGCAGACGCGCATTAGAGGACGTGGGAGGAATGTAGGTAGATAGAACCAATATATCACTTCTTTACGACTTATTCTCTTAACTTTTTCTCAAGCTACCCAGACTCTACTTGGGAGAACGGCCCGGACAGTGTACCACTGCACCATCCGACCTGACGAGGGGAATTGCTCGGGTAAAAAAGTCAGGGCGCCAAGACTTTCTCCTTCTACAATCCCAGGATTGAAACGTTACGACCGAAACCCTTTACCTACAGTGACCGAGAGATAATTGTTTTAACGCTAAGATTGAACAGAAATTACTTCATTTGTATCAAGATCATCAAAAAAATCCCAGTTTATAAAATATGTGTTGCGAATTTACTCATAATTTGCCTCAGGCATAATATATCCTAGCTAGTTGCTTACGTCATATGGGGATATTTATTGTTGTTATTTGTAAATAGGAGAGAGGCAGTTTTATCATATATTTTATTCACTCGATGCTTACAATATGGGTCGAAATTTCACGCATGTACCAGTATAAAGCGCGACTCACTATCGCATAAGAAGGGTCGGATGGTGCAGTGGTACACTATCCGGGCTGTCTTCCAAGTAGAGTCTGGGTAGCTTGGACACATGCCCCACTTGAGACAGGAGAAAGCTGGTTCGAATCCAGCAAGACCCTCACACCACTTCTCTCGCGGTGATACTGTATTCGTAGAATGACGAAAGCATGCTCAGATAGCCACAGGTTTTTCTCACTTTTCCCTGTGGTGGGTATTCACGGAAGAGGGTACATGTCGTAAGGCGTTATTCTCGTAGTGGTATCTGCAAATAAAATCTGAGTATGAGTGTTCCAAACGTCAAACAGAGTTATTCTGCGTCACATACATATCTTCCGTAATCATTCGCGTCATAGCCTCAGGCTGCATACGCAAAAATGATTTAAAAAAAAAAAAATCGCATAAGACAGGCTCTATCACACGAGTAATCACTAAAAGTTCTCGCTAGTCTAACCCCTGTTTCAGTGATGTTTGATGATTGGAGCCGTGATACAGACCCCCCCTCTGAAATTTGACTGCAACGGTTTTTGTATGTTGAATCCGTCGCGCGGTTAACGCAAATCGAATTACTAATTATATTGAGTTTGATATCCGCGTCGCTACAGCAGCAATCGCTATCACGTCTTGTAACATTATATGCAGATTGTAATAAATAATCACATATGCTGAAACCGGTTAGCTAATTTCAACTCACCAAACACCTGTCAGGCTGAACACAATATGATTTAAGAAACACATAATACAAAGAAATATAAAAAACTCATAAAACACAAGTACTTTAGGCCATATACTTATTCCACAATTTCTCAATTTCAAAGGTTCTACCTAGTAACCCTTCAATACTAATGCATCTTCTGACTGTTTCCATGTACGTCGTTATCAATTTGAGCGTAACCGATGTCCAGCTCGAAAACTAACATTGGCAGAATTACGTCGTTGAAATAGACTCCAGCCGGAGCTTACGTTTCGTTTAAAGAATTTTATGAGGCGGTCCAAAGCCACGCTAGGCCTGCTGGGTGTGCCATCACCACCAGTAATTCAGAAAAGAGAAAAGGGCGAAGAATAAGTTCACAACCTGTATGTAAAGTGAGATGATTTACAGCGAAGTAGATGAGACACGCAGGAAACGACGTAGATGAACGCCAAAGACCAACTGTCCTTTCAGATTTAAGGCGTGAGAGGAGCCCGAGCGTTATGATCGTCTTAGACTCAAAATAGCACGAATAAACTCAACTACACACATATTCGGGCGCAAGATAGGCATCTGATCGCGCAAACTGGTTGTGTCCTGTCTCAACACGAGACCATGCCAAAAGTTTTAGGACAGTGCACAGCTTGTGTTGAGCTCGCACACGATAGACCAAGATATCAAGGATGTTAGACATCTGGCCATACTCGTCGTGATTGTCCTAATACCTAGGGACATTCACATTAATTTGAAACCATGCTACCGAGCGAAACTGTTTGGTATAATTAAATCAAACTTTGACCTGGAAATCATTTTTATTGATACTAAATACCCAATCAGTTCATATGTGCAGTCGATTTACCAAGTTGACAGAGTATCTGATTTGATTTCAACTAAATGAAATTTAGTCGACACAATGTTTTAAACCCCTAAATAAAATCAATTGGGTGTAAAATCTTGAGGTATGGTTCAACGAAAATACTCGCCAATAATTAAGCATTCATATGCCTGTACGTGTGTTTGGTATTTACTTACACCTTATAATTAGACAGGTTTTTCGTAAATGTTCTGGGGCCAATCGATAAATCCATACCACCAGGCAGAATAGTTTATTCACGGGGGGGGGGAAGTATATCACGACTCGTTATGTTCTCAAGAGTTCTCAATGTAGCTGCTAGGGCCTATCTCGAATGGCTCCAAGTTCAAGGTTCAAAATTATAACTCATAGAGGACATTTACACAGCGGGAGAATTACATGTACAACTATCCAATTCCTCTTCAATATGCCTAAACACCACAGATCTCGACCTGTAATGAACCACAAAATGTGTCTGCTCCAATAATGACCAAGGCCTATCACATATTGCCACTTCGCACGATTCTTATATTACAGTTGGCAATGCTCCATAAATATCTGTCCAGAAAAGGCAGCATAAGCGATTACTGATGGCCTCGCTTAGATATTTCACTACATAATCCCTTCATTTTAACTCACAGACACAGCCTAAGGCTATTACCTCCCAATAACGATATTGCAGCAAGGACTTTTTGCTCGAGCTAGTTTCTGGCCGTTTAACCGCGACAGTTGCAGCGCAATCGCAACTTTGTTGTCAACATAAGCAGCCAAGCCTGCCCACAATTTAGAATTTTCGTCTTCGAAATATCATCGCAAAAGTCAAGGTACATGGGGATTCCCGTAACAACCAGAGTCAGTCATGGAATGAAGAGAAGGTAGTTCGGACGTGATATGATCGATCTGTGTGCGTAACACCATCTCTCTCTATCTTGATTCCCGAACAACCCGCTCAGTTCACGATTTCCAGTTCGCCGAGTTTTCTCTCACAAGCGAGTACAACCTAATGCCAACCATTCCCGTAAACCGAAGCCACAAGCGTCCACTGAACATGACATAATTAATGAGAGTCTTTAATATTGGCCGCAGCTAAATTTCAGTGCGCGAAACCCATTCCAGAATTCTGCCGTAAAATCCTTCTGCGGTTAGTCACACCGACGGCCTAGCAACCGAACATAGTGTAAATAGATAAGCAAAATATCGCTAAACCTAAAAAAATACTTTTTTTATTTTATTTTTTTACTTTTCGACCACGTACAGTAGCTTGCAAAAGTGGTCGAAAAATCACCAAATCTAATACATTTGACCATGACTTTACAACATGATCTTGAAATGAAAATTTAATTACTTTAGTATCACTGAGACAATTTTGAAGCAAAAAAAATGAGAAGTGATTATATTGTTGTGGTCTTGCTAGCTAATATATAGATGAATGGTGAAGATACGACCTGTCAATTAGGTAAAAGCTACAGAAGTAGCGTTATTTGAAATATAATCGAATCGATCGGTGAGGTGATAAGTACATCAGTAGCGTTATTTGAATCTTAGTGGAATTCAATCGATTGAAAAAGATAGAGTTTGAACTAAGGCGTCGAAGTGTAAGGGGGCAAAGGATTAGAGTAAACTCGACGAATCAATACCACAAAGATAATTTATTTGTTTTAACATGGTTCCATCCACTAGAGATCAGCCCCCCTAATATACTCCTAGGACGCCGCTGCCTACAGTTACTCCTTCCCTAGATAGAACCCTCTAGAAACTACCCGAGTCCTCTTCCTTAACCCCTCATTGTCCCTGCTAGACTCCCGGTTCCCCGGCTCCAATCTAAACTATTGTGATTAGCACTGCTCCCTGCTCACCTTGAAACCGTCGCGGTACGCGCATCCCCTGTTTAATTATGATAGCCGCCGAGCGCTAAGTCCCCTTTGGGTTTCAGCGCTAGAGGTACTGCTTTTCGCTTAAGCCCCCCGTGGGCCCACTTGAGTTACTGGGGTGGTCCCCTGGACCAGCTCCACAATCGGGCAAAGCCCATAACACAAAGAACTCCAACCATCATGTAAAAAGGAAATATAAAGGTCAGATTAATTGTTTTTATAGGAATCATTCCGCCTCTACTATCAAATTGATTAAAGCAATGGATTCATACTTATCTCTTGAAAATACTTCTACCCTGAACGAGATTATTTGGGACTTTTATCAATGTAATCTTTTCTTTAAAAAGTATGAAAAAGATATCTCCCGACCAAATAACATCCATTGCAAAATTAGTCCCTGATGGGGAATCAACGAATGAAATATCGGCAATATTAGTACTCAGTTATGCCACTGTAAAATACCGAAAGAAGATAGTGAAGGAAGCACCGAATTTAAAGAATGGACGGCCACAAAAACTATCAGCTAGAGACCAGCGAGAAATTGCCCGTTGAATGGTAAATGGGAGCGCTAAGACAGCAGTAGTAGCGTTCAAACTAGTAAATTTAGAAAGAGAAGATCAAGTTTCCGCTCAGACTGTCCGGCGGGCTTTAAGGGAGCAAGGTCTGAAGGCGATAAAAAAGAAGAAACCAAAGCTGTCAAAAGCTCATCAGAGAGTTCGCTTGAACTGGGCTTGATGCCACAAAAATTGGATGTAAGAAGACTGGAAAAGGGTGAATTGGTCAGATGAAATCAAAACAAACAGGCTTAATAGCGATGGGATTAAATCTTCGTGGGTTAAAGGCCCAAAGA
The DNA here is from genome assembly GCA_028751805.1 of Podosphaera xanthii. NCBI lineage: Eukaryota > Fungi > Ascomycota > Leotiomycetes > Helotiales > Erysiphaceae > Podosphaera > Podosphaera xanthii. The sequence continues at coordinate 170,189 of JAPWIX010000030.1, read as the reverse complement.
ATTTGCAATCAGAAGCGATCGAAGAGACCCTGAAGTTTGGTGGGGGGCAATCTAATGATATGGGGGTGTATGTCATGGTATGGGATAGGTGGAATGGGCCGTATAGTTGGACGAATGGATTCTCAACAGTATTTGGAAATCTTGGATATCTTTCTAGTACCCACTATGGATAGAACTGCTAGAGAGCCCGACTCGGTACCTGCATCTAAGCTCATCTTCCAGCAAGATAACGACCCAAAGCACACATCCAAGAACACAAAAAGCTGGATAGCTTCTACAAATCTCAAGACAATGAATTGGCCCTCTCAATCGCCGGATATGAACCCGATTGAGCATGTTTGAGGTCGGCTCAAGTGTCGACTCGGTGAGTATCCAGAGCCACCGAAAGGTATACATAAATTGTGGGAAAGACTATGGGAAATTTGGCAATACTTAGATCCAATTTTATGTTAGACTCTAGTTGAGAGTATGCCGTCGCGTGTTGCAGCTGTAATAAAGGCCAAAGGGTCATACTAAGTATTAAAATGATGCTTCCAAAACTGGTCGAGTAATTGAGAACGCCAAGACCACTATAGAATAAACAATTCTCTTTTTTTTTGCTTCAAAATTGTCTCAGCGATAGTAAAGTTATTTAAATTTTCATATAATACTATAATATTTTCATTTCAAGATCATGTTGTAAAGTTATGGTCAAATTTATTAGATTTGGTGATTTTTCGACCACTTCTGTAAGCTACTGTATCATTAATATTTCATTTAAGTAGCCATCATACTTTTTAACCACACAAAAGTTAGAAACACATAAAGTCATTCATAACTTCAACCCACATTGGTCGTTACATTGCTCACCTACATACCTAGACCTACCATCGATTTCTCTCTATCACTTGGATTTCCCCATGGCGAATATAATCCATTCCTCATAAAAACCCCTACATCTAGTTCTGCAGCAGAGGCATTTTCGTGGGTCCAGGCACAAGCTAAAAATGGAGGATACGTCTTCTCAAACCTTTAAAAAAGCAAGAGTTGAGCTACAAGTAATCTCATACTTTCTTGCTACAACTGCGACCAGGGGCCTAAAAATAAATCAAGAAAAGCCAACGATCACATCAAAATCAAAGCAGAAAGATGGAACTGGAAGCAAAAAATGTGGATGCCAACTTAGGATCACAATAAAACTCAACGATGACAAACAATGGGAAATACCCTCAAAAAACGCACATAAAAATGGTATGAATATCTCGATTAAAGCTCTTCCAGCCCATCGAGCTGCGGCTCTACCGGTGACATTTCGGTCGGAAATACTCTTATCTTCTAAAGCTGGCCATTCAATCGGCTAAATTATGAGTGCTTTCAGAGCCAGGGAAGTATTTAATCATGTAATCAAGGATTTTTCAAATATTGTCCAAAAGGACAGGCAAAATCAGCCTGGTGAAATGACTCGGTTGCAATGGCTGCTTCAAGAGCTCCAAACATGTGGATTCAATTCCAAATACCACTCCTTTCATCTATGGCGTATGCTAATCGTCCAGTGGTGTTGGCAGGACTGCTAAAGAGAAAAAGAGGAGAGAATGTAGATAATAATGAGGGTTGTCATTCTCAAACAAGGACACCTCTTCATAAAAGAGTTTCTCGCCCATAACAGCCCTCGGTATATCTAGGCTAGAAGTTCATGGAGACTTATACGATCCAGAAACAACTAGCGAACGATCCTCTTGCAGATTGCTCTCGAAAATATGGATGGGCGGGCAGATAGATCAGCCATCGGCTATGACAGCCACTGGATGTACGTTTGGGACAGAAGTAGGTGAAAAAACTGCAAGCTATAGCGATGAATTCAATCATCCAGCACTGAATAATTAATTCAAGCTAGATAAGCTGTAGCCACAATATGTGACATGAATTTTATTGTAACGTAAGGTATACTTGGTTGAATTTTCTAAAACCTTAGATAATATCCAATGCGTGAAGTGAGCTTTGCAACATCATGTTTGCCTATTGGGCCGAGACCGGGACAAGGGGTAAAATCCCTGAAAGGATGGTGAAACCTCTGAGATCAATCCAGAGTAAATGCTTACAAAAGATCACAGGGGCACATAAGTCCACCAGCACGAGAGTGCCGGAACACGAAACTTCCATTTTGCCCATACCAATCTATCTTAAACATAGAAGAATACAACACGCCGGACTTACTCGAAATTCACTGGTGCGACAGACCATCAATAATTCCTGCCAGAGAATAGGACAAAGTCACAGAGAAAACACTAACTGTAGCGCGTTATCTCGCAAAAGAGATCGAGAAGAGTGGGTGAAAATTTGTGGCGGGGAAGAATCCATCTCTGCACAGAAAGAACTCGGAACGTTAGCGGCATACCAAGAGTGGGCGAACTCTGGGCTACACCAGGTCCGGATGGGAACCAGAAGGAAAAGAGCTGTAGCTGACCCTGAAGTCTGGAAAGCATCAAATTTTTTCAGACAAAAAAACCGGCAGACAAAAGATGAATTTCTGGGGGACACCATCACATTTACACCGACACCTTAAAAGGTTTCAAAGCAGCATGGCCATGCAGATAAGAAGCGATCATATCGGCTTCCAATCTTATCTGTCCCGAAGAAAAGTACCCGGAGTCGACTCACCACGTTGCCCTTGTGGATACCCCTCCCAAAATGTGGAGCACATGATCATGGCTTGCTCGAGATGGTCAAAAGGAAGATCTGAAGTGTCGAGGAAAGCGAAAGATAGATCCTTCAGAGCTATGATGAATAGTGCAGAAGACATCGCCAGAATCACACAATGGATTCTCGAAGGATGGCTTGAGCAGTTCCGGCTCGTGAGGGATGTTGAAGCCACAATAGCAGCAAATAAACTAAGCCGGAAACGCAGAGGGGTAGGTTGAACAGAGGGGGAAAGGGATCCACAATGGGCATTGCAGATTTATCGCATTTCCTGAAGCTAATGAAATCAAATCAAATGTGTGCCTCTTTTCAATTTTCAGAGTTGAACCAGCTCGTAAAAACGTGATGAGGGTCTGTGTGCTCAGAACCAATTAAAACGCGTATCGCTCATGCGGTGAGCAACTTTGTAGGCTGTGTATCAAATTAAGCTTAGCGCACTGAAATTCAGCTGCGGCCTTAATATATGAGCATAAAGAAACACACGGCATTCCCTGCTCCGAGCTTATGCCCGTGCGATGATCTTATGCAAGTTCACAAGTAGGAGAGACCGTGACAGAGAGCCGTTCCCTGATGCTCCATCCTTGTGATCCCTGAAGCTTTACACTAATTAGTACTGATGAGGGCCCCTGATCAGGACCACCGGGACTCGCACTGGCAGTACATGTACATCTTTCAAACAGTACTACTCGGCCCACGAGCTTTCTCAAGTTACGGCTCAGCTACATGGAAAAGACGACGCGGAAACGGTCTCCTGTCTCATGTGGGGCGAGTGTCTAAGTTTTCTAAATTCGACGCGGGAGAACGGCCCGGTCAGTATTCGACACCATCCGAACCACTTGTTAAGATTTGACAGGTCCCAACTCACAGTCGTGACTCCAGACAGCAACTAGGACGCATCGTGTAGACGGTCGTGATCGGGATAAGCTAAGGGGTTAGGCCCTTGGAAAGAAGTCAACATGGTAAATCAGCTAAGGACAGTGTGAGTGCCGCCGGAAGCAACGTCATGTTAGCCAATGGTTAAGAGCCAGCTGTGAATACACGTATCAAATCCCTGTCCAATCTCAGTAATTCCCTTTAGATCAACTTGTTGTAAGGTCGGATGGTGCAGTGGTACACTGTCCAGGTCGTTCTCTCAAGTTAAGCCGGACTAGCATGAACACATGCCCCACTTGAGACAGGAGAAAGCCGGTTTGTATCCAGTAAGACCCTCACGCCACTTCTCTCGCGATGATTTTTTTATTTTTTTTTAATAAATTATTCCTGCGTATGCAGCCTGAGGCTATGACGCGAATGATAACGCAAGATATTTATGTTTCGCAGAACAACCCAATTTGACGTTTGGAACATTCATACTCAGATTTCATTTGCAGCTCGCTGTGATAGTGTATCCGTAGGATAATACAAGCATGCTCTGATAACCATGGGTTTTCCTCGCGTGTCCCTGTGGTGGGTATTCACAGAAGAGTGTATAAGCCACAAGGCATAACTCTCGCAGTGGTATCTACAAATAATATCTGAGCGCGAGCGTTCCAAACGTCAAACTGAGTCATTCTGCGAACTATACATGTCTTCCGTAATCATGCGCGTCATAGCCTCAGGCTGCACACGCAAGAATGATGAAAAAAACTCCCCTCATATCATGAGCCTTCATTCCGAACAATTCCGAACATCGACATAGGATAATTAATTTTTCCGATGTATGTACAGATTTCGAATGTCGAGTCAAATGTTAACATCATGAACACAAATTAAATTATGGTAAATGTTGAGGCTACGATCAGGGTGCCGGTGTCAGAGTTTGCATGAAGATAGCACATGGAGCGTGTAGAGATGAACAATATCGCATATCTCAACCCCCAGTCGTGGCTCGATTATACTGATGAAACCTCATGGCTTCAGACGCCGTAGAACGTGGGAGTTGAGGTCTTGTTTGGAGCGCAGCGAAAACACCTGAGCATGCAAAGCTCACTCAACGAGTCGCGAAATGTCGCCCTGAACGCGAGATATTGCGTCCTCTCACTGATCAGGTCGTGTCCGCTTCCCCCACGGCAGACGGAGGAGAGGAGGACTGTGTCGAGTTCATAGTTTTCGCCATCCCTCTGGGTAATACGATGAATTTCGAACGGTTCATCGGTTCGTGTTGCACGGACAGACGATGTTCAAAGTAGATGGGAGAAGATCCAGGATGTGATCATCTCAGCAAGCCTCCCTCGTGCGGTGTAAATCTGTTACGCCTCGGGATTAATCGGTGATTGCCTTCGGACCTTTGTCAACCGTTGCGGTCGACGCTCAGTTGTACCGTGTATGGAATAGATTCGCGAGTGTCCCTTATTGTGGTGATGGGATGTAATAGCGTCCCCACAGAGTGAGAGTATCCGTCGCTGTCAATCTCTCAAGTCAGTTCACACACGCCCACGAGTGTGTGAATTCTTGCGCGTTCGACAATGCTAAAACACGGGTGCGTATGAACATGTGAAAATCTCGGTTTGCGTACCTATCCCATCGTCAGATGTTGACTGCGATGCCACTCCCGCCCAACCGCGTCGGATACGCGATATCAGCAGCAAGCGAAGATATCTCCATCTCACCGCCCCATCTCGACACGTTCATAGCTTTACACGCGCACGGCATCTTTTTATAGGTTGATGGAGATGAGGAGTGATTGGCGACTTGTCTAGTGCTGGTGCTGTCCTTCGATGGAATAGTCAATGGTGTGAATGATGGTAAGTCCGATATAAATGGTTATACGGAATGCGTAGAGTAGATGGAATATTGCCTTGATGGTCACGATAAAGATTGTTGTTCTTGCTATTCTGACTATGACAGTATCTATATACACCTTTCCTCCAACGTCAATATCCGATGCCATCTATGAAACTCAAATGCGAGCTCTATTATTGAATAACGAAGATGCTATGCATGACTCATTTGTTTCAGCAACTCTATCACGTGGCACATTATCCATAAGATTCAAACTTCAGATATCTGTTCATTCACTTCATGGCCTGATAGCCAATCATGTATCATCTTAATAGTTTTGTTGGTGAATACTGAATTACCTGTTTGGGAATGGCGTTAGGAAAATAGGGTAATCACTGTGTCATAAATCTTTTCTTCTGGTAAGAGAAGAGTAACTGAAGTCAACTTTATTTTACCATGATTACTACCGCTATAACAAGCTTGTGATACCAATATCCACTCAAGTATTCCGACAAGATCCACGAGTCAGAACCGAGTCAGCACAACCCATCCTCGTCATCTACGCGCCCGTGGGCGTATCCATCACAGGATTTCCATGCCCCGATCACGACCAGGAACGCGACGGCCACGCGCATCGAATGCCTGAGAAACGGCAACTCTCACTCCATCCGTGGGATTGCCGACCACCCAAGTGCGATCGGTAACCTCGAGGACAGAGAGGCTCGTGTCACGGTGGGGGACTTGTACGGCTGTGCACGATGAATGTAGCATCACGCCGGCCAGGCCACCAACTCACCAGCCACGGATGCAAAGGCGAGGAACACGACGACGTGTCTGCACGACGCGAGGTACCACGAGATCACCGAGAGAGAGAGTGCTCCAAGTGAGTGACGCGCGAGTCGTCGGCCATCGACCCGACGGCCACACCCACTCCACCGGGACGTCGACATCCTCGGTCGTTCGCCGTTGCGACCCGTCTCGCAAAGACACTCGGTACGCGTCGCGGAGACGTCTATTGCATCCGTACCGCGCCCCGGGTCCAAGAGGGGTTATCCGCGCTCAGATGCCACCCGGAAAACATTCATCACGACGGAACGATCCTTGACGTCTCATACCGATCGGTCGAGATCCATGGATTCAGAAGATCTCCTGCTCTACCCCACTCAGACACGGAAGCCGTCTATGACTTCCAACGATCACTTGCCGTCGACGTGTCCAGCCGCCCCGATCTTCACGAGCCGCGAGACTACTCCACTCACGCACTCGGTGAGTGGGTCCGTCCTGCCGACCGCCGTTGGTTGATCGCCGACCCTCAATGGGAATTTCCGATCGCGCGTTCGTACCCCCGGATTCCTCACGTGACAAATTCTCCCGCGTCCCCGGCTGCGATTACTCACGTGTCTGATGTCCGATGTTTGGTTTCATATCGACGGACCGACCAACTGGCCGGCGGATAAACATCGACGGGGGATATCCCGGGAAATTATCGATATGACGCTAGCGCGTCGGCCCCGACTGCCGAGTCCCCTTGAAGTTGGACACGTACTGGGTAACTGGGGTAGAACTCGTGAGTGGCTGACATTAATCTTGTATGTCGTTGTAAGCAGATAGAGGGCACTAGCGTACAAATTTAATTTAGGTCACTACCAAGCTCTATCCCTGCTACCCAGTGCAGGCAAGCATAAAATTTACCTCTGTACACCATTAGCACAGCCCGAGATGCGTTGACATGTGCGCCTGCCCATGACTTCATCCACTTGTTGCTCGTTTCACTTGCTGTTGGAAATTATGTGTCATGGCTGCGCTCGGAATGGAAGGACCGTTTTGCTTCGTCAAATCTGTCACTTACGCACCTGACTAATCCTTGACTACGTGAAATTTCGGTCATCACACACCTTGTGGCTCAAGAGAACGGATAGAAGATGTAGCGGGAGAGGAGACGGACTCATGTAGCCCAAGTTTGCTTATTCGAAAGACTAGGCATATTGGGCAAGGGATGTAAACAAGTTATCCACATTCATTTGTCGTCGCTCTTGCGATATGCGTCCTAATCCCTATATCATGCCCACTCCATTCAGTCAGAAGAGAACTGTAGTCAGTGTAGCCCTAATATCTCCCATACTGTCTTTATTTTATCCCTTCCAAAAGCCAGATAGCTAAGATACCTGGACGACGTCCACTTTTAACCTTTCCATGATCCAATACTCTGAAACGATCTAGAATTTAATATCGCTGACAACCTGTAACTTATCCGCTCCGCTCATTAAGGTAATGCAAATATTGCTAGTGAAAAAACGCTCGAAAGACCTGTACGCCATGATAACCTGTCATGTACTCTTTTTTTACAAAATAATTTGAAGTCTTTCCGTCCCTGTAATTGTACTCGTTTCAATACATTATTGAACATTAAAGCTTCTTATCGACGCAACCTCCGTCTCCCGATTAGCCCCTTGGCTTGAGTAACGTATTCGGGTATTATGGAGAGCCTGGGTCAGCGGCAGAAAATTAACTTATCGTATTAATGATGCTTCGACTTTCGTCCACATCGCATGAAGCATGATGTTAGAGCCCTTCTTCCCCAGCCTTGCATAGTTTTATTTCGCGGCCCCATTCAGATTTGAGGACTTGGCTTGCAGTGATACGTCGAAAAGGATTCGGGTCGAGGATAGAGTAGATCACATTGCGACACCGAGCCTATGTGAAAAGTCAGTTGAGCCCCACGAATCATAGCTGGATTGAATGGAAGTTTACCCTGTGTAGAGTTTCGATCGGAGCATAGCCTTCTTCATCCCGTCGACCTTCGAGATATCGTTCATAAAATTCATCTTCATCCTTTTTTGCAACTCGCCAGAGATGTCTCCCAGTCCTCATGGCCATGTAAATCACGCCAGTGGCCCATACGTCAACCGCACGAGCGTCAAACTCTTTTTCTGTGTATTCTTCTGGGGCGATATAAGGAGCTGAGCCACAGAGACCCGTTACCATATGAGCATTCGATTCCCAGGCCATCCGAAAACATTCGCCGTTCCCAAAATCTGTTATTTTCAGAGATCCATGGGTTGTCAAAAGTAAGTTTTCGGGTTTTAAGTCCCGATGTGCAACACCCATTTCATGCATGTACTCAACACCCCGCATCATCTGTTTAAAGTAGCAATCTGCTTCAGCAGCCTCGAGCCTACCTGCTGCGAGCACAAGCGTGTAGAGATCACCTCCGGCACAAAATTCCATAACCTCACAATAGTCCCCCTTAGAATCTTGTAATAAGTCGAGCGTATGTATAACATTGGGATGCCGCAGAGAAGACGATATACAGAATTCGGATGTCAGTCGTTTGCTGTACTTTTTTTCGGTTTCATCGGGTCTTCGACAGAATTCCTTTACCGCGTAAAGTTGTTCTCCTAAGCCTTGGGTACGTTTGTGTGATATCCTGACAATACCGAAAGCACCTCGTCCAACAATTTCTTGACACTTGCCATATTTTTCCACCAGTGTGGTGGCAGGATTAAACGTTCCTTTCTTTTCCGGTGCCAATGATTCTCGTTCACTCTTGAGCTGATCGACCCAATTTGACATCAGTGAAAGTTGCTGCTCCCCTTCCTGCACCGGCTCCGCTTTTGCCCTACCACCCATTACATTGCGGAGAATATCTGACAGCTTTTCCTGCCTCCGTGTACTTTTCAGGTTGTGTTCATGGCCTCCAACCGCATCTGGATTGGTAACGAAGCGTTGGTTTCCTGTGGACAATATCTTTTTGTCCCGCGCATGTATCGTACCAGACCTCTCAGGTCGCTCGTTACCGGACGGCTTCCGTGAAAGTGACTTTGATGAGCTCGTGGAGGATATATTGGGGTCGGATCGAAGTAGATTTTGACTGACGGCATTTACTGATGAGTGAGGAGCATTCTCTGATCTTGTGTTATCCCGATTGCTAAACATTCGTGTGATGCGCTTTGTCATGGAGGGTTTCTCTGCCGAAAATGGGGATGAAGCTCTTGAGGGTCGAATATGAGCCTCTGGAAGCGGTGTGACGATTGCATCTTCGGAATCATCAGGACTCTCAGCAGAAGTGGCTTCCGATTTAAGCGAATGTTTTTCTGTCAGGCCCGCGATCGACGAGGTCTGCGAATTTTGAGCAGATTTAGATGGCTTTTGGACCGTTTGGATGGGCTCTTCCGGATCACGAAGGCTGGCCATGTCGCACTTTTCAGGACTTTGCCGACTGAAGCAGATTGTAAAGTAAGCTCGTGACTGAGGATCACTCAATCTGATTTTCTCTCCGACCGAGTGCTTCGCTGGTGGTCGAGAGGTTGTTTGAAGGAAGCCCATGAGCTTTGGTTTTATGATTTGACTTTGTAGGATTATTTGTGTAAAAAGGTAAGAGAGGCCGAGATTGAACGGTGCTCTAATTCCTTCTACTTTGAAGCCTTATGCTACAATGGTCATCGGAATGTCGGCATTTGGGTGTGCTGACTCATCGTTGCCTTAGCGTTATAGCATCGCGCGTCGTGGTCTTATCATCGATCGCGAGTGTCGATGTTTGTCGAAAAACAAATCACCCCATCACTGGCAATTCCTTTACCTCCTTTCTTGTTACAACCAGTGAGTGGTTACAAGAATAGCGAACATCATTTAAAGATTAGTCATATTAAACAGATATCAACCGAGGAAATTTATTTACACTGATTATTGGTCACTCGGTCGCTATGTCGGTCCTCGTAGGTACGTCGGCACGGCCTAGCGAAAGACGAGAGGTCACAGGGAAGTTCAGTGGATGGGTGAGAAGGTTACATGTACAACATTGAACCTTCAAAATACTGCCAAGACACTCAGGGGATCAGTGAGGGATTTTGTGTCGAGGACTTGGCCAATACCTGACAAATGGTCATGTGTCTTTACACCATGACCCTACATTTGTTTAAATCAAATATGGAAGTCTATTTACACGCCTTACTGCTAGTCATACATCTAAAATAATTTCACATTTACCTTCTAGACCTTATTGTTTTTTTTTTCACTTAGCTTGACTTGACGCCGTGAAGGCCCATACTGGCATTTTAGGAAGATACGTATTTCTCCGGACAATGACTCGGGTCTTGAGGTTAGGAATACACATGCTCCGGCGTCGCTTGCAAGTACTCTTGCGAAGTTAACCCGTACGGTACATCATTTCATCCGCAAATACTCACCACAAGCTAAAGCGTGGGAACTTGATGGTTACTTAGTTACGCGTTCACATTTCTCGAATATCAGAATCATCTCGAGATAACGTGAGCTATCGGGCTTGCTGGGATTTGAACCAGCTTCTTCCTGTCACAGGTGGGGCATACCTTCAAGCTACCCACTCTCCTTCGGAGATCGGCCCGGACGGTGTACCACTCCACCACCCGACCTTGTTTTTATTATCATTACCATACTCTACTGTTCGTACTATTATTTCCACTAGTTCCTCCTTGGATGATCATCCTGATGCTCACGAGATCTATCTTCTGTTCTGTAATATACATTGAATTCATCTCTGGATAACCTCTCCGTTCTCTGTCAGCTTTGTGATTATTTTCAGATTATGATTTCTCTTTTCTCTTGACGACGTTGCCCTCTCCCCTCCACCTCACATCACAAGATCTGATCTCTTTCGACACAGAATTCGATCCATTCACGTAACTTTTATTCCATATCCATATTGACTCTAGAGTAGGTTAGCGAAATGCACCAAATCAAAAGAAGTCTTGCGTATTTTTTCGTAAATTATAGTCGTACATGGGGCTTAGGATTAAGTGAACGCAGGCTAGATGATAAGTTATGTGCACTATATTCGGATTTCGATACGAACAGAATAAACAGAACTTACTATCTATTCTACGTTCACTTAGCCCTGAGCCCCTGTCGCTTACAACTATCGTACACCAGGCAGACTCACAGGCTTAGTCACTTGTGCATCGATAAAAAGACACACACTTGATCGGAACTGGTGCACTTCTTCTCCACTTAGGGCTCGTTTGATTTGCATATACAGTCGAACCTCTCAAAACTGACTATAGGTCTCGGTATAAATGTTGAAAATATTTATCGAAATTTAGCTGTTTACATTTGCAATACTTACCCTTGCACATCAATTTTGCGCGCAGGGATAAGTATTGCAAATTTAAATCGTAAAATCTCGATAAATATTTTCAACATTTTTACGTACAGTGTCTAAGCCCTGAAGATTGTTAGTAGCGGATGTTAATTCTGCACGTCGCTGCCTTACCTTGACTAATAATCACACACAAAATTAACATCAGTTATCAACAATCTTTGGGGGACTGAGAAACTTTACAACATACGTAAAGATCGCAAATAATAGTTGGACAAGACGGTATACTAAATCTTATCCCATCACACGCACGTGTATATGTAAATCAAACGGGCCCTTGATTCTGTCTATCCCAACAATGCGTTACTTTCCCTGTCATAACAGCTGACCCAATCCCATCAGTGTAGGTGTCGATAGACTTTTAGCCAACAGACCATTTGGCGAAGTAGGACATCGCATATTCCCCATCATATCTTCATATCTGATGAACAGTACCAATAAGAGCGAAAATTCTTAGATGTAAGGTCCTTTCCTAAGATAAGCGCTTGAAAATACGTGTAAATTAGTGTCTGTAACGTAACACGTGAGTGTTTAATTGTTCCACAAGAGACCAATCTTTCGGCATTGTGAAGCGCCAACTTGCTGACCGCACTAATTTCCCTTTTTGCTCGGTGCGTGAATTCCACTGATGAACCCCCTCATGCCAGATTCTATGATCGTAATACACAGAGAATTCGTACACCCAACTGACTCTTCAAGAACGAGAGTTGGCTCCTAAACTTTTGTAAGTGTCGGTTATGATCGAGTCCTTGGAAAAATTTCCTCTTGCAGCTGCAAAGACCGAATTGAGATTCAGCACGCAAAATCATCGCGACGAGTGGATGACGATGTCGTCAGACTTATTCATGTCCGAACATGATGGCATGATTGACAACGCTCACAATGACCGGAAAATTGCCACATATTGGCACAGAGGTCTCTTTTAGTAGCAGGCTCAGTTGATAGGAAGTTAATTTTGATCAAGGTTAATTGATATTCGCGCGATTTAATCCTTGGATTTTTTTGATGATGTTGGGTTTACAGACTGAAGACTGGGGTGACACACGGACATCAACTTCGCCATGTGAACAACCCATAGGTGTATCAAGCTATAAGCTTTTGAGGAATCCTGACGACTCAGGGATATTTGCGGATTTTAACAGACCGTCGATGGGTTCCATGCACCGATTGTTGGGAATAATTAAGACTCCGCTGGTCCCAAGCTCGCAAGGACCGCCTCGGCACCGACATACCAACTCATTACATACTAGTACATATGTGCATGTACAGCACCGATAGGATGACAAAAGCACATTCAGATAACCACAAGGTTTTCTCGCTTTTCCCTGCGAAAAATTTTCGCGGAAGAGAGCACATGTCTTAAAGCGTTATCCTCATAGTGGTATCTACAAAAACATCTGTGTCTGGGTGTCCAACATGTCAAACACCGTCACACTACGAAACATACATGTCTTCCGTCATCGTTCGCATCTAAGCCCCTGGTAGCTTACGCAAGATTGATTCAAATAGAAAAATTATGTCCTGCACCGCAGGGGTATGATTTGATACAAGCTCATATTAGTTTTGTACCTTCGAACCTGTTCAAATCCATAGTGGGTGCCAGTATAATTGCCAAAAAAGATTCAATGGCATTTCACCGGTATATTTACAATACTTACCCATGCACAAAAAATGGACTGTAGAGGTAAGCATTTGAAAAGTACGTACCAATACTGTGTTGCGACTCTCAAGATAGTTACTAATTCGTGTTAATTCTGTTTGTCATGCCCATAACTACCAGCTCAGGTCGGATCGTGCAGTGGTACATTGTCCAGGCCGTTCTCCCAAATAGAGTCTGGGTAGCTTGGACACATGCCCCACTTGAGACAGGAGAAAGCTGGTTCGAATCCAGCAAGACCCGCACACCACTTCTCTCGCGGTGATATTGTATTCGTATGATGACGAAAGCATGCTCAGATAACCACAGGTTTTTCTCGCTTTTCCCTGTGGTGGGTTTTCACGGAAGAGGATTCATGTCGTAAGGCGTTATTCTCGTAGTGGTATCTGTAAATGAAATCTGAGTATGATTGTTCCAGACGCCAGACTGAGTTATTCTGTGAAATAAACATATCTTCCGTGATCATTCGCGTCATAGCCCCAGGCTGCATACGCAAAAATGATTTTAAAAAAATAACTACTAGCTAATCTACCGCACGAAAACCTGCTATTAACAATCTTTTGGGCGGCAACACTGTATGACCTTTCCTTGAATTATCTTTTACCGACGTATAAAATCACCATCAAATCATAACAAAATCTACTTCTACAGCACTGTGCGCATGTATACGTATGTCACTTCTTGTCACTGAAATACAGAGGCTTTTCTTCGTCTGCATATTAAAGAACGTTGAAGTTTGAGATTCAAGAGGTACACATTATACACACTTTGGTGTTGAGTGTCAGGAACTGGCATGCATCATTTAGGCCCGGATCATCGCAGCGTTGATCATAATACAGTAGAACCCCTCTTAGCTAATAGTGGGTCACAGTATAAATGTTGAAAATATTCATTGTAACTTGGACTTTTATATTTGCAACACTTACCCTTAGAGGAAATTTTGCGTGCAGGGAGGTAAGTATTGCAAATATAAACGTTAAGATTTCGATGAATCTCTTCAGTAATTATACCGGGACCCACTTTAGCTAAGAGGGGTTCTACTTTATGCAGGGTACCTATAAAAGATTTGCATTAAGAACAACCAATAATATCACAATTATTTATTTTTCAATTAACCCGTCTCGGCGCTTCGACGGCCCATACCGGGATTTTCTGAAAAGATGCCTTTTTCCGTAGAATGACTCGGGTAATGACGTTTGGAACACTCATTCTCAGTTTTCGTCTGCAGATACCATGACGTAGTGAACCCGCTCGGCAGATAACTTCGTGAATCCTCACCACTAGCTAAAGCGTGAACATCTCGTAGATACCGAATGACGCTTTCACTATACTGAGAATTCGGAATCATCCCGTGAGGTGGTCTATAGGTCTTGCGAGTTTCAAACCAGCTTCCTCCTGTCTCAAGTGGAGCATATGTCCAAGCCGCCCACCCTCCGGAGAACGGCCCGGAAAGTGCACCACTCCACCATCTAACCCTAGATCACAATTACGCCTGCTGAAATTCTACCCACTACCAAAGCCACTTCGTAATTAATCTAAAGCCTTCAATTGTGAGAAAATATTGATTGGAAGACAAAACGCGGCACGTGCATGCTCAGACACCGAAATCTTGGCCTCGTAGCCCGCGCACCTTGGCCTACTCTACACCCAAGATAAGTTTTCACTAGTGGATCCAATTTGTGGGGCGAAATCGGATCCTTTAAGCCTAATTAGGTAGCATCTTTTCTAAGATAAGGTTTTTAGATATTCTGACAGGGATTATTTGTATGGTGTTTTTGCTTGATAGAGGTTTTCACCCCTGGCACTAGTTCACAAGCTTAACTCAAATTGGTAACATTTTTTTGAATTTAATCGATTTCAGATAAACAAGTACATGCAAATTTACTTTACATAGCAGATTTAATATTTTACAGGCCCGCCTTGAGCAAGTATGACTGCCTCACATCTCGTGGGCATGCTTCTGATAAGCTTCTCAAGCTTATCCGGCTTAGTCGCATCATTCCATGCTTCTTTCACTATTTCTCGAAGTTCATCGTAGGATCGCTGCCTTCCCCTTTCCAATCTCGGGTAATGGTACTGTATGTAATCTTTCATACTATCCCATACGTGCTCCATTGGATTCAGGTCGGGACAATACGGAGGCCAGTCGATCGGAGTAATGAACCTCTCCCGGAACTCTTCGATTGTTCCCGCTGCGCTGTGATGGAGCATTGTCCTGCATCACAGAAACCCATGGTTTCATGCTCACCATTCCATCAATCAACGGTACAAATCTCTGAGAGTATGATTCTGAGGTAATAGGCCCCCATTCCTTCTCCCATTAAAGGCAAGGACCTTCCTCTACCCCTGCGAAACTTCCCCAAAACATCCAGCCAAGACTCTTTCTCACCTTTTCTACTACGCAGGTGGCGTTGACTTCTTCACCTATCTTGATCCGAGAGTTAGATCGGTACTTTTTATTAGTTGAGATACAAGGATACCAACCTTTCGCGTTACCTGTTCTCTCTTATGTTGGCCGTCTGTGGCCCAGGTCTCATAAGTCCAAAGAATCGCCATCCAATCTTCAACAGTCCAGTCCTTGTGGGATTCGGCCCACTCCCGACGCTTCCTTTTAACCTCTTCAGAAAGGGGAAGCTTTTTCAGCGCTGGATGACTTCCGTAACCCCCTTTTTTTTTAGCTCGTTTTGAATAACTCTTTCACTCACTCCAAAATCCGGAAACGGGCCATGGGCAAGTTCAAACCATGACATTCGACGACCTTCAGAGGATGATGCTATGAAAGCCTCAATCCGGACAACGTCAGAAGAGGACAGTGTTGGGGGCCGACCGACAGCTTTCTTGGGTTCAATGTACGGAGTAAAAAGGGTATATCTGACCTGGTTTCGAGATACGCCGAGTTGTTTTGCAATATTTGTCTGATTCATTCCCGAATCGTGGAGAATTTTGATCTAGACTTGTTACCTCAGATATCTATTTACCATGAAAATTGGGCTTACCTGGAGACGCTGATCTCTGTTTAATCGTTTGGCGTTGTTCGTGTGAGCTGCTGGTCGTACCTGACTCATCTTTTAAAGAATAATTGGCCTATGAAATATGCTAAATGTTAAGAATAACGATTTATTGATTCTCTTAGATGAAAATGCTGATGATGATGATGATTCTGTAGACAGTAACAGCAACGATGTCTAATGAAGTGCGTAGGTGAGGGAGGGGGAGAAACAGATCAAAGCAGTAGTCCAGTAAAATGCCTGATCACTCAGGCCAACATTTTCAATTTCTTTTGGCGTGAAGACTAGTAGGGATAATATTCATGAGCGAGGTTTTAGTGCATGCTGAAAAACTTACCCTGGGTGTAGAGTAAAATGTAAATTAGATTGGTGCACCTTGGACACAAACACGATACTGGCCTGTTCATCTCGCCTAAATCAAACCCCTTGAAATGTCATCCTGTAAGCCTGCTGTGTAAATTCCGCCCCTATTTTTATTTAAAAACTTTGGCTTGGTGCCTTACTGACCCACGCAAGTATTTTCAATAAATATATGATAAATTAATTTTTTTACGCGACAGACCGGCTCGGCCCTACATTCCTACAGTACAATCTCGCTATAACAATGTGGGGCAAAACTTAACCAAGGGTTCTTGTCGGCCAGTACAATTGAATCCTCCAATCGGGAGCCTTGGTTAAGTTTTGCCCCACATTGTTATAGCGAGATTGTACTGATCTTACCAAAGTTCGTTGCGGGTGGGGCCGGTTCGGGTCAAGTTTACTACCGATACCTCGTTTCACTTTAATGACCGGAAGGCTGTAAGGCTATTACTGTACTCTCATACATGGGTCCGGAATCTCAAAAGGGTATTCCCTGTCCATTGGGCTTTGTACAGGGTCTACCCCTAGTAACATCTACGGGCTAATTTACAGTAATTATCCATTCATCTGACATAACGCCTGCTCCTTATCCAGTCACCCAACAAGAATATATCGCCATCGTCTAGTTTTACACCAGTCAAAAATCCGAGCGACTTACACTGAATCGTTGTTGAAAGTGAGGCATGCTTTAAATGACCCTAAC
This sequence comes from Podosphaera xanthii, assembly GCA_028751805.1. Taxonomy (NCBI): domain Eukaryota; kingdom Fungi; phylum Ascomycota; class Leotiomycetes; order Helotiales; family Erysiphaceae; genus Podosphaera; species Podosphaera xanthii. The sequence continues at coordinate 152,952 of JAPWIX010000030.1, read as the reverse complement.
GCTATATATCGTACCAATTGTAGCGATAGATGAACAGCGAGGAAACATCTCCTGCGAGGCGTAGCTATTCGAGAAGAGCTTCTGCAGATAATGTTAAAATTATAACTCTCAAGGCAGTGGATTATTGGTAAAGGAGCTATTATCATCAGAATATTTATTGTTACTTCTACTATTACATCTGTGGGAATTCTTAGAGATTTACATGAGTTAGCCGAGCCAAGGATCTGCGACCTCGGATAGGAATGGCCAACAACATAGGTTCTGACTGTACAATATTTTAACATTCCCTCTTTGGCCATACCGCCATCATCCCTTGCCGATTCCCATCATCCTAACAAATCTTTCGAATGGACTCTTTATGAGAGGCTTTGTCAGTGTCAAGAATGCTGAGTCATCTAGCGGGCCTTGGCACGCACACACATAAACATTCTATACACATGTAATTATCTATATCATCTATTATTGAGAACATATAATTGTATACTCTATCTTATATTCTATATTCTCCTCTCTGACTACTACAATCCACCGATTGTACATCCCCATTCTCACTACTAACTTGAAAGGTTATAGCCCGGAATATAATTATTCTATCTACGACCCAAAAAAAAAAAAAAAAACCGAAAATAAACATGTCTAACCCTTCAAGCACCATAAACATCGAAAATGGTGTCAACAAGACGAGCTGGGGCAATGTCCAGATATATGATGGCACCAACTTTGCGTCTTTTGAATCCAGTCTTAAAGATGTCCTAGAGATCGCTGGGGTATGGAAAATTGTCACTGGCATTGATAAAGAGCCGAGTGGGAATAATAGCTGTTGGGAAATGAAGACTGAGCGAGCCGTCGTTATTATCGCAGGCTCAATTAACTCGTTCTTTCGAACAGAAACAATTCGAGATGCTATAAATTCTCGCGACGCTGCTGGCCTCTGGAAAGCGGTCACAACGTTAAACCAAAACTCAAACGGAATTCTAGCCACCGCTAATAGGGCTAAATTCTACAACTTGAAATTCGATCCCGAAACTACAAAGATCAACACATATTTTGCCGAGCTGATAGCGCTTCGAGGTACCCTTCAGCAAACGGACCGCCCGATCACAGAAGCGGAAATCCTCGATAAAATAATTTGGTCGATTCAAAGCCTCCCACTAGATAAAATAAACTGGCATAATGCCCGTTTCCACATAGCATACAATAAGCTACCATTGGCATCTGCAATGGAGAATTTACGAGAGGCCGAGTCCTTGTCGGGCACAACACCAGCTGCAAATCTCGCTGCTACCGACGCAGAAAATAATCGACGAAATCACGACAACGATCGTGAAAGAAGAGGTCGAGGTGGCCACCGCCTAAGGGGCCGAGGGGGTATCACTAAGGGCAGAGGCAATTCTCGTGGAGGACGTCGGGGTAGAGGATATACGAATTCTTCCGCGTCTCGGAACAGGAAAACACCTAATGATAATGAAAATCGGCGATTTAATGGTAATGGTAATAGTCGGGATAAGTGTACTTTCTGTTCTCAGCCAGGTCATTGGCAAAAAGATTGCTCTGCGTTCCAAAGAGCAAGGAAAAGATATCATGAGCAAAAATCAAACGATAGCAGGGAACATGCAAATGTAGCTATAGATAACCTCCAATATACTCGTGATGACTATTGTAAGGATTCAAGGTTATAGATGCCTGAGGTATTGTTAATCGAAATCTTTGTTAGCGCGTTTGTTCCTTTTTCGCGAAGCTTTATGTATATAGTACAGGTCTCCCATCGGGATTGGCGGGGCACGTTTAGTTCTTTGTCTCAATTATTACCTTTACCCTACCCACCACTTAGTCACCACCCACTTCTACCACCCACTCCTTAGTCACCACCCACCGCTTAGTCATCAACCACCGCTTAGTCATCAACCACCGCTTAGTCACCACTCACCTCTTAGTCATCAACCACCACTTAGTCACCAACCACTCCTTAGTCATCACTTCCCTCTAAGCCCCACAATCGCCCCTTATCCCGGCGATTCTTACTGTAATTATCACGTGCAGGCTAGAAACTTGACAACTATCTTCTGCTCCCACACAATGCACATTACGCGAACGTTGTGGTAGAAACTGCATTAATATCTGTCTACCGAAACAAATCGAGCTGGAAAATTGACTCGGGAGCGACAAGACACTTCAGGGGAAGAATCTCAGACTTCTTGGGTCTCAAAAGGTGGCCTTCACCCAAATATGTGTCAACAGCCAACGGAAATACATGCCCATCTGACGGGTACGGCATCTGCAAAATTGGAGACCTAGTCCTCAAAGATGTCTGGTATGTCCCAGATTTTAAAGATATTAGATTAATTTCGGTCGGGGCACTTAATCAAGACAAAATCAGCGTCACTTTCGAAGATTGCATTGCAACAGCTAGGAGAAATCAGGCAGTATTGTTCAGAGCTCCTTTACACGACAATCTCTTCCAGCTTATGGATAAGCATGCCTCATCAAACACCATCTCTCAACATTCACTGTCTGCCCACCAATCAGGTAGTACTACCGAATTGCCTCCACCTCTCGATGGAATGTCACGAATACCAATGAACCACGCTGAACTGTGGCACTTTAGGCTTGCACATGCAAGCTACAAGACGATAACCAAAATCCCCGAAGTACCGCACAGACCAAAAGCTATCAGTAAGGGGGAGAACGCATGTGAGGCCTGTCTCGCTGGAAAAATGAAAGAAACCTTCTTGAAGAAAACTGAAAATCGAACATCAAAACCAGCTCGCCGATTGCATACTGATATCTCTGGAAAACTTCCCACATCAATTCGAGGATATAACTATTTCTTAATAGTCATTGACGATGCGTCAAGGTGCGGTTGGATTAGATTACTCAAAAATAAGAGCACCTACGAATGTCTACCAGCGAGTAAAGGAATAATAGCCCATTTACAACTAAGTTCCGGAGAAAAGATAGTATTTATTACAGCAGACAACGGCACAGGAGAGTTCGGACAAGCATGGAAAGACTGTTGCAAATCCCTTGGAGTAGAAGTACAACCATCGCCACCCTACAAGCATTCCCTAAATGGAGTGGCAGAGCGAGCAATTGGATACCTCGTTCAATTAGCCAAGTCAATGATATTTCATGCACAACTAGACTGGAAAGATTACTGGTGCTATGCTATTGAGCATGCAATGCACATCCGAAACAGACTCCCAACTACGGCCTTACCATTCGGTCCAGAAGATACACGTCCCGGCTCTAATATTGCGCCCATCACGGCATTTTCAGATAAAACAGTCACATTAAATAAGCTGCGAGTATTTGGCTGTGCAGCATTCCCACTAGTTTTCAAAGAGGCTAAAGTGGCACCCTCTAAGTTCTCTCCAAACGTTGAGACTGACTGGATATTTATAGGCTTACAAAGTAATTCAATATGGATATTACTAAATAGGAGAACAGGAGCAGAGAAGCGCAGTGCTGACTGTGAATTTAAAGAACATGTCTTTCCTGGCATGATTAAACAAGGTGAAAGCCAAAAACTTACAATACCTCCAATTTCAAATAGACTCCTTAAAAATACGTTGACAAACTCTCAGGGACAGATTTTCAACCAGAATAGAGTCAGTGGAGACTCAGGCCCAGATCTAGAAAGTCATAGACTTAGATCAAATCATAATAGAGTCAGTGGAGACTCAGGTCCAGATCTAGAAAGCCGCAGGCTTAGATCAGACAGTAATAATCAAGTATTAGCTGACGAGAAAGCTCAAGATACTTCAACCTTTGCTGACTTGCAGATTGTTACGCGCTCAGGGAAAGTAGCAGGACTAAATAAAGCTAATAAAAGCATTAAAGGTTTTGGGAACAATGTATCTCTCATCGTTGAAGCATTAAATGCTGTTCACATAGAACCAAATCAGCAATCGACATCTTTAGGTGCTCCTGCTGTTCCATTTGAATCACTAACCTTGGAGCAGGCAATTTCCGAGGACAAAAAGCATGGGAAGCCTCCCTCCTTGATGAGCTAAGGTCGTTGGAGAAAAATGGTACTTTCGAAATCATCAAAGGCGACTACACTTCTGTCAGCGGACGCAAGTTGATTTCTTCACGTTGGGTTTTACGAAATAAATTCAACGCCGATGGCTCGATTGCCCGAAGGAAGTCAAGGATAGTCGGCAAAGGATATGAGCAACAACATGGAATTGACTATTTCGAGACTTTCGCAACTGTGATTCGATACGCAACTTTAAGGGCAATTTTTTTCCTACGCAGCAGTCAATAACCTAGAGCTAGATCACCTTGATGTGGATACCGCCTTCTTAAACCCCACGCTGAACAAGCCGAACTACTTAAGGACCCCCGAATACTTTCATCTGCTAAAAACTTGGATTCGTGGCGTCGAAAATCAGCATTATCTTAAACTTAACAAGGCACTCTATGGATTGAAGCAATCACCTCGTGAGTGGTTCCTTGAAGTGAAGCAGTTTTTCCGTGAAATAGGGTTCGGTCAAAGCGAAGCAGACCCAAATCTTTTTATATCATCACCAATGGGGGAGAATCGAGAAAGAATTTACATCCTTTTGTTTGTTGATGATATGCTGGTCTGTGGGCGCCGTGCACTCATAAATAAAGTGAAACTCAAGATAATGAGCAGATGGAGCTGTAAGAACTTGGGTCCTGTTGAAACGTTTGTAGGTTTCCAAGTGAAGAGAGACCGAGCAAATCACCGTCTTACTATCCACCAAGAAATGTATGTGAAGAAGTTACTTGAGCGACTTGGAATGAGCAGATGTAATGGAGTTGCAACGCCCTTAATACCTGGGTTAGTTCTCAAGGAGTATGAAGACGATGAATTACTCAATGACGACAACGCGGCTTTATATCGACAAATTGTAGCATCGACTATCTATCTGTCTAACGGCACACGGCCCGACATCGCATGCGCTGTCGGACAACTAGCAAGATTTATGGCAAAACCTAGAATCTCCTTCTTAAATCACGCAAAGCACCTTCTAAGATACCTTCAATGCACTGGTAAGTATGGTATTACTTACTAGGTAAGCAATAAAAATAGCTGTACCAGTCATCCTCCATTTAACGCCTTCAATATATACGCCGATGCTACATGGGCTACCGAAAATGACAGGAAATCGTTCCAAGGCTACGCCGTAGTCTACAACGGAGGAGCGATATCCTGGGCTGCACAACGACAGAAGAGCACGTCATTAAGCAGTATGGAAGCAGAAATCATAGCTGCTAATGAAGGAGCAAAAGAGGCAGCATGGATGGAGAAACTTTGGCTAGACTTACACCAGAAGCGATACGTACCAACCCTCTGGTGCGACAACGAGGCAGCTAAAGAATTCTGCAAGGATTCTGGTAAATTCCATAACAAAGCAAAGCATATTGAGACACGATATTTCTTTGTTCGAAACGACATGGTCGCGAAGGACCGACTAAAGATTGAGAAAATCGCTGGTTCAGAAAACCCTGCCGACATATTAACAAAGCAACTTCCTCATCACAAATTCGGAGGCCATTTGAAATCACTGGGTGTCGGAAAATACGAAAATTAGCCGTCACGGAAATGGTTATGGGAATGTGGCGGTGAATACGGTACTGTTAGACGAGCACCAGGGATACTCTTGTATCGAGGCATATACGTATGCTGAGCTGAACTGCTTAGAAATATCAAATCTACGCAGATGTAGGCTCTGCGGTTTCTCCGCCGTCTCGAGAGTTAATGAGGTCTAGGTGCACAGTCAAAACAGCTGGACTTTATTTAATCTTTGGATACAATTAGATATCTCAGCAAGGGGGAGTGTCAAGAATGCTGAGTCATCTAGCGGGCCTTGGCACGCACACACATAAACATTCTATACACATGTAATTATCTATATCATCTATTCTCGAGAACATAAAATTGTATACTTTATCTTATCTTCTATATTCTCCTCTCTGACTACTACAATCCACCGATTGTACATCCCCATTCTCACTACTAACTTGATAATTGCAACTCTGTATATTAGCAACGCGTTGGAGGGAAACATAGATAGAGAAGAATTAATTGAATGAACTACTTTGTCTTACGCGCGTTTTGTATTTTGAGTCTTTTGAATATCTATTCTATTCCCAACTAAAGCCGATTTCCCGACACCGCTGCTCTCTAATAATTCCTCAAACGCTTAATCTACGAAATAAATGTACATGGATGATAAAATTGGGATCAACTATATTTGGTATCGATGTTCTAAATATGTTGAGATTAGATTGGTTCCGACAGGCCTTAAATAAGCACCGCACGACTAGTTCATGATGGTGAAGAATTTCTTCGATAATTTAGGCCTCAAAGCGGGCTACTCAGATCCAGATTTGTTCGTTGGTTGGGGGGTCTATATCTTGCTATTTTTAGACGACATGCCCATCGTTGGGGAGCGTTCAAAAGTGTATAAAATGAAGAAGACTATCTTGAATGAATAGAAGGGGAAAGATCTATTTGCTGCAAAAATGTTTGTTGGATTCGAGATAAAAAGAAGCCGATTAATCAAACTGTTTGTGTTTGGCAAACGATATCCACCATAAAGCTTCTGGATTAAATGGGAATGTTGAATTACAACTCAACTGATCCTTCAGTGCCAGCTTGAACCGTGTTGAAAGAAGTAGAAGATCAAGATCTATCAGCAAAAGAAATCAGAACTATATTGACAAATTTTGGGATCTACCATCTACTCGTCAAATAACACCAGGCCCGATATTGCATACGCTGTGGGTCAGCTTGCTCTTTTCATGACAAAGCCTGGAACAGCACATCTAAAAAGGGCAAAGCACCTTTTAAGGTATCTTCAAGGTATGAAAGATCTGGAAACACAATACGGAGGCCAGCATTAACACAAATCTTGATACTCAGCAAAGACAGATACAACATGGGGGACGGAGACAGATAGGAAATCTTTCCAATGATATGTCATAACATGGTATGGCGGGGCTATGTCTTGGGCTGCAAATAGACAAAAGAGTGTAGCACTTTCGACGATGGAAGCTGAATTGATAGCAGCATCCGAAGGAGCAAGGGAATTAGCATGGATGGAAAAGGTGTGTTCGGACTTGGATATATACTTTAAAGATCCACCGGTCCAGAAGATTGATCATCAACCTACAAACGACCTTTTCAGAGCTACCAAGCTTCATAGTAAAGCCAAACACATCGAAATTCGACTCTTCACAAGAAACGATATGGTACCAAGAAACCGGATTAAACTTGGTCACACACCAGGCTCCGAACAAATAGCTGACATATTAACCAAACAACTTCCCGAGGAACAATCTCGGAAACTGTGTTGTTATTTTGGACTTAACACACCAGAACATCTTCAATCTTCCAGGAACTTAACCAGATAAAGATGGGTACTCTTGTACTGCAACACAGCTTGATGCTGTGCAGGGCTAAACTTCCAAAATAAGGTAGGCTGCTACAGGCCCTAGGGGTGCTGTTGCAGGAGGTAACGAGGCCTATCCTAATGTTACGGATTTTACCCGGTGTTGTGTAGCTGGGCTGCTCAGCGGCCCAGGCTTGCGCATTAGCCGAAAGTTCACAATTAGGGCTGAGCTTTGGAAGGAATAACGGGGACCACAGGAAGGTCAACGCTAGGATGGGTTCATCCAGTAGATATAGGGGTACCTCTAAAGAGATCGACGGTGGCATACTGAAGGTCGACGTCTTCTTAAAATAGCTTTCTCCTTCCATAGAAAAATATAAATTATTTTGTGGCATTGTCTATGTGCAGTAACCGTAGCTTTTGTCCCGTTACACCTAATGATCTTTTATTGCTGCATCTATTGGATATAACAGCGGGGGCATGTCAAAGATCTTTATTACTGGTGGTTTAGTCATACACTCGGTTATATATATTAGGGCAAATATAGCATTATTCGTAAATATACACATAGACTAACATTTCATGCAGGTCTGAACTTCTCCATAATTAGAGTCTTTATGACAACGGGCCACAGCGGTCGCGGGCGCAAATAAAGGAAAAGAAGTCGTCCAAGACAAGACGTCCCAGCACACAGACCCACATGCTAGAAAAATAGCTGTGCCAGTTTCGTAACGCACCGTCGCTTCAGAAAAATCAGTTTATCCCCCGGAGCTACATGCCGCGCTAGAATCCGAGAAGCGACGAGCAGCGCGAATAAATGCCCATCTTTCTATCTGCTCAACAGCAATAAACAGTGTTGAGGTAGCCCTCTCGCCACTTTCGATTGGTGGGAACAAATCTTTCGTAGATGGTATCAAAATCTACCTACGAGCCGCCACAGCGTAGTTCGCACACACCGGTCCAGGATCAATAACATCTAGTCTTCCCACCCGTCTCTCTTGCCCTCTCCCATCGAGAGCCCCCTAAATAAGCTCCAGCCTTGGCGATACTTCAAGAACAGGGCACAAAAAGTACCTGGACTAAGCTTGCTCGTAACAGCCTACACCATAGCGCCACACTGCCCACAACAAAAGAAGCACCTATTGCTCAACAGTCGAACAAAAGCATCACCAAGATGATGTAATAGCTGCTGAGCTAGATTGTTCCTGTAGTCTATGCCGTGCATAGTCATACACAGACTGTGCGGGACTAGTGCATTGGGCATGGGCTGATACTGACAGGGTGTCACGTTGGTGGGTGGAGATGATGACTTTCAGATACCCGTGCTGCTGGGAATGTTATGGGAGATAGAGGAGTAGAGGATAAAGAAAGTAGTAAGGCAAAGTGAGAAGAAATGAATGTGGACTGAGGTAAGTGGTATCTAAGGTGGTGGACTTCTAAGGTAGTGAAAGGATGACAGAAAAGACCAAGCGTGAAGAGAGAAGGGAAGGCTACAACTCCTTATGTATAGTAGAATCTGTTGGAGTCGGATAATATCGGGTCATCTTCCAGCGCAACCCATGCCGAATCAATGCGTTGTACAACCCGGCACCCGAACATCCGACATAAGTTAAATTTGTAACGATCAGATAATCACTGGGTATTTCTCTTATAGCTGCTTTATTGTAATGGGCGTATAATCCTTTTAATCATCCTCTTAAGAATCCTGTTGACCATCCTTCGGGAACCTCATAACGATCTCCCACATTCCTCTGGACATAGCTGGCTGGGTAACGTAGCGGAATGAGCTTGAATGAAATGTATATATATATATATATATATATTGCTTTGATAGACCTCAGTTCTTAGAACAATTCAATCAAATCTTCTTACAAAGTTCTACAGAATCCAAATTCCTAGAACCATTATCATGAAGATTTGCCATAAATTAGTCAACCCAAGCAAGTTAAAAATAACGAAATGAAAATAGAATATCTAAATAAAGCTTGTTGCGAAGATTACGGTCGTCCCTCTCTAACTCGATAGTGGGTCCCGGTATAAGTGTTGAAAATATTCATCGAAATTCAACCATATACATTTGCAATGCTTACCCCTGCACGCAAAATGTCCTGTAAGGGTAAGTGTTGCAAATATAAAAGTCCAAGTTACAATGAATATTTTCAACACTTATACCGGGACCCACTATCGAGTTAGAGAGGGACGACTGTAATTACTCTATTACAGGGGTAAGAAGTGTAGCCCCACATTCTGTGTAATTTACATGGGCTATCCCTGACATTCCGACTTTAGCGCTACAAAAATGGCTAGACTAAGGCAATAAGGCAACCGAGACATTCCTTCTTCCTTGAACCTTCTCTCTTATGTTCGATAGTTGCACAGCATCCTCGTACCACACTAAATCGGTTGACACGACATATCGAATAACCTATATCCTCACGATAAACTGCGAAGAAAAATGAGCACCCCAGCATCTCCCACTACTCCAAGATCACGGTGCCAGCTTTCTAGGGATCAGCGAGTCCAGATATACACGTTACGTGGCCTTGGTATTACTCATCTCGCCATCGGTAATCAACTCGGTATCACCGAAAGAAGGGTACAATATGCCCTTGCAAGGCAATGTCTGACGCCCAAAAAGCGAAATGGCCGACCCCACGCCTTGAACGCTCAGCAGGAAGTTGAGCTTGAAGAGTTTGTCACGTCTTCAAGTGAGGCCCGCCAGATGAGCCACCTGGAGCTTGCTGCTAAGTTTTCCCACTGGAATTATGGCCAAATCGCAATCAAAAGTGCTCTTGAGAGAAGAGGGTTCAAGCGTTGCATTGCTCAAGCGAAGCCTACTCTAACGCCTGAACATATGAGGAAAAGATTAGAGTGGGCGGAAGAACACTCTTCTTGGACACCTGAACAGTGGCCCCAAATTCTTTGGTCTGATGAGACTTGGGTCACTGGTGAACGTCACACAAGAGTATGGGTTTCGAGGAAGGTGAGTCCAGATCTTAGCCATGTATCAACTGCATTAATCTAATTTTTTAGCCCGAGGAGACATATTATCACACTTGCCTGGTTCGAAAAGGTCCTCGAAAGCGTGGTTGGATGTTCTGGGGCTCCTTTTATGGGAACCAGAAGGGCCCTGCCCTCTTCTGGAGTAGGGATTGGGGGACTATAAAAGCGGAGAGTTACTGCCAGAGGATTGTTCCTTTAATCCACGCGGCAACACAACCAATTGACTCTCACGGCCCTCTTCTCTTTATGCAGGATGGTGCTCCTGCCCATTCTGCTCAACGTACGAAAAGAGAGCTGTCATCAAGGGGGGTAGATTTCATAGTCTGGCCGTCATATTCCCCAGACCTGAATCCAATTGAGTCAGTGTGGGATATGATGAAATCCCATATTGAAGAGCACCACCCAGAATTTGATTCTGGTAATCCATCTGAGGAAGTGCTCCGTAATGCAGTCCTAGAGGCATGGGAGTCAATTTCTCAGGAGCAACTGTCTACGCTTGTAGAGAGCATGCCAGAAAGGTGCCAGGCAGTCATCAGAGCAAGAGGAGGTTCGATTCCTTATTAATGATGCTTAATTATTGGTAAAAATGTATTTAATACTTGATAAAAGCTAGCACTTTTGAATAGAATATCATCATTTCAACGAGTTACAGGGATCTCCTACACTTCTTTTATCACGCAAAATTTCCCATACAAATAAGGTTCAGCTATTGTCGGATTTGGTATGGTCAAAATATTGCAGCCAATGGCATATTGTATAATCCCTGTCAGATCTTGGCATTCAGGGGTTTCCTTCACTATTTATCCCTGCAATAGAGTGTCGTTATCAAAATAATGGTGCGCATGGCTGCGAAGTGCCGAGTATATCACATGTTCATCTATATTTAGCAAAAAAGTCATAAAGATTTAGCCAAACCCTAAATTAGTTATGCTGACAAACAGACTTCAGAATACATATCTAAACCTGAATTTCGCTCATGTCTGACCAATTACCAAAATGTAAAACCTTCACTTATGAGAAACACCATTTCTAGAGTTTTGAGATCACAAAAAACGCTTTCACATGAAAAAGATGTGAGGGCGGGGAAGAGCCAGCGTGGTTAATTGCTGTATTTCAAAATAAGACTTATCAAAGTATGCCCAAGGCCGGTAATATTCTATATCCATTGATCTTTCTTGAGTTCTGAGCCCAATCTAGAAAATTTCAACTCGCAGCAAGTTGAACTCCTCGTTGCAGCTCAACCAAGGATGTTTTAGCTTTAGTGTATTCCAGATTTCTGGGTTTCCTAGGAATAAAGTCATGTTTCATCGTCCGAAGGGTTGCTTAAACTTGCCATGCCAAACAAGTTGAATATCTATCGAGTCCAGAGTTGAAATAATTTTCTTACATCTTATTTATCGAGATATCTTTGATATTATAAACATATCCAAATTTGCAATTATCCTGTTTGAAAATCTGAGTAGAAACGCTCAGTAGTTTAGGTACTGTGTGGCTGATTAATACGAGAAGGAAATCAAGTAGAGCGAGCCCCCATGCAACAACAGATGTTAAATTCTGAAAAATTTGACCTTTTTCAAAATTGGAATCAGTAAGAGTCTTTCGCGCATGGGAGACGAAATCAGCTCTGATGATTCATTGTTATCCTCAAAACTTGGAAAATCTTCCAATGCAAATGCTTTATAATTTGAATTGAAATATTTGACAGACGCTGGATTCAATTAGTAGAATAACCTGCTTAGTTCTTATTCCTAAAACTCCAATTAAGCCTCCAGTTGAATGTATAATACATTTAAACGCCGAGATAAATATGAATCGGGTTGAGAAAACGAGGGTGTAGAATAAAAAACTAGAGATCAATCACTATCTTCATTCTCTTCTACTTTCTTCGAGTCGTTGGATTTTTTTCTCTCTTTTTTCTCTTTCTTTTTCCGTCTTCTTTCGGCTTTCTCTTCTGCAGTTTCACCTTCATGTCGCTTGCGTTTTTTAATGCTCTCTTCTTTGCCATCATCCTGCATCGGTATATCGACGTCAACATCAGCCTTGGCAGATTCGGAGATATTTTCGTCTAATGTTGTCTGGTTTGAAGTTGTGGCAATCGTACTGTCCAGAGGTGCGTTAAAATCTTTATATTCACTATTCCACTTTGCAGGCGTGGCGTTGTTAGGACGTCCATATTTGTCTAATTTTCCATCGACTTTCATTTTCTTTTTTTCCAAGGCCACTGGACCGAGGCCCCATCTTCTTGGGTAAAGATCGCGTTCCATAATGCAGCGTTTGACCTTCGCGACGACACCATGATCGCAAGTTGACAATTCGACTGTCGACATCTGGGCTATACCAAGAGCAATAGCTTCTCCTTTTGTGGTCATAAGAACGACCTCTTCGTGAACTTCGATGCCTGCCTCTGAAAATACAATTAGTGCGTTTTCTGAGAACCAAATAGGACCATACCATATCTCAATAATCCAGGAATCATCAGTTTTGCTCCGTAGCAAACTGCATTTACAGCACTATCTTTGACTACAATCCTTTTATATGTGGTCAAGAGAGTCTCTAAGGGTGCGATGACTCTCCTCAGATATGATTCATCCCGAGTATTGTCGTGCATCCACTGAGCATCCAATACATCATGTAGAGTGACCATGTTCTCCGTCTCATCCATAGCACCACTTCTCACCCGGCGTAATTCTTGCATGTGTGCCCCCACACCTAGTAATAGTCCTAGATGAACACATAAAGTTCTGATATATGTTCCTGCTTCGCAACTAACCCAAAAGACGCCAAGATGTCGCTCGTTATCAAATTCATAAAGCTTGCTTTCGTGAATAGTTCTGATACGTAGCTGTCGTTTCACAGCCGATATCAACGGAGGGCGTTGGAATAATGCTCCGGTAAGAGTCTCTAAAGCTCGCGCGAGTTGAGCTTCACCACCAGGAAGCTTATCGTGTAAACGAATGACACAGACATATTCCTTTCCGGCTCCTTGCTGAGACTTAACAAGCCTTGTTGCACGATCAATACAAACAATCAAGCATCCTGTTACCTTAGGGTCAAGAGTGCCACTGTGACCAGTCTTTTCGACCCTGCTGTAGTGATCAACAAAATGAAGACAAATTCACATTAATGAAATATACCTTAAGATTCGCTTCACCCACGCAACAACTTCATGGCTGGACGGGTTCGAAGGCTTATCGAGATTGATGACGCCTGAACTGATGTATGATTTCAGGTCCCGCTTTAATGGAGTGCAGCCATTTGGAATAGGTGTAAAATGACCAGTACGGACAAGCACTAGATGTTACGTCAATGAGATTTTGAATCGATGGTATGTCTCCTACAGTTGCTGTAATTTTTTAAAAGGAGTGGCCAGGAGCTGGTGTCGACAGCTGGGGTTGTAGCTTCTGGTTTAATTGTATAATCCAAATCTTTTTCAGATGCTACTACAGCCATCGTTATTGATATGCAGTTCCCTCTTCTTTATGGTTGTCAATTGGTAACCATTAACACCAAGCGCTGTAGAAAATGAGATTAATTGATAAAATTTGCCGAGGGAGCATCGCTTGTTGTGGCCCTGACGCGTGGGAAACGCACTATGCGGCTTCGGACTCTTTTTCAGTATCCCATCAAAGAGCAAAATTTACATGTCCCTGTGTTCTCAAGGCTAGAGACTTGTTGTCTTTACCAAAAACGATTGTAAGCCTGCAGTGGCTTGTACTACAATGATAACCAATAAACTAGGGTTAATATGTACATGTGAGCCGGTGTGCACTAATTATCGTCTGTCAAGAATTAGGCCCCCCTTCACACAGGGAATTAATGCGTATGAAAGATATCTTGAAAACATGACCCTCCAAGTTACAGCCGTGCCCCTTCGTTGCCCGAATGTTCGCATTATCTGAGTTTAAGTCAGCTACATCTAGTTACATCGAGACGAATGGGCGAGAGCCTACTGTGACTCACAAAACATAACCAATGTATTTGAATATTTTGCCTACAGCTCGTTCAAATTTCTACGAAAAAATCAAATACAGCAAAGAATTTACACTCAGAAAATTATAATTCTATATTTGCTGATATTTCCAGTGTTAACTTGTAAATCTCTGATTAGGTGGAGATATCTCAGCCGGAAGATCAAGAGTCACTGGTCGGGTTTTGTATGAAGTGTACGGATGAAACTCTAATCACTTATTCTAGTATTTCGCAAGACCTCCACTCCAATTACGTGAATAACTAATGCTAGGCGTTTCGCAAAGTTCTCTAATAAATTCTGACATTCTTCACCAAGGATTTTGCTGCATTGCTTTGGGACCGTTCCCCACAGCTCCAAGACCCCGGTAAGAGGTTTAGGACGGTCTTTCGGCTTCATCTTTCGACAAGACTAGAGATATTCGTTGGGACTAAAGTCCCGGGAGTTAGCAGGCCAAGTCATGATGGTAATGTCATGATATTTCAGCCACTTTCTGTCCCTCTTAAAGGTATGCTATGGATCGTTATTTTGTGCAAAGATTACTGATTTGCCTGTTTTTATATAACCTGTAAGCATTCCCAAGGTTCGGATAGTGCAATGATACACCGTTCAGACCGTACTCCTGAGAAGAACCTGGGTAGCTTAGACACGTGCCCCACTTGAGATAGTAGAAAGCTTGTCCAAATCCAGTCAGACTTTCACACCACTTCTCTCGCAGTAAAATTTTCATTCGCGGAACGAAATCATACTCCGACAACCACGGTCTTTTTTCGTTTTTTCTTGTGGTGGGTGCTCACGGAAGAGGGAAGATATCGTGAGGCGTTATCCCTGTGGTGGTATTAGCAAATGTAATCCAAGTTTGAGTATTCCAAACGTCAAATAAAGTCATTCTGCGAAATATACATATTCATTCGCGTCATAGCCTCAGGCTGCATACGCAAAGATGATTTAAAAAATATACATTCTGCCATAGCTCTCCCAATGTATTCAGCCCAAAATCACCATCCAGGAGCCGATGATCTACAGGAAATCAACCATTTCTTTTTTTGACACTTTTACATTTTCTTTCCACGTCCAAATTTTATCATCTGAATGTACTCGGAAATTTTCATCCTCATTTGACTAAATTGCCCGTTTCAAATTCTCTAATCTTCAAGATTAATGCGTGGATGTTGGGTCAAGTCGAGCCTTTCATTTGCTTTGCTGCTAACTTTGGGCTATGACAACTGCATTTGTCCCAGCTTATACTAAGGCTCCATCGGGCTGTCTAGTCAGAGGTATAGCATCTGTTCGTTTCTTTTGAGTTTTGAGCAATAATCACTGCAGTAGCAGCCATTCCAGAAGTGATCAGATAGATGGCAATATGAAATTTACGCTCACCCGGGAAGAAAAGTAGCTCTCCTGAAGATCTCTGGGGCGCTGGACTACAACTTCTGCGCAAACAAGACATAGTAGACGCTTCCTGATTTGATTCGCGAGTAACTAAACTAATTGAAAGCCCTTGGTCAAGGTAGTAGAGTGTGGTATCGATTCCTGATATAGAAAGAAGCTTCATTTTGGTGGAAAATAAATCCATCTACCTGATATTGCGGCCAGAAATCAGCCTTTCACAAATATTTTTAAGTAAATAGAGTGCTTTAGGCCGTTACTGAGCTCCCTCATAACCTAACCAGTAACTAACAATCTTTTGATCGCGATATCCCCGTTAAATCTTTAATCTAGATAATCAAATTTACAGAAAATTTGGATACAGGTTCAGAATTTCTGTTTACAAGATCTTTTAGTACATTTGATTCGTGAATAGAAATTTACACAAGTTGTGAACAAAATTTTCAATACATCGGTTTAGTTTAATGAGTAACTTTATACTGTATGATCCGAAGGCCGCTGGCCGAGGGAAGAATCCTCACAAGACTCTCTCACATTTCTCCCTCACATTCTTTCGGTAAGCAGTCCTAGTGGTATCTAAAATAAGTCATTCAGGAGTTGAACTGCCATCTCTCTAAGGCCCAAGCTATATCTAACTACTTTTGCCATGAGCCCATGATTTGTATGATAGAATGTAAACGTTTAGATGATTTTTATCAGTGTAGCCCATTGCTCTACCTCTCTGGGATAGTCGTGGGTGTTCTTAGCAGAAAATGTACTAGGGATAGTGGTGATGAGACGAAGCTAAACGTAACCTGCGTGATTGAATGGGGTTCCGAAATGTAAGGACTATGATCATTGTCAACTATCTTGGTTTTATAGATACAGTAAAACTTCTCTAACACGATAGTGGGTCCCGGCATAAGTGTTGAAAATATTCATTGTAACTTGCACTTTTATATTTGCAACACTTATCCTAGCAGTTCATTTTGGGTGCAGGGGTAAGTATTGCAAATATAAATGGATGAATTTCAATGAATATTTTCAACACTTATGCTGGGACCCACTATCGTGTTAGAGAAGTTTTACTGTATGCTCGGCATATAAATCCGGCGCCACCTTCCCCTCTCTGTGCTAACCCTTGTACGGTGAAGTTCTCTATGGTCACGTGTGCTAGAATAGCTTGATACAAGTTGTATAGTCTTCACACAGCCACAAGCGGTCTTGATCGCCATCTCGGACTCTACCACCTTATTAGCATAGAGGGTTATATTATTGGAATGAAAGGCATCGGGGCCAGGAATCACAGCAATGTCACTATCTTCGAAATTTGGGGCTACACTACCAGCGCAAAATCCTTTCGCAACTGCTCTCAGCAATGAGATGGCTGCGAATCCTTTTTCTATGAATCAGAAACCGATTTCATTCGGTGCACCTTCTGGGCCTCTACTAGGTACATATGTCATATCTACGAATTCAGTAAACTCACTTACATACCTCTAAGCTATAAATTCCACTTCTGGCAGCAGCCAGAATCCCTCTTTTAATCCATTCGCTGGAAACAGTGATAATCCCAACAGTACCTTCAGTATTTCTTCTAATCCAAGCAATTCAAATCTACAAGGCGCTCAAGGCCTCGACGAAAAACGTCATTCCGGTACTTTAAGTTGCATCACTTCTGAAGGGCCTATTAGATCAGCAAAAAGTACTGCAAACTACCCCAAAGTCTCTGGATCGTTAAATACATCCTCGCGATCTAAGCTGATCGAGAATGATGGATCTTCTATTATTTCGACCAAAATACCCTCTTCCCTATCAGACAAAATTGAATCTCAACTTCAAAAAGAAGGAATAGTGTCCCCATCACTCGCGACCCTTGATTACGATACAGACCAAAATGAATTTATGAAATCTGTGGCAGAGTTACGGAAAGATTTCTTGAAATATCGAGACAGGGTTCGAGCTTCTCTCATAAAAGCAAATCTCTTGGATGACCCAAATGTCCCTAAAAAGCTAAAAGATGCTATTGACTTTAAAGGTACATGCGATCAGATGTGTCCTGACTATGAATGCGTAACTAGGATGATGGATCGACGCTACGATAAGGCTGAAAAGGATATTCGGCCTGATGGAACACTTTCAAACCTGCCAAATCCTTCTAAGATGGTAAAAGCGTTAGCAAGATCAGCCGCGGGTCAAGATGCACCTTTACCGGGTGACATCAGAACTGCTGCGGCTCTAAGAAAGACGGTTGATTATCTATTTAAAACTTTATTGGCCGATAGGGAACTAGAAACAATTCATGGATTCCTTTGGGATAGGACTCGAGCTATTCGTCGTGACTTTGTTTTCCACTCATCGATGACGCCATCAGAACTTGTTGACCAAGTGTATTGTCTTGAACGAATAATTCGATTTCATGCGATTTCTCTCCACTACATGTCCAAAGATGGCATACCCACGGAAGGATTTTCAGATCAACAAGAACGCGAACAACTCTCTAAGTCGCTGTTGTCCCTCATTCATGCCTATGAAGACTGCAAATCACAAGGAGTTCACTGTGAAAACGAGATGGAATTTAAGGCATATTACATCCTATTCAACGGTGAGATTCCAGGCATTATGGACACCGTACAAAGTTGGGGATTGGAAGTATGGGGAAACTCAGAAACAATCCGGAGTGCCGTAAGTCTATCAGAGTCACTACAAAACACTTGGGATGTGCATGGCCCTTTATATCCAGCAACCACATCAGAGATTAGTCAAAATGCATATTCAAAGTTTTTTTCTATTATAGAAAACTCGAGCGTATCATACACTATGGCTTGCTTCGCCGAGATATATTTTAATAAGATACGGAAAGCTATTTTAAGGACAATTCTCAGTTCGTACCGGAAACAAAGGGGTCAAACTAAGGATTGGACTGCTGAAAAGCTAAACAAATTTTTAAGATTTGATACGGAGGAGGAAGTAGAGCCGTTTTTTGAGCTCTATGGTATCCAATTTTCTGAAACTGAGGGCGAACGATACTTATCTTTTGACTCACCAATTAATATTCAGGATCCTCACCCACTTCCAAGGCAACCCCATTCTTATCATCTTGTAGAAAGAAAACGAGGCAAAGCCTCAATCTCTGAGGCTATCGATCATAGCATATATGAAAAAACTACCCCAAACTCAGATGATACCCCCAGCCTTTTTGTTGAAGATAACCAAGGTGGATTGCACCCTCCATTTATTTCTTCTAAATCACAGGCAGACCTTGACGCCGATCAACAGGGTGTTGATATATCTAAGCCTGAGAAGCTTCATGTTAATAGCGCAAATGATCATTCTATTTCCAATAACAACGAAAATCCAATATTTCTCAATGACCAAGTCATCCCCAAAAATTTACCCACTCAAAATTTATTCCTGGGTTTACCCTCAGGCTCTGCAGGTACTGGACACATTCTATCGAACACAATTCTTTCATCTTCAACTAAGATATTTCCAGCAGTTGATGCCTCTCCAAAGCTCGCAGCTCCAAAGTTTAATTCGAATGATACATCCATATCTAATTTTTATCAAAATAGCACAATAAACTCTTTCCAATTTCCAAGTCGGTCAGTTATTCCGTCAAAAATTCCTTACTCGTTGGCACCAAACCTAACGATTCTTCAAAAATAGCGAGAATCAATATCTAGCAATTCCGGGAACTTCAGAATCCAATTCATTTCCTAAGCCCTCAAGTTTCACGTCAGTCACCGTGCAACCATCTGTCCCTCAACAAAAAAAAAGCGTAAGCTGGTCCACTCCTGTGAGCTTTGTTCAAAACCAAGAAGTATTTATGCCGTTGCAATTTAACCAATCGTATAATTTACTGAACTCTTCTTTACATCTAATACACAAACCTTCTGATAGTATCAGTACAACACCGCAAGTAAATTTTTTGCCCTTTGTGAAAGGTAATGACAAGAGCAAGGAAAATAATGTGTCTCAGGTGTCAGCTATGACTCGACGACAATCTCGTCTAGATAATCTGACGAACTGGATAGTAAACGGCAATCACGGTCTGGTGCAAGAATTTTATATGATGCAAGCTAATAAGATAGTTGGTCGGATATTCGATATTTTTATGACGGAACAGAAGATGCAAGCTCAAAAAGAAGCAGAGAAAAGTGCTATTTTTGAAGCTGACAATTTCCGATGGCGCGGCTTGGCCATAAAATACGGCTATCGCTGGCGTGAGCTGGCACGATTATTAAGACTTAAGCGCAACGGAAGAGAGGCACGGGAAGCTCGACGACTATTGGCAATTCAAACAAGGGCAGAGAAAGCGGAGCTATCAAGTATTTTTGTCGAAGACTTCAAATCCTCTGTCGGCTTGAGGCGTAGGCCGAGGGAAAGTCAAGAGAGCCCATTGGATGAAACTGGAGATCAATCTTCTAATTTTGATTCTATCAGCGAAACACACTCCATCAAGCGTGATAATAGATCTTCACACAAAAGACTATGCTCGGAGAGGTCTACAACAAGCGATAATACGAGCACAAGCAGAACCGATCGCTACACGTCAGATAAATCATTAAGTCGTTCTCTTCTCTCTGATCCATCATATCTGAGTGGTGAACCAAGAATTCACCTGGTCTCTCGTCATCTTAACAAAGACGAAAAGAGAAAACAGATCAGTGGTGTACAGACTGATTATTTTCGTTTAAAAGCCAGGGGTATCTACACTCTACCCCAAGGGACTAAGCCGTGTTAATGCTAAAAATATCAATAATTCTCGGGCGTTTACAAGGCGTTTACCAAACATTAATTGAAAATGATACCCATATCCTTAACTCTAGCTCAGAATTACCATAGATTCTCAAAAACTCAATCTGTGATCAGTTACTCCATTTCTCTCGATGAGAAATTGCTCGAAAAAATTCCACCCAGATGAATTTCAAGACATACGTGACTTAAAACATCGCAATCTTCGTCTTGTTCAGATTACATCGAAGCTTCATATAATCAGCAGATCCTACCGAGATAGACATCAAGCTATAACTTCAATTGTAATTCATATAAAATTGAGAGACTTTTAGCTATTGTCGATTCTGCTAAACGAAAATGTATTTGTTGATGATTATCCCGCATTACCTGAAAATCACAAATTTTGCAAGCTGAGAGCGCAACAATTCTCTTGCGCTCTCATTAATTACATCAGTTGAAGATATAGCTCTGAGAAGTCATTTGTCAAGCTCAAAACCAAGCAAGTCTTGAAAGATCCTGCTCTCGCAACTCGTTAGTAGAGTGAATAAGTTCGACACATTCCAACAAGCTTTTGATGCCCTCTTGGACTACTATGATCAAAAAGTGGCTATGAATTTGTTTTAAAAGTAGTTGTACCAGTCAACAAGGTTGGTGCTCATCTAGATTTTGTGCCTCAAAAGTGGTGCATATCTCAAATGATCTGGACTGTACGTTTTCAAAATTATTTTCTACATCCAAGGACTCGAGAATTCCTTTTTGACGCCCGCAAATTCATCGCAAATTCCATCAATCATATCTGTGAGGACTTCCCATCTACATATCTACAACTATCTTCAGTGGATTGACCTCTCTCTACTATATCTCTCACCGATTTTGAGGAAGTATTTCGTCAAACTGTCAGCAACGCTAACTACTTATTGATTTCTCTATTTGCGGATGCTGTTTGCGGCATCTGGAAAGTCGTTGAGAAGGTTTATATCTACTACTAAAGGATTGTGGCTAATTGCAGTGATAATTGTGCCGCTAAAGCTTTGTCCTTCCACAGTCAATCAACAAAGATTT
Source organism: Podosphaera xanthii (assembly GCA_028751805.1). NCBI lineage: Eukaryota > Fungi > Ascomycota > Leotiomycetes > Helotiales > Erysiphaceae > Podosphaera > Podosphaera xanthii. The sequence continues at coordinate 131,448 of JAPWIX010000030.1, read as the reverse complement.
TATTTTCATATAAAAAATTGTTCGACTGTAAAAGATCATTGAGAATGCTAAATAATTTTGGCAAGAATTCTGTCAAGAATTCTGCCAAGAAGAACAACAAACTGATTGCTTGTAAGTCTCCCGAAACCTTGAAACAGGAAGACCTAGCTGATAAAACCTTGCCTTAAACCTACCTCAAAATTTTTGTTAGAAAACTTACATTTGTAAAATATGGAAAATTTTCTCCACACTACTTTTCAACGCAAGATTGTAGTCAAAGGTATGAGCTTAAATTTAACAAAATATTTAGCTACCTCGTAGTCGTAGTTTTCTTTACTTTTTAACTTGGGATTATTGATCTTATTAATAATTGTATTTTGGCCTTAGACTTGGATTGTGTAGGTAAAAATTGGCATTGGTGTGATACGGATAAGAAAAAAAGTGCTATTTAGGTACTAATTAAATGTCTCGTATTCTGGTTAGTTAATTATCTTAGCTGGACACATCTTTGTTGAAAAAGGTACAATGTGATCTGGAGAGCCTAGAGGGATGGTTTTGGCTCCGCCCGCCTGAAACAAGGAAAATCTGTTAGCCATTTAAACTCCCATTGAATCCCAACATAATCATTACGCTTGTAGGAAAATGAATGCATTCTCTTGATTACCTATAATCAATTACCATACCCTGCGAACCTAAAACACCGTTTACCATACGTGATGACTGCAAGAAGCTTCATTTTAATTCATTCAGATCCATTACGATACTACTTTCTTTGGTCGAATTATTGCTGGGCCCAGAGTTTTTCGAATCTCATCGAGTTGTTCGATACCACTTTGATACTTCCCCTTTTTCACGTGCTTCTTGCCACTCATAGAATACCCATCTAAAAAATCGTCCATAATGTTATCAAAATCTCCCCTGATCGGTCCTTGAACACTTGAAACTGCTGACGCGATAGATGCGGCTTCAGATACAGATGCAATGTCATCTATTTCCTCAAGATATTGCTCCTCGATTTTCTCGAATCTCGCATCCAACGTAGTTAAACCTTCCGTTCGAACCATGGATGATGAAGTCATGGAATAGCTAGAGGGATTGGTTAGTGCGCCTTTCCGCTTCTTCCGCCTACCACCATTGGTAGTAGTTGTCATTACTGAAGATAATTGAGACTGCGAAATGTTGGATGGCCTGATTTTTTGGTCTTTCTTGAAATTGTTGAAATCTATCATCCACGATCCATCTCCAAGGTCTTCTAAGTCATCATCTGCCACTTTAGTGGCGGGATTTGAAGTGGATTTGTACTGATTGGTAGGTTTTGCAGTAGTATCAGACTTCCATCCATCTTCCTCTTCATCATCCCAAATATCCCGATCAAATTCATTTTCATCAATTTCTTCAGCATTCTTGGTGATTTCGTCGAAGATTTCGGCAGTATCATCAATATAGGCGTCATTTTCAAGGGCTTCCAAAACCTCCCGTAGTCTAGGATCCATATCTGGTTGAAATCCAGCCAAGGAATCAGGAATGTCTTGTTGAGCCTGGTAAGTAGCTTTTTGCAGTTTTTTTGACGGTAAGATACTTTCATCCAGAAGCTTCTCAACACGATCCTCCAGGCTTATGTTACGCAAATCATCTTCTAATGGTTTTTTTTCTTTCCCATGTTTTTTTGTCTTTATCGAAGGGGCTTCAACAAAATATGACTCCCCAGAGTTGCAGTCCAGATCACGCATGTGTTGCATGTAGTCATATTTGGAATCATCGTAGTAGATACCATAATTAGCGGCTTCTCCTTCATTCTCTCGAATTTCGTCAATCTCAGACCCCAATTCTGATGCTAATTCGTCAAGCTTCTTGAACTTTTTAGTGTTTGGAAGTGTAGTCGGGTTGAAAACCATGGACGAGGCAGAAGAATCGTGAATCAGGGGATCATTTTGCGGCCGGTGAACAAGCGTAAAATGGGTCGCTGTCTTCTTGTCAATCCATTTCTTTCGAGCCATCTTGAAAACCTAATAGAATTCGTTTTTTGTTCGGAATAGTAGCGGATTGTGGGACAATTTTCAGATTGGTGGGGCAGGAATTCTCGTGACTTAATTTTCGTCGCCCCTCCATCACACTCTCTCCACGCTATCGAGTGATCCACGATTCGAATCCAAGAAATACAAAATGGTACTTGCAAAATCAAAAAATACGGTCGGGCTTGGAAATAGGTATGCCTATTCCATGCTCTGTTAATTAAACACTAACCTCTACAGTTTGATGAATGATCGGTTTGGCAGGGGGAAAGGCTCAGATCGCAAGAAAGTTACCAGCTCGGGAATCCATAGGATTAATCATGCTACGGGTGAAACAGTCAGAGCCCAACCAACTGGATTTTCTACGATCTTTAACTGAAGCTGCTTAGTATGTCACAAATGAACGTAAAGAGGCTAGCTGGGTGAAGATGCGATCCGTAACTGAACAACCTGCGCTTGACGAATTTTTGTCGACTGCTGCACTGGCAGGCACTGACTTTACGGCGGAGAAAACGAATAATGTAAAGATAATTCATACCGATCAGAAAAATCCATTCTTGTTGTCCACAGCCGAAGAGCGAGCGGTGGTGGGGAAGCAAAGGGAATACAAAAATCGTCTTACGGTTCCAAGAAGACCCAAATGGTCTTCGACCACATCACCTAAACAACTCGATAGTTTGGAGAGGGAAAGCTTTTTGGAGTGGCGAAGGGGATTGGCTGAGTTACAAGAAAACAATGATCTACTCATGACCCCCTTTGAGCGTAATCTTGAAGTATGGAGACAACTATGGCGTGTAATTGAAAGATCAGATTTAATTGTTCAGATCGTTGATGCCAGAAATCCGTTGTTATTTCGTTCGGAGGATCTAGAAAGTTATGTCAAAGATATTGATCCCAAGAAACAAAATCTTTTACTAGTCAATAAATCTGATATGTTGAATCTTGAACAACGCCAAATTTGGGCTGAATATTTTAAAGCTGCCGGAATTCATTACAAATTCTTCTCTGCTAGCATAGCGAAGGAGATGAACGAGGCGCGTGATCTCGATCTTCAATCCGAAGACAGAGATAAAATTTCCGAGCTCAGCGAAGCTGAACTTCTAAAAAAGACAGAAGGTCTGGAAATTCAAACTAACGTGGAAAAGAAAATAGTAGAAAACGAGATCGAGAATAATCATGACGATATCGAGAGCGACGAAGATGAAGATGACGAGGAAGAGGCCACACGAATCTTATCTGTTGATGAGCTAGAAGCTTTGTTCATCTCAAATATCCCCACAAATCCAGGTATGTTGAAATTATATTTGCGTTTGCCTTGTTAATAAGTATTCGTCAGATTCTGAATCTGAACAGCAAAAAAAAATACAGATTGGATTGGTTGGATATCCAAATGTTGGAAAATCCTCGACAATTAACGCTCTAATTGGCGCCAAGAAAGTCTCCGTGTCCTCCACTCCAGGGAAAACTAAACACTTCCAAACAATACATCTAAGCGAAAAGGTCCTCTTATGTGATTGTCCTGGTCTTGTATTCCCCAATTTTGCATCCACAAAGGCAGAGTTAGTCTGTAATGGAATTCTTCCTATCGATCAGCTTCGAGAATTCACAGGCCCTGTTGGCCTCGTCGCTAACCGTATCCCCAAAAGTTTTTTGGAGGGTCTTTACGGTATTAGGATCGTAACTAAGCCTCTAGAAGAGGGTGGCACTGGCGTTCCAACAGCTGAAGAAATTTTAATTGCATATGCCAAAGCTAGAGGCTTTACAAGAACCGGTCAAGGCCAACCTGATGAATCTAGAGCTGCCAGATATATTCTCAAAGATTATGTAAATGGCAAATTGCTTTTTTGTCAGCCACCTCCAAATATTGATCCTGTGGAGTTTAACATAGATACATACGATGTTGATCAACTTCCTGAAAAATCCCGACAAGCTTTTCTCGCGAGGAATAAACCTGTCGACGACCAAGTATCTTTGGCTGCGTTTGACAATGTGCCACATGAACAGGGCCTTAAGTCACAAAACCTTGACAGCGCCTTCTTTGCTCCAGGAAAAGGAAATATGGGCCACTTTCGTATGCCGTTTAATCACAAGTATAGTCAGCAAGGCACTGCGAGTGGCAAGATGCTATCCGGACGCAAGCAGAAAACTCTACTGGCTCTAGAGAAAGACGTGGATCCCAAGGATATTAAACTCTTGACCAGCAAAAAACATTTTAAAAATGGAACGAAAGGCAATGGGAAGCGAAGACAAGATTACTTTGCTGATTAACGTGAGATCTACAAGGCTCATCGTCCCTAGCAATCAACGCCGAGATCCATCTACGCCAATGGTCTCATGATAAGCTATCAAAATTGGCACTAGCAGGCTGACATGTCCTTAACTAGATTCGTCAGCTACGAATAATGGGAGACAGATATGGCACAAAATGTATATGAAACAACATCTTGGCGTGTTTCATGGAGAAAATCTCCTTTCCCACGAATTTAGACGTCTTCCTGTTGATGAACATAAAGAAACTCATCGCCAAGTGATACTATTGTACAATCCGATCTCGATTTCTATCGACGGGAGATGGTGTGTTTGTCCTTGGCGACGACAGACGTTCCTCATCTTCACTCGTGTGCACGTGTTGTATCAAGCAGCGGAACTCAGATTATCATTATTCGGATAGTACATTAGGGACCTCACGGTAGTTGGACCTAGGCAGATAGCTTAAGTAGAAATTAATACTACGGTTTGCACGAACATTTTATTCCCTTTCTGTTGATACCACGGATGGCCAAATATTCTGAATTCATTCCTTGAGTACGTTTACTTTGACAGATCTATCTCGCTATTCAGTTACCTGTAGATAGTAATGACTGCATTAATTACGGCGGCACAAGTTCACTGTTGCCGATAGATTAGTGGGAGCTGTGCAGCCTATTGTAATTTCTAAATGTATTTCTAAGAAATGATACATTGTATGAGTAAGTAATTGCAGCAAGAGATTGGGTCTCTAGGATCAAATCCACTCTTTTCTCTATAGAATGGCTAAAAAGTCTTCAAGCTAGAGCTCCTCCTAGGCTAAAAATCATTTGGGTTAAGTACGATCTAGTACGCATGCCGACTTCGTCCTACCCTAATGATCGGAGCCATGCTAGGCTACATCGATGTAACGGCTTGTAAGCCTTAATGGTCCTGCAGCCTACGATGGTTATCGCAGTCAGTTGATCGATACAGATTTACTACCACGTGACTATTATTTTGTGACATGGGTAATGCGAATGAGAGGTTTACACCCTTGTTAACCTTCTTACGTGTGCCCCTAATGACACACCCTGGAATCACTAAATACACGTGATAGTTTGGAAATATCTAGAATATTCTAGACATCAACGACGAGGCATACAACCTCCTCTAGTATGACCTATGATGAAGATTTACTAAGCAATGGCGAACATTCTGGAAATTATGTATAAATTATATAAGTAGCCTATAGGTTGTACTTGGAGAGAAAATAATAAACTACCTTTGCTTATATGATTGCCCACGCAACAATACTCGAACTGTCACAATCGATTTATCGAACAATCAAGTAGAGTGGTTCGGAGCAAAGGAGGATTATCCACGCCCCTCAACGAATTGGGTCAGTAAGCGAGTGCGGATACGTGACTGTGGATATCGGCACAAAAATAAAAGAATAAAAACGTTTCAGCTCGTGAGGGTTAAGGGATGAAATAATTAAGTACTGCAGAGCACCAGTGCGCGTCAGACTGGCAAAGTCGAACTCTTCACCATCACGCGGTGCCAGCTGTCAACGTTCAGGATGTTTGCTGCACTTCTGAGATAGCCAAGAAGAGTCGCAACCAGAACGAAGATACCCAGCAAAGTCTCGTCGAATCCTCTCTCGTCCCATCCTTCTCCGTGGGTCCTGTTCTGATTAGTACCTTTTTCTCTGCCGCAAATACTCGCTTTACCCACGTCTCACGTGCATGAGCCCTCCGCAAGGATACGATCTTCTGTCTTGCGCCTTCTCGGACTCCATCTATACGCCGTCAGTGTTATGTGCACCCGAAGGAGGAATCAGCTGATGAGCACCAATTTGGAGAGACATCAAGCGTTTATTTGTTCAGGGAGGCAAGGACTCACGTTGGGATTTCCTAGGGAAGGAAGGAGTGGGTGGAATAATCACGGGAAAAGAATGAGCTGGTCTTATGGAGACTTTGGATTGAACATTGTGGTGGATGAATGGCTTTGAGGGGTCTTCTACGGGTATTCTGGGTTTTGATGGGGGGTCGGAGTGAGAGAAGAGGGCTGGCTGACCATCAGCTACGAGTGCTCCTAGGGCAGCTCTGTCAATGCGTTCTAGTCACTCTGTAAATCTTGTCTCTAGCAGCAGTGTCTTTCTGGACCGTCCTTTGTCGCAACAGGGAACGTCGCGTCCATTTTCGTATGCGACTTGTCAGACGTTAAATAAAGACAACAACCGGCGCGCGGAAAAGGCCACCAAAGAAGTCACTTCTTGTATCTCGAAACGCTACAGCTCTACCACATCGCGTCCAAATCAGATCGAACACACGCAGTGCAGAGAACAAACTAATGACTTTCGAATGACTAGGAATTATATCCAATTTCTTTGAAACTGGGAGTCGCTTCCAACGCCCTTTTTGCTCGTGTGTCCTGGTGACCGGCTGTATTCTGAACTCGTGAACTTCCAGACCGTTGAAAATACAGAAGTAACTCTCTCACAATTTACGTGCAATAAAAGTTGTCGTGTTAGCAGATGCAAGGGTTCAATATCGGAATTTTTTCACATTACGACCAAAGATACTATTTTGAAGAACTATTTTACTTGATGCTAACAAGAAATTGTCAGAACAAAGAAAAGGGGACATTAGTGACCTTGTAGGAAACTATGTTCCTATTGAACATAAGGGCTCTACAATGTAATGATCACTGATAGAATGCTGTTGGATAGTGGAAGTTAGTAGAAACGGATGATAGGACTTATATCGACTACCTCTCTCCGTACACTCGGGGAATGGGTAACTTATATATACTACAGCCACTGATTTATCTCAACTAGCTCGGAACACGCCTAACCCTGTAGATGATATTCGAGCAAGTGTGTACTAGTGCTAGTACATGTCAGCTGGTAAGCAGCGCGCACTGACGTTGTCACAACAGTTGATTATTTTACAATTACAGCGGTTGATAGTCAGTAGTGATAGAACCGTTGTAATGAACCAAAGTTGATGTGTGGGTATGTCTTCTGTTCTGCTCATTAATCTAATCCAACATCGAATTGTTAGCATTGTGTCGTATCAGCCTATCGGCAAATTAGGGATTTCCGATGGAATGCTCTAGCACAAACGAGTCCGCTAAACAATTTATCTTGCATCCACACGTGGGAGTGTCACATGTTGGTAATGGTTCATCTATATCGAGTTGATCCACGAACTCTTCAGATTCATCACTTTCAGAATTTGAGGACTTGGCAGTTAGCTCTTCTGGAGATGTTTGGGAATCATTTAGAGGTTGGAACTCTTGGCGTAGACTCAGTTGGGACTGTCCCAATTATAAATTAGTTCAGCTCGAAATTCAATGCCGAAAAACGAGTTCTCACAGGTCGACTCCAGTCTCTAATCTCGAACCGAAACTCGTCCCAGGAGTCAAAATGTAGCTGTTTTCGTGTCTGTGAGTGCCTTGAACAGGTTTTCAGTAGACGTTCTCCCGTGTCACGAAATTCACGGGAGCGAAAAAAATTACACATGGAACAGTGTTTTGCGGAGTCTATTCTGAAATGAGGAAGATTCAATGTTAAAGGTTTTTTTTATATTTTTAAATCATTTTTGCGCATGCAGCCTGAGGCTATGACGCGAATGACTATTTGCCGTTGGGAACATTCATACTCAGATTTCATGTGCAGAGACAGAATCTGTCATAATCCATCCTCCGGGGGACAAAATAGCTATGGGTTATGAGCGTATTCTAATTTTAGATTTAAGCATCGTTTGGCTTCGTTGAAATTTACGTATCACGAGTTACCACTACGGCGGATGGCACTAGCTACATTCAGTTACCCCGTAAATATAGACGTGCGTGTACAAAAACGAATGCCTGTAATCGTAACTGAATTATCTGCGAGACTTGAAGTTCATTTGGTTCTAAATTAAATACTTTTGTATTTGGCCCTGCTACTTGGAGGGAATAAACTACTGGAATGGCAATCGTCGAGGGATGTGGAGACATGATGTTGAATAGCATGAGAGGAATAACTTGTTGTTGTGACCAATGGACGCGTGAATCAAAATAGTATGCGTAGCTGAATCCGAATGGTTGGCATACCAAGGATAATATGGGAAACTGATAGATCTGTATACATACTAGTACGAGTACCGGTACATGTGTACTTATACCAGGATGGGTTTTGTCACCAATCCCATATAATTTAGCATGGGACTGGGGACAAAACGTATTTCAGTTTCGGGGTACGTATTAAACTTCACTTCGATAGGTTAGCAATCAAATACACATTGGTTGCCATAGCAATAGTACTGGTATTACGTAAAAGTCACGGGAAAAAATCCATAGTTCCCACAAAAGTTATGGGATATGATAGGTTTTACTGTACCACGATGAGAATGACGCCTTACGATATGTACCCTCTTCCGTGAATACCCACTACAGGCAAAAGCGGGAAAAACCTGTGGATATCTGAGCATGCTTTCGTCATCCTACGAATACAACATCACCGCGAGACAAGATGTGTGAGGGTCTTGCTGGATGTGAACCAGCTTTCTCCTGTCTCAAGTGGGGCACGTGTCCAAGCTACCCAGAATCAACTTGGGAGCACGGCCCGGATAGTGTGCTACTGCACTATCCGACCCGATATAATTATTGAGCAGATTCAAAGTAAATTTACCGTTTATACTTGCATTACTTACCCATGTACGTAAAATGGCGCGTTGGATTATGTGTTACAAAAGTCAATACCGGCAATTCTTTGAATGTTAACCATAATTGAACCGGGACTCACTGTCAGCTTAGCCAAGTTCTACGGTGGGACCGGATGGTGGACTGGTACGCCGTTGGGGCTACTCTCCCAAGTAGAATCTGGATAGCCGAGGCGCATACCTCACTCAAAACAGGAGAAAGCTGATTCAAATCCAGCAAGACCCTCACACCACATTCCTCGCTTGGCCATGTATGTGATGATGACGAGGGCACACTGGATAATTGTGGATGGCTGGAATGCATTCCTGTGGTAGACGTTAACGGTTGAGAGCTGAAAGAGCTGTAAAAGCTGTAAGGCACCTTCGAGCGGTGATTTCAAATGATATTCGAATGTCATGTTAAGTTATCGCTCCATGTAGCGTACTGATATCATTCGTAACATAGCCTCAAGGCTGCATACACAAGAATGATTTTAAAAGGAAAAGTTCTCTTGTAGGTCCAAAATGGCAGGCGTGTAGATCAGACGGGAATACGGATCTTATTATAGAGTGTATTTCGCCCGATGATACAATCAAAGATAGCATGATGGATTCGATGTGAACATGAGAAATTTGTGGAGGTTGGAGTCTTCTCTGTCGTTAACAATCGGCAACGTCGATACACAAGTTTACGCAGATGCAGGACAAAACTTATTTCAGATTCCCCCAGTGAAATGGAATCCGGAAATTTGAGTTGATTTTAAGCGTTACAACCGCTAATGAGGGTCGATACGTTGATGACTGGCGATATCGCGAAGGAGTCATACAAGCGCATGTCGTCGCAGCTTTAGTAGAGTGCCTTAACCAGAAGTGAAACACACGCAAGGTCCTTTTACTCCTTGGATGGTCAGCTTTGTGCAAGCGAGATCATTAATTTGCCAGTGTCTTTAGATAGTAGAGGATTTCACCTGAACTTCTACAAAGATACGAATACCCAGGGAAAATCTTGCTCGTGTCTAAACGACTGACCAAGTGGTGAGGGACGTTAGACGCACACATACTGCTTCTGTCTTCCACTGCAAAATAGAGAGCCAAGATAAGCGAACTATCGCAAGAAATTTCGCGTGCCGCCGGTGCTGCGTTAACGCGCTACCTTGGGACCAACTAGAGAAGCAGCAGTATACCTGATCTGGGGGATTACGGGTGTTCAATCTTATATCAAATGAGTAGCTTAAGCTTGATCACGCATTAATCGAGCTTGGGGATTTTCTTGCGGACACTGATTGTAATTTCAATCCATGGCTCAAAGCCCGAGGTATGTGTCCTTAAGAAGGGTCTCAGTCGGCTCGTCGTGAGGGACAAGAACGTTGATTTATTTTCCGGATCCGTTCGATAGCAATTTCAGAGTGGGCTCGTGACGGCACTTGGGGGCACTGCATTCCACTCCTCTCCCTTAGTTCGTTGGATCCAATCTATTAAATCCAGTAGGCGTCATCCTTCCCGTATCTCGCAAGGATATGCCAAACGTGTCAGAATAAATTGACGCGTGGATGTAGTAGGCTGAGGGTAACGATTATACGGAAATCCGAAACAAAGCCCTGTGACAGCTCTTGGGAGCGTTTTGGGGGTGGTGAGCTAATTCTACGAGAGCATGTAATAGCACTTGGGACAATACTTGCTGAAAATAGTTGTTGCAAGGCAAAAGTATCGTAGTGTAAAACGCCAATATATTGCGTATATGTTTGTTTTGATTTGAAATTAGCTGTAATTTTACCCGGGAAACGCTAGTGCATCGTGAAGTTGGCGTGATCACTTATCCCACCGGTATGTGGCATTGAGTTACACAGTCTGACACGAGACTATGCATCAAGTTGCTCCTGACAACGTGGTATTTATTTACTAGAGTCATTCGCCACTTGAGCAGAGTACGCAAATTTCTTCACCAACGCCTCGTCAGCTTGATTCCAACGTCCATCGTGTCAAAGCCTTTCACAAAGTCACAAATTTTCGTACTTCTGAAGCCGTGCAGCATGTCTAACAACGTCCTTGTTGATCGAGATATCAACGCTTCGAGTCCTAAAAAGACAAATTCCGATTCGAAGTCTGAAGCCAACGGATTGGAATACCCCCGCCAGATGTTCCAACCTAAGGTTGATGATGACAGGTATGTGGGACCTACCGGTCTAAAGTCTGCTCTCACTGCTCCGTCGCTGAGTTCCTGCAACAGAGGCCAGCAAACATACATTTCCCCGTCCGATACGATCATGAGTCCATGCACGGCCAAGCTGAGCGCTTATCGTCACTCACAGTTGGGGAAGTAGGTTACAATTATCACAAATAAACAAGTGTTTAGCTCACACAAATTTTCTAGGGCAAAACCCAAATCATTATTTCCAAAAGCTTCAAACAAAGGTCACTCTTCAATTGGAAGTGTATTTGGAGCACCGAATCCCAGCTCAGAAAATTTGAAGACTCCGGAAAATATTAAAATAGAGGAGCAACAAATAGGTAACCAAATTGACTAGGCTGGTGAAGTCTGTGGAATTCGTGATTTCTATGACTTCCAGAAAACTAGTCGTGGATACGATTACACTGAAGTTCACAGATAACTGTTCACTCCGGTAGATCTTACAGATGATTCTGTGTATAAAGTTATGTGAAAGCATTGTTATGCTGTTTTAATATTGAATGTTGACTATGGATTGGCTGGTATGAAGGAGGGTTAAGCTTATGACAAGGGTAAATCGGAGTAAAGGCAAATTTTTTAGACAAATATATTAATGAAAACGACAGACCATATTTCCTGAAGATATCTACCCTATGCCCTCCAGTTTGATACAATACTTACCACATCTTCATCTGCGACGACATGTCCTAGGCCGACTCGCTGTGGCACATGCCTTGCACTGGCTCCCCAAACCAAAGCATATTTAAATGTGTCTTTTAAGCTCCGATGTATCTGGTCACAGACATCCTCTATGGTACTGTTATTCCTCACAATCAAAGCCTCGCTAAAATCCGGATCAACTCCTTTTCGCTTCGTGTAAATTCTGATCAACTGAAGTTCTTTCCAGCATCTATCAATCACATCGGAAATCCCGAGATTTAGCTCGCAGCTCATAACCACTGTACTGGGCTCCCGAGCTAGCTGATCTAGGAAATCTAATGATACAGAATCAATTTTGTTGTAAACGTAAAGACATTTGATGTATTTTCTATGATCTTTCATGATTACGTCGATGAAGTCATCAACAGTCACATTCTCATCACGCACAAGAACTTCGCAATTGAGCATCTTGTAATCCCGAAGTATGTTATATACCATTTTCTGATCAATATTTTTCGGTGGATTTTGGAAGGTAATTTTGACGCCGCCGGCAGCTTTGGGCTTAAGGTAGATATTCCTGAATCGTGAGTCTCGAGGATTGTTTCATGCAACAAGAGTAACTCACGGTGGTTCCCGATTCAGTCTTATTCCTACAGCTTCTAGTTCAGCCTCGAGCAGTGCTCGTTGCTCGGCCTTTTTGGTTGCATCTAGTATCATCAAGATTAAATCGCTCGTCTTGGCCGCTGAGATGACTTGTCTTCCTCTGCCCTTCCCCTCTGATGCTCCTTCGATGATACCTGGCAAATCCAAGATCTGAATCTCAGCTCCCCCATACTCAAGAACCCCGGGAATGGCCGTGAGGGTGGTGAAAGAGTAAGCCGCGACCTCGGATTTAGTCTTGGTGATTTTGGAGAGAAAAGTAGATTTGCCAACCGAGGGAAAGCCCACCAACGCAATTCGTGCATCGCCGCTTTTGCTAACATCAAAGCCAGCTCCAGGCCCCCCTCCAGATCCCGGTCCAGGTTCGAGTAACTGTGCTCGATATCGGGCGAGTTTTCTGTTTGCCAGATGAGTATCATTGTCGCGTCTCTAGAGCGGCAATGTGTACCCTTTTAAGAGACCAAGATGGTATTCTGTGGCCTGATCAATAGTCCATCATGGCTAAACTGAGAGTTTCTGTGGTAAGGGCTCACCAGTGGCCTTGTTTTCTATTTTCCGCCGAAAATTAGTTGGTCGACTCAATGATGTTGATATGATGTTGATTAGGCGGGTTGCGAGTGCTTACTTTGCGTCCGTCTCATCTCATCCTCAATTCTTTGGCATGGTCAGCACGTCGGTATACACATGCATTAATCACGTCACACTCAACTCTTTGATTTTGTCGGTAATGTTCACCATGTTGTCGGTATTCTTTGTTCCTGCTGTGTGACGACAAGTACTCTTGTTCGAATATTCCTTGAACTGTAGAAATTAAGATTAAGTCGCTGAATCTCCGTCTAAATGATAGCGTAGAGGCTGACAAGATGTGGGTGTCTGTGGCAATAACGATGACTTTGTGCCAGCGACAGTTCGTAAATTTTTCCCGTGAGGCTGCAAGTCAAATACTGTGAGCCTGTAATTGGATGTCCATTATTCGAATAGAGACGCAAAAATTTTGATATTCTTTGATAAAAAACTCACCAGAATTACAATAAATATTATTTTAAACTAGGAAATAGACATTGAACATGCATCTCTCAAGTGCTCATGCAAGACTCATCTGCAATTCATCAAATGTCTGCCGTCTTGACCGTTGATCTACTCATTGATGGAGTTTACTCGTCAGATTTACATAAGTTTACAGATAGCTGAATTAAACACGCTGCTAAGACCAAGCGTTTTTGTGGTGTACCGTTCAGACCGTTACCGTATATCAAGTTGTCTAAATACTAGTAACTTGGATATATCCGCCAGTCGAGACAGCAGATTGCCTGCATGACTCGAGGATGAGATACTGACTTTATTTCAACGGTGTAGATATCAAGTATAACGAAGTCATGTTTGGAACGCTGAACGGATTTCTCTTTTTCTTTGTTGTGAAGTCTCAATTAAGAGGAGAAAGGTGATGTATGGCAGTTGACTCGGAGTTGTATTTCCGAAGATACCAGTTTAAATATTTATAGCGCCAGATTTGAATACCTTGTGATACACTCTCCTGTCATAGTTATGACAGGAACTAGATGACGACACGGTAGTGACCTAAAACATTTAGATACCCTCGATATTTTTACAGAATAGTCACCTTGTCCTACAAGTTTTGTTTACTTATTTATTGTGTTGCGGATATAATTAGATCACAGAGCAGTCAACTGCAGACCGTTGCACAGTCGTTACTATTTAATCAGTATTTTGATCTGATTTCAATTAACCCGGTCAGGCACCCCATGGGTTCATATAGGTGACTTTAACTTGAATATTAACATGAGAGGGGAACCTTCACAGTGAAACCCCTCTCTATCTGTCTGGTTTATTCTTTACTGCTTTTCCCCGGGTTTTGCCAGGGTTTCCTTCAGGAAGTGCATTTACGCTGTTTATCCAGTATGGATTCTGTCCTATCCCTTCCCTGATTGCTTGGAATTTTCCTTCACTTTTGCCTCGATTTCCCCTGCGAGTCGAAACTGTTCTATCCAGCATTGAATTAGAGCCCACTGTATGATTCTAGCCACGTCTTCTGGGCTGCTTATCACAATTTCGAATGACCTGTTTCTTGCTGGTCACAGAATTTCTCCCCTTCCCCTGTGGACACGCCATGACCACATGCCAAACTATTTGTGACGGTTATCCAAATTGGTATTCTGGGTTTTCTACTTCAGGGATCTTTCATCCGAACAGATAGGAACTGAGCCCGATGTGTTGGCTTCTTATCTGAGTGGCGACACTGCTTTGAACCCTGCTAAGGTTAAGATTGATGTTTGAAGGTGTACCCATGAAGTTCAGTCTTTTCTGCCTGTTTGCTTGTCAGTAATTATTTTTGCTGCATTCCATAGTTTGGGATCTGCCGTGGCTCGTTGGCCAGAGCGCTGGACCCTATTGTTTGCCCAAGAGTTTGCCCACTCCTGGAGAGCTGCTGCTCTACCAGCCTCTTTTCGTCAAACGATGTTCTTCCCTTTATCAAAAAATCCTGTCCGTTCGGCTATATTTTGGATCTTGTTCAAGGCATGTCTTTCTTCTCTCCCATTTAGGGGCAGCATGTCCTCAACAGATGCCGATGACATTGTCTCTTGAACAGAAGTTTCATCTGATAGTCCGGAGTTTCAGACCATCCTTTGCATCGGATAGATTTTAACTGGTACTACGGATGATTCGTGTTTTAACAATCTGCTGCTGGTAGAGTTACATGCGCCTATGGCTAGTTTTAAGCATTATCTTTGTATACTTCTGAGGAGTTTCACTATCCTTTTGGGTCATAGGGAATACGTGTGTAAGAGTGTGCCTTGGCCAATTGCCGCGCTTTCCATACTATACACTGTCGTGTGGGAAATCGGAGGTCCCTGCAGTCCTCTTAGGTTATTACTTTTGTTCCATACAAATTTTCATGGAATTAGGGACAAAAATAATTACAGAAGGGGGCCTTTGGTGACCTTCGACTTCCCACATCATAATGTAGACCAAAAAGGGGGATAAGCTTAAAAATTAAACAATTCGGCCTACTGCGACCGAAATGTTAGTATAACTTCAAATCCCAAATCGATCGCAATCGAGCAGCTACTCCTATGGACCTTGGGGTTTCTGCAGCTGGGAGTTAGGGGCTAGGCATCTTTGATCTTTAATCTCGGGTAAATGGAGTTGTGCAAGGGAAATGGAAGATGTAATACATGTATACATGACTCGCCTGTAGAGATGAGGAGAATAAACACCCTTCTGCTTATCTTAGACTTCGATACTGATCGTCCTGTGATTCTGGTACCGTGAGCCCCAAGCAGTAACCGTCTTAGTCGACTTACAAATAACCACACTCCACTAATTCATGGATTTCCCGCGCCCATCTGACGGGTTAAATAGACAAAATGGAATCTCGGCGGAGCGGAGCTCCAAGTATATGTCCGAGGAACACGTGAGCTTGATTTTCAGCCAATCATGAATTTTCCAGTTTTGAGGTGTCACCCATTTGGGCCTAGTGAGGTACAGAATCCATGCCAGTGTATATATTCAGGTGTGAACATCCTTACAGCGTCTAGTTTGACGAGGCTCAATGGTAGAGAGTCATAATTGAGGGAGCCTCTTTGAGGTAACAGGGTGGTCCAGCAGGCTTAGTCGGTTGTATCGACTCTGTCTGAGGGTTGGCTTAATCAACCAACCACTGCACAATTGCATGTATGCATGCATGCGTTGTGTGGCAGTAAAACCCCGGCTAGACTTGGTATTTGGTGTCCCGTATTTGGTTGTCCCTGTTGGTTGTCCCTGTTGGTTGTCCCTGTTCGGTTGTCCCAAAGTTCATTGGTTCAAAACCATTTGGCACACCCAGTCCTTTGGTTCAATCCCATTGGTCCTGTGGTCGGTTGAGTGTTGATACCAGCCCATCACAAACACATTTTCTGATTCCTCTTCATCCTTATGCATGTTTCTCATCATGTTTCTCATAATTCATCTGATTCCTCTTCATCCTTTGTCATTCTTCCCCTTCTCTGATGAAGATGTAAGCCCTCAGCTCTCTTGATAGATAGAATCAATCATTCATTCACTTCCTCATCCTCTCTTGCACAGCTCTCGTTTGCACAGTTTGTACACTGAAGAAGATCAATTCTCTCAGTCAAACCCGAACAGAACACCATCCTCTCTATGCTCGAGAACATCCTGGCTAAAAAGGGTGTCGTCAAACGTATTATCACTGTCAAACAGCGCCGCGTCGCTCATATCGCTGAACATATTCTCGTCGCGATCGGAAGAAGCAGGGGTACGTCCCTTAGCAACAGCAATAGGTCGGGACCGGGGAAGGTTCGACGATATCGAAGACAATGGTGTTCGTCCAGAAAAGGCAGTGGCCGTACGGTAGGGCGTAGAAGGCAGACGCGTGGGCTGCTGTTGATAGTCTGCTATCAACCGTCGGCCTTCAGCTCTAGCGGGCTCTCGTTCGTCCCAGTCGATCATCCTGTCGATAGCGGTGTCTCCGCCGGACGCTTGCAAGCGGTCTAGATCGAACGGCTCCTCAAAGAGTATATCGTCGAGGCGTTTCACGCGTGAGACGGCAACGTAGAAGAGATCGGTAGCCTTCCTCCCTCGTGCAAGATTGAGAGCAACACGGGGGAGAGTCACACCCTGCGACTTGTGGATGGTGATGGCGTACGCGAGCTTGACAGCGAAGTGACTTCGATACTGCACTTGACCTTTGAGCAGGAAATCCCGGGAGGACCGGAATATCGGAACGATAGGCACTTGCTCGCCGGGAGTGTACGCGAACGCCTTCCCTGTGTAACCGGCGACGGCGACTAAAAGGCAGTAGGGAGGTTGCGAGCGAGGGTCATCACCGGGAGACCACACGATATCATGCAGTATGCAGTGTGTGCCGTTAACGATTCCAAGCTCGGTCCGGAAGTTTTCGAGAATCATCAGTCTACACCCGATAGTCAGGTCGAGAGCTGCGTTTTTGTTAACGATGAGGTATACAGCAAGAACGAAAACCATCGGAAGGCACATACCTGGCGCAAGCCCACCCGCAGAATCGCTATCGAGACCCTTCGCCTGCGGACAGGAATTGGAAGCGACCACCTTGATCACGGCCTGTCCACAATCACGCAGACGATGATGGTTGAAGCCGTCTACGTCAGCGTTCGTCGAGTAGATTCGTACAGCGTCGGAGAAAGTAGCAATCTCGTTAGGTGCGAGATTGAACGCGCATCTTTGGGATAGCGTCGCCCAATGTTCCTCTTCTACAGCATTGTTCCGGAGAGCCTCAAGCGCGGAGGCGAAAGCAAGCTGTGTACGATCCTGTCGATGTTGAGTGACGAGCTCACGCGTTGTCGTAAACAGCTTGTACTTCTGATATCCGAAGTACGTGTCGCCATGGACCTGTTGATGCTGGTGTCGCGGTTGGGATTGTTCGATAGGCGGGCCAGGAGGAGCCGGATTGAGTCTGCCGCGGCGCCCTATCTGCGTGAAGAGCGCCTTGTCTGCTACAGGGGGCAGCTGCCAGAAGTCGCCGAGGAGGATAATTGATCTACCCCCGAATGGATGCTGTGATTGCGGGAAGGCTTCCTGAAGCCGTGCATCGATTGGGTGTAGGGTAGCCAGTGATATCATAGACTTCTCGTCGATGATAATGTACTCGACGAAGCGCAACTTAGCCTGTAGGGCGGTAAGGGCCGCCGACTGCAGAGGCCCCATCGTCTGTGCACCCTTCAAGATAGGCAGTCGAAGGAGGGAATGTAGCGTGCTCCCATTAATGTCAAAGGCAGCGGCACCAGTAGGGGCGCAGCGTTCGAGGATAGGGCGTGTGCTGCCCTTCAACTGCTGGAGATGTGACGAAAGGACACTAATAAGAAAAGACTTGCCTGTGCCAGCGCGGCCGTCGACGTTCATAAGGATAGGCGAAGGGTCGCCTCCAGCGAGACGACTGCGGCAATGCCCCATAACCTCATCGTAGATAATGCGCTGCTCTGGCGATAAGGCGTCAACTAGATCGAGTGGCTGCGTAGATGGGTCGATGCGATCGTGTTCGATGAGCTTCCACCATTGAGTTCCGATCGTCCAGAGCTCAGAGCCTAGATGGATTTCGTTAGTAGGGGGCGTCACTGCCAACGAAAACCACGTACCCTCGTATGTGCCGACATGGCGGGACCAGTCGTATGTCCGATCAATTTCACGATCCCCTAGGCCGTCCGGATTCTTGTCGCGTGCGGCTGGATTGTGCCGGGAGGTCTCGGCTGCGAGACCCATCCAGTCGTCGTCGTTCACGATCTCTTCTAGCTGAGACGCAGATAGGCCCTCGAAGTCATCTTCCGGGGGGGTTGGGAGTTGGACGCTATAGTAGTCTCTCTTCAGCGTGTGGGGACCACCTATGACTGGGCATGAGCCTGAGCAGCATGCAGCGAACGCCGCTTGCCAGCTATTGTAATCTGCAAGTATGCCCTGGGCGAGCTTTGGCGAATCTCGGAAGGGGTGGTGCAGAGTCCATCGAACCCGGCAGTATGACTCGTACTGGGGATGATCTGGCGACGACTTGTACACAGGAAAGTAAAGGAAAACGCGTGCATTAGCAGTCTCACGTTGAGAAGCCCGCCCGAGCCGCGCTTGAGCTTCGAAGTCAGCATCGTAGTCGTCGTCTTCTTGAGCGTTGGGGTTAGGTGGAGTAACCGGCCGAGCGCGGCCTCTTGTGTGTAGGCAGTTGCGGTACGTCAACTTGTATTTTCCATTCTTGAACTGGTCGAATTCAGAAAGATCACGTTCCACTTCGCACCGTTTACATAACTTGCTCAAGTTCGTGGGTCGTGGGTCGAAGCGCTTGGTGCTGTGTGATGTTGAAGAAGAAGAAAGGGGTCGCTTACTAAGCGGACCCACCGGCCTTTTTGTTCCAGGGGTTCACAGCCAATCATTTTTAGAGTTCACTAGTTTCACGCTAAAAGTTCCGTAAGTAAGAAATCCTCGTTCCTCGGATAATAAACATATCTCATCAGACATTTGTCGCTCTTTCTAGGGCAGCGAGAGACCAGTCTAACGACTGAGTTTATGCATGAGATATCTTACCACAGCCAAGATTGTAGACAAAGACAAAATACGCTTCACCAAAGATCTGGCTTTCAAACGAGATAATTTCCATTTCGAAAATGCATAACCTGCTCACAATGTCATGTTTCTCTGGCCCAAGGTTGTGGACTGTTGGATCGAGAGACACCAACTGACACAACGCTATCAGGCTCTGTTGGCGTCAATTGTCCTTGCAAAAGGAAAGTTTCCAGGATCTCTTTCCAACAGCCTTATATATCCTGGTCATTGAGCAAAAAAGATGCCAAATTTCGCGTCTATGAATACTGTTTTAGGGCTAGTGGGCTGGAATGAGAGCCCCCTAACATGCTCCAAAGTACCCGCTGGCCTTGACGCTTCAAAACATGATTTAAATCGCTAAAATAATTACATGTAAGGGGCTGTGCTCATATCGGGGGTTGGTACCAGGGACCAATCCAGTAATAACTTAGCAGAGGTCGACAGGGGCTCCACAGTACCCGAGGACGCGCCAAGGCCAGCGGAAGGTCCGTTTAACCGGTGCAGGCAGAGATCGGGGAGCTCGGAGTTAGGTAACAGAGCGGAACTAAGTGGGGACTATCAACTACGGGCTGGGCTATCGGTCAGGGTGTTAAAGAGCAGTTAAGTAGGGGGGGGGTATTTTCTGTATTTTTCTCGCTATGTAAAAATTATATACTTATTTTGGGTTACGTCTGTTATCGTGATAACGACTTCGTTGAACCTCTCACATTACAGACGAGCAAAAATTAGCTCGCAGAATGGTGCGATTTTTCGAAAAATGTGACACTGAAGCTGGTGGTTAATGGCAAGACCTAGAATAATGTCTTTGACCCGTCCCTGAAAGAACTGGCCAGATCAAAGGATCCACGCTTTCCAATTTTCGTAATGTAGAAAATGTCGCTGTCAAAGGGCGTTATTTAAGAGATTATCAATGAGCATTCCTCGATGAATCCGAAAATTCATCACATATACGGCAAGATAGTAACAGAAAAGAGAATCTGCTTTAAAGTAATTCATTAGTAAATATATTGATATGGTATTTCGTTTCTAGAGATTATTGCTGAAAGTCCCGAGATAGACATCAACATCTTAGAACCCCGAAAACGGCAGTGCAGCATAGAGAAAAACTTCTTTAGTTTCTTTGACTACTAACGCTAGTATTTAGGAATTTATGAGGTTTGCAGTGAAGTAATAAAATTGCATAGCGAAGTGGCTCTTATCCCTCCAACGTCAACACATTCGCTACATGTAAAAACTAGCCTTCAGGTGTACGGTGTCGGGACTTTGTTCCCCGTCCTCGGGGCTCATTCAGTCCTCGCTTAATCTATGCACTAGTACTCTCATGATAGGGTATTGTTCGTTGATCCGCTTCTTATAGGGTACAGGGGTTAAAGCGGGGATAAAGTGGAGATAAAGTGGTGATATTCCAGGTTACCTCACGATAGATCCACAGTATCCCTGTTAGCTTCAAATTTTAAAATCTTATGGCCTAAGGCATAAGAGATATGCATCTGTATATGAAGTCCAACGCCCACCTTCATGCCTGCACCTTTCTTCACTCGCGCACACCTGAGGTCGTTTCGTTTAAATCATTGTCAGCTATTTACTATTATTTTGCTCAACGGCATACTTTTATTTCATTCATCTATCTAATTTTTACTTCATGTGAGTGCATCTGAACCTTAAGTCAACTACTTTAGAAGATTTTAATTTACTGTACTAGATTGCCGCAAAGATGGATTCACCTCAACAACCTTCTCCATCATCAGCATCTCCTACTTATGCAAAACGCCTAACACAAACTCAACGTATTCAAGTAAGTCTGAAATCTACAAATTGATAAGGTTAAGAGAGTAACATGTGCAGGTTAGAACCTTGGCCAGTGAGGGACACAGTTACGTCAAAATCTCTCAACGCCTTGGGATTACATGGCGACAGGTACAATACACCATGAGCGTTGAAAATACCGAGCCTCAGTACTCCAGTGGTAGGCCACCTATTCTAAGTAGTTCCCAGGTCGATGAAATAGAATTTTTCGTCTGTTTATCATCGGAAAATCGTCGGATGTCATTTTTCCAACTTGCACATTTTATATTTCGGCACTTTGGTGTGAGCGAGAATGTGATCCGACGTGAACTGGCAAAGAGGGGATATGCACGCAGGATTGCACGATTAAAACCTCCTATCTCTTCAGTCAACAAACTGAAGAGATATGAGTTTGCCAGAATACATCTCCACTGGCGGAAGGAACATTGGATGAGAGTCCTCTGGTCCGACGAGACTTGGGCTATGAATGGTCGGCAAAGTGATCGTTGGGTCACAAGAAAGGTCAGTAGTCCCTTAAAGGCTCCTAAGATTTAGAGTTCCCTTGAGCTAAGTTTAAGTCAAAGATTGGGGAAGAGTACGAAGATACCTGTGTCCTAGCCAAGACGCGGAGGAGAGTTGGGTGGATGTTCTGGGGATCTTTCTTTGGACGACAGAAGGGGCCTTGCCTGATTTGGGAGAAGGAGTGGGGCCATATCACTGCGGCCAGTTACTGCGAGAGGATAGTGCCTCTCATAGAGAGTGCGGTCTTTCGGGAACCAGGACTAGATGTGATGCAGGACAACGCCCCTCCTCACAAGTCGAGGCAAACTATGCGTGAGTTTGAAAGGAGGAATATTTCTCTAATGGAGTGGCCGCCATATTCTCCTGATTTAAATCCGATAGAAACTTTGTGGAGTTATATGAAAGCGTACATGGAGCGTCTTTATCCAGCGTTGGATCAAGGGGGGCAGCGGAGTCAAGGGCATCTTCGTCAAATAGTGAACGAGGCGTGGGATCTGGGGTTTAATGGGGATGGCTTGGAGAAACTGATAGATTCGATGCCCCGAAGAATCAGAGCCGTTTACGAAGCTGAAGGCGGATATGTAAATTATTAGCTAGATAGAAGTATAATTTATTTATGAAATATATTAATGAATTAAAAAGTGAATAGAGGGCTATAATGGACCAAAAAAGCAAAACCAACGAATATTTCGTTGTGAAATTTTTGCCATACAAATTTAAAGTTTAGGTGGAGAGATCTACTTATCGTCATGCTAATTCAAGTTAGTAAAAGCCTATATACCCTGTAAAAGTCGAATTTTAGCGCCTATACACGATTAATACCGTAGTATCAGAGTATATACTAGCGGCAGCACTAGTCTCGATTAAAACACGCTAGTCTTAATTGGGAAGCATCTATGATTCCGAATTTCATGGTTAACTGCCAATGGTACCACTGTCTGATAAACGCGTCCAGGGACGTGATGTTACGAGTTTGTCGCGATCTTTCTTGTTCAATCATCATAAGATACCTACCTGTCTAGGTACATAGCTACTCACGATAAGTTTTTCAAGCTGTGATATCAGTTACTATCCGTTGAAGAGCTTCTATTACTTGTAACTATCTACACTTGTTAACCACGCAGAATTCATCATGGTATCAAGGGCACGCAAAGCGCATATGAAGCGTATTCGTCAAGGACAAGACACGAACCGACACGTCAGAACGCAGACAACTACTTCTGAGAGCTCACCTCCTCGTCTTCTAGACCCAGAAAATTCAATCATCAGCAGTACTAGAGAAGACTCTGGTGGAGAAACCCTAGGAGAGGATAATAATGGAGTCTGGTTCTGGGACTCTGATGTCGAAGAATGCAATACGGACACTGAAGTTGAGGACTTGGGTGGAGACTCGGACATGGACCATGAAGGTATGTCTAGTAAATCATGAGTCGCAAGCGGCAAGCCTTGAAAGAAGTCTAACAAGCCGGTGCAGATGATGTTAAGATTGAAACCGAGACGAACACCCAAGGGAAGAGAACGCTGTCGTGGGCTGCAGATGCTGACAAGCATCTGAGGGGAAATTATGGCAACGGATCTCGTTCGGCTGGGAAGAGAGCTAGAAAACATGCAAAAGAATTGCAGTCTAAGGCTCCAAAGTCTTTCAATATCAAAGCATTGTTCAATCGTCAACGTGACTTGAATTTATCATCTCTCACGATGCATGACGATGTGCCTGTCGAGTCCCACCCTCTCTCATCATTGCCAAGTTGTGATGCAGTTCCCCAATCTGCCCAAGCCATTAAAGAGGAGCGGACATGAGTTGCTTTAGCAGATCTGAAAGTTCTTTTGGCTAAGAAGATAGACCAGGAGAAAGATAAAGTTGTATCGAGAAGGGATTGATGTTGGTTCGACAGAGTGGAAACCCAGAACCACGCATCATAAGCCCTACACAGTTGGGGAGGATAGGTAGTAGCGCGAAGGGCATTTTAATCATGTTCATGGCACTTTTTGCCGTTGTCAATTCGTGAGAATTTGGGGTTACATAACCATATTTGGTGTGATCTCATTGGCTGCTCTATGTGGCGCGTGTGGCGCTACTGTGGCGCTGGGGGTCCAATATTTTTTTCCTTACCAAAATAGGTACCACTTGTAACAATAATAATTCAACGTCGCTCGCGTTGATTGCTTAATTCCCGCATTTATTTGTTCATCTAATGGTTATCTACCGATTCACGCCAGCTTTTTGTAATTGAAGGCTTGTAGAGGTTGTCGTTTTTTTTTTGAAAATAAGGTATTATGACATTTTCATGAGGGCGGGGAACAAAGTTCCGACACCATACTAGAAATAGAATAGCAAAGTGAAAGACTGATTCTAGAAGTAGATAGCTACTCAAGGTCTGCACAAATGTCTTTTAAATGTAAAATTTTCGCTTGGAAATCTTAATAATTATTGATGCCGTGAAAAATGCTGCTTGATTCCCGATTGCTTAAATATTTTGCCTTAAAAATTGAATCCCATCATAAATATTTAATTAATCATCTATTGGCGCGTGATAACATATTTCTACTCATACAGGATTATTTATTGTATTCCATGAGAATTGTATTCCCCAAACGCCAACCAACCCGACTCAATTGAACGCCCGCCAGCTGGATCATCTATAATACATACCTAAAGGCCGAGTCCTAATTTTCCGAATAAACTGTCCATTGAGACCCACTGCCTACCACATTTATCCAGATATTTTTTGACTGTAGACTTTAGTGAGCTAAACCTAACCCGATTGTGCTCCGCTAAGGCAATTATTTCCTCTACGTAGAAGGTGTTAGTAAAACTTGCTTTTTGGAATGACTCAAACAATTGGTACCTTTCTCTGCTTCCCTGTAATTATTTTTGGCCTTTTCGACATCGAATAGGCTGGCAAAGTATAAAAGTTGGTTGTACATCATCTTCTCAGTATATTCGTAACGCATCTTCCCTAAACAACCACGACCAAGTATCTGAGGACCTAAGCAGCGATATCCGTAGACGCTCATCTGTCTCGTTCGATTTCCACAAGCTTGATCGTCGCAAATCAGCCAGCCTTCGTAATACTTACTTGTCTGTTGTCTGATCTGGTATTCAAGCTGCGCCACCACCGAAATATCCGATAAGACATAGCCACACGTACAGACGATGCCAGAAGGGGAGCAGTGACGAAGAGATCTCTGCAAGCCCTCAAATTCGAATCTATCTTTACACCTTCGACAAAAAAGAGAGAGTCGACAAGCATCTTTGAATCTGACTTCATCGCTAATCTGGCTTTCGAGTGGATCAACTTTAAATTCTGCTGAACTATTTGTCGCATTGTTGGTGGTGCTGTATTTTTTTATGTCTAGCCCGAGACAATCAGCCAGACGCAAGGTGTCAGTCCCAGAAATATTCGCGCACAAGCGTTCGACAGGTGGAAAGATTTGCTTATATAAATACCACTCCACATCCGGCAGTAATCCCGAGTCTGTCTTGATAACATCCTGAGGTGCATAAGATCTCTTTGCGGCTGGTTCGGACGAGTTTCTCGAATCACCGGTTACAATATAAGCTATGACATCATCTTTCCGGATAACCTTCCCTTTTGAAATTTCACGCAACGCCACCTGAACCTGAGGCATACTTTCGCCGTTAGGATAGTCTTTTGGCGCTTTGCCTAGCTTTGTGTAGATAGTGTATTTGCTTATGGGTACATTACCTTTTCGCATTTTTTCGGAAACTTCTCTAAGATATTCGTGGATGTGAGTCACTACTAGTTCAGGATCATCACCTGAAAGTATTTCGTCTAGAATTTTCGAAGAGATATCCTTTGACAGGTTACAGAACTCTCGACGTTTCATGTCAAGACCCTTGATTTCCATCTTTTCGACATATTTCCCATTGACGTGTACGAGACTGATTGCTGCATATTTCTTTTTTTGTTGCAGTAATATCCGTCGAAATACGTTGTCAATCTCAATTTCCAGAAGTTTGTATCGAGCGTTAACTGCTTTCTTGAACTCGTTTCCTACTTTTAACGCATCATCAATATTCGTCATATTTGTATTTATCATGACAGAATCGGTATCTCCATAGATGACATGAAAAGAACTGGACTCTGCTAAATCTTTAGTGCTCTGTAAGATTTCTCGGCCTTTAAATGTGGTCAGGACGGCCAATGGCCTAGCATAAAACCTGGATCTAGTATATCCTAAACAGCCATACATTGAGTTGGCAGTAAGCTTGAGAGCAAGTTGTTTGATATCCCACGTCGCTAATTGATCACTTTTAGCATTTTTATCTTTCATTAAGGCTTTGACTTGGCGACGACGACTGACAAGGGTAGAAATAAGTTTGGGAAGTATTCCGAGCTCTTGGCCTTGAGGTACTTCAGGAACTTGCTCTTCATCCAGCGACTGGTGAATGTTAGAAAATACACAAATTTCATGAAATTTAATTTTACCAGATTAGTTCTGTCCACCGTAGTGAAGCAGATATTAAATTCTTGTATGATGCTGGGATACAGAGAATTGAAGTCCATGACTAATACATACTTATCATAAAGACCCTTTTCTGGATCAAATACAAGGCCACCTTTATACTTATCTTTCTTTAGGTTTGCTTCTTCTGGATTGTCATCAGGAAAGGATTGTCGATTCTTGAAAGTCGGCTTATCAGGACAGATAAATTTACTTTTGTGAAATTCGTGAAGCAAAATATATTCGTTTCGTTCAGATCGAGTTCCTGTCAGTGTCCTTGCCCAGGAGTTTCCAGCGAGGTTGGTGAGAACCTTAGTTAAAGGAAGCATTTGAACCGTTAAGGCTAACGCAGCGATAAAGTACGTGTCAGATTCGCAGTGACTGATATAATCTATAAGACCCTCTTTCGTTGTTGCCCAAGTTTTTGAAGCGGTCTCGGTATCAATATCCCGTCGCACAATCCCGCCAAGATAAAGACTACACATCTCTGTGAGGCTCCAAGATGAACATTTTGTCATGGTCGATTTTCCAAACTCGTTGGCTAAATCGCATAAAAGACGGCCAGAAAGAATTGACCTCTCGGTAAAAATGTTTACATCTTTCCCTATTGACATTGGCCATTGGGATCGATTCATTCTACCAATGCGAGACCATTGTGGAGTTCGGTTTGCCTGGAGGCGACTTAGCAGAATACTAAAGTCAACGCCCTCCAACTGATGACCAATCAATACATCTGGATCATCTAATGAAAGCGCTGCCAGAAAAAAACTAAGCAATTCCCTTTCTTGTTTAACAAGCTTCACATGCCCTTTGGCATATTTCGTAGCTCCAGCTTCAAAGCCAATTGGAAATTGGGTATGAAAAGGACGAATGACCGTGAATGATTTACAAGGTAGCTTTTCA
Organism: Podosphaera xanthii; assembly: GCA_028751805.1. NCBI lineage: Eukaryota > Fungi > Ascomycota > Leotiomycetes > Helotiales > Erysiphaceae > Podosphaera > Podosphaera xanthii. The sequence continues at coordinate 104,296 of JAPWIX010000030.1, read as the reverse complement.
ATGGGTGTTGTGTCTGTAAGAACGACATTTTCGTACACACGAGCACTTATGGCTAAAATTTCTTGCTTATTTAAATTAGTATTTAACATGGTTCTTAAAGAGATACTCATTAGAGTCAGCGGTGGTGCATCATGGATGTCATTATCACTCAAAGGATATATAGAGTTAGGCTTCGAGACTTGAACTTCGAGCTTGCAATGCGATGCATTTTTTAGTACCCCAAATTCGGCATCATGAATGACTAACCAGCATGGTCCCATAATATGTTTCCACAAAACAAACTGTTCAAAAAGTGGTGTGTTGGTTCCGAAAACATGGCTATAAGTGGATCCAGTAAGATGCTGAGGTTGTAGCTGCGGTTCTGTTAAAGTTAACACGAGCTATTAAGTGCATAGAGGGGTAAACTTGCTAGAGTATGGGTAAAGTAATTTAAGATATTCTCCCTCTTTAGGTACATTTGGAATCTCAAAGGCGTACTTCCGCACGCATGGTTTAATTTTGTGCATTCCTACTTTAAAGCTAGTCATCAAATTGTCTACTTCTTCGTAGACGTCTTTCATCTCGACCTTTTCCTTTGAGGCTTCTCGGAATTCGCGCGGTAAGAAAAACAATTTTCTGAATATATTGTCTATTTTCACAAATGAGCTAACAAAAGTTCCAGTGGTTCTATCCCGAACCTTTCCAAAAAAACAGAGACTATCGTTAGATTCGAGGTAGTCGGTCCAAAAAAAACGGAGGCTACCATCGTCCTCAATTGCATGATCGTAGTCCAATTTGCCAAATCTAGATTTTTCATTATCTAAGTTGTGATCCAAAACGTTCAATTTTTTCGTAATATTATTCCAGGCGGAAGCATCAATTGTTTCTTTCGTGTGCGATCTTATCGGAGAGGAATTTAGAAGTGATGCATGTTCCTCAGCTTTCGGAGTCTTGAGCGCAGGCCGAATCGCGGACAAGTTTACACTAGCAATAGCAGTTCCAGTAGCCTGGGCAATGGTTAATGTCTCGTCATCCTCATCATCTATTGTAACTTCAGCTTCAGGTGTTGTTTCAGATGCCTTCACAGCTAGAGGGGGTGGCAGGTCATCTGAAAAGTCTGAGTCGTTTTCTGTAAAATTGCTCGGAGTACTCTCATCCCAATCTTGTTTAAGATGCGATATCACAGCTGTAGCGTCGTGCTCAATTTTAGCTTTCTTGGGCACTCGAGGCCGGTTGCCATCCACCGGAGATAGCTCCCTTATTCTTCTTTTATCTGAAGTTTTTTTCGGTCGGGCGAATTGGGCTAGAGTTTCGGTGGTTGTGCTATCCACCTCGAGTAAAAGTTTCGCGAAAAAGTCTTGGTCAGCCTTTGTTATTGAAGTAGGCTGGTAGACTGTTAGAATCCAACTAAGATAATAACACAGTAAGCACCTTTTGTTTTGGCAGCGTAGGTGGATTTCCCCTTGAGAAATAATCACTTATTCCTTTGTCAACCTTAGCTTTTCTGTCTTTTTCTTGCTCCCGATGGCTAGTAGATGCTAAAAATTGTCAACGGTCAGGGGAAGTAGCATTGGTAGATTATTCATTTACCTTCTCTTCCACGTTTTGTGCGAGTTGGGAAATCCTCTTCACTTTCATATCCATTCTGAGATCTATGATCCCAATCTTCCCGTCCATCATCCGCATATCCTTCACCATTGTCGTCAATGACAAAGTCGTCTTGGTTAATTCGATCACGTATAATTTTTTTGTAGCCTTCTTCATCGACTTCTTCGTATAAATCTGCCTCTTGTTGTACCTCGTAACTATCCAATCGCTTCTTGCCGGATTCGCGGAGAGCTCGTAGCTCGGCAAATTTACTGCGAGCAGTAAGTGCTTTAGACATGAAAGATTCAATAAAAATCCTTGAGATGAACAGAGATGGTTGTCGCTGTAGAAAGGTGATGTAGACAATGCGGTGACACTTGACCTTGCTGTAAGGCGCGTGTCGCGTGTGGCCATGAAGTCGACGCGATTCATTGAAATTTTACAGAGTCCATAGATACACTATATACAAACTACGACCTCCACACTCGGCAGTGCTCAATTGCCACTTGAGGCTCCGTCCATCGAACAACAATAATGTTCGCCTGCCAAAGATGTATGAGACAATTATTACATGCCGTTCTAGGTGAGACAGGCTATGTGTCAACGACATCCTACTCTAATTGTCATACTGCTGCTCAGTCAACCCTTCAAAAACTTACAATACCCCGACTTTTTTATTCCTCTTCCCACCAACGAAAGATTATCAGCAAAAGGGCTTCAGATAGGCAAACTTGGTTTGAGTCAAAAAATGTTCGCTCTCCTGCACATAGACCTAAGAAGAATTTAAGGTCTCCAGGTTGCATCACCTATTCAATCAATCAAGACCCTTTAAGGCTAGCCGAATTTGTACAAAGCTCCTTGAAGAAAGATGAGGTTGAAATCGCGTCAGATGCTGTTCGAAGAGCTAGTAATAATATGCAATGCGTAGTTAGCTGGAATCATTTGATTGATTGGTGGATGAGCAAGGGTAAGATGAAGTCTGCTATAGGTATCTTCCATGAGGTACAATTCTATTCGCATTCACCACGGCCGTTACTAAAAGCTCTGATAGATGAAAAAACGTGGACAGACGCCAGATGCCTACACGTATACTATTATCTTCAGAGGCTGCGCCCAACATGAGCACTCTGAGCAGGCTCTTGGAAAAGTCCTTGGAATATATCAATCTATGCTCCTAGATAAATCACCTGTAAAGCCGAATTCTATACACATGAACTCGGTATTGAAGATGTGTGCTGTAGCGGGAGACGTCGAGTCAATGCTTTCTATAGCTTCAACAATGCCCTCTCGTGGACTAGGTGCCTCAAATGCCATGACCTTTGTGATTATTCTCAATGCATTACGATACAATGCTACGAGTCCTCTTCCGGAGGCTTTAAGCCCCAAACAGCTCACAGAAAATATTCGAGCTGCGATTCTCCAAGCCACGCATATATGGGACGATATTATGAATCGGTGGCGAAAAAAAGACTTCATAATTGACGAAGAACTTGTCTGTTCTATGGGACGTATGTTGCTTCTTAGCGAAGAAAAGCGGCATTGGGATGAAGTACTATCAATTATAGAACAGACTATGGCTATTCCCCGCCAAATCCCCCCCTTGGATTCCCCAGATCGCTGGAAAATAGAGCCCAATTGTCAAAGTCGTAAATTTTCAGAGCCTCCAGCCGGATCTCAGTCAGAATCGGACCTTTTAGTCCAGGAGAATTCACAAAATAACTCATCTGATCCCACTGCCGAATCACTTATTGGTGCTCTGAATACTTCATTAGAACCCACAGAGAGTTTAGAGTCAAGAATTATAACCACCCCAATTTCCCCAAGCGTAGAAGCGTATGCAAAGGCAGGACGAAATTCATTATCTCTTGTTCTCAAGGCTTTACTATTGTTATCGAAAAAAGAGCCCGCAACTAAGTACTGGAAAATATTTACAGAAAAGCATCAGGTAATACCCGACTTAGAAAATTATGTATCATATCTCAGAATTCTTCGTCTTTCCAGGGCTAGTACAGAAGCTGTCCAACTCGTGAATGAGATCCCCGCATCAGACAGGGAACCCAAAGTCTTCCGTATTTCAATGGGAGCTTGTGCGAGAGATAAAAAAAATCCCCATGTATTCTCAAATGCTGGGAAAATTCTCGACATGATGAAGTCATCTCTAAAGAAGCCTGACTTACCAACCATGAAACGATATTTGGATCTTGCAATTTCCATTGCTCCTTTTGAAGGATCAGCGCCAGGCTCAAACTCGGAGCTTGTCCGCAAAGACCCAGGAAAGCAGATACTTCGTGCTTTGGACCGTGTGGAAGAGATATTTTTGACTGTCAAAAGCGTTATCTTTTTTACAGACCCTGGCCTGGAAAAGATGTCTCAATCTAATAGACAAGCTTATCTCTTAGACATTGATGGATTGATTCGATTATCTATCAGTGGTCTAGATCTATTGATCAGAAGAGAACTCGTACCTGCAAGCCTACTTCCAGAACTTAAAGGTCGTCTTTATCGACTCAACCATTTGAGGATGCGATTAAAAAAGCAGCGTGGGAAAACGATAAATTTGCATCACGAAGAGCGAAATTCCGAAAGCCTTCGACAGAGAAAAGATTAAACTGAAAGATCTAAATATTACTTATTATAGAGGAGATAAACGTCTTAAATGATTAAAATTTTACAATGCAAACCTTAGCAGTTTCTTTGGGCTCAGTAGATTTCTTGAGAATTAATTTAGACTTGAAAGAAATCTGAGATTCCTTTGGCAATGCGAGCATTCCTTGCAAAAATGATCCAGGCTGTAACGACTCTTCTCAAGACTTTTTAGCCAAGGATAAACATGGTTACACATAAGTTGAAATTGAAAAATTGATTGGAGTTACAAATAGCTATTAACATCTAAACCAAGCACAACCTATCTTACCTTTCGAAACTCATCGAAACTACACGTACATATCTGCAGACTGAAAAGTAAATTTAGCCTGATTTTATCTATCATCATTTATTTTCGGCTAAGTATGAGCTCTCTTCCAATTTCCTTTCCGTTGAAGCGTCCAATCTTTGATAATAATTACTTCCATAACCTGTGCTAATATTTGAGCTTCTAACGTCATTATTAGATTGTTTTTGAATTATTATAAATAATAGCCTACATCACGTTCACATGACTACTGCTGAAGCACATTCCATGGCACCAAAAAATTTATTCTCTGTCGAATTGATAGATGCCAGATAACCGGAGACTATCGCCAGAGACATGACATAAATCACGAATCTTTTAGCCGACTAGATAGTAATTGAAGATGATAGAAGATCACTTAGCTATTCCACATTTTGTTTAACGGTTTAAGAAAGCCAAAAGATGTAAAGAGCCCTTAATGTCCAATGCGAGTAGCTCGGCTTTCAACTTCCTTCGTCGGAATTCTGAAACGCGTTCCGATATTGATTGAAATCTTAAGGCCTCCAGATTTTATCAAATACATTTATCCACTCCTCTTTTTTGATGAAACCAAGTTCAAGAATATGGAAAGATTTTACTCTGCCAGTCCAATCTTCACAGAAATTGAGATCAAAAATTTCTACATATGAAAAATTTGAATGAAAATGTGCGGGGCTTCAAGTGTGTCACAATTCTACAACACGTACCCACCAACTCTGTCAAGATACTAGCATTCCGAAATTATTGAATATCGAGAAGAAGTAAACATTCTCCCTACGATCTCGAATCTCACCAGTATCACGAGTACCTCATGAATCTTCACCGTCATTGGATCACGAGTCTTGCGAATACCAGACTTTTTGATCAGGCACTTCGGCATCAGCCTCTTTGGCTTATCTCATCACACCTCCCCCCTTAGTAGTGATAATCAATTCAATGCGCTTGTCACAAATGAATTTTTAAATCAAGAAATTAAGAGTGAAGCGTGTTTCTACTCCTGGTAGACATGGAAAATAATTTTGGTCACAGATTCTTTGCAAAGCCATACTCTTATTCTTTTTGTCCCACATTTTTACATCATGTCATGACTTATTTTTAGGAAAATACCAACGCTGGCATAGCGTTTTATCAAAAATTTTGCATGAATCATTTCTTCTGATGCTCTTGACATAGAAAAGATACATTCCCTTTTGAATTCGTCTTCATATTGCGAAAGAAGTCTTTATCATGTCCCATATTCTGGGCCATTTTGATCTCGACCAGTATTTATCCGTCATAGTAAACTCTAGCGGCTGGGCTTATGGTAGAGTCCTATCACCAGTTGATGACGGAGTGATTCTTTATCTTTTGATCAATTTTGGATTGGTAGTGTCTAGCCTAGATAAATTGTCTTCATTGCTGGATGACCCCCTCTCTGTCTTACCTAGTTTTCTAAACAGGCGTCCTCAGTTTCTGTTAAAACTCGAGGGACAGAAGATTTTTGGCGAAAGGTCAAAAGCTGAAGTACACTTAAATCACAAGATTCTTGTGAAGGGCAAGATACACGCGGGTGAATGGTTACAAGCTGTTAATTACTGTATTCCAAAGAACAAAACTTTATCGCGTCCATTTTGGTGGGAGTAAATACTCTAAAACGTTCGTGCCACTACGTGACACAAGGAACTAGGCCAATGTCGGCCAACGCGTCGACACAACTCCATCAGGCACCAGCCTGACACAATTCTAAACTAAAGAAGAAAGTAACCGGACTATCCAAAGTCTGTAAGTACATTGCAAATAATTTACTATTTTGACACAGTTAAGTATGAAACCTCCCCGCCCAAGTACTTTACAATCCGAGGCTCTGAAATGAGCTTTAACATTCTTTATGTTCCTCCTGGGTCGTGATTTGTCGCAGGCTTGACTCATCGTTCTATGAAAATGGTGATTCCCATAACTGATGATTATTTTTCTCACGTCTCACGAGTGGCATACTGGACACGCCACTAAGATACCCTGTTGGGTCAAAGTACGCGATTGTAAAAATTGGTCCCTTAGTATTATTATTTTTTTTTACGTCATCGGGATACGTGTTAAGCACGGCCCCTACAGTTCCCTACTGGGATACAGGACGTCGGGGGGTCAACGTCGGGCTACATGAAGATTAAAGTATGTACAAAAGACTAGGGCGCATTAGCAAAGCTGCCGCTAGTGAAATGGGGACAGGAATAGAAATATCTAAGGGATAATAAAGGATGCATGAGTTCGGAAAGCCGAGCTCAAAGGCGAATACAGATGCCTTATGTTGATAGGCAAATCTCTGAGAAAAAGCGAGACTCTTGAAGCCATTTGTGAAGGACAAGGCCGCCCTCGTAGGTGTCTAGGAGAAAAAGTAGAACTACTGACGGTGGGCCGAGAGGGCGCCGAGCACGACGCTTAGCTACATGACAGAAAAAGAAGTGTAGTGGGGCTTTCCGATGTCCGCATTGGCAGAATATATACGCTTCGGAATGCCGGAAACGTTCGTGATAATCTGCAAAGTCGCCATGTCCGGTCCGGGAGGCTAGCTTCCGGCCTACGGCTGCCCGCGGAAGCTCCTGTTCTTTCGGTCTGTTCGGTGCAGTGGTTATAGATAGCTGATGGTAGAGTCCTAGGCGGGGGGATACAAGGTTCCATAGATTTTCCGTCGCCCTGGAGGTAGATACCTTGATGCGGTGGCTAATGCCAGCAATAGTGTAGCGAGGGCTGCTTGAAAGTGGAACGAAAGCACCAAGCTTGGCAGCTACATCTGCAGCTTCATTCCCAGCAATAGAGGCATGACCTGGAACCCAGCGTATTTTGACTTCACCTAATCCAGTGTGCGCGAGTCGGTGACGAAACTGCCAGATAGAGTTTAAGGCGAGGAATTCGTCGAACGCTGCCTGCGATGATCCCGGAAAAGGTGAAAAAAGATGGATGGCGACTTCGAGGTTATCCAGGCAAATCCAGAGATTAGTCGCGAACTTGGTCGTTGGGAGTCTAAGGGCTGCTTTTACACCTTCTAGAGCTCCTCTGGCTTCAGCGTCAAAGACCTTGGCCCTTCGCCAGCGCTATAGATCGTTTTAGGACTTGTAAGTCACCCTGGTATACCACGAGGCCGGCACCTATCGCTCCATTTAGTAGCATCGATCCGTCAGAGTAGACTATGATATCCTGGGCGGGGATCGTCTGAAGGAAAGAGAGAAAACTCTGTTTCGCGACCTCTTTAGGGGAGCTGTTAGTGATCCGTTGGTTGTTGAGACGTTTATTAGGTCTACGGATGACATGCAAACATGCAGCCTAAGGTTCTCTATTGGGACGAAAGACCTCGGAAAGCGTACGCTATCCTCACTCGCTAGAACTAAGATGAGACAATCTTGTCGCTGAACACTCATACCAAAGACACATCTGCCGGTGCCACTACAGGGTTACACTTGTTAAGACTTACGTCTCGTTGCTTCTCCCCTCAACCGTGAATACCTGTCCAAGGAAAAAACAAAAACCCTCAGACTCCTCAGCATGCTTCATCATCTTGTCCGTCGCAACCGCGCGAAGTTTGATCCCACAATCTTTAATCCTATTATCAACGTAGGCGTTCAGGCTGCAAAGACTCCTAGTTAAAAACGCCCTAGATGGCGCATCACAACACCATCTTTCGATCAAGTCTTCGCGGACAAGCCCCACAGTCGTACATCTCAGCGACAGTCCTGCCTGACTTTCCTCTTCAGACACACCTCTTCCCCTTCATGGCCGTCTGTCTCTCAATATTCCTCTCACTCGTTTGCCCTTCCTGTAAATTAACTTCCCAATTAATGAAGAGAACCCTCCATGTCAGAATTCGATCCCATCTCCCATCCAAAATAGGATTATTTCGCTTGTCATTACTTCGCTTGTTACTGTTTTGCTTAGGACTAATTTGTCTAAGATTTGTTTGGAAATGCTTGAAAGCGGATTCTCAGAAGTCAGGCTATGAAAGTTTTCTACGTGGTGAAGTTGGGGAAGGATATATAATAGAGGGCAAATCCACGAAGGGAAAGGCCACGGTTTGTTTTCTGTCATTTTATTCAGCCTGTAGATTTTCAGAAATCCTTCGTTCTTTAGAACCTCTTATTCCTTGCATCACCCAGACCTACTATTCATCGCTATACTCCTCGTCCCGCCTGCTTCGATTGGGCCCCTTTTATCTGCCGAGTCCGGTTCATAGTTAACGTGCTGGAAACGTCTCCTGACACTCCACAACTTTGTGCCACAGGCCTTCAATCCTCCGTCGGGTGTCCATAGCAACCAGGGCGTATATTTGCAGCCCGTAGGCGCGGATAATCTTTGAATGAGTGAGTTGATTTAACCAGATAAGAACATTGATCGGAAGGATAGCAGTCGGGTGATTTGTTTCAAGAGTTGTGTCGTCAATGACAGAAATCGACTAGACGGTAGCTTGGTCCTGACAATGAGTGATGCTTGTCTCGCCGCGACCTGGATGCGCTTCTCTTCCTCGCTATCTCAAATATGCAGCGAACATATGCAGCGTTTACAGCAGACACCACGTGAAGGTGAAGAGTTCGTCTTTGCCCGCCCGGTCCGTTAGTAGTGGGGGGCAGGTCGGCTATCCATTATAGTCACAACATGTGACCACTAAAAATATCAGGACGTCAATTCCAGAGAGGCATAGAGTCTGATTTTATTGAGAGAGTTACTAAAGCATTGGACGGTTTTTACAGTCAATCTAAGTTTTGAAATGAGATCAAGCAAAATACTAGTACGTGTATATTTAGTCTGAATTTCTTTCAAACCCTCATGTTAGGAGATTGAGTGTGAAAGTTATAATGAAACTTGCAGTAGATGGCTGTACATCATTGAGTACATTTTTCACACTCTTTGTTCTTCCATGAGGGTAGTTCAATTTCTAATAATTTATCGACCAGACAGACTGAGGAGCAAATTAGGTACCTTTACTAACGATCATCCATCTTCGGAGAAACACTAGCTCGATGTCTCTGGTCAAAGGTGTCGTTCTTGCGCCGTTGAAAGGCATAGGCTGCTGTTTACAGCCATACAGACACCCAATAAAAGACATTCATGCAATTCGTAAACCGAACGTGTGACTAATTTGGCAATGATTAACTCAGCATATAAATCTCGGTTTCTGGAAACAAGCTGACGATAAAGGCGTTCTGATTAGAATTCTGACGTGGTGGGTATTTTTTGCAAAAGATTTATATGTTCACATTATTTTTCAATCAAAAATGTCTGCGTGAGATAGGAGAAAATTGGCCAACTCTGGCAAACCTTTGCGACTACATTCTCTCGCGATATTACCGCAAACGTATAATGACGAAGGCATCTCATGATAACTATCAGCTTTTCTAACTTTTTTCTTCAGTGGATGTTAACGGACGAGGTCAGCAGTGTTGCGTAGTGAGCGTTCAAGTGACGCAGGCTATACGAGTTGGCACCGAAAACTTTTATTCTATTTCGGTGTAGAAGTCGTCACTCTTCAACGGTCGTTTCAAACCGGTTCACGATCGCTTCCGGGGACCTGTCGATGGCCGACAATTAAAACCGTATGCCAGTCGATTTGCGATTATCAGGCTCAACAGTCGAGAATACCGTCCACGATTAAGGAGTATTCGCATCTCATGAATCTAATAAGGTAGTAGATACCACACAGAAGGATTTTCTTGAGGTCAAACGATAATCTGGCGCGAAAATCATTATCAAGGCTGGAAGGAGACTTTGCAGTGTCAAGATCTCATCCCCGAATTTAGTGGTCAACCGTATTGAATTGGATGGAATTCGTTGGTGGTTTACAAATTCAAATACGTTGTTCGTATTAGTGGACAAAATCGTGGACGAGTGGAAAGGATTCGCGTCTACATATTTGTCTTCGACAAACCAGCGTAATCGGAATGTCCAAATGTTCCTGTTGTCAGAGTTGCTTTCTCACTAGTCGGATCATCGGTTTTTTTATGGACCGTTGCACTCTACTGTTGATCTTTTATTTCTGACATTAGCAGGGGTCTCATTAGGGTTTATAAGTGCTGATCGGAGTTATCTGGGGTTAAGGTATCATTTGTTATTTGCTGAAAGAACAGGGAGTCTTCGAAAGTTCGTTCTTCAGTGCTAGTCTGGGAGATATGTATAATTAGGTAGCTGCGCAATCCTTTAGAGGTTGTGCGACGTCTTTGTTAATAAAACTTATCCCTTCCACGAATCCTCCAAATTTCTTACAAACTTCCCCTACAACTCATCATATTCTATCACCTGTCCCGCACAAGAACTTTTTTGTGCAGTAGGATCTGGAATTGGAATCTGAGTCTGGGTCTGGATCTTGTGAAGGGATCAACGTGCAAGGACATTAATCGTAGGGAAAAGATTACTACGAAGTTTGGAATAGGTCTAAGGGGGGGATATGCTATATACAAATCAATGTCTCTCTCAAGAATGGAGACATGACGAGGTTTACCATCCTGAAACTAAACATCAGGAGCTTTAGCAAGTCCGGATCTTTGGAGGCGATAGATGTCGCCAAATCGTCTGAAGCGAGCTCCTGGCCGTGCTCGACGCTTGGGCTTCAAACTCAGCCCCTAACCGGTCTGAGCGTTCAAGCAGTCATTCTAGGTCATTCTGCAATATGACTGTATCACGCGTCAATTCATGTCGTGCCTGACTGTTGTACATGTATACCCGAGAGTGATTGTTGAGAAAGGGGAGGTACGACGCGGCCATTGTGTTTATTAATGTTCTTGTCAATCAACGAACAAACCTGCATGCAACGCTGACTCTGAGCAGCCCGGGATCTCGCTTAGTGGCAACTGCCGAAGTCTCAGCCAACGATTAGGCGAACATCATCCCTTTTCATGATAGCTTTTGTGACAAATCACTATACTCTATCATTCGGCTTCACTCTGTATTCTGTAATTTACTGTTATCGCTATATTAATGATCCCTCAATACACATTCGACTCCCTTAATTACTATCATTCCCTACTGTGTTTGCAGATTATTATGTACAACTGACTAAACCAGCCTAACTAATTTCAAACTCATGTATCGGATGGAAGCAATGTAACAATCCACGAGATATTGCTGCCTCAGGCTTTGCCATCGCTACCCATTCTCCTGTCTACTTTCGTCAGTTCCTGTTTCTATAGCAACCGTGCATTATCATATGCTTCAGACATTCTGTCAACCTCTATTTTGTATCTATCATTCTCCAGTGGGGTTTCTAATGTCTTCTGTCTGTTTCGGTTATCTTCTACAGAATTCTAAAGGTAACAGTGCAACCACATTTCTTTTGCCTCGATAAATGGCTACACATGCTCCGTAGCTAGATTCTATTACTTGGAAATTCAATTAATAGCCGTTTCTTGATGCTCCACGCTCTTGATCCGTGAAGCCTTACAAGCATGAGCAGCCAGTATAGACCATTTTCAGAAATGGGTCGATGTGAGGGGTGAGAGGGATTCTGAAAGTCTCTCAGCATGTGTTTGAAGCTTAGATAGGTCCCCTAGACCAGGGCCAACAATACTCATTTTCTCTCTCGTCAATTCATCTAAGCGTTCAAATCATTAGCTCCGCCAGAAACTTCGGGCCATCTCTAGTTTTGAGCCATTCAAAACAAAGCAGCGGTACAAATTTAAATCGTAATATTTCTGCGAATGATTGTCCTGATAAAATTTGCACGCTTAGAATAATTTGAGCGTAGTGATAATCAACAGAGAGAATAGAAGTTGTAAAAGATGATTTAATAAACTAGATGGGTTCTTGAATAAGCTACCACTAATAATCCTTACAATCGCATTTCTCCTTCTCAAGTGACTCTGGGCTTTATATATACATACATAAATGCATAAATGCATAGGCACCTGCTTATTTTACAGTTATAATAGGTATCTGGTATGTCCATCAATAGATGCCCTTTATTCAGGGGTGGATGTACGTTTCGCATACTCGTTCCATGGATATTTGTATGCAGGTAATGTTTCAGTGTTCCCTGCAAACTGGTTATTTTTAACACTCCCCCTCGAGACGTACATCCATCAAATTATCCCTATGTTCCCCTTGTGTCGTTCAAATGAAGATTGATCTAGCGATTTCGTAAAAATGTCGGCAGGATTTTCTCGGCTTGGGATAGATTCCGGACTAAATGTTCCTTCTTCCACATGTTGTCTGATCCAGTGGTAAATTTTGTCAATATGTAAAGTTGCCCGCATATTTTCCGGGTTCTTGGTGATAGCAATTGCTCCATCTGAATCCATGAACATTGGTATGGGATCATTATGAGGGAATCCAAGCTCTTCCATGACGTCTCGCAGAAATAAACAATTTCTTCCCGTAAGATTAGCTGCAACATACTCAGACTCTGTTGTTGATACGGTGATTAACCGTTGTTTTTTAGCAGTCCACTTAACAGCACCCCCAGCTATAGTTATCACTGATCCTGATATTGATTTCCGATCATATCCTTTCCCATTATCTGCATCTGAGTATGCCGTGAGTGTAAAGTTTGGCTCAGTGTGCCTCTTTCGACTATAGAGAATTCCTGTATTTGTTGTTCCCTTGAGGTATCTTAGAATATGTTTAACACCATTCCAATGTTTTTGAGATGGTGCTCCGTTAAATTGCGCCAGTAAATTCGTAGCATATGCTATATCAGGGCGCGTTGCAACGGATGCAAACATAAGCGATCCGATTGCTGCTCGATACATGGTATTATCTTCAAATGACTCATCTTCTTCAGATTTCGTGAATATCGCTCCAGCAGGTAATGGTGTACTGGCTGGTGAACAGTTCTCCATGCCAAATCTTTTCAGTAACTTCAAAATATATTGTTCCTGATAAATCTTTATCGATTTTGTTTCAGGATCTCGGTCAATTTGCACTCCGAGCAACAACTTTGGTTCTCCAAGATCTGTAATTTCCCATTTTTGTCCAATCTCCTGCTTTGTACTTGCTAGTCGAGCTTCATCTGTTGATGCAATGAGGAAGTCATCGACCCAAACAGCGATGATATCATATCCTTTAGAGTCTTGTCGGAAGAATAGCCCATGTTCTTTTGTGAGCTGAGTATACTTCGCCTTTTCGACCAAAAAACTTTTGAGTGTTTTATTCCACTCCCTTCCAGATTGCTTTAATCCGTAAAGAGTATGTTTTAATCTACACACCCTTCCAGTTCCATCTTCACATCCTCTTGGTTGCTTCATATAAATCTCCTCCGAAAGATCTCCATTGAGATATGCTCCCTTTATGTCAATTTGTCCAATTTCTAGGCCATGATAAGCAGAAATTGCTAAAACGAGACGGAATGAGTCAAATCTGACGACCGGGGAAAAAGTATCAGAGTAATCGTAAATGTACCCTTGGGTGTGTCCTTGTGCCACTAGGCGAGCTTTATGTCTGCTCAAGTTGCCTTTATCATCAAACTTCTTCGTAAACACCCATCTGTTACCTATTATATTTCCAAATTTTGGTGGATCTACCAGCTCCCATGTGTTCTTTTCTTTCAGAGTGTTGATTTCAGCTTGTATTGCCTCTTCCCAATCTTCATTTTCTCCATGTTCCCGCGCTTACTGGATAGTACTGGGTAACTCTTTGTTTCCATTCTTTGCTATTAACATGTGAGCTATGTTTGCGAATTGAGGCGAATTTGTGTAATAGTCCCCACTCATTTTAGGATTAGACTTTATATAGGCATTATTTCCCACTATGGGTTGACGTATATGATGTCTTGGATTAAATCCTACTAAATCAGCATAATTCTTTCTTGTATTTTCTCCAGATACTGTTTTTGATCTTAAGTTTCTTGGGGTAATTACTCGTCTTATCTCGCCATCTCTGAGCTCTGATTCTTCGGTTATTTCTGGAATACCTCCATTTTCAGTCTGTTTTTCAACAACTGGTTCGTGGTGAGCAGGTGTAACAACATTTTCGGTTTCGTCCTGTCTTGTCTCTTGAGCTGATGAAAATGTGAAATTTCTCGAAACTTTTATTTTCATGGTACTTTGATCATAGTACCTGATTGCTTTAGTGCCATCTTCGAAACCAGTAAATATGACCTTTTTTGCTCTTGGTTGAGTCTTTGGTTTGGGTAATTCTTCCAAGATATAAACATCCTTACCAAACTCTTGAGCAATTGAAAGATCTGGCATGTTTCCAGTTAAAGCTTCAAACGGAGTCTTTTCATCTAGCGCAATTGTAGGACTTCTATTTCTGATCCAGGCAGCATGTAGTACTGCTTCCCCCCAAAGGCATTCCGGTAAATGCTTTTGTATTATCATAGCTCGTGCCAAATCTAAAAGTGTCCTATTCATCCTCTCTGATACACCATTTTGCTGCGGAGAATGGGGTGATGACGGGTTGAACTCAATTCCTCTTTCTTCAAGCCAACTACGGGTTCCTTCATATTCAGCTGCGTTGTCCGCTCGAATTTCTTTCGGCCAACGCCCATTTTGGGTATTTATCCAGCTGCAGTGATTCATTAATTGTTGTTTGACTGAAGCTTTATCTTTCATCAATTTAACTGTGACATATCTCGAGTAGTCGTCGATAAAAAGTATAAAGTATTGATTTCCTCCTGGAGTGTTTTTCACACTTGGTGATCCCCAAACGTCAGAATGTATCAAGTCACCAAATTTCTTTGCTCGGTTTTGACTTTTAAGCGGAAATGGCGTCCGATGCGCTTTGGCAGCTATACAACTTTCGCAATCCAAAACTGATGGAACCAACTCGTCGTTGTCTATATTTATTCCATTTGCCAATTCTTTATCAAACAATTGCTTCATTGACGTAAGCGAGATATGTCCTAAGCGTCGATGTGCGTCATGCCATGACACACTTAACGTCGTCGCTATGTTAGCCGAGTGCATGTGATTAACTAGTGCTTTAGCGTTCATCCGATATAAATTTCCCTCAAGTACGCCTGTTGCAATCACATTTCCCTTATCGTCTTGAAATTTGCATTGGCTATTTCCGTATCCTGTTTTCCCGCCAGCTTTGTCAATCTTAGAACCGGATATTAAGCAGAAACGAGTTGTCGGTACATAAAGTACATTTACCAGCCTAAAGTCTTTACAATGACCATCGACCATTCCTCGCATATAAACTTCTCCTGTTCCTTCGATCGGCGTAGTCAGTCCCCCTGCAACATTTAGAACTCTCTTACAAGGCTTAAAGTTATGGAACATTTCTCGTCGATTAGCAATGTGAGCGCTTGCACCGGAGTCTGCTATCCAAGCATCATTTGACCAAGAGTAAGAAGAAAAGTTTTTATATTTACTTGAGCCATCATCTAAAGCCATGTGGCTAGATAAAAATGTATCTTGGTCGGCTATTTGTACAGTTTGACCAGACTCTTCAACTTTACTATCAGATTCTTTCTTGCGATCCGCCTCTTGTTTCTTCTTTCTTGCTATTTGCCAGGGTGCTTGTCCTTTTCGTCCTCCACCCTTGTTATAACATTCCGCCTTGAAGTGTCCGGGTTTTCCGCAGTTGTGGCAAACTCTTTGCGTCGAAGCCACGTGTGCGTCTTCAGATCTGCTATTTTGTCGGATTTCTTCCTCGAAAATCTTGTTCGCTACATGACTAGAGTTGGCATTCTCTAGGTCACTTATACCCGCAAAAATCGATGCTACATAGTTGTCGTATGAAGGCGGTAGAGATTTGCTCAACAGAATGGCCAACAAGTAGTCCTCTATGATGATTCCGCATTCTGCCAGCTCCGAATGTATCGCTCTAACGTCTCCAATATATTTGCGTACAGAGTCTCCTTCTTCACACCGGCTATTCCAAAATTTCCAAATCAGATCCACTTTGCCTTGAGCTCCCGTTGCCTGGTGTAGATTCATCAGAATGTTCCAGACTTCAGCTGCTGTCTCCGCAGATTTGACTTGATGATAGTCCATTGCCCCGAGTGAGTTTTTGATCATCACACGAGCAATCCTTTCTCGGTATTTCCAGTCCTTATCCTCATCTGGATATCGCACGCCTGGTCTTTCTTCAATTCCTGTGACAATCTCCCAAAGATCACATATCTCAAGGCTATCTTTCATGTGACCTTTCCACGTATCCCAATTGTTGTCGTCAAGTTTTTCAAGACCGCTAAATAGTGAGATAACTTCACGAGGAATGTTTATGCCGACCGGTCTCATGGGAGTAAATTTAACTCTCGCATCCATATTTTGACTAATGTTTCTTGGCGATCTTACTCCAGGTGTTGTCTCTTTTGTTTGCTCAGCAGGCGTCAATATAGAAAAAGTATTTGTTGACGGTCCAGCCATGTTGCCCCTTTTAGGTGTCGTTGGAACATTTACTGAATCGAATTTCTTAACAGCCTTAAGGAAAGCCGTTCTCGAACTTGCCCATTCCGGGGGATATCTCAAACCTGAAGACCTCCTGGATTTTCCCTTGCGTCCTGTGACCCCAAAGGGTACAGTATCTTCATCTTTTTCAGCTTCTATTTTTATCCTTTCTATCAGCTCATCGCTCAACTGGTCCACATACACATGATCTGTATTTATAAATTCGAGAAGTTGACGGGCTGACTTTTTTTTTTTTTTTTTTTTTTTGTGACTATCACCCACTTGGTGCTGATAACGTGATAAAATTTGCACGCTTAGAATAATTTGAGCGTAGTGATAATCAACAGAGAGAATAGAAGTTGTAAAAGATAATTTAATAAACTAGATGGGTTCTTGAATAAGCTACCACTAATAATCCTTACAATCGCATTTCTCCTTCTCAAGTGACTCTGGGCTTTATATATACATACATAAATGCATAAATGCATAGGCACCTGCTTATTTTACAGTTATAATAGGTATCTGGTATGTCCATCAATAGATGCCCTTTATTCAGGGGTGGATGTACGTTTCGCATACTCGTTCCATGGATATTTGTATGCAGGTAATGTTTCAGTGTTCCCTGCAAACTGGTTATTTTTAACATGTCCCAATTGTTATATATTACACATGGAACGAAGCGTGAGAGTCGCTGCTATTTTGGCAGCTTTTTTTGCATCCTCTTCAGCCAAATTACTTTCCTGTTAACTCGGTGATGTCGCCTCACGGTCAATTGCAATCCTAATCCTCTCTACACGAGTCTTCGTAAAGTAATCTAGCTCTTGATTAAGTTGTTTATCTCTAGCTTCTAGCTGAGCTGCCCTGATATTAGCTTCCACCATAGCTTGGCCTGCTTTATGGAGTACTACGCAAATATTTCTTGAGATGTTTTCAGATGAAAGTAAATTTTGTTGGGCCGTATAAAGAACCTGTAAGTTCCGTGAGATACCACGTATCTCATCTGATATAATTAATAATTGGCTCACTGTTGGCGGAGGGACTGGCTGGCTATTTATCTGGGATGATTGCAGAACGATATTTGGATTGTATGGGCTGAGCCAGCTGCCCTCCATCCAGCTCTGATGACTTGCTCTTTTTTTTAAAAAAAAATCATTTGTATTCAGCCATCTAGCTATGACAATTGATATGAATACATTTATAGGATTTAACAACCATTCTCAATCCTTACAACTCCCCTCGGCACTAATTTATAGGCTCTTAACATTGTGTTAGACTATCCAACATTACTATCAATTCCAAACCAAAACTCCAATCTCTAACTATAAGTCAAAAGTATGTTTTTGCCAATTTATTAATTTTATATTGCTTCTTTTCCCTGATTTTCATTTCATTTTTCAAAGAGCATTTGTAGTTTTTTCTTTCATGATGTCCTGACTATAGTCCTTTAGAAAATCAGAGCTTGGTGCCCTACTATTTTAGTCAGTTGCATACACTTAGACTTCTCCAAGTATCTCAATAGTTTTTGTCTGCAAACTTTGGTTTTTGAACATATTTTGTAGATTTTTAGGCTCCACATCTTGATATTCCATATCCCTCACAATAGAGAGATGTGGACAGCGCAAAAGTAGATGCTTTATTGTCTGCTTCTTCCTATTACAGAAGTTGCATATGTTACTATCCACTTTTCCAATATTTTAGAGGTGAGCCAGAGGGTTTCCAGTCCCTGGTATTGCCTGGAAAAGGAAATCCATGTATGTCTGCTAATTTTGGAAAGATTGATTGCCTTGGTCCTAAAAATTAGTACAGACAACCTTGCAGATGTTCTATCAACCTTTCCCAAACCAATGGCTTTCCTGTCCTCTTCTTCTCCAAGTACTTGCTGTTCCATGTCCCTTTTTGCTAATTCCACCTTCTCGCGATACTATGGGAGAACAAGGATTAGTCGGAGCTTCTGATAATCAGAATCATGAGGCGTAGTAGTATGCAGCACTCTTCGTACCTCCCCTAGGGCTTCATCATCACAGTATAATGTACATTCTCAAACATCTGCTACTCCGTGAACTGACCAAATCCATAGCTAGCCCAATATTAGTCATAAGTCCGAGGAAGGCATTTCCCCAGGACTACCTGGCCTCAAAAATGCTAATACCATACGGTGGATCTCTTCAATTTCGATTTCGAGGTCGAAAGCCACAAAATTTTGGAGTGAGTTAGAGTTTCCGTTAGCTGATCTCATCTTCATTCCAGCACAAATTCCATCTTGAACCTTGTATAAGTGAATATCAAGTAATAGAACTAGTACGGGTATGATCAGATTGAGCTCCGAGCCTTGACCAGAGATAATATGACAATTTGAAATTGCCCAAACATCGATATGGCGTAGGGGGTGTAACGGCTTGTCAACCTACGGTGCTCCTGTAGCCTGTAATGGCCTTCGTTGGCTTTCCTTACAGCATCGTGGTATGAGTGATCTCAGGCGCTTGTCAGGTTACAGCGCGAGACGAGGACAGCATCTTTGGCCTACGCTGTTGATTTGTGGCAGTGGGTAACAGTAAATCTAGTTAATATTGGCCAAGTTATAATTCAACAAGATATGCTTTAGTTATTCTGATCTAGACCAGCGATCAGAATCAGATAATCTTTTGTAACTAGATAGTACTTGACTTAGACCTAGGATAGGGAACTCAGGACATAAATCACACTGAGATGTACCTCTTTCGCTAACAATAATTGAATCCCACAACTGAGAACCCACAACTTGTCTTAATTTATTCTGAGTGATTTCTAAAGCCTTACAAGCTCTATCGCTCTACGACAATCTGTGTACAAAGTTCCACTGATATATATAATACGCTATTGCAGATGATTGTCAATTACGATGATAAATGTACTAATAATAGAGATAAGCGACCGTATTATGCAAAGGTCTATGATCAGGTGTAAACTATGACTAAAATAAGACTGTACCTCAACTTTTCGATGCTAATTGTAAACACTACTCAATAAAGATTGCCACTTGAGTGTTGGTTTAGAGAACCAAGGGCGAGATGCACAAAACTGTATATGGGGATTTTCTTCAATCATCGTGAGATTTTCCTTGTTGTGAATCATAAACAGCCTTTAATCATACTAGTGCCCATTACCTTCGATAGTTAGTCTCTGATAAGGGCCAGCGTCTTCATTTCGCTTGCCGAAAAATATGTAGCCAGGAAGTCGGGATGCTTCATCCTCTCTTTTTGCGGCCGCGAGATGTGCGTTAATACACCCAACTGATCCGGCATCTGGTTTGCGAACATCGAACCCATCTAAATCAGGACCGTCAATTTGATGTACGAATGCTTGAGTGCTTTTTAGATCTTCAATCAAGATGTAAAAAAATGTAAGGAGTGTATCGCTTTCAATTTTAATAGGATTACGGGATGATTTAGGCCTCAATAATTTGCGATCACGATTCTTTCGAGAAATCAAGGTTTTGGTATCTTCGTCAAAGGCGGGCGAGAACTGTGCTCTGCCTAGCAAGCTGAGTGAAACTATTGTTGACTCGAGTAATTCCTTAGTAGCGACAGAAAACATTTCCTCTTTCCCATTTATGGTCGCAAAGTTTGTCACAGTACGAGGATCACCTGCAACGTTGAGAGTAGCAGCTTTCTGACGTAAAGGCTCGGCAGTACCTGGATTTTTCTTGCCCCTATCTGTCGGTACCTCATAAGATCTATGGGGTAACGGGGTCTGTTTGTACACAAATCCGCTCGGTAAAGTTGCTGCAGCAAGCTCTGGCTGTGGAGTGGTAAAGTTTTGCGGTAGGGGTACCTGGGAGGAAGTCTGAGTTAACTCGTGATAGTTTTCTCGGCTAAAATGCTGAAGGGATTGGGTTACAGGCTTTTGACCTGTAGATTTATCAGAAATAGGTGGCCTAAATTCAGGCATTTGATAGGTTAGATTTTGAGGCATAGATTGAGCTGTACGAGATATACTTGGGTGAACTATGTGAGATTGAGCTGTAGGTGCTTGATCGTCGTTGGGCCCAGATTTAAGTGTATGACCAGGGGCTCGGCGAATAGTCAAGGGTCTGGATGAAGATGGAACTATACGTGTTTGAGAATTGGGAAGTTGATTTGTAATCAATGAAGGAGGAGTGTGAGCGATTTGATGACCATGAGGCTGTTGAAATTGGTGCTGCGTGCTTAATTTTGACGGTCCGTCACTCTTCCCAAAGTCACTCAGGAGGATTTGATAGTACTTCTACACCAGAGTCGTCATGTGTAATCGTAACAGGGGGTGGAGCAGCTCCTGTAGATCTACGTCTAGGTTCCTATTACTACCCCAGTGGTCCCAAGTAGCGCCTCTAAATGTCATCCCGATCCAACTGATGATCGATATATGTCTGTTGGCTTTCATCAGGCAAACCTGAATCAAATAAAAATACGAGGCTGGGATCAATTTCATGAAGACCCTGTGAAGATAGTTTTTTCTTTGGTGGTTTTATAACTGAGGTCCTCCTTCCGATTCTTCTCGCCTCCTCAGTGTCCGTAATATCAAGAGTACGCTTCGCCTCTGTAGCGAGAACCAAGACTGTGTGATTTACAGGATTCGTATGTTCTTCTTGCTCCAGCCAAATGGTATAGATACCTGATACTTTATCCTGGTCTAGACAGGCTTTGGTCTTGTTGTCGTCTCTAGTGCTTGATAGGTAGGATCCAGAGGTATTTGTCTCTATCATGCATGCGAAAAGCTCCTCGGTGGAAGCAGCTCCGTGGAGAACTTGGTCTTGTGAGCTAGAGACGGTATATCTTCTAGGGTAGAGGGAATTTCAGGTTTAGAATCGTAACATACGAGTACTCTGCGTATATGGTGGATTAATGGGCCGCAAATTTGAGGAGGCTTCTTCGATGAGAGAGATGGTAATAGAAGTTGATGGCAAGGAGTATTCTTACAGGGAATATCAGCGTCACTGTCTGTGTACTAATTTATATAGGAGTCTACTCGTGAGAGCAGGGAGTAATTTTACATGTCTGGAATTTGTACAGTGGTAGAAATCTGTTCATCTCGAAGTCTATTTATACGTACGTTCCCCTCAAAATAAAACTAGGCTTGATTTTCATTCATCTCGAAGTCTATTTATACGTACGTTCCCCTCAAAATAAAACTAGGCTTGATTTTCATTCATCTCTCCCTCTTTCTTCTGGACCTGCCGATTTCTGAGCGGCACTGTATTAACGCCTGAGGATCTTGGTACCTGTTGATTTGATGCAGATCTGCGTCGAAGTAACGACCGAGCCGCAGGATTCATTCCACCAGGCAGTGATAAGTTGGCGTCAACATAGAATTTTTCTGCCCTTACATCATAGCTGTAGGGCCCTAGGTGCCTTTGCCGTGGCGCTTATTTTCAGGGGCAATGAGGGTATTAAGGTAATCTTGTTCTCAGCAGACAAGGTGCTACGCAACGTCTGTAGAGCACTGTGGAAGGTAATGATCGGTCTTACCACATCTAATACAACATAATTGGCCTGACCAAGATAAGGTTCGCGAATAAACGGACGAAAGGAGTGGCGTCGTTGGGGAATCGGATAGTGGGTCTCTCTCAAACACCCTTCAAAAATATTGTCATCTGGGTTCACTAGTATGGTTGATTGGCCGTATGGGACTTGCGCAATTGTGGGATTTCGTATCAATTCTGGAGCGTTTTGGATCGGCTAGCGAAGTGGTCGAGAATTACGGAAGCCAAAATTGAAGCTGCTGGATTCAGATAGAATGGGAGGACGTGTGACGCCTTGACAACTTCAGTAGTCACGTGTACATATTTTCTTTTCTAAAACTAGCCGACTTCCCGACGATGCTCTTACCAGGCCAATTTAAACCATCGCTAGTTTCATACAACAGCGAGTCAAATCTGTCACAAACGACTGAAGAGAATCATTATCAAGGTTGCAGCTTATTCCCGACCCTTGGGGTTTAAAGGATAAGGGCCAGATGTTTGGTGCTTCATCCGTTGGACTAGTAGATGGCTTTTCATGTACATGTATTCAGACATATAATCCTCTGATGACTTTTCTCTTTAGTTTAGAGTCTTATGATTTTGAGTCAATTTCAGCTTTTGACCATTCGCCAATCGTCTTTCGTCCCTCGAATTGTCACAGAACGATGCTGATTTTGGGCGAGGGGGGCCTGACTAGAGCCTGCGTGTTGAAATAAAGACATCTGCCTTTCAAATGCTGCAAAGAATTTCTGGACGGACTGAGTGTCGAAATGATGATTCAGGACTCGAGCCATTGAAAAGATAGGGTCTGCTCGTCCTGTGTTCATATCAGTGAGCAATGTTTTGAACATTTCATACGTTCGTCGAAGCCTTTGATAATGCTCAGCCCTATCTATTCTTTCCAAATGGTCGCTAATCCGATGAAAAATTTCAAAGACTTCAGGTAAAGGTTTTTTATAAATACAATACTGAGCCAGAATTGTCTTCGTGAGCCTGTTGTCCGTCTAATTATGCAGAAACCTTTCTACTACACTGATAACAGCCTAGATCTGATTTTTATCTACTGGGCTTCCGGGACGGGGAATGCCACTCGCTAGAGAATTAATAGAGACCACGTAATCCAGAGGGTAGGCCCTAAAAAATTTGTCGCCCTGGCGGATAACTTCCGGTTTTTTTATAGGACTAGTCTCGACTACCGGGACTTCTTTTGGGGAAAATTTATTCCTTAACAGGGTTTCCACTCGGGCAATGTTATCCGAGAAATTGTCAACCTTTGCTAGTATTTCCTGAATCTCGCGGCATCTGTTAAAGAACCGAGATGCTAAGCTGTTTGGAGCTAGACAAACATCCATGAAATTAATGTAATCTCCGCATGTTATCGGTTCCCGTGTCCAGCCATTAAATAATCAGCCAGCTTTTTAAAACCTGAGCCAGTGACACGTGTCGCCAGCTTTAAATTTTGGGACGTCCGAGTTTTTTGGGTGGGTAAGTATTAATATTTTGGGCAGTACCTGTAGTTTGGCGTGGTGATGACGAGTAGGCTCTGAGAGAGCGGCCCGAATATCTTGACTAGAAGATGTAAACAAAAGGGCTGAAAAAGTAAGTATCAATCGCTCCATTCACCTCTAGCTGAAATAATATTTAACGGTTCTTAGCTCAGGAGAAAGACACGCTGAAGTAAAAGAAATAGTGAAAGAATGTGGAAAAGATTATTGAATTAAGAATGTGTCTGAACCAGTATATGTAAGAGTTTTAAGTTTCAAGAGATTGTGTAGCGAAAAACAGGAAAGCTCTATGGTTGATTTGAGCGGGCGTCGTGAGCGAGAATGAATATGAGCTGCCAACTTCTGTATCATCCAAGCCGATTGATTTTTTGCAAGAGGGACACAAACAGTATCGTCATCCTACATTCAGTTTGCCGTCGGTCTTTTTCTAGAGTAGTTAGAGTGAGCGAGAAAGGTGGTTGTCAGTGAATGATTTTGGAAGATTGTGCGTGATAACAAACACCTAATGACAGCTATGCCTTTGATTCTGACACTTATAAAGTCTTTGCGTATGTCACCGGAGTTACTATTGGTACGAGGGCCATCGGTAAGTGTCATTCAGCCGGTGTCTGTGATAAGTTTATTCTTCTCTTGACAAAGAATATCTACCTAAATTGTTGAGAATAATTCTGATGCATTGCAATTCCATGATCCTCATAATACCCGTCACGGGTTTGAGTAGTTGTCATTAGCTAGGAGTTCGGAGAACCGGAGATTAAGATACCCTGTACAATTAGCTTGTTGCTCACGTGGTTATTGGGTTGCTTGTTAGCGTGCACGGATATATACTCAAGAGGAAAAACTCGAGTGTTATATCCTTGATTTGAATTTATAGGAGTTTTCCTTACTAGTTGATTAATTGAGAAGTCTACCTTCCACGCTTTCCATTAGGACCCCTTAGAGTGATCATTACACGGTATAAGGATTAGTTTTAATATAAATACAGAATAAAAAATCTCACGTGACAATACTTGAACCCCTATCACACAACCTCAACAGAATAGTGAAGTTTCATTGATCGTAAGTACATTTCGATATATTTCTGCTGTTTCAAACGTGTAGCAAATTCGCGAAATTCCACATAATGTTAAGATCGCTGCATTGGAACAAGACATTAAGTGCGCGGTTTCTTTCGTTTGTTTGATGTTCTACATCATTTACAAGTGTGCAACCATAGAGCATTGTTACGAACGATGATGGAGGAAAAACGTCAAATCCACTTCGCCGTCGATCAGGCGCTCGCAGGAGCAGAACCTTTTCTGTTTTAATCTATTAATCCTGTAATTTGATCGTGTGTGAAGTGACGTCATGAGCGGCATACAGAAAGCGTGGCGGGTTGACCGGTTGCGAAGTTGTTTTGCAAGCACAAAGGTGACGATCCACTTGCCATACGCATTAGATGTGTCACCACTCGGCCAACAAGCCATACAAAATCCCGCTGTACGAATGAGCGTTAATCTGCTCATACATCATAAGGCAATCCTGACAAGCGATGACTCAACATAGCATGATGCGCACTCATACCCGAATATCACTTGAAGACATAACTCCAAGTGAGGCACTTTACAGCCTTTCGACTCTTAATTATTTACGTCTGCCGCAGGAACGTATTCCAGATATCCATAGCTATCCAGTGTCTCTTCGTCATCGTCACATACATGACCAGGCGAACAAATTTGTGTGCGGGATTTGCTGGTTTCGAACCAGCTTTTTTCCTTGTGTCAAGTGGAGCATGTACCTCGGCTACCTAGACTCGACTTGGGAAAACGGCCCAGCCAGTGTACCACTTTACTATCCGACCCAAAAAATATCAGCTGGTAATATCCCTCCATCTTGAAGTTAGGTCTTTGTCTAGTGCAATAAAGATAAAATTTTGTTCGGGACAAGGGACAAAATAGAATCTAGTTGCGAGTTGGATGGTGCAGTGGTACGCCGTTCGAGCTGTTCTCCTAGGTGGAGTCTGGGTAGCTTGGACAAAATCCCCACTCGAAACAGGACAAAGCTGGTTCGAGTCAAGTAAAACCCCCACACCACAAGCACTCGCAGCGGTACTAAAGTCCTGGAATGATGAAAGCATAATCAGATAAACACGGACCGTACGCCTACGGTGGATATACATAGAAGAAGTTACATGGCGTAAGAGCTAACTTCGTAATGGTAACTGCAAATGAAACCTGGGTACAAGTGATTCAAACATCAAAAAATGAATCATTCTTAAGAACAGTACATTTCCTCTGAAAATGCCTGCATGGGTTCACATGGCATCAAATCAGGTTAGCTGAACTAAATAAATCCTAGTTTTGGGGTGTAGTATATTTATTTTAGGGGGAAATGCAGGAACTGGTCTCGAAAATCTATCGGTTAATCCGCGGCAACCCATGCGTTTAGTACAGTAAGTAGATAGTTGACCTACTGGCTCCTGACCGGTATCGCTCTTGTGGTCCACCCACTCGATCAACTATTCATCTCTTGACCTACATATTATTCCGAGCCAGGTCGACAGCATAACCCAAGTACGCATTACAATCTTAGAGGAACAAACTCGCCGTCTTTGATGGCTCCAAGCAAGCCTGTCGTCGACTTTAACGCGATTGTCCAGGCCAGTCAGTAACCCCAGAGATTAAGGAAGCTCTTACTGATACTAACTACCTATTCTATAGATCGCCAGCGCCGTAAGAATCAAATCGCTGCAGAAAAAATATTTGGCAAGGGTCGCAGACGGAGTGCTCCAGCCCTAGGTCAAAATAATCACAGACAAAGCGGAGTGCCATCCTTAGCCAGCAGAGTCGGTCCTGTGGGTGTGACTAAGGTACCCAAACTGTCTCTCCTGAACCACGAGTGCCAACGCTGACTCCTTGCAGCGTACGGTATCCGTTTCAACAAGGCCCAGAAAAGCTCCAAGGGGCCCAAGAGCAGGCAACGTGAGGTCTGAATGGAGTCCGAACTTGGATCTATCAAATAACTCATATGAAGCTGGATCCCATCTACCCCCAAGGGGTCCGCGGCTGTTGCAGTCAAACCCAAGAGTTGCAGATTCACGCATAGCGTTATCCCCTGGTCTTAACAATCAATATAACATAGCAGGAAATGCTAAATCAGCACAAAGTTTATCGATTCGAGGCCTTGCAAGCCCATACACTGTAATAGTGAAGAATCTTGCTGTTGGAACTACGGCTGCAGACATTGAAAGTGCCATGTCTCCTGTGGGTGGAGTTGTACTTAATTGCCGCTTAGTAGCCGAGCGACCTAAAGTAATCGCTGAAATTACGTTTGAGACAAAAGAAGGTGCTGAGAATGTCGTTGAGACGTTCAACAATCAAAGTGTACGTCCTTCCGTGAATTATCCTTATCCAGATGACCCTAATTTAATTGCGTTCTAGGCTGATGGGAATATTCTCCATGTTTACCATAAAACAAGGTCACTAATCTCTTCCGCCAAACTTCAATCCTCTATACTCCCTGGACAACACATGCCTCTTGGATCCCGAACCGAACTTAATACTGATCGGTCAGATGATTCACGCTCATATGGATACGGTGGCTCTGAATTTTGCGCACCGACTGGCCCGAGTCGGGATCGATATAGAGAGTACGAGAGGGACGAAGTGTTGGATGGGTCCTACGGGTTTGATGACAATATGGATATTGATATTCAAAGTAGGAGCAGAGCACCTGGCTTGTATAGTGACAATATTATCGGTAGTAACCGCAGACGTACTCAATATGCTGATAGGAATCGAGGCTACTGATAAAATCTTCGAAAGAAATTCTTTTCTCAAACCATCTTCGAGGATTTGGGGGATGTTATTATGACCATAACTCACTTAGGTATGAAAATTAGACCTGGAGCCAAACTAACTTGATGTACATCAGATCCTTAAGTAGAGGACTACGCTTACATGTTCACGCATATTTCACTGTTTCGAAAAGTTTAATTTTTATAATTTAGATTATCGCTAGCTAAATCTCAATTTTATATTAAACCTGATGTGTATTATGGGACTTAGCAAAGTCATTACGAAGTGGATCAAGTGATGGGTTCGAGAATTCGATCGTTAGTGCTTAGAGCCCCGCTTCCATGCATTATTTCTAACGTACATGATTGATAAAAACTCTGGACCAGTTTACTAGTAGCTCATCTTTCGTAAAGTTAATGGAGTGTATATTTTACTGGCCCGACCACTCTTAGATTGGGACTCACCGCTCAATTGCTCTCCAGCCATGTAGCTTTTCCCGCCGAGTATGAGCTTATATTTTCATTTCTTATACTTAAATCCACCGGGGGTATCATTGTTTCTTAGTATTTATCACCATCACTAGTAGCGACACGGTTTGATATTATGAGTAAGAGACGTAGTTGATGGAGAACTGAACAGTCCGATCAGATACTCTGAGTTGGTAGTGATCACCCAGCGCAGGATAAAGGACTGACTCTGGGGTTAAGAGCTTTTAAAGACCTCGCTATATAGAAATTTCAATGCCATTGGTTTTGTCCTAAGAATCCTTCTTCGAGTGTTCGATCTTCTAAGTTCCGGATAAAGTCTCTATTGCTTCTTTGCCCAGCTTTAACAGTCCTGCTGCCTCTCCTCCGAGCAGGACCATGAGTACCTTCAGGGGCTCCATCGAGTGGAGGTGGATAATATGCAGGACTTGGCTGTAGCCGAATTGGTTGACTGGGATCTAATTGGCTGGCAACTCTCTGAATGGCCACCGGAATACCACCCTGTTGAAATTCCATAGTTGAAGCTCTACGACGACCAGAACGCATAGTAGCTTGTGCGTACAGACTCTGTTGATGCTGAGATGGTCCTGAATTATAGTGAGTAGGTTGTACCTGATTTGGAGGCTGAGGCATCATGCCAATTTGGTTATAGTTTGGTTGCTGAGAGGAGTATGCTGTAGGTACGGCTTGGTGGTTTGTATTTGGGGTGTATACATTTGCATTGTATGTCGGTTGTGGCTGAGTTTGGCCTGACTGGGAATATTGATTGAGAGAAACTCCTCCAGAGTAAGGAAGTTGAGATGTAGAATGTACTTGCTGAGATTGTGCTTGGGCTTGTGCTTGAGCTTGAGCTTGTGCCTGTGCAGCTTGAGCTCTTTGCTTGCTTATTGCTTCAGCTTGTTGCTGCTGTTGAGTTCCAGGAGCAGGAGATCGATCAGTAGAACTTGACTTAAGGTTCATTGGGGGCACAAAGGGACCGGTGAATTTTTGTTGGGTGATAAACGGATGTAATTTAGCTTGTTGTGGTGACCATCGCTCTAGTGGGTTTATATTCAATAATCCCCGCACAAAATCAATAAAAGCAACACGATTATTCATTTCTAGAGATAGTTAGTTAGAAATTTGAGCTAAGAGGTGAGTATGGAGAGATTCACCTCTATCAATCTCACTTTGCTTCATATTTTTTCTGGGCATAGCGTAGGATCTGATTATTTCAGGAAGGGTGGTTGCTTGGAAATACTTTTTGCTCGGTTGTTCTTTCTTCCCATGTTCACGTGAATATTGTTCCATACTTTTGAGGTGGTATGTACGTCGCCCATAATCATCTGTCCCATGCCTCTTTTCGAAGAACTCACCGGATTGCTTTCCCATTTCAAGCATCCAGTTTGGTGGGTTCCCAAGCATCTCTACGATACGAGAGACTTGATTATATTCCGAGGAACCCGGAAAAAGTGGAAGACCGAGAAACAGTTCAACAACTATGCATCCCAGCGACCACATATCAATAGCAGAAGAGTATGGAAGACCAAGTAGGACTTCCGGTGATCTGTAAAACCTTGACTGAATATATGTGTAAACAGTCTGTCTCTCATCACATGCCGATCCAAAATCAATGATCTTAATGATGGGACTTTCCAGATTCTTGAGTAATATATTCTCAGGTTTTAAGTCGCAATGTATGAGGCGAGCCTTGTTCAGTAAACTTAATCCGTTGAGCAGTTGTTGAGCGAAGACCCGAACAAGAGTTGTACTGAGTCCTCGAAACTGATTTTGCTTAATAAGTTCATAAAGATTAACGCTCAATAATTCAAAAACTAAACATAGATGCTGCCTGTGGATGAAGGTATCTTTGAGTCTTAACAGGTGATGGTCATCGTTTTTATCAAGCTTAGTATTGAGCTACCATCCTAGTTAGTCCAGTAATTTGGTAGACCTGATGAGGAATTTTACCAAATCAAGTACAGATACCTCCATCATGCTTTGATTAAAGTATGCTGTTCGATTTTTTATTACTTTGACCGCCACGACCTCCTGCGTCTTCAAGTTTTGGCACTTGACGACCTGTCCAAAAGTTCCTTGGCCGAGAACGTCGAGAATAAGATAACGATTCCTGAAAAGTTAGTAAAGATGTTGAACATACTCAGTTTTAAGGGGGCAATACTTATGGCCGGTTTCTTCTGAGCCCAGGATATCATTTACATAAAGTATGTAGTCACTATCTTCATTGTCAAAACCATCATTCTTGACGCCTTTACTTGGCTTTGTGAGGACCCGACGTGGGTTTCGGGAGGACTCATATTTGAAACTGGGATTACAAATTCGGTAGGTAGAGGGGAGGTGATTTGTGAGGGCTTGTAATGGCTAGTTTGTAAGTACAAAATATCAAATGGCTGAGAATATTTGAGAACTCACGCTTATGAAACCACCTTCAGGTTTCGCTCTTCGAAAAGCTGGTTGTGAATTGACTTTAGGCTTTAAGTCTGAAAGTGATCGTATCTTCGTAAATTCAGGAACGGGACCTCGTGGAGGACTATGTCTAGTTAGAGTAGTAGGCTAACAAGGGAAGATCGAGGCACCCTCAGAAGGGGATTTGACAGTACACTGGGGAAGGCATCGTACACTTCACTTTTAATCGAATATGGAGGGGGCAATTGCCGTACTTGCTGACGATTGCTGTAGCTGTGGGTGGGCGAAGAGTAGTTTCCGAGTCTTGTTGGCGACTGACGCGATGCATATTGATTTTGAGTTTGAAGAGGTGGAGCGTATGGAGAGTTGGGCGATGATGTTTCCATAGGCGAGTATCTCTGCGCTGCTGCCGATGGTTCCGAAGAAACGTAATGTGAAGGTGACCGTCCACTGGACAAACTTTGCTGGTCGCGAGGGCGCATCGAATGCTTCATTATCCCATACTGATCAACAGCATCATGCATAGCTAGATTCCCGGTCCCATCTCTTCCTTGATACGAGCTAGCCGAGGCTATTGATGATTGTGCGTGTTGAAATGGTTCATATGTGAAGCCAGCAGGAGGTTGTGATTGAGAGCTGTTATTTGGATTGCACAAAACTGGCGCCTGCGCGGATGAGGGGTGGTTGCTATATCCTCTCGGCACTCCAGAGTCAGGATAGGGTTGCTGCCATTGCTCCATGATGTGTCTCGAAGTTTGTAAAGTTGTAACTGCACCGTTATTAATCTTGAGCCCCCGATGCCTGCCGTAGACCAACAGGCAAAATCACAAAAGAATCTGATGCCTTATCTCTATTGAATGTACTGATATTTCGCTATTGCACTAATTCCGTTTTAGACCCTTTGGTCAATTAAGCGCGTCGCAAGCCAAAAAGGGCCTCTCAGTGAAGGCAGAAGTAGCCCATAGAAATTCTGGTACTTTTCAATGATTCATGGTGAGAATAAATGCACAGATATGTTACTTGGTGGACATGAATACGCCGTCAAAATACATGAAGATTAGAAGCATGTCGTAGTGCGGGTAATGATGATTCGAGGCTGTGTCGAAAGTTAAGCGGGGAATTGATGAAACAGACCACCAGCCCTTCGAGCGAAATGACTACACTTAATCCTGGACATTCATGGCATTTTCTCACTTTCATGTCGAGGAATCTGCAATACCATGAAGCTCGTATCTTCATCACTGAAATTTTACGTTGATATCTAAGTTTGGTAATGTATGAAAACGTTTAAGTTTTAATGAGTTGGTCCTTCGCTCTGGCTGACTCTTCCCCTCCATTACACACAAGCCACATGTTGACTTGTTATCCCTACATCAACCAAATTCTCTAATGCCGTTGGTAATCCTCACGCCCCCAATACCAAACCGGTACCGTTGATAAATGTAATTCCGTGATTACGGCTACCAAGATCTACTACATGTAGATTCCGAAAAACTTGAGCTTTTTTTTTTTTTTTTAAATGGCATTACCGTGTAGAGGTTTATACGTTAAGATGTTACCAAACTTATTCTGCGCAGCCTTACTCTCTGCTGAATCCAAACCCAAAAATTAGAACATCTCTCAGTTTTCTATGAAAACCGACAATAACAGTCTCAAATATAATGCTTAAGATACCTGCACTCTATCAGTTTTAAGTGAACAGTCCAAGTTAGTCGATATCGTCTATTTCTACATCAGGGATGAGAGATGGAAAATAATGAGATTACGTCTCTCATAATGATTATTTTGGGGTATCTTTTTTTTTTTTTAAATCATATTTGCGTATGCAGCCTGAGGCTATGACGCGAATGATTACGGAAGATATGTATGTGACGCAGAATAACTCTGTTTGACGTTTGGAACACTCATACTCAGATTTCATTTGCAGATACCACTACGAGAATAACGCCTTACGACATGTACCCTCTTCCGTGAATACCCACCGCAGGGAAAAGCGGGAAAAACCTGTGGCTATCTGAGCATGCTTTCATCATTCTATGAATACAGTATCACCGCGAGAGAAGTGGTGTGAGGGTCTTGCTGGATTCGAACCAGCTTTCTCCTGTCTCAAGTGGGGCATGTGTCCAAGCTACCCAGACTCTACTTGGAAGAACGGTCCGGATAGTGTACCACTGCACCATCCGACCCATTTTGGGGTATCGCATAGGTGAACAACATGTATCTCCTACTAATGGAGATGCCATCAATTGAACCCATTTGTTAGCTTAAATACAGACAAAATATCTTCACCATGCAATTAAATTTATAATTTACTACTACTATTTTCTCACAAGCGCCATCTGTAGGTCTTTTATCCACCTTGATAAACTACATGTAACCTCGTATATCACCTCGCGGATCACTTTTCCCGCTTTTGCTACCCTCTATCTTTCACATCAAGTTTTCTTAACACCACAAATGAAGAATCATAAATAGGAAGCAAGAATTATTCTAGCTATTGAGGCGATTTATACGCCTAAAAATTTAAGCTGTTGTAATGCTGCAAAAATCTATAATATCCCTCGTACCACTTTTAGTAGCAGAACGGCTTGCCGGACTTTGATCGGTGATTACCGGTTCGTATCGACTAAGCTATCTGAATTAGAGGAGAAAGTGCTTGTTCGGTATAGAATTGCACTGGATGCTAGAGGATTTGGGTCCCGATTGACTGATATGGAAGAAATGGCAAATCATATGGTAAAAAGTCGAGGGGGAAATGCGTCGGGAAGCTTTGGGTACATCGTTTTGTACAACGACGTCAAGCAATAAAGAAGTATATCCGTCAAGGAGGCGTACTTGCTACAGAGGATGAGAGTAATATTACAGCTCTAAAAAGTGCAGAGGGGGCTCAACGTGACAAGTGCTCAGGAGTAGAAAACTCAAATGAGGGGCAATAGAACAAGTGACGCTGTGGAATTTGTGGAAAAACAGTTCACAATGTACGAGCTCGTCAGTTATTTGAAGAGATACCAATAATCAATCCTCAAGAAGCATAGACTTAATTTTAAGTAGTGAGGATGGAAAAAGTGATCCGCGAAGTCACAGACTACGTTAGTAATTTTTTAATATCGCTTGTGCCTCAGCCGCTGGGGGGGCTGCAAAGTCTTATAATTTAGATTCATCTACGGATGATTGAATGAGTACCTTCTATTTAGCTTATCCGATATTCCTGGGAGAAGAGGATGACTCGTCAGGTTATCTGTAAGATATACAAGCTTTAAATAAAACTAATATGGGACTCTGATGTGTAAATTTTATCATCGTCACAATCTCACTGAGCGTTCTTCAGCACAATAAAGTTCATAGCTTTGATGGTTCATATAGAAACTGGTCATCTTTAATTTTTTCTCTTGCAATGTTCATCTCATCACATCAGGCTTACGCGGATTCTTTAGGACGTCTCATATTTCGGAGCAGAGTTAGGTATTGTTGGAAGACCTCTACCATATTGTTTCCATGGGCTAAAGTGGTTAACTAAACTAAAGCCTTCAGGATCTGAGTGGAAAATGAGAATTGTTTTCAATCACTTCGTTACACGTGTGCCTTTTTTGAAAATGCCTCAGCTTTACCCGGAATGCGTACGTAGAGGATGAGGTACTTTTTGATGACGGACGGGTTATTCGGGGTTGAGCGATCTGTGGGGATTGTTCTTTCCTGAGAGACAGGGGCTGTATTCGTGATAAAGGCACGGCAGATAGTTTATACTTAACGCATTATTTTTTGCGCGCTCACTGAAACCAATGTCCATAATCATCCGGCCATAACAGAGGTATTATACAATGAGTCACAGCTTCGTATCGGGCTTTTTTTATTCTTTTTTTAAAAAATAATCAATCATCCGTATGCAACCTGAGGCCAGGAGGAATTGGATTAGATTCATTGGTTTTATTGATTAGTCATCTAAGTTTGTAATCCTGTATTAATAATGTACAGTCAAACCTCGGATAACTTTAGTTGTCTGTTTCACTCTGAAGGTAAACTCACGTGAAGTACTCTACATTTGCATTAAGTTCGAATTTAGGGTCAGTTTGGTATTATTAGTAATGTTGGACAGCCCAACCCTATCTTATGAGCCTCTAGACTGGTGACAAGGGGAGTTCAAGGAGTTGGGGAGCGGGTAACTGTATTAAAAAAAACGTACTTAAATCTCTTGTCATAGCTAGATGGCTGAATACAATATGATTTAAAAAAAAAACTCAACTCTACATTTGCGTTACTATAGTAACAACAACATGATGACAGATCACAGAAAATCTATGCACATCAACACAATCACATAGGTCAGATGGTGCAGTGGTACACTATCCGGACCGTTCTTCCAAGTAAAGTCTGGGTAGCTTGGACACATGCCCCACTTGAGACAGGAGAAAGCTGGTTCGAATCCAGCAAGACCCTCACACCACTTCTCTCGCGGTGATACTGTATTCGTAGAATGACGAAAGCATGCTCAGATAGCCACAGGTTTTTCTCACTTTTCCCTGTGGTGGGTATTCACGGAAGAGGGTACATGTCGTAAGGCGTTATTCTCGTAGTGGTATCTGCAAATGAAATCTGAGTATGAGTGTTCCAAACGTCAAACAGAGTTATTCTGCGTCACATACATATCTTCCGTAATCATTCGCGTCATAGCCTCAGGCTGCATACGCAAAAATGATTTAAAAAAAAAATAAAAAAAAACACAATCACATCCCTGACACATTGGATCATTTCTTCTTTTATCAGCTTGGACGACGTCAGGCTCGACTCAATAGTCATCGATACCCAACATCTAGGATTCGGCGGGTTTTGGTTCGTCGAATGGTGCTATTTCCTTTGAGAAGTAGACCAAGAAAATCTAATTATTCGAGGAAATACAAAGGGCTCAACCTCGACTACTTTCCACCTAAATTTGTAGATTATAATGTCTGCTAATTAGATAGGAAGCAATCCAGCAGAAGTGTTTGCGAATTTGTACTATTATATGGAGCAAGATTCCACATAGAAAGGCCTGGACCAAATACAAAATGCTGTGCTCCAAGGGAAGCCAGCACGAGAGGGTCGGATGGTGCAGTGGTACACTGTCCGGGCCGTGCTCCCAAGTTGATTCTGGGTAGCTTGGACACGTGCCCCACTTGAGACAGGAGAAAGCTGGTTCGAATCCAGCAAGACCCGCACACCACTTCCCTCGCGGTGATATCGTGTTCGTAGGATGACGAAAGTATATTCAGATGACCACAGGTTTTTCTCGCTTTTCCCTGTGTTGGGTACTCACAGAAGAGATTACACGGCCGAAGGCATTATGCTCGCAGTGATATCTGCAAATGAAATTCGAGTAAGAGTGTTCCAAACGTCAAACTGAGTCATTCAGCATATCTTGCGTGATCATACGCGTCATAGCCTCAGGCTGTATATGCAAAAATGATTTTAAAAAAACCAACAGGAGACCCATTGGATCACGTGCTGCGAGCAGACAACGAAAAGTGATACAAAAAAAAACAACCACATCTAAAAAATCCGGAGATCCCGAACTATTTATCTACACGTTGTGCCGGCATTAAACGCTTAGTATATTCAGTTCATATATAAGATATTCAAGAAGAGTCGCATTCGGGAACGAAAGACCCAGCAAAGCCTTCTCTCCATCGTACCCTCTCCCCTCATTGTCCCCAACGAGTCTTTCCGATCGACTCCTTTTTCTCTGCCACACATGCTCATCTCAGCTTCCTCATACACCGATAAGCATCTTTACGCAATGAAAAAATCTTTTGTCTGGCGCCGAATACGGACTTCATTTATACGTCCACAGTGCTACGTACACCCGAAGGAGGATTAAGCTGGCGGGTACAAATTTGGAGAGACCCGAAGATCTCGTTTTCTCGTAGAGAGCAAGGATTGACACGAGGATCTAACGGGGAATGAAGGAGTAGGTTGATGGGACAAGGGGAAGAGGAGATTCGGTTACAGAGAGTTTGGATTGAGGAGTCCGGGACTCGATGGCTTGGTGAGGCACAATGGGGAACTTTTTAGTTTCAACATGGTTTTGGAGTGAGATAAGAGGGCCGGTTAACCATCAGCCACGAGTGCTCCTGGAGCAACTATGAAAATGTGTTTTAGTCTGTAAATCTTGTCTCTTGTTGCAGCGTCTTTATTGACTTTCCCTTGTGCCAATAAGGAGAATAGGGTTCTTGCTTAGTGCGCAACTCGTCAGACGTAATGTGTAGAAAAACAAATTAGTACAGTACAAAAGGCGATAACTCGACCTGATATGAGGGGCACGCACACCCGAATAATGTAACGGTAACCAAGATGGTCTTTGGAAGATTGATAAATTAAACTAAGATGTAAGAAGAGAGTCTCAGATCCTACGTCAAAATATTTACAATTTATCACTGACTAAACATACTTCAAGTGACTACTTAGGCGGCCGCCTAAGCCGAAGGTTATCGGTAATCCCGTAATAAGTATCACTTGAAGACATATCTTCAAGTCAGGCGCCTTGCAGCCCTCCAACCCTCGATCGTTTACGTCTGCCGCAGGAACGCAACTCCAGCCACCCACCGCTATCCAGGGTGCTTTTGCCGTTGTCATATACACGACCAGGCGAGTAATGAGGTGTGCAGGTTTTGCTGGTTTCGGACCAGCTTTCGTCTGTCTCAAGTGGGGCATGTGCCTCGGCTACCTAGACTCGATTTGGGAGAACGGCCCGGACGGTGTACCACTCCGCCATCCGACTCATGAGTCACACTTGGCGTGCAGGCATATCGTTTCAATTTACAAGTAGCTCAATACGTAATGTTGAAGATGATTGAACTGTATGAGAAGTCACTAAACCTTGTTACTGTAACTAATAACTATTTTATTTACAACAAACTTGTGTATCACGCAGGGGCTAAGATTCAAATGGTAACGGGGGAGACGTAATTTTTCGTAGAGTGATTCAGTTTGACGTTTGGAACACTCATTCCAAATTTTAATCCTCAGATATCACTACGAGGATAACGCCTCAGGCCGTATAATCTTTTCTGTGAGTACCCAGCACAGGGAAAAGCGAGAAAAATCCGTGGCTCTCTGTGTATGCTTTCGTCATCCTGCGATTACGATATCACCTCGAGAGAAGCGGTTTAAGGGTCATGCTAGGGTCGAATCGGATTTGTCCTGTCTCAAGTGAGGCACGTTTCCAAAATACCCAGGCCTTACTTGGGCGAACGGCCCGGACGGTGTACCACTGCACCATCTTATCCGATAAATATACCTATCCATTGGCGTGAGGCTTTCCTGAACATGCTGGTACAATAACTACTAGTACGTACGCTACCTCAGGAAGTTCTACGGGACCAAAGATTGTAACAAACTATCACCATCGAATTATAAAAACACAAATCCACACTCACTAATATCACAGCCGTTCATTTGCTTTCCAAATAATCCCTTAGAGTTTTTTATCTGTCTAGCTCTTACTGATCCAATTTGTTTCGTAGCCTTGAACAAAATGAATATTTCTGACGCTTGCTCTACCACGAAGGCCTCGTCTCCAAGCTGCTATGTTCCACTTGAAGTTCAGGCTAACACAAATTGTGAAAATACTGCATCAGAAGAGTCACCTCAAAATGTAATCATAAATAGTGTGTTGCCCGCGGACGAGGCAATCGTTCTTCAAGGCTTAACAGAAGATGTGAGGGATCAAGCTGATCTAGAACGGGATATCACCAACCAAGCAAATTTAATCATGATTGAGCAAGAAGACGAAAGGGACCAAAAGCGGATTCTTAAGATTCAAACTAATGTCGAAAAACTTCAATCCCAAAAAAGAGCGCGGAAGCGTCGTCTAGATGTTATGAAAAATAACCCAGCTGCGAGAAGTCGATGCCTGAGTGAACTTGAAAAACTCGAGACCGAAATTTCTACTCTTCAAAATGACGTCTCAGATATTCAGAGTAGAATGAACAAGAGACACCAGAATGATGTAGAAAATAATGAAATCATTAGCACCATCCAGAAATTGCCAAATGAAAGTCACAGAGACTTTCTTATCCGTACAGGGAAAAAAACACCATTTTCACTGGTTTCAGAAAATAAATCTAAAAGTACATCTGGAGAATATGCTCAGCCTGGAAGGCCAACGGGGAAAGAAGCCGAGCTCCAGGATCACGAGACTTCTCAATTAGAGCCAAGGTCTCACCAGAATCTACGACTGCCAGGATTCGCTAATACAGCTACTGAAGAGGAATTTTCCCTGAGACCTAGGAAAAGGAGAAGATCAATTAATACAGTTAGCTCACCAGAGATGGATTCCCGAGATTTCCATGACGATGATAATCCCACTCATGTTTTTTCCGACGAAGATGGCGTCAGAACGAATGATGAAGGGGAATTCAGGGATAAGAAAAAACCAGCCCAGAAAAAGCATATCGCAAAAAAATTGAAGCTAGATGAGAAACTTGATCCTGCAGCCTTTGATGATGGGAACGAAAAGATGTATCAAACTAGGCTCAAAGAATGGGTTGAAAGGAGAAGTGCTGCTAGACGTCAAAAACTAAAAATACACGAAAGTCCCGATATTGTGAAAGGTGCTACTGATAGCGGCGCCGAGGACGAATGGTTTAAGCCTTGTCCAGATGCTCCTGACCATCTATTCGAAAATGGAATCAGACTTCCTGGTGATATTTCGTCGGCTCTCTTTGATTATCAGATGACAGGAGTCCAGTGGCTTGGGGAACTATACAGTCAAAAAGTTGGTGGAATTATTGGTGATGAGATGGGACTTGGGAAAACTATTCAAGTTATATCTTTCTTGGCTGGTCTACATTACAGTAAAAAGCTTACTAAACCAGTTATAGTGGTAGCTCCTGCTACGGTCTTACGTCAATGGGTGAACGAATTCCACAAATGGTGGCCACCTCTGCGCGTTTCTATTCTACATAGTTCTGGGAGTGGTATGGTAAATGTGCGAAATGAACGCCGAATAGAAGACGAAGATGAGATATATAGAGTAGCCGACAAAAAATCCTCCAGAAAAGCAAAGAAAATTGTTGACCAAGTCATCCACAAAGGACATGTCATTGTCACTACTTATGCTGGAATTCAGACCTTTGCAGAAGTGCTAATACCGGTAGATTGGGGCTATGCTGTCCTAGATGAGGGTCATAAAATTCGAAATCCAAATACAGCCATTACCATACATTGCAAAGAACTAAGAACACCACATCGAGTTATTTTATCTGGCACCCCGATGCAGAATAATCTTATCGAGCTCTGGTCGCTGTTTGATTTCATCTTTCCCATGAGACTTGGTACGTTAGTAAGCTTTCGACAAGCTTTTGAAACGCCAATCAAACAAGGAGGATATGCAAACTCTACAAATTTGCAAATATTAACTGCAACTAAATGCGCAGAGACACTAAAAGATACAATCAGTCCTTATCTTCTTCAAAGGTTAAAGGTTGATGTAGCTTCTGACCTTCCTAAGAAGACTGAGCAAGTTCTTCTGGTCAAGCTTACAAAGCCACAACGAGAGGCATATGAAAATTTTCTGGCGTCAGAAGAAATGGCATCAATATTAAACCGTACTCGACAGTCTTTATACGGTATTGATATACTGAAGAAGATCTGCAATCATCCAGATCTCTTGGATCCTAATCTTAAGAAGGATCCTGGGTACAGATGGGCCAATCCGAATAAATCAGGGAAAATGAAAATAGTAGAATCTCTCCTTAGTCTTTGGAAAACTTATGGTCACAAGACACTCTTATTCTGTCAAGGCGTTCAAATGCTTGATATACTTGAAGGCTTTATCAACAGTATCGGTGGCTATAACTATCTTCGAATGGATGGTAGTACAAACATTACGCAAAGGCAAACCTTGGTGGATCGTTTCAATACAGATCCTGATTTAAGTGTTTTTTTGCTCACAACAAAAGTTGGTGGCTTAGGAGTCAATCTTACAGGCGCAAATCGCGTGATAATATTTGATCCTGATTGGAACCCCTCAACAGATATTCAAGCACGAGAGCGGGCTTGGCGCTTGGGCCAGAAGAAAGAAGTCACCATATATCGACTGATGACTGCCGGTACTATTGAAGAAAAAATGTACCATCGACAAATTTTCAAACAATTTTTGACGAATAAAATCCTCAGAGATCCTAATCAAAGGCATACATTTCAAATGAAAGATCTTTATGATCTATTCTCTCTTAGTACTGATGGTGATGGTACCACTGAGACGGCAGAATTATTTAAGGGTTCAGAAGTAAAGTTCAAATCTACTCCAGAAAGTAGTAGCCGAGAGGACGTCTCTCAAACCCCCACGCAGTCTTTGGAAACAAAACTCAAAGAGGGAGACTCTCAAGCCGAAGTTCAGAATATAGCTGGTGTTGCAGGCATCGAAGATTACTGCGGCTGCCCCGAAGAAACCTCAGTTCCTGAAGAAAGCAGGCTTATCGAAGGAATATTTGCTGGGTCTGGTATCCATAGTGCTCTTGAGCATGATGAAATTATTAATGGAAAAAAGAAGATCAAAGCTGATCCGAAAATTCTAGAGCGAGAAGCAAAAAAGGTCGCTGCAGAAGCTGCTGCCCAACTACGGAAAGCAGGCGAAACTGCTCGCCGTCTTACTCCGGGAACTGTTACGTGGACAGGAGAATTTGGTTCAGCTGGACGACCAATTAGTAAATTTCAAGGTAGTCTTAAATTAGCTGGCCATGATGACGCGAGAATCTCCACATCCGGGGCGTCAAGGCGACAAGATCTGAAGGAATTAATTCAAACTTTTATATCGAGACACGGTGGATCCGTGCCATCTCAGGTTCTAGTAAACCATTTTAATCATCTGTGCCAGACGCCCAATCAGGTAACTGAATTCAAACAAGTTTTGGGAGAGATTGCCATTCTTGAAATTGGCCAAAATGGCAGAAGGAGAAAATGGCGCCTGAAGACCTAGGAGATGGTGTCAGGGGATTTACTTACAGTACAGAAATTTTGCAAGTGCGATATGATCGATTTTCCATCATAAAAATGCGTAGTCAATAAACTTTCAACTGTACAGTCTCCAACTGGTAGTATTGAGGTCGGTATAAAAGTTTATCCTGATGCCCCCCTGGATGTCTCATTCAAACTTCCAGGTCAGATAACGTAGCACACAGAAATTGATATAGTGGCCCATGTGTGCCGCCAACATATTTTTTGCTGGTTGGTGACTGGTGCATATGACACGAGCCAAAGATAGTTTGAAGCTGGTTAATCGCAAGATAATTTCACTCATTTTGAGATTCCTGTGGGAAGAGAACTATACCTCTACCTCTTGAAACAAATTTGATAATAATTTAGCCTAGCAAGAGCTATGGGCGTACATGATAACTGAGATTGAGGTACTGTGTAATAGTTACTCTCCCAACGATCCTCTACCACAGACAGGTATATTGAGACGTATTCATCCGGGACTAAGAAGTGTGAGTCCTGGTTAACCTTGAGTCGGATCTCAAGGACATCACTCTACTACTGAGTGCACTATCCTCGGCGTTGACTGAGAGATCACCAAGCAATTTGGGGATGCAGGGATAATCACTTAACCATGTAGTGAGCTCATCACGTTACCTAGCCTCGTAGAGATATTGTCATGACATGATCAACGAGATTGGTGACCAGTGATCTGTCCTGGGTTGCCTCCAGGCGTGTACAAGTTTCTCATTCTTGATACCGTTACATTTTCTGCTGCGTGGACATGGTTGTGATGACGTCTGCGCTGAGCGGGGCTGTTCGAGCGGGGATTTCTTTTGACGCTGATTTACCTATGACCTAGGGTCGGATGGTGCAATGGTACACCGCCCCGGCCGTTCTCCCAAGTACGGTCTGGGTAGCTTGAACACATGCTCTACTTGAGACAGGAGAAAGCCGGTTCGACCCTAGCATGACCCTAAACCCGCTTCTCTCGAGGTAATATCTTTTTTTTTAAAATGACGTTTATTTGGTCTACGGATAACGTGCAGCCACGCACCCTAAAGTTCCCTATTGGGACGCAAGACCTCGGAAAGCGTACGCTATCCTCAGTCGCTAGAACTGAGAAAATACATTCTTGACGCGGAACACTCATACTAAGGAGGCATTCGTCGGCACCACTACAGGGTTACACTTGTTGAGACTTACGCCCCGCTTCTCCCCTCAACCGTAAGTACCTGTCCAAGGAAAAAACAAAAAACTTCAGACTCCTCAGTATGCTTCATTATCCCGTCCTTCGCAACCGCGCAAGATGTGATCTCACAACGTCCTCGTAACTTGTCGTAGCGGGTGTTCAGGCCACAGAACTTTCAACTTAGACATGACCCAGATAGCGGACCACAACACTATCTTTTGTTGATAGGGCCTTGGAGCGCACAAAGCTCTCGAAGCCGAAACATCCCCTCAAATTCCCCTGTCAAAAACTCTGTCCTCCCTCCACATCCTGCTTACTTGTCCTTCCGTCTCTCATAAATTCCCCTCAAGAATGGTATCCTTCCTTGATTGTCACGAGCAATCTGCCTTCCCAAGTTTGTGCCCTGCGACTTTCATCCTCCGTCGGGTATCCATATCATCGAGGGCGTGTATCTGGGGATCGCGACAAGGTAAGAGCTGCGTCAATTTCATCGGGGGTGGTCCAAAGTAGGAAGATAATCGATAGGTTGTAAAGTTGGCGGAGATGTCTGTGAGGTTGAAGTCAAGTTATGGCCGAGAGAACGCTTGACGTGATGAGAGGGCTCCGACTGAGAATGCTAGTGGACCTCTGACCCTAATCGTATGCGTCTCCACTTGGCTATCTCAAATATGCAGCGAACATAATGAGCGTTTACAGCCGGCACCGCGTGAAGGTGAAGAGTTCGACCTTGCCAGCCTCTCGAGGTGATCTCGTGCTCGTAGGATGACGAAAACATACATAGAAAGCCATGGGGGTTTTCTCGCTTTTCCCCATGGTGGGTATTCACGGAAGTGGGCACATGTCGTAAAGCGAGATTCTCGTAGTGGTCTCTGCAAATGCAATCTGAGCATGAGTGGCAAACTGAGTCCTGCTGTGAAACATACATATCTTTCGTAATCATACGCATCATAGCCTCAGGCTGCATACGCTAAAATGATCTAAAAAAAACTACAGTCGAGCCCCTCTTAGCTAATAGTGGGTCCCGGTATAAGTGTTGAAAAGATTCATTGTAACTTGGACTTTTATCATTGCAACACTTACCCTGACAGGGCATATTCCGTGCAGGGGTAAGTATTGCAAATATCAACGGTAAAATTTCGATGAATCTCTTCAGTGATTGTACCGGGACCCACTATTGGCTAAGAGGGGCTCTACTGTACTCACCGCAGGGAAAAGCGATACAACACTATGGTTATCTAAGTATGCTTACGTTATCGTTGTCAGCTTAAGCAATGGACTTTATTACTGATATCATTTGGCATTAGTCTAAACTTGACCATGTATACAGTCGTCCCTCTCTAAGTCGATAGTGGGTCCCGGTATAAGTGTTGAAAAGATTTATTGTAACTTGGACTTTTATATTTGCAACACTTACCCTTACAGGTCATTTTGCGCTCAGGGGTAAGTATTGCAAATGCAAATGGTTGAATTTCAATGAATATTTTCAACACTTATACCGGGATCCACTATTAGCTAGAGAGGGACGACTGTACTTTGTATTTCACATGACTGCACGTCATAGTAGTATTGCGACATAGATGGCGTTATTGAAGTTTATTATTGCTAGATATAATCGCACGACAGAACTTAGCTAGGAGGACAGTCTGTCTTGTGCAGATAGTATTCACTTTAATGCCCCGACAGTCATCCTATGAATGTAACTTCACCGGGCGAGATGTGAGGTCTGGGTCTTGCAGGATTCGAACCAGCTTTCTCCTGTCTTAAGTGGGGCACGTGTTCAAGCTGCCGAGACCTTACTTGGAAACGGCCTAGACAATATACCACTACACCAACTGACCCTGTACATGTATCTTGACTAGTATGTTCAATAATATCCGATTTACCATATTGGTTTTTCTCTCACATAGCCTGATCTGGCACACGATGGTATAGGAAATCGAAGGTCCCTGTAGTTCCTTGAGATTATTATTTTTGTCCCTAACTCCATGAAGATTTGTGTGATAATAGGGACAGAAATAATAACCGATGAAGACTACAGGGACTTTCGATTTGCCATACCAAAGTGCACGGGCTATCCCCTTTAAGTCATCTTAACGCCGTTGTTTAACCCAAAAAATCACTAAAAACGCCAATATGACAGGGGGGCTACCTGTACATAACTAGGCCAAATACAACGTTGTAAAAAGAAATACAAACGCTAAAATAACCACCAAAACACATGTATCTAAAACTTGGGTAAATTAACAGAAGTGAACAAATTCTCCGAGGCTGTCGGACATCGTAGAATTTCAGATATGTTGTCGAGGTCTTACCGTCGGATTCATATTTTCTGGCAAA
Organism: Podosphaera xanthii; assembly: GCA_028751805.1. Taxonomy (NCBI): domain Eukaryota; kingdom Fungi; phylum Ascomycota; class Leotiomycetes; order Helotiales; family Erysiphaceae; genus Podosphaera; species Podosphaera xanthii. Next base: position 59,381 of record JAPWIX010000030.1, on the reverse strand, counting down.
TCCATCTAGTGTGGCTCAATGAGTCCTTTGCTCTAGTGTGTATCATTTAATATTTAGTTGAGTAGGTATCATCAGTTTCGTCATCAGTTCATTTGTGAGTCAACACACAGCTCGGTAGATTTACCACTTTTTGTAGATCAGTCTAGACTGCCACGTACCTACGTCTATTTATAGGATTAGAAAACTTACAGAGCTGTCCTCACGGCCAGGATATGCAGTAGCAGCGATCATGCATTCAATTTGTAGATATTGTTGGTGTGGACATGGTCGGGCAATTTCGGGCAAACTTTGGTATACTACTCATGAAGCCAGGAGAGAATAATCGACCTCCATTGAGACGGACGCGCTCCAGGGATTTATTCATCCTATAAAAAATTTTGATTTTTTACACCGTGTGGGAATCCGCGAGCTAAGATTACGCGCTCGGGAATATGGAAGCAGAGAAAAAATCAAGGTTTTCTGCTTATTTTCAGATCATAGCTAGAGTATATGCTCCATCTACTAAGATGCGGACCAGAGGTCAAACTTGTCGTTGACCAGTATTCTGGAAGCCTAAGATATCTGATTGAAGTTGTTTCCAATAACGAAGCAGCAACTCTAACCATGTAGGTTGAAGCAGCGCGGCTCATATAATGACGGGAAACTATTGGTGACCAGGTGAACACGGATTCTATCTCGTTTGTGAGCAAAAGCTGTCACCCGAACCGATCGTCATTTGATGACGAGAAATCACACTGATTTAAATACATAGACTGTTGCCATGTGCTAGATAGCTGTGCATTGCGACCTGCTGTGCGTCGATGGTTTTATTGGTGTCACTAGACAGAACTTCAAGTCTACCCGTACCCCCCAAGCTCTTTCCGCCCGGTCCAAAGAGAAAGAGCGGCGCGTGGGATGGCCAGGAGGAAAAGGAAGGTGAAGCGGTAAACGAAATTAAGTTGGCTCATTTGAGCGTCATTTGTTTCCAGACCGACTGTGTAGAGTTCCAGGTCAGAGTTCCAATTATCTTGCGGCCGAGTACTGTTGTGCTTATACTTCTCGAGACCGAAATCAGGCTTCAGCTCAGCAGGTCCCAGATGGCATTCGCCGATATCGATTTGAAGCTCCTCGGTCGATTTGCAAGGAGCATGCAGGTTGATCATCCTCTTCTCTCTCAGAGTCTCTTTCAAATTCTCGGATTACTCACCATGCTGTCCGCAAGGATCAACCGAGCGAGAAGTTTGAAGGAGCTAGGTCACACCCGGGAAGCTAAGTCACTTGAACTTTATCAGAGAGTGTTATGGTACGCTCGCGAAGGACTGAAAATTTTGGAAGAATATGTTTTTCCAATCGTCGTCAATTTTAGAGAACTTAAAGTGCTGGCCTACAAACTCAGAGCTAGTTTCTATCATATATATGTCCTTTTTCACAATCACCCTCCCATCCATCTTGAATCAAAAGTACCACCCGAATTAGATTCGATACCAGAAGAAAATGACAAGGAAATTGATCATCTGAGTTCTCCAAGCCAATTTTCTGACTCTACTCTAAAACAACCCACAAACGTGCCCGAAGGCTGCGTGAAGGTAGAACCATCTCTATCAAATGGCCCTCACGAAGATGTCAATTCTAATTTTATACTTGTAACTGACGAATATCGACCAATAACGCTTCATTATTTTCGAGAGGCTATGGCATTAGCAGAGTTCATGCTTGGAGGTAGCCATCCTCTTAGACTATCGATAAAGGCTGAGTTCGCGGCATTTTTGTACGATTGCTTATATGACAGAGAAGGATCAAGACGTCTTGCTGCAGAAACAATCCGAGAGGTTTATAACGCTCCCGAGGAGATGGAAGATGAGACGTTTGAAGACTCTATACAGCTAGTGATGATATTGGGAAAGATGTCGATGCCAGAAGTAGTTCAAGGTGATCTATCAAAATTACAACTCAGAGTCACTTCAACGCTCACTCAAAATAATACGATGGTGAATAATCCTGAAAATGAAAACTAATTGAAGGCAATAATGAAGTGGGATGTTAATAAATCTTTATAAAAAAAAGTTCGAGAACTTAAAATGCCATCGTAGGCTTTGAGAGCCTCTGTTTCTAATATCCGACGAAACAAAGCAAATTTTGCCTGGCCAGAATCAGCCTTCTAATGGAGAATATCATGGTGTACTCTATTGCATCAGAACATAGAAGTTAGCAAAATGTGCGAGTGGAATTCCTCACCTATCCATTTTGATGCTTTTAAGGGGCTCCTAATTACCTTAATATGCTTGGTTAGTTGTGAAAAAATCTAAATGAAATAAGGATCCATATTTTCATCTCTTTTCGGTGGTCAACTTTCCGAACACTGTGAAAATTTTTGGGATTTGCCATGGACAGCATCATCATCCAAAAATTTCCTTCGAATGACTTCAGAATCAATCATTCGACCAGTGAAAATAAAGAATCCGTCCTGGATACAATGCCACTTGTGCTCCTTGTATTTCGACATCAGACGTTCTAACATCTTACAGTCTGAGTCAGACCAAATCTCATCGGGCAATAAATTTACCGGAGGCTTTAGCTCCTTGGTATCTACCTCATCTATCCGATTAGGGGTACTTTGATGGCGGGTTTCTACCCCATTTGGAGCGATTTCAGAATCACTATTCAGTTTTACCTGGTCAACATCAGGAGACTTTGCCGTGTCCAAATCCCACTGTGGCTGAGTGTCTGTATTTAAAATATTTGAATTTGAAAAATTTACGACGGGCTCCTGAATTTGATTTGGTCTTAATCCATCAGGAGCATAGTCAGTAGTTCCAGAAAACTTTGTAGACTTTAGGTCAACAATTTTCATCACATCTTTGGAGCTAGGGTGATTTTTTTCATCCTGCTGCTCGAAATTCTCCTTTTCATGCTTCGTATTTTCAGTATCCATTTCTCTCTCATCCACATTTAGTATTCTCACTCCTTCATCAAGGGCCTTCTGGTCTTTTTGGGTTGGCACCTTTTTCATAGGCTTTACCTTTTCAAGTAGGACGCTGTTCTCTTTCCTTGGAATTTCTACTTCATCTGAAGCTATTTCATCTTGAATAGTCGTTTTTAATCCTGCGGTAGACTTCTTATCCTTAGATTTCTTGTTAGCAGAATTTTCTGTCGGTTTAGAAGTCTCCGCATTCTTTTCTTTCATCTCATCTCGATCGAAATCTATCACCTCTGTAGTCGACATTGTTCTATTTGAGTGATTATTCGGAATTTGCTCTGGGCGACTCTTTTCGATTCCCTTTTGACGGTTACTCCTCGAACATTTGTCACACATATTTGCCTTTTCAACTTTTTCTTCATCCTTAATTGATGGTCCAGTTCCTTTTTTGCCGTTCTTCCTGCTCACTTGAATCTTTTTTTCTTTGACGATCACTTTCCCCCCCTTTTTTTTAGTGACTCTGGTTTTGTAAATAGTCAGGGGCGTTGAAATCTCACTCTGATTCTAAACAAATTAACTTAGTGGTGATTTGTTTCGAGGCTTTACCGCGTACTATACCGAATCTAAATCTTTTATCGGAACATGGGGCCATGTAGACGTGGAGCTACCACTTCTCCCAGATCTGAGTGAGACCAATGAGCTGCCAAATATCCAATCTGTAAAAGACACATTGATCTTATTTATGCGACCTCTCTGGGGCATGTTATAGACAATCTTGCTAAAGGGCTTTGCAAAGATTCCTGGATTTGTCGATCTCGCTTTACCATTCAGTCGACTTAAATTTGAAGCCAATTAATGTAAAGTAGTAGATGAGATTTGATATCAACTCATACGAATGCAGCCAGAGCTTGCTGTTTAGTGAGAGGAGGATAAAAATTGCCGTGTACTGGTGAGTCTTGGGTTTAAGCTGTTCAGGAATGATACTGTCTACAGGAAAGTGTTGGGGCAGAAAGTAATACTCTTCTTTCACGCTAGTTATACTAGTAGCTCAATCTCAAAGACCCGGGTTCTGAATCTTTTTCTTGACATTCGAACGATAGTCATAGTGAAAGCACTAACCATCTAGATGTAATGAGTCCTCACAATAGCGGAGCAATTTTCAGCAGAAGTGAGGATTCGATTGAATAAATTCAACAACAAATTCTCTCATCCCAAACAACGCAACGAAGGTTGTCAAATTTTGGTTCACTCATCCAGAGTCAGTTCATGTTTATTCATATTTTCGATACAGGAGCATAATAAGGATGTTGCTCAGGCATCCAAATAGAAAGAGCTGATGCACACATATTCATGGGAAGTGAATATGAACCTGAAAGTAAGGATTACACAAAAATCAAGCAAAATCATCGTACTGATAGATAGCAGGGCGGAAACCCTCATTCGAAAACAGCCATTCACCAATAAAGAGTCTACAGCGAAGAATATCTCGATGCATGACGGCAGTTTCGCAGTGAAGGAGTAGACCGTGAGTTTGGGGTGGATCAACACATGTTGTGGACAGATGAGTTGTCATAGATATAAGACGACGTCGCGTCGCGGTTTGGATAATTATAAGTATACGGATCGAGAATTTTGGAGGAGTCGATGTTCGCTGTTCATATGGCATCTTCATCCCAAATACAGTGTTTTAGTACATTGATATGAAATTTAGTACTTGTAGCAATTTTCCATGCGCCAGGGCTGTATGGTACCAAGGTATAAGGCTACCATCTACCCCTATGACTAAACGAACTCGCTTGGGATTCGGGCATTTCTATTTTTTTGTATTATCGTCCAATTGAGTCTAGAATGTTTAACAGGCATCTAGGTCCTCTCTACCTTCAGACCAAAGACTCCTTGTTTGATTGTTTTGTAGTTGTGTTTATTCGTGCTATGTAGAGTCCGAGACTATTTTAACACTCGGGCTCCTCTCTGACCCAGGCCACACCTTTTACAGTGCTCCTATCCCCTTTTACCCCGAGCCTAAGTTCATAGATATAGTGACCCATGACGGGTAGCCATTTAGCTCAGTAATTTCCCGTAGAATTCAACCACCTTTTCTACGAAACCTCTGCTCAAAAAAAAATTGAAGAGCAGCCATGGAAACCGGTATGCGGGAAGAAGTTTCAAAAAGCCTGCAGTGTTACGGGCTGTGCCCGTCTAGGGGTTAGTCACAAGGACCATCCCAGCCTTGACTCGAGCATGGGTGCGTATCGGCGTCCAGGTGCGGGTATCCACGGACCAACGGAAAAGAGGATTGCCGCTCTTGAAGGTCGGACGGCAATGGAATGGCTCCGACACCGTTCTCAGGAACTGAGGGTGTTGGGGGATTCGCGACTAGGTCGAGTGGAGGAACTCAGGGCCACGGGGATAGGAGTTGGGGGGCGTTACGAGGCTTGCGATGGGGACTGAAAGTTGCGGCCTACTAGGGGGAACCACTGTAGTATTCAGTCAGAGGAGTCGTCAGTATGTAGACTCCAAGAAAATTTATTATCTTTATTTGGTATCCGATGCGGTCGTGAATAACGACCTTCGAAGCGATCCCCTTACATGCAGCCCCGGTCAAGCGAGGTTTTGACATCAGGGCCACATGAGGTGCGTATCCTCATCTGTATCTCCTTAATATCCCATAGTCCAGATATCTTCCGCATACCGACACCACCAGCGCTCCGGTAGCGGTGCTCTTTCCTCGGGAGACAGTATAATGCCAGAATATCTGCAAACATGAGAATTTATCTTCGTAAAAGGGGCCAACTTAGTCTGTTCCATCACCACCATAACGCGAGCTGGGTACGCCCAGGATACTCATTTGGGTGACTTCTTCTCCGTGACCAAGTATTACGTGCTTCTGTTGGCTCTGAAGTTAAACTCTAGGTTCGTAGGGGACACCACGTACAGGTAGAAACGCCGTCTTCGTCCCCCCTTCCGCCCCGGATAGCCTGTACTTGACACATAACGTCTAGAATTTTCGCCATCGCTTAACAAATCTTCACATATCAGACCGGAAGAGGTTGTATGTCTGGTCATCGATGTCTACAAAAAGATTCTACATATTTTTAAATTAAGACGCGAACTTAGTGGTGACAGGGTGTGCAATAAAGGATATCCGCAAGAAGGTTAACATGATTTGATGTGATTGCGTTTAATGTCCACGGCAAATCTATCTTCTGATAGATGCCCTAGAGCCCCCTGAAGGTCGTAGGACGCTTTGCAATTTGCGCAGGATGCTAGTTTCTACGCTACATAGGATAACTAAATACATATGCGAGGGAAGCCGACCATCTTATGATTTTTTCTTACAGTAAAATTGTCTCTTTTATTTGGTCATGATGCGACTGAATGCAGCTGCTCCTTCTGAAGACACTGGGAGCCAGCGCAGTACTTCTTGCAGTCTTCGAATACCAACTTCCCACCTAACTTTATTTCTCGTTTGTCTACAGAAGAACTGGGTAGGGGCAGTTGAAATGAGTGTTCCTAGTTTACAGTATCCGGTAGAGATCCATGGATACACGTGATAAGTCAGAGTCTGGCTTGTTGGAACAAGGTAACGCTTGGACCATAACAAACGTGAAAACTCTTCTGCTTATCCCTGTTTGTATAATTAGCTTATATAGTACACTCTGTGTCTGGTGGGAAGTAATTAACAACTTCCCATTTCACGATTACAGACTCTTCTTTCTCCCTCGACGTCTTCGGTGATATAAGTGATAGAAACCCTAATAGGTTGCTTTTACATCTTCTATTATTAACAGGGGCTATATGGGAACCACAAATGCAGTCATCAATGTGGTCATGATGGAAGCGCTCATGATAAGACCTGAAGTTTCCGTGTCCTGTTCATGCCGCTATTAGATCGCCGAATGGCTGCCTACGAAGTCGGAGCTCGCTTGGTGCTTTTCCGGGAGGAGCCAAGTCAATTTTAAGCGATTTGTATCTAAATGGGGTATGAATGCGCCACCAGTCTTCCTCCAGTTTAGCCATGGTTTCTATCACGAGGCGCTTAACAGCTGCATGTGTTAAGCTAGAGTCTGTTGATTCTAGGGAACCCATCTGGGCCCCTCTTTTGGCTAGGAGATCTGCTTCTTCGTTTCTACTCACTCCTGAGTGACTTAGGATCCACTGTGCGGTGATGTTTCCCGTGTGGATATGGGGCAAATTTTCCCTGCATTTCCAGAGTTTGGGCTTTTCTGATCTTAAGAACCTCGTTATGGCTCGTGAACCTACTTTTCCCGCTCACAATGTTCGAGGCTACTATACTGTCCGTGAAGACAAAAATGTTGCTAGCGAAGCGAGTCAGAGCCTTCTGCATCGCGGCATGAATGCCTCGATTGATGGCCATTATTTCCGTGTCAATCGGTTCTACTTTCCTGTTAATACTGAAACTCTCCGCAGCTATCTTGTGGTCTGCCTGTTGTATAATAAAAGCTCCCCTCGTTCTCCCTTCTTGCGAGAGTGTTCCGTCAGTAAACGCCTGGATATCGTGTTTTAAGAGCCAAGTCGAGCCCTGCGGGCCAGGAGTCTCATCAATAAGGCTGTTCTACTCTGAGTCCACTGATACTGGCAGTGGATGGGCAGTTTGAGTGAGTCTCGTGTTTGCTTTGCCGTATGCTCTTTTCCTCGTAGGGTGCCCAGGATCGAGAGTTTGGATTCGAAGAGCCTTGTGTAGTCGAAGTTCCTCGCGGAGTACATCCCCTGGGAGGAATGCCGGCCTCCCTGTGTAGCGCCGGGAGTATTGCCCGTAGTCCAAGCTTAATGGCTTTGGAGAGTGCTTTCAGATGTCGACCACTTCGATGTTTTAGCTGTCTAAGTTTCTTATAGGTCCCTGAGAGGGTAAATTTTCCGGGCCACCAGGCTTCCGTCCCGTATAGATTTCACGGATTGACATGTTTCATGTTAGGGAAGTGTCAAGGCCGTTACAAGGGGTTGATATTTGACAAAGGATTTACCAGGTTTCATGGTAAGACGTTGGCGTGCCGTTGTAGGAGTTTTGGAGTTGTTCTCTGGGTTTCATATAACCCGTGTGGAGTTATTGTTACGATCTCACTTAGAGATCAAATGAACATATGTAGACCTGACGTCGCGGGATTTTCTCTCCACGCAACGTCTTCTGAATATAATTTTATTCTTCGATTATCCTTTTCCTCTGCGAAGACCGCTGTTTAATTGCATTTCTCTTCCGCTCCGGAAGACCACTGCCACCGCCCATTTCTCTTCTGCTGTGAAGAGCACTTCCCGCTGCTCGCCCCTCACCTATACCACCATCTCACCTATTACCTGACACACCCTCCTCGAAACCCCCATCAAACGAGCTTTTTAGTCCCGCTTCGTACCCCGTGGAACAACTGCTCCCTATATCCGTGAGAATAGAGCACCTGGAAGGACAAAAGCCTTAACAACCTGTCTCATCAAATAAGGCGGGGATCCTTTCACTGTGTTATTTAGGCGACGAAGATGATTTGCTATGGCCGCTCCTTTTGCAGCCCAGTGCCTAGTGTGATGGAAGAAATTTAGTTTTCTGTGTAGCCATGCTCCTAGCCAGCGTGTCTCCTGGGTAGCGGGGAGAAACACCTCGCCAACAACGATCCCAGGATACTCTTTAGACTTCGGAGCGGCCGAAAAGTGTTGGAGTCCGCATTTTTCCATATCGAAGGAAATAGCATTTTGTCTTCCCCATTCTTGTAGAATTTGAGCCTCCGACTCTAATTTTTTTGTGCTCTCAGAGTGTGTGCCCAGTCTGTAGTATTGCTACATCATCTGCATAACTAAACTTAATTTTGTGATCTCTGAGGAGTAGTAATGGTTCCGTGTACAACATAAAAAGGATGGGAGATACAGGCGAGCCTTGTAGGAGGCCGCATCTTAGTGGCTCCTCTTAGGTTAGAGATTCTCCGAGACGAATCCGAGCCGTTCTATTTGTCATAAATGACCGTACCCATTTGATGACCCAGACAGGCCACCCCTGTTTACTTAGTCGCTCCCGCATTCGTCCCGGTAGCACAATATCGAAGGCCCCCTTAACATCAAGGGTAAGGAGGAAAGCTACCATTCAGTGAGAGCGTACATTTTCTCTTTCATGTATCAAGCAGTTCACTAGGTCTAGTGCTGAACTTTTAGGAAGTGCCCCGAATCGCTGTGTACTTAGCGCGCCATTTTTTAGAGCTGTGTGACTGGTGCAGCGAGCGATTAGCCTCTCGAGTCCTTTGCCGAGGCAAGAAAGAAATGCAATCGGCCGCCAAGATCTGACGGAGCTCAAATCTCTTTTCTTGGGCGTTGGAAATACGACTACAATACAGTCGTCCCTCTCTAACTTGATAGTGGGTCCCGGTATAAGTGTTGAAAATATTCATCGTAACTTGGGCTTTTATATTTGCAGCACTTACCCTTACAGGTCATTTTGCGTGCAGGGGTAAGTATTGCAAAAATAAACGGTAAAATATCTATGAATCTTTTCAGTAATTATACCGGGACCCACTACTAGCTATGAGAGGTTCTACTGTACCTGTTACAGGCTACGCCTGCAACTAAACAAGCAGGGATAAAATCGGGACCAATGATGATGATGCATCACAACTTCATTGGTTGCTGTGGTGATATCATATATTTACCGAACCTGTATATTAATATTGTAGCATTAGCCAGATACTTCTCTCAACATATAGGAAATAGACAGTATTTCGCTACTATATCTTGTTTGTACGCGTTTTGGTGCTAGCCTATCACACTACCTCTGTTCTTTGAAAGACCTTAGGATGGCACCCGAGTGTTATGCAGCGCTGATCGAGGTGGACGACTACGTCTTTCATGGCTCTCCAGCAAGCCTAAAGTATATCTACCATGATACCGTCTACACCTGGTGCTGTACTGGACGAACGGAGGGGACACTTCTCAACTCGAGCTTCGTATACGCTTTCCAACACCTGAAGTCCGGAATGAGACTTCAGGTGTACAGGTTCTACTATGCCGTCATCTACCGTATCTTTCTGTCTAATTCTTGTAGGTTGAACAGTTACTTTTTGCATTGATTAATGTAGGAGTATAATATACATGTAGATGTAATGACTGGGCATCTTAGCGAGATTATATCTCAATACAACATTCCCCCTGACTCCCATGTTCTTGAGTAACAGTACTTATATTATCACGTATGCGAATCGATGTTTTGAATTTGTACCTCGATCATTATTTTCTTCATATCCTTGGGGCCGATTTGTGTCGGTTGACTACGCGTTTACTGTAGTAACCGATAAGTTATTTGTTATGGAAGGGATAACCACCGATTTACAGCTGCTATAACTTCGATGGGTGCAAAGGGTACGAGGCTCGAACTTCGTATAGTGACGATTGAGCGAGTACAAGGCCGAATGCTGCAAAGCGTGATCACAGAGTCTTTGTGGAGGAAGTTTCTATGACTTGGGCTTAGCGGTGAGTTATCTAGCGATTCAAGTACACGAACACGCGATATCAGCAGTGGTATGTAAATATAGAATTGTATATGATTAAAAACTATCTCTCTGAGTATTCAACGCGTAAGGAAACAGATACACATTTTGTGTCACGTGTTAATTTACATAATACGAAAACATTACCCCTAACGCCGGTCCCCGTCTGTACTGTTGACCACAAACCTGTTATATGAAATTGATCCGACAAGTTGATATCGCTTTTGTTCAAATGAGTCGCGTGGCAACGGCCTCGTAGACCCATCAGCAAGCATCTCCTGTCCTCGTATCCAATGTGTTTTTATAGACCCCTTCTTGACTTCATCAAGGATATGATGATAGGAGGTTGCAAGATGGCGGAGCTTTGAGGTACTTTTGAGTCCATGACTGAGAGTCACGGCTGCCTTATTGCCCCCAAACAGAAGAGGCACTGCAAGGGTTCCATGAGAATTCATATTTGTGTGCCACTGTACTTCTTTTTCTTGTATCCAGTCGAGAAACATTCTTGCCCAGAGAGATCTTTTTGTAGCGTTGCTCGTTTTCCGGTATATTCTGATCTGCATGTAGCACACGAACATTACTTTTGCTTCTTACTTCCACATGCTACACCTGCTCCGGTCATTATGATAATCATTCCTTCGACTGATTTCCGATCACTGAGATCTGAATTATAGTCGGCGTCAGTGAAAGTTTGGACCTCGAGCTCTATAGTTTTAGAAATTCCAACGTGGCATTCGATCTTATAGTCACTTGAATAGAATTCAATGTCATTTACTTCACTAGCAAAATCGTTAATTACACCCAAAACAAGACCGCAATTCAATGTTCCAGCAATATATCCGACAATTCGTAGCAATGAATGCCAATAGATTTGTTTTGCTCTACCAGCGAATTGTTGAAATTTATGAACAGAAAAGACAATATCACATCATGTCTGACACAACCAGTTTAATTTATCGATTAGTCTTAAAAAGGCATCTGCTTGAGATGCTCTTAGATCTTTACCAGAGTCATTTTCAAGTACAGCCACAGCATTAGCCGTCATGGGAGTTGCCTAAATTCGTCCATCTTCATAGTGAAATTCGTAGATTATCTCGGTAACATGTCTCGATTGATCAAGTGATAGCTTGTTGCTATCTCGTAAAATTCTCATGCCAAGTGCCTTTCTTGCAAGACCTAAATCTTTCATCTTGTCACGGTCTGGGCCAAGAGCGCAGGGGCAGCTAATGGTCGACGGTAGTAAATATTGAATCTATGGGAAATGAACTAATCTTTCTACTATGTTGGGGATTTAAGAAACACAGTCCCATTCTAGAAGCTTCCTCCTTACTCTGATGTCCTCGGACATTTCCTGTAGATTCTATTGTCCAGAATACTCCAGGAACTTCTTGAAGGTCCAAGCACCAACAAGGAATCCCTACCCCTGTATACCACATATTTATGCCGACTAATAATATATATTATATGCAAACTTATGCACGCCTATTCATACAATAGGCTACAGGCATAACCAGCTTACCAGCTGTTACACATCTTAAACCTATTTTTAATTTTCAGGATGATTCTCTCCATTTCTTGATTACCCCCCGTTCTCAAGAGATGGTCGATATAGATCCCTATAACAATATGGAAATTGGGAGATTTATAATCCATCACACTTTCATCGGTAGGTGAAGATTTGTACCCGATACTTTGAAGGAATGACTGAAGCAGTTGAAACCAGACTCGAGCTGCTTGTTTGAGTCCATATCTACTTTTTATCACTTGGACATAATCTCCAAAGATAGGCTGCAAATATTCCGGCACACGGAGTATAAATTTGTCTTTCAGTGTACCAGCTAAAAAATCAGTGGCAACATCCATCTGTCTAATGGACCATTTGTTTTTTGCTGCAGTAGCAAGCAAGAGTCGAAAGGCATCAAAAGCAATAATGGGTGCAAAAGTTTCTTCATAATTGATCGCATGTATTTGAGTAAATCCACGCGCTATGAGTCGCCCTTTGTAGCGAATTATTTCGCCTGTATTTATTTTATTTTATTTATATATTTTTAAGGTCTACCGAGCCCAAGTTACAACTAAAGCCCCATCCCTGAGGAGACATGGTGACAGCAATATAAAATATAGAAAATTAAGTGCATTGGCATTGAGGCCATGAAAAGACACAAAGATACTGCGAGCGCTATGCAGCGGATTCCTCGCATGACTAAGTTAAATGGAACGAATTGGAAAGATTTCTGACAGAAAACTAGCCTTCTCCAATATGGTAGCGAAACGTTTGGCTTCATGGGAGGTGCCGAGGAGAAAATCAAGTGAGCCCAGACTTCGTCGGTGACTAGCCAAAGCCAGTCTCTCTCGCACGAGGGGGCAGAAAACTAAGTGTGTAATTGACTTGCTAGCCCCGCAGGAACAAGTCAGAAGGGCATCTTTATGATGAAACCTTTCGTGATAGGCCCGAAAGTCACCGTGTCCAGTGCGACATTGGATTAAATATCCGAGATAACGGCGAGGAAGTCGTAGTTCCTCGGGAGGCTTCTTGGGAAATGGTATCCCCAACTCACAATAGGTAGAGGGAGCATGAGACTGCCATCAAGCTGTGGTCAAGTCCCATATTTGCCTTTGAATCTTTGCGCGGACTCCGGCAAGGGATGCGGCAGGGAGAGATGGTTGGCGAGCAGCCTCTCCGGCCAGCTTGTCGGCCCGCTCATTACCTGGAATTCCCATGTGACCTGGAGACCACATTACTTGGACTCTACCAGGAGATGCGATAGGTAGGATTCTTCTCGTAGACCAGCGAGATGCGAGGTCCCGAAACTCTAAAATTTCCTTTTGCGAGGACTTAGAGGGCGAAGAATCGAGAAGACGGTGTGCAGCCTCTTAATCATCGAGGATTACATGAATATTGGTAGCAAGATGTATTGAAGGAGCTGCCGTGGCAGCCCTTAGCCCTGCGAGGGCGCCTATGATCTCGGAGTCATAGACCTCAAAGTCGGGCTCTAAGGGCACTTTCACTTCATCTATCGTGATATCTCTGTGGAGAACAACGGCACCTGCCCCAGCAGAACCATCTTTCTGTTTTGAGCCGTCCGAGAAGACAAGAATATCCCATGGTGGCAGCTCCCTAATGCGCTCCCAAAATCCCTGAGCAGAGAAGTCTGCTCGAGATTGATTAAGAGGTATTTTGTAGGGAGGAGGTAAAAGCTTGGGCCGAGGGATGGGAGGAACGAGCTTTATTTTTTCGGTTAGGCGACTGTGTGCGCGGGAGACGATAGACCTTTTAGCCAAAGAATGAAAACAGTCCACGGCCGCTATTCTGAGAGCAGAGCGGAGGCGTATCTCCCCAAGTAGGATATGAGCAGGCTTGAGCCACACCTCTCTTAGAATTGCCGACGTAGGGGTGGTCTTGTATACCGGTAGAATTGCTCGAGCCAGGGTGACTAGAGCTCGGGAGATCATGTCTACCAGGTGTTGAGATCGGGTAGAAGTTGGACGTCCTCGGCGGAGATATGTGTGACCGCGCCACCAGACCTCTGCGCCATAAAAGAGAACTGGTAGCGCCGCAACCAGTGCAGCAGTGCGGAGGAAGGCAGTGGGTACGCCACGATGGGTGTTGCCAAGCTGACGTACATGGACGCTGATTCGTTGTGTCCTTGCACACCATTCTTGAACGTGTTTTTTGAAGGAAAGCTTAGTGTCAAGGAGGACACCAAGCTACTTTACGGATGAGCTAGCATCCCTTGAGACGCCGTTAATTGTCAGAGTGGGAGGGAGCTGACGAGATCTGTGAAGATGTAGGATCTCCATCTTGTTTTCAGCCAACAAGAGACCATTCGGATTGCACCACTGGGTGACCGTCTCAACCCTGGCGGCAGTCAGGCGAGAAGATTCGACGAGAGTTTTTCCCACCGAGAGGATCGCCACGTCATCAACGTATCCAAATGTAGGAAAGGGGTGTTTAAATAGAGGCTCGAGGAACAGCAGGAGCAGTATGGGTGAAGCTGGGGATCCTTGGGGCAAGCCATGTGGAATGTCTAAGAATTCACCAACAAAATCGTCTACTCGGAGGCGAGCTTTCCTGCCTGAAGCAAAAGAAGCAGTCCGATTTACGTATGGAATAGGCCATCCTTGTTCGCGCAAGCGGGCAGAGAGACAACCAGGCTGAATGCTGTCGAAAGCGCTTTCTACGTCGAGAGTAGCAAGAGTGCATACTAGCTTCGCGTCCCACGCCTTCTCGACATTGTGGACAAGACTCTCTAAGAGATCCATGGCTGATCTTCCAGGTAGAGCTCCAAGTTGCGTAGGGGATATAATGCGGCTTGACAAAGACCAGAAAGCGAAGCGTCTTGCCAATAAGCGTTCCAGCCCTTTTCCCAGAGCTGGGAGGAGTGAAATTGGACGCCAATTCGAAGGGTTAGTAAGATCATCCTTGTGAGGTTTAGGTATAGCCACGACTTCAGCGCGGCGAAAAATACTTGGATGATGACCGTATACCAGGCAGAGATTGTACAAGTGTACGATCCATGTGCGCCATGCTGTCACATCCCAGATAAGGCGGAGAGCAGAAACCGAGAGATTGTCGTGCCCTGGAATAGAGGATGATGTACTAAGTAGAAAATGTCGCACTTCGTCTTCGTCTATGGAGAGAGGTGCGGGGATCGCTCGTGATGGACATGTAGGGGGGTATATGGACACATCCGGTTCCCTACCTACACGGGCAAGCTTTGTGCGGAAAAAGATATCAGCGCACTCAGTCAGGGTACTGTACGTAACACCTTGAAATTGAATCGGAGGGAGGCCAAAGCGACTGGAGAACTTTCGCCATCCAACCACTTTATGGGCCTCCATAATCGAAGATACACTATCCAGCTTTAAGCGTATATGCTCACGCTTGGCTCGCTTAACAGTTTTACGGTAGGTTTGGTGTGCCTCGCTAATAAGATGCGGATCATCACTGTTGCGCGTGTCAATATATCGTCGGCATTGGTCAGAGCATTCCTGGTTCCAGTAATCCTTACAAGGCACACAAGAAGGTCGCGGGGGGTTGGCTGTAAGTAGAATGGCTGACAGCGCAGCGATCCCTGAGGAGGCCACTGCATCTATGAACTGGAAAATGGGTTCTTCAAAAGATAGGCTTGGGGGGGCCGTAGCTATGAGAGCTTGGCGGAATATCTCTGTACTTTCGACATTAAACTTGGGAAGCTTCGTTGACAGAAATCGCCTTTGGACTGGAGAGAGATGCAATAAGCCAGATATTTTCTCATGATCAGAAATTGAGTGAGCTATAGGATCCACTCGAGCCAAAAGACCCTCCATGTTTGTTAGAACAAGGTCGAGGACGTGGCCAGCGCGATGAGTAGGAACTCCTTGTGGTAAAGCCGACCTTAAAGAATGGTTGTCGATCTATTCAACGAAGCGGCCGGCTCCTAACGAACGAGAAACGTTGGGCTCCCATAATTCGTGGTGAAGATCAAAGTCTCCCACAATTATGGAGTTGGGCTTCACTGGCCAATTAAGGAGTGCGTTAAGACTCTCTGGCATGGGGGCTTGCGGTTGCTGGTAGACATTGATGACCATCAGCGACGGGGAGCACTGAAGAAGGAGGGCGACAATATCCGGTGACGATCCAGTGTCCAGCTGAATAGGGCGCAGGTTTGACCCTTTCCGAATGTACGTAAGTACGCGCGGGCGCGCGAGCTTCCAGTCTCAATTGGGAGGAGTGAAGATGACGTAGGCTGGGTGGGACTTGGTTACGTTCTTGAGGTTTATAGTTTTTATCCAGGGCTCCTGGACAAAGATCACATCATACTTGCCTTGGAAAGCAGCTTGTAAAAGTATGAGGCGAGAAGATCCACCACGCCCGACGTTAGCCTGGTGGAAACGAAGGCGAGGCGGGGGATGGCTCCTACAATGGGCTCTATTGTTCATGGAGACTTAGGGCATTATTAGGTGCTGGCTCGTCCGAATCAACTTCCATAGATCCAAGCGAGGCGTTCTCAAGGGCGGTAACCCTTTTTTGGTTGGCTGACAGGGAGAGAGTAGAGGGGGTTGAGTTTCCGGAGGAAGGGGTCGAATTGTCTATGTTATCAGGATGGGAGGCAGCAGAAGCAGCGGCGGCAGTAGCAGCTTCAGCCCGACGGGTCTTGCGGAGCTTGCTACGGTTGCATGAACGGATTTCTGTAATCTCTTTCTCCGAGAGCTGGATAAGTTTGCCCTTCTGAGGGCGAGGGCGGAGAGGGCAGTTAGGGTCATCTGCCGGGTGAGGGCCCAGGCAGTTGATGCACCGGCGAAGATGAGAGCACTCTCCTTGGTGACGTATAGTGCCACAGCGGGCGCACAAAGCTTGCATTCGGCAGCGTGAGGATTGGTGAAACCCGAAACAAGCTTCACACTGCGTTACCTTCGGGTTGGGGATGTAGCGCCTGGATGGGGCGCTATCGACGATACGAAAGGTGGGAACTTCTTTTGGAAAGAAGATGACCGCCGTGCGCAAAGGATCGTGCGAACCCTCAAGCTGCGACCAGTGAGCAATAGATGGAGCGACGCCAGTCTGTGCCTGAGCAATATTCCTGACATCATCGGGCGTTGTAGTGACCAGATTGGACACCGGATTCCGAATAGTGCGTGGTATGCGCTTGACAACATACCCAATGCGATCCTCCACTTGGTGTAAAGATCCAGAGAGGCCTTAATAGTTTCAGAATTCATTGCCGTCAGTTTCAGTGCTTCTTCGGCCCCAAAGGTGATGCTGAATCAGCTGGAGTTGCGGTTAGCAGAGGTGATACCGTCCTTGAGGCCGGGGACAATTTGAATGAGAGCAGACTTGACTGCAGTTGCGTTAGCTCTGAGGAGAGGGGCATCATCAGACAGGCGAAAGATAGCCTTGGGGCCCTTAGAGTTAGCTGTCGGAGTCTGCACCGCTGTGCGGGAAGGCCGATTGACAGAGGGACGAGCTGGAGCCGAGGGAACAGAGGCGGGAGGGCTGGCGACAGTTGCTGCCCAGTTACAAGATTGGTTCGACACAGTGACAGGAGGTCGAGAGGGAACGTTATGGCTAGGCGTAGGAAGAGGCCTCGCCGGTTTGTGCAGTTTAGGGGAGTCATGGCGCATGGGGAGCCCGGAGGCAACCGCGAGGAGAAACGCGTCCATTTGCTCGCGCACAAAGGACTGGATGAGCGGATCAGCTTGTTCAACGGCTGACCAAAACTTGTTGTGGAAGGATTGAACTCAAGTAGCTCGACCCTTAGCCACGCGCTGGACAAGCTCGAGCTCTTCAGCGACGCGCTGGGCCAAAAGGGGGAGGTTGTTGTGATTTAGCCATCACGAGCGTGATGACCAATCTAAAGGGCACTTGATAGGTATCAAATTAGAGGAATCGAATTGGAAGGAAAGCTGTATAGGAATGGGGAGACGTGATGATTGCGTGCTTCGGGATACTGTATTGTGTTATTTCGCCTGTATCGCTATACTTAACATCAAAAACATATTTTGCGGTCACAAGCTCTCGATTAGATGTGGAAGGTTATTGGTGCAGAGCATATCACGTGCTAGTCGGGTGACGCGGTATACGGAAGGAATTGTAATTAACGAGTAAGCGCAGACTAAAGCGTGTACTAGAAAACGACTCGCGGATGCGCACAGTAGTAAGTAATGTTAATCAATTCAATCCTATGATTCAGTTCACAATACATAGCTTCCGTTCCCTCTGCTGTGACTCAGTCTTACACGCACAATAGGGCTCTCGTTTTAATATTAGATAAGTTTTTTGACTTTTCTATTGGGTCTGAAATTGTCCCATTTTTCCTGATTGATTCAATTTCTTTATCTATCGCAGATTTCCACTGTTCCCAATCTGGTGATGCCATAGCTTCCTTTATAGTTAGTGGAATATGTATACGCTTCGGGAGAACTCCCGCTGTGAGGCGAGTATGATTCTCTTCCCTACGTGGATTTTTTAATTTTTTGGTTAGGTTGGCCTTTTCTGCGGCTCTCCTTCCAAGGCGATCTCCTCTTTGAATCTCCATCAAGCGTCTTGCACCACTCTCAGCTTGAATTTTAGCTTTCTTTTCGGCTTTTTTATGAACAGTTTATGCTTGCTTTATTTGGGTTTTTATTAAGCTTTTGAATTGTAGAGGCTCTTCTACAGCTAGATGGCTTTCTGAAACTAATGTATCCAGTGACTCACGTAAATTAGTCGGAGTTATTTGATGCTCCAGACTCTGGATTGAACTTTGATCTGAGAGCGAGCTATTTTCTTGAGCTTGGTAGTGAGTGATCATTTTCATAATAATTAGTTATTGATTGTTGATACGAAAGTCGGTTTGGCGATGTAGATCTTGGATGATCCTCCAACGAAATTGTAGATTCATCATCATCGCTGCCATCGTTAATTTTAGATGATGCTTCATCGTTAAATAGTTCGTTGAGTTCCTCCTTCTGCTGTGCCAAAATAACATCGTAGGGCACCCGCGAATGAAGCTTGTCAAAAATTACAAAATTTGCCTCGTAAACTTTAGAGCTATGAGGTTCCAGATAAGATATATTCCAGGATAACGTGGACTATAAACTATGAAGATTCCTTCCCAGGCCTTACGATCCAGCTTCTTTCTTCTCTACTTTGGGATGTGAACATAAGCTGGGCAACCCCATATTTTATATCTTTTAACACTAGGTTTCTTTCCAAACCATTCTTCCCATGGAGTTTTTGTTTTAAGGGTCTTTAAAGGACTACGCTTTCGAAGGTAATAGTAGGCGTCGGCTGCAAATTCCCAAAATTCTTTGGCAAAGCCAGCCTCAAGACGAAGGGCATCGGCACCCTCAAGTATAGATCTATTGCAACGTTCGGCAGTACCGTTTGATTCAGACTTATATCCAACTGTTGGATTAATCAAGATATGTTTTTGTCTATAGTAGGATTCCATTGCGTTATTTGAAAACTCCTTCCCTCGGTTAAAGCGAATTTCTTTGATCTTTTCGCTATTTCCATATCTCACTGCGTCAGCTTTACCTTCTCTAAAGCATTCAATTGCCTTTTCTACAATGTCTTTCTTTGTTGGACTGAATTTGAACCATATTCTTCCAGTTGCCTGACAAGTTTGTGTGAGCATGTAATAATTACTTGTAAAGGATCTAACAGGAAACGCTCCACAGGGGTCCATGTGAAGGACTTAAAATGTAGCTGTAGCCTTAGGGAGAGGCTTTCTCTCAATTTTTCTTGTAATTTTTGAAATAGGACACACTTCACAGAAAAAATGTTTCAAGGGTTTAATATCATCAGCCATGAGGTGGTATCTTTCTGAACTCGATGTTCCAGGGTGCCCAAGTCTCAATTGGAGTAATTTTTGGTCCACCTTGTTCACTGTTCTTTCTGTGCTGACAGCGGTTGAGAAGGCTTTTTGAGATATGTGTGACTGATTCAGATGATATAGTTTGTGATATTGAGTTCCACGAGCCCAGAGCTTGTTGGCTTTTTCAAGTATAATGCCGTCTTTGTCTGTGTCAAAACTGATTCCATTCTTAGTCAATTGTACAAGAGACAAAAGATGTTACGGCGAGGTAACGGAGGGTTCGAATCGCCGTCTTCGAGGGAGGCAGGAAGACTAAAGATGGAGAGAAGTATAGAATTTATGGGATATGACCCTATTAACACGATTGCAGATACGTTAGAAGAAGTTAAAGTATGATACAAATTGCAAAGCTGAAGTTCTTCATCTTGCCCAAGGTAACCCCCTAAGTACTCCAGCAATTCCCAACTAATCTCCTTTATTAGGTGTTACTCATCCGTCATAATCTCATTTGGCGACTATGTAGGAGTGTCAACAATCATCCAAACCCTTGCGCCTAATCACAGCGGGAGGTTAAAGGTATGAAAGGGTAATTGCAGTCATCTATGCATTGTGCCATCAATGCTTCATTTAATCCTGCATATCCCTGTTCATAATATTACTAAATGAGAAAATTACGTTTGCCATAACAAAAGATTCTCTGTTGCTTGTGGTACGTATAAAACATCTCGTATTCTCAGCAGATTCGGCATTGCTTGGCTACTTTCCCATGGGATGAGGATACTGCCAATCCCTTCAGCTTGTATCATTTGTTCGTTAGCAACTATTATTTGCTGATTTGACGGCTGGATTGAATTTTCAAACACATCCTTCCTATTGGTAATATGTTAGGATGCGGCAGTATCTAAAAGCCATCCTAATTTTGAAGGATTTTATAAATCAGATCTACTAGTTTCAGTGACGGGTCGGTACCCCAGAGATTGTCAATGGTGTAGTTGATCGTAATTAATATTAATTCTTCTTAGGAGAGAAGCTAGCTACGAGATAAATCTAGATAATATACAAGTACTCTTCCTCAAGCTCATTGCCTCGTCGTTGAGATCTGTAATACTGAGGTGTCGTTTACATTAATAGGATGTTTCAGGATATCAAAAGATCAAGGAAGCCCCTTTCATACATAGAACGATTATGAAACGTACCCTGTCGAGTCTTTCCTGCAATTCCTTTGCCACCAGCTGTTGCAAGGTCGCGTACGTTGACAGACGTAGGCTATAGAAAAATGCTGGCTTACCAGCCGTTACACCTACCCTGATCTGAAAAAGTTTGGCAGATAATGTTTAGCCGATAATGTTTAGCCAACTTTTTTCCAATCTGCTTTCTTCAATTGAGGACGAAGCTCTGGTTCTTCTGCGATGGTCGGTTGACTTTACAGCTGCGTTGATATCGGAATGTGATCAAAAGATGCTTAAAGTTCGCTGTCAGGTTGGCAGGATATGATGGAGTCTTCGAGCCCTTTGGATAAGAATACAAGGTCAAGCGTGCTCTTGCTACCCCTGCTGCTCCAGGTTGTGGTACCCTCCGGAAGAGCTAGTTCCATGTCTCTATTACCTAGCAATTCTATCAGGTCTTCTACTACTTTATGATTGCTCATAACCGTTTGTCCTTCCCATCTAGGACGGTGTAGGTTGAAGTCCCGAACAAGGATACGATGGCCTTCTTTTGAGAGGAGCCCTGGGATATATTTCAGAGTTCCCATTTCTTTGCTACCATGGGAGAGAGGGGGGATTGTAAATTTTGTTTGCATAAATTTGGCCTCTGTCTATTTGTAGGCTAATGGAGGTTATATCTCTGGCTGATTCTTCTGGCGGATTTTCTGTCTTCCATTGGCCAACTGCAAGATGTTTACTAACGTAGATACATGTTCTACCTTTGTCGCCGACCGGAAATATGAGGTGGTAGGCGGGATGTGTGACTGTAGTTTTTTCCGTTGGGACGCAATGGCTCTTGTAAAGCCACCACATAGTACTTTAATGGGTCTAGGGCTTGGAGAAAGTGATGCTGTACTTTATTCTTGCTTTTGTTGACATTGTATTGTATATTATTTAAGGTTTGTGTGCCCTTCATGACTCAAATACGCTATCTGGTGCCCCGTTTATCTCTGCAGTATTCTCCCGTGTTAGAGCCCGGGGTCTGTTTTTGGTGAACGCCATTGGCGCACTAGCCGGGGACGTCAGTTCGCTCCATGATCCTGACATGTCAGGGACAGCGGGGGAGACCATCTTGCGCGGTCTTCCTGAACCTTGAGGAGCAATGCTCAAGCTCATTAGATTGGCGATTTCCATGAGTGACATACCTGCTTGTCACGGCGAAGAATATGCACAAGTGAAAGTACAGCTTGTATGGCGATAATTCAATCTGTGGAGCGGATACAAAGCTGGAGAAGAACAGATAAGAAGAAAATCTAAGTACAAGAGGCCCCGACGCTATTCCTATGCAGGCGGGTTCCCACTTAATTGCCGGGCACATGCTCCTTCCCGCATCAGCCATCAATCTCACATCCAACATCCACGTGACCGTTTATCATGACGGGGCAGAATGCCGTGCCGTGACACTGCTCGTCTTTTCCTGGAGCTTACCAGTTGCCAATCATCTTGTTGGGCTCCAGGTGTTTCCACTGTAGGTTGATATTGTCCTGGATCACTAGTCCTGTTTACATCTGCCCTTGCTTTTGCGGTTAGTTTCGTTGGACACCTCTGGTCCCATGCTGCGTGTTTTTTCCCGCAGTTGCAGCATCTTACATCCTGTTTCCCCTGGCATTCTCAGGTGTTATGTCCTCCTACGCATTTGCCACATTTAGCTTCGGCCCCGCAGGTGCGAGCAATATGACCGAATTTTGGCATTTGAAGCACTGCATCGTACGGAAGCCAGATCGGAAGATTTCGGTAGTCTTTATTTTGCATGGCCACACCATACCTTTGGAGATGGCTTTATCCGCATGGTCTGCTTGTTCAATCCATACAATCAGTCATCCGGCGGCTTTTCCTTGTTGGTTCGTTTTCTTGAGCCATGTGGCTTTGTGGATTTTGGCTCTCTCCAGGTATATTTTATTTGCCTGTTGTAGTGCTGAAATATGACCGGGGATTTCTGGCTTGAATGAATATAGCATTCCATAAGTTAAGACTTGATAGGTGGGACTCGCGATATGTGCTGTGGTTGCCAGCTTATGCGTCCAGTCCTTGTGTTTTTCTATTCTATCTTTAATTGCATTCTCCGCAAAAAAGACCTTCACCTGTTCGCTTCTCATCTGTCTAGCGCCAATGATCTCGCTGGTTCTAATTATCTTCACCAGCTCTTCGCTTGATAGCTTTGATATCTCCTTCTTTTCTGCTTCGTCATGGATTCTGATCATAGTACCAGCCACTTCCGATCTGCTCACAACCTTAGCCCATAACTATCCCTGAATCCTTGAGGTTTGAGTTTGAGTTTGATTCATATGAGCCTTAATTTCTTTAATTTCCTGCAAAATTTTAGTTATTGCAGAGTTTCCATTAACACGACTTGGCTGGGAGTTCGCGGAGGGCTGGATTTTCAATAGGAGTAGGCTGTCAATGTTATTTAAAGTCTCCTCTAGCATTTGACTGTATGCTCTGGGAGCGAGATTATTCTCTTTAAAGGCTTGTCTAATCCTTTTTTGATCCACCTGTAAGTCCGACGGTGCCCTTCCGCCACCACCACCCCGTCCAGAGGCGTTTCCGGTATATTTGCTGCCGGCATTCTTGAATGGATCTGTTGCCACTGTAATGAACGCGTTAGTTTGGCTCATTTTGAAGAAGTCGATTTTTCCGTCAGTTGAAGTTTTCTATTTGGACAGCTCGGTTAGTTATTTAGTTAAGTTATGCTCATTGGCGCCGCTGGATTTCAATAAGCAATCTATGTTGTATTGGGGGAGTTTGGTATTCTTTATTATCACGTGAAGGAGAGATTGCGACTGGGGCCACAATAGCGGCAACCGGGAACGCATAATGCAAGGATTTGGCTGTGATATTTTAAGAAAGTATTCATTTAGAGTTCCAAATATTCGTGGAACATGGTTAATTCTGTAAGATACCCAGAGTGACGTGATTTCTACCGAGGCATTGCCAAAGATACCACCCTTGGATCTTGTCTTTTTGAATTTATTGGTATCCGCATTCTTTAGGCAAAGAGCAAAGCCAATTTTTGTAAACTGTATATTGGTGCAAAGTTGGCCATCATCTCCAAGCTTAGCTTTAAGGTGAGACCGGATAGCGTACGCTAAGAGGTCTCTTAGTTTGTTTCTTGTCCCGAGTTGTTACAGTATCGACGCTTATGTTCAAAGCTTTATGTATGGGACCAGATAGGGCTGGCGAAGAAAAGGGGTTTTCTGCGCGTTGGGATTCTTCATGTAGTTCGTCTTGATGTGCGTCCGACATCTCGTTGTACTGCAAGGCAAAGCTGTATTCCGTGGCATTTTCCGCTAATGGAGAGTAGCTAGGGCCAGGCTCATCTAAGTCGAGGCTCACTGGGTGAAGTGAGTAAGTGAAAGGTTGTTTCGTGTGTAGCTACCTCATAGGCCAATCGGACAGGATTAGTCAGCGAGCTTTGTTGTAATCAACTTAGTACTAGGGCAAAGCCCTGGGAAGAAACTATGATTAAGCGAATGTTCGTGTTTACAAAGTACATTTCTCGTTGGCGCTTTTTCCAAGTGTTCGTAGTCGTAAATACTTCAGCAACGCCAATCCCCACCATTAGGACTTAGATTCTACTGGAAGACTGTAAGAATGTCTAAAATCACAGTCGGTAAGTCAGATTGCTACACTCTGAATCCCGCTCCCGCTTACAAGACTTAGCCGGAGTGCGTACCAACGTCCACGAATTGCTTGAATATTCTACCGAAACAAAGAAGCGAAATTTTCTTGAGACCGTCGAACTACAGATCGGCCTGAAGAACTATGATCCTCAGCGTGACAAGCGTTTCTCCGGCACCATCCGTTTGCCAACCATTCCCCGGCCGGGCATGTCAGTTTGGTAAGTGTCGCGTCGGTAGCGGTTGTTGTAATGTATGTGTGGTCATAGCTGACATGACTAGTATCCTCGGTGATCAGCATGATATCGATCGAGCTAAGCATGGCGGAATTGATGCTATGTCGGCGGATGATCTAAAAAAACTAAACAAAAATAAGAAGTTGATCAAGAAGCTAGCTCGAAAGTACGATGCCTTTGTTGCTTCGGATACTCTTATCAAACAAATTCCTCGTCTTCTTGGTCCTGGTCTCTCAAAGGGTATGTAAAAATCTTCATCTTACAGTAATGAATGGTACTGACGCCGTCAACTTCAGCGGGCAAGTTCCCTACCCCCGTATCTCACAATGAAGACTTAAGCAACAAGATCAATGAAGTAAAATCTACGATTAAATTTCAACTGAAAAAAGTATTATGTATGGGTGTTGCCGTTGGAAACGTAGGCATGTCAGAAGACCAATTGATCTCTAACATTATGTTAGCCATCAATTACCTTGTATCTCTTCTGAAGAAGGGATGGCAAAATGTGGGCAGCTTAACCATCAAAGCTTCCATGTCAGTTCCTAAGCGCCTATACTAGACAGTTTTTAAACCTCGGATTGTCAATAAATTAAGAAATATTCGAACAATCTAAACTTGCGCGATAATACTCTTTGCAAGAGAAAATAGAATCTCTCTACACGGAACGTCGGTCCTGACGTAATCATCATAAATTTTACCTGTGTGTCACAAATTATGCTCGTAATATTTAATCCTACAAAGCACTCTGCATGCAGAGGTAAGCGTTGCAACCATGATCTTCTTGACTAAGTGAACCATAACAACAATTATCTCAGGGCTCCCCATTCTCTACTGAGAAGGTTGACTGAATGTAAGAAAAAATGTGGGAAGTGGCATTCCCAGCGACCTTCAAGCTTTTTCCTTTTGGAAACTTCTGACTGGAAAACAGTTTGTTACACATTTCAACGAAGCAAAGGGTTGATTTTAGGAATATAACAGATTTAACAGTTGGTCACTAACTTCAGTAAAATGTATGATCTTTCGCATCAAAGATTTTGTCTTAATGACCAGACTTATACTGATTTCTCATGATCAGCAACATACCTATTAACTGAAGGCCCCAAAAATTTTTTAATTTTTTAATTTTTTAATTTTTTAATTTTTTAATTTTTTAATTTTTTAATTTTTTAATTTTTTAATTTTTTAATTTTTTAATTTTTTAATTTTTTAATTTTTTAATTTTTTAATTTTTTAATTTTTTAATTTTTTAATTTTTTATTTTTTAATTTTTAATTTTTAATTTTTAATTTTTAATTTTTAATTTTTAATTTTTAATTTTTAATTTTTTAATTTTTAATTTTTAATTTTTTAATAATTTTTTAATTTTTAATTTTTAATTTTTAATTTTTAATTTTTAATTTTTAATTTTTTAATTTTTAATTTTTAATTTTTTAATTTTTTAATTTTTTAATTTTTTAATTTTTTAATTTTTTAATTTTTTAATACATCATTTTTGTGTATCCTGCCTTAAGGCTATGGCACGAATGATACTGGCGCGGTACATGGAGCGAAGATTTAATTTGATATGAGGGGCACGCACACCCGAATATCACTTGAAGACATATCACCAAGTCAGGCGTCTTACAGCCCTCCAACCCTCAACCGCTTACGTCTGCCGCAGGAACGCATTCCAGACACCCACGGCCACCCAGGGTGCCTTTGTCGACGTCACATTCACGACCAGGCGAGTAATGTGGTTTGCGGGTTTTGCTGGTTTCGGACCAGATTCCTTCCGTCTCAAGTGGGGCATGTGCCTCGGCTACCTAGACTCGACTTAGGAGAACGGCCCGGACGGTGTACCGCATCACCTTCCGACCCGTTGTCTGATCCATGCTATCCGCCCCGCAGGCTGATTACAAGAAGAATCAACATCTACATGGACATTGTTATCTATAGTCCTGCTTCGATGACGGACAGAAGCCTTACAACCCCTACTCACCCCGATCCATCCATGCCCTCTCCTACCCCTACCGCGCCGCCACCACCTCCGTCAAACTCAACACCACCGAGCAGCTCGGTGGCCCACAGGCAAATACTTCAGCCTGTTCCTCCCTCCAAAAGGGTAGCAGCAGATGCACCCCCCCAATCTGAGACCGGTGAAACAGAAACTTTGAACGCGTATCTCCCTCGCGAATTAGCGATCATCGTCGAGGAAAGACAACGCCGTGAACAGGCCTGGCATGTGCGGATGATGATTTGTACAAGTGCTATAAGCAGCATCGATAGTCTACTGGCAAACTTTAAAGGAGTTGAGAAAGAGGAAGGTTCAGCTTTTTAAAAATATTTCCGATAAGCTATTTCGCTCTTCGCGGCTTCAGACGCTGCTCTGAACCCTCCACCTGTTCCCACACACTCCCGCCCAGCAAAAGGCGGTAAAGTGAGCAAAGGAAACTTGCCGGATAAACCAGCTGTAGTTACAGAATCACAAGCTTGCTCAGCTTCAACTTCAAACCCAACCCGAGCGCGACAGCAGATGCCAACCAGTGGAATTAACCTACCCAGGAAGCCAAGCGCAACTGAAAACTCCTGGGCTACAGTTGCTCGTAATGGGCACAAGAAGGCTAGAGCTGCCGCGGCTGAAACTGCCAGTGTCGGGCAAAACAAATCTAGAGAACAATTCAAGGCCTTAGCGCCTAAGAAAGACTCCAACACCTTCTCGATCACAAGTGAGTGGGCTATTCGGAAAAAAACAACAACCGCCTTCCAAAATTCAAGATAAAAGATTATTCCTCCGACTACCCCCGGAGCACGAGTGGAGAAAATTATCGCCCGCAGGGATCCAAGATATCGTCGTAAAAAAAATGGCCATCTCACCCGCTTATATTAGACAGATTAAGCCAGTTCGCTCAGGATTTGCCCTAAGTCCTAGCAACCCCAACGCGTGCGAAGCATTGCTACAGGCCGCAAACGGACTCTTTCTGACAGGGGCAAAACTTGAACCTGCTGAAAACTTGATACCATTTCTTATACCAACAGCCCCTGCCTTTATTTACACCGATACAGGACGTGTTGTGGTGACTCAGGAGTTGCTGGCCGATGAAATCGAGCGTGTCTCTTCGGTGCGTCCGACTTCAGTAAAACTGTTCGGCAGTCTTAATCACGACGCCCCGCATAGAACATGGCTAGGACTGTTCTCAAAAGCACCTCGACCTGGTTTTCGTGTGTTTGATGAATCTGGCCTGGCAAAGGTTTTTAAAAAACAAGATCCCATAGACTTTTGCAAAAGGTGCAACGGCCACCACTCATCAAGAAATTGTTCGAGAGCACCTTCTTGCGGAAACTGTGGCTCGACAATGCACACACAAGATGCATGTCAAGCTCTCACTCGATGTCGGAATTGCGGAGGTCCACACCGCTCTGACAGTCATAGATGCTTAGCTCGGCCAACTCGCAGCGGTCCCCCCGACTAAGGAACAGCTAAAAATCTTTCGTCAGGCTGGAGACCGCGAATATCAGGCACTGGTTCGAGCTAAAGCTGCTGAAGCGAGGGTGTCAACTGCAGAGGAAGCAGCACACGCTGTAAATTGTAGTCAAAATCTCGAGACCGCCAATAATGAAACCCCTGAGCCACCCGCCGATGTGTCGACGGAGGACTCGATGCAGTTATGAAGGGCTCACCTCGAAGCCATTCGTTGCCTCCTCTCAGGTTTATGTCAATAAACGTGGGAAGAGGGAGCGCCGCGCACGATATTGCGCTTTCGCGAGCCTGCGAATTACAGTTAGATGTTTTGCTAGTCCAAGAACCTTGGTGGGCTGGTTGCACCAAGTCACATCCATATTTCAATCGCCACATACCTTATGTAGGCATTGGCGTTCGTCCTCGTGCAGTCACCTACACTAGGAAAGACAATAGGAATATACACGCAGTTCAGGAATCCCCTTCCTCAAAACTCACCGGGGAGTACTGCTGGGTCAAAGTGAATGGAATTACATTTCTCAGTGAATACAAAGCACCCCATGATCCCGCAGCAGTAGAACCACTCCTTGAGTGGACTCCGCCTCCTCGGACTATTACCGCGGATGACTTCAACTCTGTCTATTGGGCCTGGCAACCTAGTGCTACGAGCAACTACGGACAAGGGGAAAAAATAGAAAAATGGGCAGATGAGAATGGCCTCTCGTGTCTAATTCTGGGGGAACCGACGCACCACGCTGGGAACACTTTGGATCTCGCATGGACAAATATTAGTGGAGCCTCCGCATGGGTAGACCGAGAAGACTGTATGACAAGTGACCATTTTCCGATCTCTGGCATAGTACCTAGCTGTACCCGAGTTATCAAGAAATCTAAAGGTCCACTTAGAGTCCCGAAAGATAAGCTGCCTCAATTTGCACAACTAGTCTCTCGTTGGATGCCTCGTGCTCAGGACCTAAAGTCAGAAGGAGACATTGAGCAGTTCGCTCAGGATTTGTGCCGTGCGCTAGTAGATGCCCTGAAAGCAGTGGGTAAAGCTTCTAATGGTAAATCTGGCAGATCGGCGCCGTGGTGGACTCCAGAATGTAAGGCTGCCCGCCTCCGATATCGAACAGCCTCCACGGAGCCAGACCGAAATCAATATGCAAAGGAATATAGGAACACTATTGCGGAGGCAAAAAAGGAGTATTGGAAAAGCCAGGTTGTCACACGTGAAGCCAGCACGTGGGCTAATTCGAGATTCGTGGTAAGGAAAAGGGGTTCCAGCGATGAATAGGGATTGTAGGAGGATGAATGATAGAGAAGTCCGAATGGTAGAGTGGTACGAATGGTCGAGTGGTACGAATGGTCGAGTGGTACGAATGGTCGAGTGGTACGAATGGTCGAGTGGTACGAATGGTCGAGTGGTACGAATGGTCGAGTGGTAAACTCTGAGAAGTTTGGGGTAGAGAAGTTGACTGAAAACAAAGCGTGAGTCGCTCTGTGTGCCTATCTAACTTGACTAAATACAAATAAGAAAAGGCCTCTGACAACCTAGTACGTAGCTTAATTCAAGCGAAGTAACTACAGAGTCATAAACTGTAACACCTAGGCCACAAAGGTGACAAATGAAAATAGCAGGGGTATGTCGACACGGGCTCTAATTAGCCGAAACGCCGAATAAAACAGTAATGAGAGGCTGGCCAAGACATCCGATACAACCAAACTCAAATGTCGCAGAACAAATGGTGCTGAAACTCTGACATCACCCTCCTCTTTTTTCAGATGCGAGCTCCTGCGAGCGCGGCGCAGATGGATAGGCGTCATGATACTCGGACACAAGTTCTTGACATCCGCCGAGATTTTCTGGTGGTTCCCAAGTTGTCTCACCATTTCCTGTCCAACGAACCAAGTACTGGACCCTTTTTCTTCTGATTCGTGAATCCAGGATAGCCTCCACTTCGTACATGTCCGGTCCAAAAACTTTCGGATCCAGCGGCGCTGGCTGTGATTAATGTTGCGAGGGAAAACCGCCGTAGGCTGGGCGCAGAAGGCTCACATGGAAGTTGTTATCTATCCTAAGTTGAGATGGCAGGTCCAGCTTAACTACTAAGGGGGTTTTAACTTTTGATATCTTCCAGGGGCCTGCCCTGACGTGATCGAGTTTCTTTGTGGGCCTCGCAGATGCCAGGTTTTTTAAGGACAAATAGACCATGTCTCCAACTTTATATCTGGGCGCCGGAAGTCGTCTTTCATTTGTGTAGGTTGATTGGTACGCTTGTGCTAGGGCGATGTGTTCAGCGCAATGTTGGACTATGTTTTTCATTTTAGTAAAAAATTGCGGAGTTTGTCTGGGCTCTAATGTATTCGATTCGGGTCTAAAATCTAATCGTGGATGATGTCCAAATGAAGCGAAGAATGGTGTTAACCCAGTCGATGCGTTAACATGGTTGTTGCAGCAGTATTCTGCCAAGGGAAGGTACTTTACCCAGTCATCCTGATGGTGGTTAACATAATGGCGTAGGTAGACCTCTAGAGTTTTGTTGGCTCTCTCGGTTTGTCCATCTGTTTGTGGATGATATGAAGTAGATAAACAATGTGTAATTTCGAGACACGCGCAAATTTCTTTCCGGGTTTTATCAATAAAAGCTCTTCCTTGGTCGGAAACAAGGGAGTCGGGTAGGCCTGAAAACCGGATCACATGGCTGATAAAAGCATCAGCAGTTTCTTGAGCGGTTGGTCGTTCCAGCGGTATGACCCACACTCTTTTAGTCAGGCGATCAAATATTTGAAGTATAAATCGGTAGTTAAAACCTCGGATCTTGCATATCGGCAGGGGGCCCACGAAATCGAGTGTTAGATGACGAAAGGCTGAACTAGGTGCTGGTAGGGGTTGGAGGAAACCATGAGGTTTTTGTGCTGAGGGGTTGTTTTTCTGACAGCTGTGGCAACCTCGAGCGTATTTAGAAACATCATCTTGGCAGCCGGGCCACCAAAATTTTCGAGTGAGCATTTTATAGAGTGCTGCTGCCCCACGATGACCGTGTAATGGATTATCGTGAAGCTGCCTCAACATAGTTTCGCGAAGGGGCTTTGGGACATAGTCCTTATTCTCGAAGGTAAAAGAGTGAGAGGTTACTTTACAGCTTGCTAACTGGATATCTTCTCGGATAATGGAACGATCGTCTAACGCAGAGCGAATTTCTTGGCAGTATTGATCCTCATTACAAAGTTTATTCCAATTAGTTAGTGAAAGTTCCGGTAGCTGTTCATTTTGTGGAGAATAATTAGATGCTAGCGGTGATAGGTTGAGAGGGCGTAAGGTTTGATGGGGTTTAATGAGTATTTGGTATTGGTGTTGGTGTTGATTTCGTTCATCTTCTTTTTCCGAGGGTTTATTAGTGCTAATTCGAGTTAGAGCATCAGGTTTTGCGCCCTGTTTGCCAGGTCGAAACACGATCTTAAAGTCGTAGTTTGCTAACAGCTCGTTCCAACGGGCCTGCCGTCTGTTCAGTTTCTTTGTGGTCGTGAAGTGTTCAAGGTTTTTGTGATCGGTTAAGATGAGAGATGGGGCTTCTACCGATCCCAATTCTGCTGCCCAGGTTTCAAATGCGTTAACAATAGCCAGCAGTTCCTTGTCGAATATTTCATAATTACACTCGGCCGGGAGCATTTTCTTGGACATAAAAGCCACCGGTCTAAGTATGCCAGAGCTATCAATTTGGGATAGGATTGCCGCTGTGACGAAGTCGGAGGCATCCGTCTCCAGGACTACCTGGAGTTTAGGATCGAAATGAGCCAGCATGATTCCTTCCTAAAAAGCTTGTTTGATTTGGAGAAATGATGATTTGCAGCCGTCATCCCAAACGAAGGGAGTTTCTTTTTTTGTAAGTTTAGTCAATTGAGCTGCCAATCTAGAAAATTCGGGAATGAAGCGGCGATAGAAATTCGCAAAACCGAGAAATCGCTGTATGTCGCGGACCGTACGAGGAGTTGGCCATTCCTGTACACAAGCCACCTTTTGAGGGTCCATGCTAATTCCTTTAGTTGAAATGATCAGCCCTAGGTAAGTCACCTGTTTTGTTTCGAAGTTACATTTTGCGATGTCTACTTGTAATCCGTGTTCTCGGAGCCGCTGTAGAACAGTTTTGACGTGTTGAAGATGTTCGGTCAGGGTTTTCGAATATATCAAGATATCGTCCATATAGGCCGTGCAGAATTGATCAAGGATTCCCCTGAGGGCATGATTTATATAAGATTGGAAGGAGGCTGGCCCATTACATAGGCCAAATGGGAGAACTAAGGGTTCAAATAATCCGTATCGGCAGGTGAATGCGGCTTTCCATTCATCGCCTTCCTTAATTCTAAGTTTATTGAAGGCGGAGATTACATCTAATTTCGTGTAGTATCGGGCGTGAGATAATTGGCTGAGTGTCTCTGAAATTAGAGGGAGTGTCGATTTCTTATGGTAATCGCATTGAGTCTGCGATAGTCGATGCAAAAGCGGAGATCGCCATTTGACTTTTTCACAAAGAGCACCGGGGCAGCAGCTGGGGATCGAGAGACGCGGATAAAGCCTTTCGACAGCTCTTTATCCAGGTAAGTCCGAAGGGCCTTAAGCTCGTGTTGATTCATTGAATAGGGACGAACTGCTGGGGGCTGTTTTCCAGGTTGAAGCTCGATAGAATGATCCCAAGATCGATGAGGTGGTAGCGTTTCAGCCAGTTTTTTATCAAAGACATCAATAAAATCTTGATATTGAGGAGGGAGAATTTCCTTGGGGCTGGCGTTCTTGGGAATGGCCATGGTGGCACCTCTTTCATGAACGACGGGTAGGCGCTTCATTGAGTCATCTATGAGGATGTCGAGGTCGCGGAGGCTTAGCGCGAAGTTAAAACTCCCGGGTAGTTGGCTTTCTACGGCAAATGCTTGTGCAGATACTTCCGAAGGAGGGTGGTCTTTCAATTGGTTCATTTTAATCTGAGGCGAAGGGGGATTTGGCACGAGATTTTTCATCGAGAGGGGTTTCTGGGTTAGTGAATTAAAGTATGGAACAGTAGTCTCGAAATGGCAGCAGAGATTTCTTAAGCAAGGTTCCCCAAATGTGATGGTATGTTCTTTCCAATCTATGTAGGGTGTATGTTTCTCCAGCCAAGGCAGACCTAAGATGAGGTCGTATTTGCAGGGGTCAGTAACATAGGCAGTGAGGGATTCGCTGTGGTTTTTAATTGACAGAGGGAAGGACACTTTTTGGGTGATATTAGAACCCTTTTTTCCTTCAAAGCCCATCAGGGAGATGGTGGATGGGAGTGACTCGGGGAGGAGTTTTAAGCGATTACAGAGGGACTTCGACACGAATGCAAAGCCAGAGACGCCGGTATCAACTAGAGCAATCAAAATTTCATTTCCTACTTTTGCATGTATATACATATGGCGTGAAAAGGAGAACTCTGATAAATCCGCTCGTCCTACCGAAAGAGACTCCAACACGCGACTTATTGTTGGAGTGGTTCTTTTAAAGCCTCGGGGGTGGAATTTACCATTGTCGCGACTGACGTAATTGATCGGGCTCCCAAGGGGCAGTCAGAGACAATATGGCCAGACCTATTACACCATACGCATCTACCTAGAGCTCGACGAGCTTCCTTAGCCGCCTCAGTTAACTTGCCGTCGGGCCCTTTTTGTCGGGAAACTACGTCTAAGTCCATTGTGGAACCACCTTGAGATACGGTCGGTTCTCGAAAAGTGTTGGCTGGGGCGGGTGAGGCAATGAAGTTTGGTATAGGGCGAGGCCTCATTGGTGGTCGGTAGAGCTCCGAGTGTGAGGAAGTTGCTTTAATTTCTTGCAAGCCTGCATCCTTGAGACGCAAATAGGCTACAAAATCATGGTAGTCGGATGGGACGTTGGAGGCAGAAAGAATAAGTTTTCGTAGGGGAACCGAAAGTCTACGTTCTAACATATCTTTCCATTGTGACTTGTCTTTGTTAAAATAGAGCGAATCAGCCATATTGTCTTCAAAGATCGTTATGAAATCATGAAACCTCATATTATTTTGTCGTAAGGCATCAATTCTTGATGTCGCCTGGTGACGGAGGGATGGATCTTGGCATCGCTGTTTCAGTGCTGCAATGAACTGTTCTAGCGTATTTATTTCTGCTGGGATCGATGGATCCTCTAGGCATCGAAAAGAAGATCGCATCTTTTCCAGTGCGCCGGGGCCGAGACATTGATAGGCAAATTGTACCTTAGCACTTTCATCCACAAAATAGGCCTTTGAACCCTGGATCTGGTTGATAAGTTGGGAGCAGAAGGGGCGGAGCGTTGCGGAACTTCCATTATACTGCGCGACGGGTGGAGGTGTCGGGCGGAAGAGAGCGGGTGGAGCAGGCGAGGCGGATAAGGAAGGTGCCGATTGATAAGGAGCTGGGGCTGAAAATAATTGTCCGACCCGAGTTGGGTCGACACGGGTGGCGGCCGCTAGGATGCCGGGCATATGGAGATAGGGAATGCTCCAGAGCTCGGATGGTATTAACGGAATCAAGTCGGTATCCATAGGATCTGCAGGTGGAGTGGAAAAGGTATTCGGCATTCTGAAATGTAAATATTTGAGTAGGTGGAAATAAATATGAATTTGGATATATAAGGTTCCGTATATATCCGTCTGTTTGACGCTTTGTAATGTCACACGTGAAGCCAGCACGTGGGCTAATTCGAGATTCGTAGTAAGGAAAAGGGGTTCCAGCGATGAATAGGGATTGTAGGAGGATGAATGATAGAGAAGTCCGAATGGTAGAGTGGTACGAATGGTCGAGTGGTACGAATGGTCGAGTGGTACGAATGGTCGAGTGGTACGAATGGTCGAGTGGTAAACTCTGAGAAGTTTGGGGTAGAGAAGTTGACTGAAAACAAAGCGTGAGTCGCTCTGTGTGCCTATCTAACTTGACTAAATACAAATAAGAAAAGGCCTCTGACAACCTAGTACGTAGCTTAATTCAAGCGAAGTAACTACAGAGTCATAAACTGTAACACCTAGGCCACAAAGGTGACAAATGAAAATAGCAGGGGTATGTCGACACGGGCTCTAATTAGCCGAAACGCCGAATAAAACAGTAATGAGAGGCTGGCCAAGACATCCGATGCAACCAAACTCAAATGTCGCAGAACAAATGGTGCTGAAACTCTGACACAGGTTGAAGAGATGAAATCTCCGACGGATATCTATAGGCTCATGCGATGGACCAAACCACGGCATACTAAAGTTCCGCCACCTCTTCTTTTTAACGGGCGCCTCGTTGCAGACCAAGCAGAGCGTGCGTTAATTTTACGAGACAATCTTTTGGCGCGGCTAGACGCTACAG
This sequence comes from Podosphaera xanthii, assembly GCA_028751805.1. Taxonomy (NCBI): domain Eukaryota; kingdom Fungi; phylum Ascomycota; class Leotiomycetes; order Helotiales; family Erysiphaceae; genus Podosphaera; species Podosphaera xanthii. The sequence continues at coordinate 23,876 of JAPWIX010000030.1, read as the reverse complement.
ACGACCTTCCCATTGCTACAACAAATGCGGCTAATCGTATTCCATGGACGGAGGGGCTCGAAGAAACAGAGGTACGATCGTGCACCATAGGTAGCGGAAATACCTGTCCTGGACCAGACGGAATTTCGGTAGAATTACTTAGTACCTGTTGGGGTACACTTGGTCCTTGCGTCACTCACCTGTTTTGATCCTGTCTTAAGTTTGGCTATCATCCATCTTGCTTTAAGTTGGCAGAGGTTGTTTTCATTCCAAAAGCAGGTCGAGACCCATCTTCCGTGAAAGGGTGGAGACCCATTGCTCTCCTATCGTGCCTCGGAAAGGGATTGGAAAGAATCATCGCCAAACGCACGGCTACTCTAGCTATCACAGCTGAGGTGGTTGGGCATCAACAATTTGGGGCTCTACCAAAACGTTCAGCTACTGATTTAGTCGCTTGTGTCGTGCACGATATTGAAGAGGCTCGCACTCAAAAGTGGACTTCAACGCTCGTAAACCTTGACGTTCAAGGAGCCTTCGACGCGGTCCTCCATAATAGACTACTAATGCGAATGCAAAAATAAGGTTGGCCAGACTCGGTCCTTCGGTGGTCAGCCTCATTTCTACGCAACCGATATGTCCAGGTCCGGTATTCAGGAGGAGTAACGAGTCCTAAAAAGCTGGTCTGTGGTGTTCCGCAAGGATCGCCGGTCTCCCCACTACTTTTTCTTTTGTACATGGCCGAACCCATGCGTAGCGGGAACTCTAGAGCTAGGTTCACTTATGCAGACGATATTGGGATACTTGGCATTGGAAGAACGACTACTGAATCTGCGGCTGCGGCCCAAGGTGAAGTAGATAAATTGCTTGAATGGGCAAGTAATAATGCTGTATCATTCGATTCAGGGAAGTCGGACGTAATTCAATTCCCTGGCCGGCGAGGGGAAAATCCTATCGGAGTGAAAGTAAACAATATATGGATTGGACCGGCTAAGAATATCCGTTGGCTAGGAATACATCTCGACTCTCAACTCTCGTTCAAACATCATGTAACAACATGGTGCGGGAAAGCACTTGAAGTTGCTCAACATATGCGGAGGCTCAATCCAGTAACACGTGGGGCAGCTCCTGGACCCCTGATAACTGCCGTTGACACCTGCGTGATCTCTGTAGCGACCTTCGGTGCGGAAGTTTGGTGGCCGGGCTTAAAACGACCAACAATTCGCGGAGATGTGACTCCTCCTATAGCCCACTTCTGTAATCTTATTGATAAAGCAGTTCGTGTAGCGTTGAGAGCCGCACTACCAGTATGGAGAACAACACCCAACGTAGTCCTTCACAGGGAAGGGGGAATTCCACCCGCCCGAATACTCCTAGAAGGTAATCGTCTACGGCTCTCAGCACGAATAAATTCACTAGACAACCGCCATCCTCTCCGCAGCCGAGCGAGCGTATGTCCCAATGTAGGTACGCTTAAGTATAAGACAAAGGCCATATTGTCAAAGCATCCAGAAACGCAGATGTCACGTTTGCAGAGGGCTTTCCAACAGCTACCCCGATCATCCGAGGATGCTGAACCCTTAATTGTACCTCTATATTCTCATACGCAAACAACAAAAGCAGAGGGTATTATAGACCACGAGAATTGGATCCGAACAATTCCATCTTCCGTTATCTGCGCCTACTCCGACGGCTCTTCTGAGGGACATGGAAGATCTTCCTGGGGATTCGTCCTGCAACGCGGGGGCATCACTTTTAAGAAAGATCAAGGGATTCTACACGGGGGAGAAGTTTACGATGCTGAAATCTTTGGGGCTACCATGGCACTCCGAGCTGCGCTCTCCACAAGACGAAGCGGGGAGAAAATTTATGTTCTTTTGGACAACCAAGCTGCAGTCCGGGCCCTCCAGACTGGCAGGACGTCCTCTTGTCTTAGGCTAACTCGGATTTTTCACGATGTTTCCCAAAAAGCCAATTCGGAAGTCAGATGGGTACCAGGACACTCTAAGATACCTGGGAATGAAGAGGCCGACGCAGCCGCGCGAGCTGCACTTCAATCACTCCCCTCTTGCCACATTGAACCAAAATTCATTACGCTTGCCTATGTTCGTCGCCTTATGCAACAGCGTCGCCAGCAGCTAATTGACGATTGGTGGTCCAAGGTATGTCCGGCTAGGTATAAAGATCTAGACCTACAGATGCGCCGTCGAAAGCCTCCAGAGCTTAAAATGCCGCGGCAGCTTCTGCAAAAGCTTATATCAGCAAGGACCAGGCACGGTGACTTCGCTGCATATCACCGCAGACTAAATCATGAAAATGCAAATTTAGTTTGCATCTGTGGACAAGAGACGTCCCCTACTCACTTCGTACGTTGTCGAGAACACGCCAGCCTAACGTGTAGGTTTAGGAAAGGAAGGACAATGAGCGATCTTATCAACCAACTTCTCGGCCCAAAGTGTGTCAGAGAATTTACACAATTTGCAAAACTTACAGGCTGTTTTGGCAACCTATTCGCAAGCTCGTCCTCCGCTGAAAGCGAGGACAGCATCTCTTAGAAATCGATGAAGGCAGCGACATCGTGGAAACAGAGCGTGTGAAACGCTATGTTGACACAATAATTCACTTTTGTGTTTATGTTTTTCTTTTTCCTTTTACGTTCGGGTCTCTGTCGGAATTTTTAGGGATCATGGAGTACAGGTTCATTTAGGCGTCGTCGCAAATTGTTTATATACGCGTGTACATACTTTAGAGGGTGCGAACGAGTTGGGCATACTCTCGAGTATGATGCCCACCGGCTCCACCGGTCCCGAACCAATTGGACGAAGGGCTCTGCCCGGGACCTAAATATAGAAACAAACAAACAAACATGCTATCCGCCCTTATTTCTAGCCTATATGTACAGGGTGACAAGGGTAAATTAACGAAGGCTAGGCAGTAAATTCTGTTTATTCTGATAGTATAAACATATAAATATAGTGCACATAACATATTCTCTAACCTTCGTTAACTTACACTTGTCCCCCTGTGTGTACCCTAGAAGTATAATTTCCATGCACATATCTAGTTTTTGACTAGTCTAACCTATTATCTATAATCTATAAATATATCTTCTTTAAATATATCAGAGCATTTGTGGATACCTTTTCAGTTTTGCGAAAGAGCTGATTGGCTGGGGGAGGGGGGGGAGGACGGTGGTTGGTCGGGCGGGCAAACGGCGACGTCATTTCGTCTGACCGCCCGCAATCGGCAGTAATGATTGGCTCGCAGAGTGTCGAATGTCTGACTCAGCTCAGAAGGCTAAATGTGGATCCCACGAGAAAATGCGCGCGCTAGATAGAAAGAAGCTGTTCCATTGGCCCACGGAGCGTCGTTCCGGCTGACTAAAGCCCATCAGACTAAATGTGGATACCAAAAGAGAATCCGTGAATGCTCATTCGTCACCGCTAGCGTCTGGACCACGCTAAGAAAATTTTTCATCACCTCCCACAATCCGTCGCTTCTTCTTTCACTTTTGCATCCATCATCGTCGTCGTCGAATTCTCCGCCACCACCAACAGGTACGTCGTCCTATTCCCATCGCTGACCATTTCATAGGAATATAGAATTACACATGGCTTCAGGTGAGTTAACGGCTTCTTTCTGATACGCTAACAAACCCACAGGTCGTCGTCGCAGCAGTAATAATTTCGATTTCAGGTACGTCGTCCTCTTTTCATCGCTGACAATCTTACAGGAAGCGTCAGGTAAGTGACAGCGGCCCCATTCTTGAATTCTAACAATTTAACAGGCCGCTGCGACAAAATTTCATCGCTTTTGAATTAGGTACGTCGTCTACAACGCTGATAGCTGACAATCTCACAGGAAATAGTATTACACATGGCTTCAGGTGAGTAAATGGCACCATTCTCAATCACTGACAAATCCACAGGATGTCGTCGCAGCAGTATTTGTCCCGAAATCAGGTATGTCGTGCAATTTTCATCGCTGACAATCTACAGGCAGCCTTAGACCATTGATAGCCACTCTATTCTTCATCTCTGACAATTAACTAGGTCGCTGCGACATCATTTCATCGTTTAAGATCAGGTACGTCATCAAATCAAGCTGATAATTCTTCACAGGCTCCGAAATCGAAATCAACAGCGAAAGCTTCTAACGAAAGAAACATCCTCACACAAATTGCCTCACTGACAATCTTAGGCCTTCACTGCCCTCACACTGCGATAAATTTCAGGTACGTCTCCGAATAGCTTCCAGAAGTCATATTAACCGTTTCAGAATTATCACTCACGAATCTGTCAAATAATTGACACCAGCATCTTCGCAATCCAATAAATTACGCCAACGAACAGTTTATCAAATATGCCCAGGTACGAATTCAAAAATTATTTTACACTCTACTAACAAGCTTTAGAATCGAATCCACCGCTGCTTAAAATATCAAACATCATCTAATTCGACCCAATGTCATACATCAGTTGTTTGTTCTTTGAACAGATCGCAATATTACCAGGTACATTTCAATTCGAGTTCCAAAACAGCCTTCAACAAGCGTTAGAAGGAGTTTATTCGCAATGCTGACGAGTCTTAACAAAGTTTCAAGACGGAAATAACCCAATAACCCGTTAAAATAAAAGTAAAATGATAATTGGCATCAGACGATGCATTAACTAAAGAACGACAGAAAAACGACATGCTTGATAAGTACAGAGAAAAGATCTAATTCAATCCATCCTGTTTAGAAAGCGATTGCTAACACTTTCCTAGGACACATTCGTCACTTGAAAATTACATCCAACTTCGACAGCTTAAGATCACGTTTTAAACCGTTACCAAAAGATCTCCTCAGAGACAACAGTTGCATTTCCATCGAAAAGGAAACTTCTCAGTCAGGAATTATGACAGATTTCATGGTCATCGTGATTGAGAAGTCATTAGCTACATGCATCTGAAAACTTACAGAGAAACGTATCACTAACAGCTTATGTGTAGGAAATTAGAAATAATTCCTTAACGGACCCGACTGGATACCATTGGCGCCTCAACTATACCCAGAACCACCTCCAGGAGGACACACAATCCAACTTCACCAAGTCTCGGACTCTATAAGGACATTCGTAATGATTTCTCCCAATGACTTTTAAATTTGCCAAACCGACGTAAAAGCGAAGCTTTCCAAAACGTATAACCAATTATCTGAATATTGTGAAACAAACAAGTAAATGAGTCTTGAGTAATTGAATTGTGGCTAAAAATATTAACGTGATTTGTAATCGAAAAAACGGCGTAATGTAAGCTAAAATATGAACGTTTTTACAATGTATAAATAAAAATAAATACAAATTTCTGCTATTTTTAATTTATTCATAATTATTTATGGAAATAGTGAAAAAAACAAACTCATGTACAATTAATATACACAATTATTCCAGTATAATATTTATGAAATATATTGTGCATTCATAAAATATATGAAATGCATAGTTTTGTGCTATTGTAACCATGGCAACCTCATCCTTCGGCTAAATTTGTCTCCATGGTAACATATTTATTCGGTTAAATTTGTCTCCATGGCAAAATATTTTATTCGGTTAATATAATAACAAGGGTACCCCAGACACATTATTATATTTTATATAAATTCATTTTCGAATTATGCCAACATTATTTTAATCAACTTACAAATATAACCATGGATACCCTTGATTCTGTAATCTTTTATGTTAATCATGTCTCAGGGATACCCATGATTGAAAGTTAAGAATATCATAACTTACATGTAGGGATATCCCTGATAGAAAGTTGTATTCAAATAATTCATAATTTGGGATAACGTTCGTAAGCTCGGACTTTTTGCCTTGGTTTATCCATGAGTTACCCTGTAATATAAATATTTATAACCTAACACGTGTAGGGATACGCCTAGCATGGAAATTTTTGAACAAAGAATCAGAGTAGGGGTATCCCTATTTCGATACATACTTATGCAAAGGAGCCATCATGGATAGCCCTGACAATAATTTATTTCCAAAATTAATACCTCAAGGGATATCCCAGTCTGTTAGATGATTTATGCAAAATCGTATTAGGGTATCCTTGAAAATAAATCCAAATATGCAGAAATGCTAATTACATCATCCCTGACTTAAGTAAAACCCATTCTCAGTTGTTAGCATGGATATACCTGACAAGTTTTTTTTTCAAGGTATTATTCTTGAAGGTATCCCTGATCGGATTATGAATTATGCATCCTGTTATATTGATGGATTTCTAACAACCAATTGCCCCATGTATACACGCCAGCAATGCTATCCCAGATATATTATTGAGCTTTTATAACAGATATGACAGCATTTCGTACCTGAATCGAATTTTACTTCATGCATTTTTACAATCATGGGTATGCCACTGGGAACTTTTATACTGTATAAAATTGTTTTACTTCACTCAAATATCATCTTTCGAGATAATCGACCACTGATACAGTTATCCCTCTGATTAATTATATGATTGAACGCTGTGAATTAGTTAATTTATCAGAGGCATGACTATACCCTTCGACACCCTAAAAATTAATTCGCATTACTGCTGCAATTCAGAAAGCAATCGACCATCGTACATTTGAAACTCAAAATAGTTTTAACATAGTTGCGGGAATGGTTTGTCGCGACGACCTGTCGTTATCATCAGTGCAGATGCAGGAGACAACTGGCGGGATAAATTAATGCGAATTCACAATGCGGAAGGTCGATTAGTAGAGAATAAGGCGAAGGGGATGAAATATGCTCAACAAGGATATTTGAGCGAAGTTCCGCCCCTTGCGAATAGTAAGCAGGGCTTTTATTAGCAGAATACAATCACAGGGATAAATGGTTAAGGATCCACCAACGTGGCAGTTCGTCAATAACGATATCACACGACGCTGCATAATTAAGCGCGATGCATCAAGTTCAATCTGAGTTCCACCCCTTGCTGATAGTAATCAGGGCTTGCATGGTCAGAATTCATCCACAGGGATACTATACTTTGGAGCCATTCACGTAAATCAACTTCTTATATAACATGTATTATCGCTGAAAAGGACCTGGGAAATCAAGGATAGTTTACTCCCATGCTACAATAAGCTTGAGGGTTATAAAGGTGATATGAACATGGTTCCTTCATTATTTATCCGTCATCGCAACAGAATGACTTACAAGGATGCATCTTTCTGGATCCATCTACGCGTCCATTAGATTCACACCTGTAGATTTGGGAATATCCATTGCGACGTCATTACGCCACACCTACTAAAATTGGCAGTTTGTGGATCGAGTGTTTTAAGAATGGTTTTTTATTCTCACCTTCGACACGTAACATGAATGCATGCCGTGATAATTATTTAAGGTATTGGATAATCGGATACTAAGATATTAGATGCGATAATTAGTAGTCGTATTGCAATCATACTCAATTTTGCCCGCCGTTCGAAACACGTAGTTTGTGGTAATTTTATTTATGGGTGCTACACATTGAATACTTAATAAAACGCGAGTGAGGAACCCAATATTTGGATATCTTTGAAAAACAAATCAAATCTTTATCATACAATTAGATGGCAAGGTCAAAGTTGCTCTATTCTGCCGGCGCAATCATAAGGGTCAGTTTGTGGTTCAGAGTCTTTAAATGGCGTACTTATTAGTTGCCACTTAGCAAGTAATATTCTACACATGATACTACTGAAAATGTACCATGTTTTATTTTTTAAAAAAAAATATGATATTCAGCAAAACGGTCACGCGACTTTCTTAATATCTTTTTTTTTTTTGAACTTTTTGATCATTCTTATGTAATGATTGCGTATCGCTTATTTTTGACGCTAGCAAGTCCCCACCCGCACAAACTATAAATATTTCTCATCATCCCGTTCAGCTCGCCAGTCTATCTTCATCTCTGCACAAACACTTTTGATCTCAAAGGATTTCACCACAAATCTTCATCCATCGACAGGTAAGTCTATACTTCGATTAAAATACTTAACTAACAAGTTTATTGATAGTACACCACACAACTTTTATATTGGTCAAACCTGTATTGACGACCTCAAGTCGACAATTTTCTGTCTACGCACATAGCACATGCTCCGCTGTCTACGTTTATGAGACAAATTAAGACCTATTGTTGATTTGTAAAGATAGAAAGTCAAGGCCAAAAAGATAGCCTTCAAACGCTGCAAAAAATCGATGCTCCTAAAGAAGAAGGTTAATCTATCAATAACTATAAAACACAACGAGAATTATACCATCCTACATGCGGTAGCTGTGCATGCAACTGGAATCAAGACCTCAGACATAATACAAGAGACGTCATCGGACTCTATTAAAATTATATATGATCGAAAAATGTTCTAAAACAAAATAGTATCGTCTGGGCTTTCTTCAAAAAGAAACATCCTACATCCACGATAATCTACTATTCACCTAACGTGTACCACCATTGTCTTAAAGAAGGCTATTTCACTACCCTCCTACTGGAGACATATGATACACAAAGTCCGGCTACTATTGCTAAATCGTCGTGAATCTCACAGACTCTACACGATCTGAACATGTCTGTGGAATCCCACTTCATCAGTTCAAGGTTTATGTACTGCATATACATGCTGTGTAGTCGATCCTACCGGTCATCATTTTCCATCAACATCGAGCACCTTAATTTACGCTCCTCTTACACTTAATCCTACAGATTACCGCTCTGTTTCACTCGCCAATCACTATGGGTCTACATTTTACGCAGAAGACCTTGACACGTCCTTTATAATGCCCGCTTATAATACCTGTTTTAGAAGGACATAGGCCTTTAACATCGTGCAACCTGACATGTTGCGCAATCCACTTGACATCTCACGTTCAGGGAATAGACTAACCATTCCCTGATACACAAATTACCTTGGTTCAGGCTAAAAATGCGTAACTGCCGTTAAATTGAAAACATTCCAATTTCCACATAAGGTTGGCCCAAACAATTATACGCCTCTTTTCAAGGTACAGATAGAAGGTAGCAATTCACGCTTCTCATCTGGCTCTGATAAAGGCAAAATCATCATTTCCAATTTATGTGAATCAAGTAAACCGTAATCTGGAATGATTAACTTCGTTCTGCTTCACGTAAACTGATTATAATTCATCATTATCATGATGAATTACTTCACGCTTTTATCGAGAATAACTAACTGCTCTCACAAAGATAGTGAAACATTTACTGAAGTCATGCTCTTCGGTCGACATCTTTGAGAGATTAGATCAACTAACTCATTTCTCATTTACACGTCCTCGAATGGGGCCATAAGATTAACCTATGCCACTCTCCATCTTAAGTATAAACCAACTTTTGTTCAGGTCTGACTCTGGATATTTACGCGCCTTTCCATAGTACCAGATGGAAGTCGCATACTCCACGCTTCTCATCTGACTTTATATAAGGCAAAATCTCCTATTCATTGCATGTGAACAATGCCAACTAACGCAGACTAACGTAACTAAGTTCGTATTTCCACTTTATGTGAACCATACTAACAACCGTAAATAAAAACAATCCACATGTCCCCAACATGTGGTGCAAAGTTACCGTACTACCAAATACCAACTACCTGCCTCCGCTTCATGTGACATAGACATGTAAGCCTCCACAGACTAATTCCAACTAGCAACATCACAACACTACAAAACCCGTCACCCATTCCGAAGCAACGCGAGGAACCCTGCCCCGGAGCGAAGCGAAGGGCCGCAGGGCCAGGACCTAGTCTATAATGTATTGGAGCATTTGTGGATCCCAATTTTTAGTTTTGCGAAACGGTGATTGGCTGGGGGAGGGGGGGGAGGACGGTGGTTGGTCGGGCGGGCAAACGGCGACGTCATTTCGGCTGACCGCCCGCAATCGGCAGTAATGATTGGCTCGCAGAGTGTCGAATGTCTGACTCAGCTCAGAAGGCTAAATGTGGATCCCACGAGAAAATGCGCGCGCTAGATAGAATGAAGCTGTTCCATTGGCCCACGGAGCGTCGTTCCGGCTGACTAAAGCCCATCAGACTAAATGTGGATACCGTGTGAGAATTCGCAAATGCTCATTCGTCGCCGCTAGCGTCTGGACCACGCTAAGAAAATTTTTCATCACCTCCCACAATCCGTCGCTTCTTCTTTCTCTTTTGCATCCATCATCGTCGTCGTCGAATTTCCGCCACCACCATCAGGTACGTCGTCCTATCCGCATCGCTGACCATTTCACAGGAATATAGAACTACACATGGCTTCAGGTGAGTAAATGACTCCTTTTTGATACGCTGACAAACCCACAGGTCGTCGTCGCAGCAGTAATAATTTCGATTTCAGGTACGTCGTCCACTTTTCATCGCTGACAATCTACAGGCAGTTTCAGGTAAGTGACAGCAACTATATTCTTGAATTCTAACAATTTAACAGGCCGCTGCGACAAAATTTCATCGCTTTTGAATCAGGTACGTCGTCTACAACGCTCATTGCTGAAAATTTCACAGTAATAGAGATTTGAATATGGCTTCAGGTGAGTAAATGGCTCCATTCTGATACGCTGACAAACATACAGGTCATCGTCGCAGCAGTAAAAGTTTTGATTGCAGGTACGTCGTCCATTTTTCATTGCTGACAATGTACAGAAAGCCTCAGACCATTGATAGCCACTCTATTCTCCAACTCTGACAATAAAATAGGTCGCTGCGACAGAAATCACATCGTTTTTGAATCAGGTACGTCGTCAAATCAAGCTGACGAAACTCCACAGGATCCGAAACCGAAATCACCAGCGATAGCTTCAAATGTAAGAAATATCCTCACACAAAATGCTTCACTGACAGAATTAGGTCGTACCTGCCCATCATACTGTCATCACGCTCAGGTACGTCTCAGAATAGCTTCCAGAAGTCATTTTAACCATCTCAGAATTACCAGTTACGATGCCGTTAAATATTGGCACCAGCATTTTCGCAAACCAATAAATTACGCCAACGAACAATTTTTCACATCTGCCCAGATACGAATCCAAAAATTAGATTACACTCTATTAACAAGCTTTAGAATCGAATACACCGCTGCTTAAAATATCAGACATCATTTTAATCGATCCAATGACATTCATCAGTCTATAGTTTTTTGAACAGACTATAATAATATCACCAGGTACGTTTCAAGTCGAGCACCAAAACAGCCATTAACGAGCGTCAGAAGAATTTTATTCGAAATGCCGACGAGTCTGAACAGATTTACAAGATGATTTTACCCAACTGCTCAAAAAAATTAAGAAAGACGACAACTGGCAATAGCCGATGCATCAATTAAAAAGCGACAGAAAATTGATAAGTTTGAGAAGTATAGAGAAAAGATCTAATTCAATCCATCCTGTTTAGAAAGCGATTGCTATCACTTTCCTAGGACACATTCGTCACTTAAAAATTACATCCAACTTCGACAGCTTAAGATCACGTTTTAACCCGTTACCAAAAGATCTCCTCAGAGACAACAGTTGCATTTCCATCGAAAAGGAAACTTCTCAGTCAGGAATTATGACAGATATCATGGTCAACGTGATTGAGAAGTCATTAGCTACATGCATTTGAAAACTTACAGAGAAACGTATCACTAACAGCTTATGTGTAGGAGCTTAGAACAAATTCCTTAACGGACCTGACTGGATACCATTGGCGCCTCAACTATACCCAGAACCACCTCCAGGAGGACACACAATCCAACTTCACCAAGTCTCGGACTCTATAAGGACATTCGTAATGATTTCTCCCAATGACTTTTAAGTTTGCCATACCGACGTAAAAGCGAAGCTTTTCAAAACGTAAAACCAATTATCTGAACATTGTGAAACTAACAAGTAAAAGTGTAAAGAGTAATTGAATTGTGGATAAAAATAACAACGTGATTTGTAATCGAATAAAACGGCGAACTGTAAGCTAAAATTATAATATTTAAACGTTTTTAAAATGTATAAATAGAAATAAATACAAATTATCTACTATTTAAAATTTTACCGAAAAATATTTATGCAAATATGAAATTGGATATATTAAAATTCGTTTAGCATTCATAATTATTCCTGCATAATATTAATGATATCAATTGTGCAGACATAATTTATATGAAATGCATAGTTTTGTGCTATTGTAACCATGGCAACTTCAGCCTTCGGTTTAATTGGTATCCATGGCAACATATTTTATTCGGTTAATATAATAACATGGGTACCCCAGACACATTATGAAATTTTATATAAATTCATTTTCGAATTATGCAAACATTAGTTTAATCAACTCATAAATATAACCATGGATACCCTTGATTCTGTAATTTTTTCTAAAATTTAAGACCCAGGGTTATCCATGATTGAAATTTAAGTATATCATAATTTCAAGTAGGGATATCCCTGATCTAAAGTTATATTCAAATAATTCATAAATTGGGATAACGTTCATAAGTTCAAACTTATTGCCTGGGTTTATCCATGAGCTACCCTGTAATATTAATATTGATGATCCTACACGTGTAGGGATACGCCTAGCATGGCAATTTTTGAACAATGAATCAAAGTAGGGGTATCCCTGATTCGACATACTTATATGCAGAAAAGCCATCATGGATAGCCCTGACAATAATTTATTTCCAAAATTAATACCTCAAGGGATATCCCAGTCTATTAGATGATTTATGCAAAGTCATATTAGGGGTATCCTTGAAAATAAATCCAAATATGCAGAAATGCTAATTACATCATCCCTGACTTAAGTAAAACCCATTCTCAGTTGTTAGCATGGATATACCTGACAAGTTTTTTTTTCAAGGTATTATGCTTGATGGTGTCCCTGATCGGATTATGAATTATGAAACCTGTTATTTTAAATGATCCCTGACAACCAATTGCCCCATGTATACACGCCAGCAATGCTATCCCAGATATATTATTGAGCTTTTATAACAGATATGACAGCATTTCGTACCTGAATCGAATTTTACTTCATGCAATTTTACAATCATGGGTATGCCACTGGGAACTTTTATACTGTATAAAATTATTTTATCTCATTTAATTAACATCAGTTATAAACCAACGACCACTGATATTAACATCCTTCTGATTACTTAAATAATCGGTCGCAGTGAATTAGATAATCTATCAGAGGCATGACTGTACCTTTCTACACCTGAAAAATTTATTTGCATTACTGCTGCAACTCAGAATGTAATCCCCCATCGTACATTTGAAATTCACAGTTGTTACAACATGGTTACGGGTAACGTTTGTCGCGACGTGCTATCGTTCTTATGATTGTCAAGTGTAGGAGACAACTCTAGGGATAATTTTATGTGAATTTGTCAACGAGGCAGTTCGTCAATAACGATATCACACGACGCTGCATAATTAAGCGCGATCCATTAAGTTCAATCTGAGTTCCGCCCCTTGCTGGTAGTAAGCAGGGCTTTTATTAGCAGAATACTATCACAGAAATACATGGTTAAGGATCCACCAACGCGGCAGTTCGTCAATAACGATATCACACGACACAGCATAATTAAGCGCGAGGCATCAAGTTCAGGCTAAGTTCCGCCCCATGCTGATAGTAATCAAGGCTTGCATGGTCGGGATTCATCCACAGGGATACTATACTGTGGAGGCATTCACGTAAATCAACTTCTTATGTAACATGCATTATCGCTGAAAATGACCTGAGGAATCAAGGGTGGTTTACTCCCATGCTACAATAAGCTTGAGGGTTATAGCGGCGATGTGAACATGGATCCTTTATTATAAATCCGTCATCTAAACAGATTGACTACCAATGATACATTTTTCTGGATCTATCTACGCGTCCTATAGATTCACACCTCTAAATTTTGGCATACCCATTGCGACGTCATTACGCCACAACTACTAAAATTGGCAGTTTGTGGATCGAGTGTTTTAAGAATGGTTTTTTATTCTCACTTTCGACACCTATCATGAATGCATGCCGTGATAATGATTTAAGGTATTGGATAATCGGATACTAAGATTTTAGATGCGATAATTAGTTGTCGTATTGCAAACATAATCCATTTTGCCTGCCGTTCAAAATATGTAGTTTGTGGTCATTATACTTACGAGGACCACACTTTGGATGCTCAACAAACGCGAATCAATGACCCAATATATGGATATCTTTGAAAAACAAAACAAATCTTCATTATACAATAAGATGGCAAGTTCAAAGTTGCGCGACGTTGCCAACGTGATCACAAAGAACAGTTTGTGGTTCGGAGTCATTAAATTGCGATGTATTGAATTGTTGTCACTTAGTGAGGCATATTCCACACATGTTACTGCTGAACATGTTACATTTTTTATTTTTTTAAAAAAAATATGTTATTTGGCAAAAAGGTCACGCGACTTTCTTAATTTCTTTTTTTTTTTTGAACTTCTTGATGATTCTTACGTAATGATTGCGTATCGCTTATTTTTGACGCTAGCAAGTCCCCACCCGCACAAACTATAAATATTTCTCATTGTCCCTTCCTGCTCACCAGTCCAACTTCAACTCTTCACATACTCTTTTGATCTCAAATGTTTAGCCATAAATCTTCAACCATCATCAGGTTGCTTTACTCCGATTACAATACTTAACTAACAAGTTTATTGATAGTACACCACACACCCTTTATATTGGTCGAACCTGTATTGACGACCTCAAGTCGACAACTTTCTGACTACGCATATAGCATATGTTCCGCTGGCTACGTGTATGAGAAAAAATCAAGAACTATTATTGAGATGTAAAGAAAAGAAAGTCAAGTCTACAAAGAAAGCCCTCAGACGCTGCAAAAAAACGTTGCTCCCAAAGAAAAGAGATAATCTATCAAAGAGTATAAAACACAACAAGTATCCTATCATCCTACATGCGGTAGCTGTGTACGCAACTGAGATCAATACCTCAGACATACAATACAAGAAACGTTATGGGACACGGTTAAAATTATACACGAACGAGAAATGTCAACAAAAACAGAACAGTATCGTCTTGGTTATCTTCAAAAAGAAACGATGTTCATCCACGATCATCATTCACTCAACGTGTGCCAACAATGTCAAAGAAAGCTATGTCACTACACTCCTACTGGAGACATGTGATGCAAAAGCTCAGCTATTAATGCTAAATCGTCGTGAACCTCACAGATCCTTCACCATCTGAACATGTCTGGAATTCCACTCCACCAGTGCAATGTCCTTAGACTACATGTGCATGTTGTGTACTCGACCCTACCGCTCATCATTCTCTATCAACATCGAGGATCTTTATTTACACACCTCTTACATCTTTAAAACTACAGATTACCTCTCTATTTCATCTCGACCGTCATTATGGGTCAACATTCTACACAGAAGTCCTTGAAATATCCTTTCCAACGCCCGTCTAAACTACCTTTACAGAAAGGACACATAGCGCTCATGCCCATACTACATGGACTGTATTCACGACCTCCACTTGACATTTCACGTTCAGGAAAAGACCAACCACTTCCTTGCGAATAAATTATCTTGGTTCAGGTCGAATATTCGTAACTGCCATAATATTGAAATGCCACCAACTCATACATGAGTTTGGCCCAAACAAATACATGCCGCTTTTCAAGTAACAGATAGAAGTCAGTATTTCTACGCTTCTCATCTGGCTCTGATATAGGCAAAATGATCATTTCCAATTCATGTGAATCAAGTAAACTGTAATCTGAAATAACTAACTTCTTCTTCGCGTAAACTGATTAGTACTAAACCTAACTTTGTGAAATGTTTCATATCATTGATTTATGCACTAACGGCCTCCAGATAGTAAAACATAGATTGTAGCCATGCCCTTCGACTGACACATAAACGAGGACATTACATAACCTAATTTCCATACACACGTACTCGGTGGGATCCCAAACATTCATCTATGTCATTAATCTTGAAAGTTATCCAATTTATACTTAAGTTTGGCTCATTAAATTTACTCGCCTATCCAAGTACCAGATGGAAGCTACAAACTACACGCTTCTCATCTGACTTTACAAAAGGCAAAATCTTCCCATTCATTGCATGGGAACAATGCCAACTAACGCAGAAAAACGTAACTAAGATCGCCAATCCACTTTATGTGAATCATACTATCAACCGTATCTAAAAACAATCCACATGTCCCCTTACATGTGAAGCAAGGTTACCGTAGTATTTAACACCAAACAACCTGCCTCCGCTTCATGTGACCAAGACCTGTAAACCTCAACAGACTAATTCCAACTAGCAACATCACAACACTACAAAACCCGTCACCCATTCCGAAGCAACGCGAGGAACCCTGCCCCGGAGCGAAGCGCAGGGCCGCAGGGCCAGGACCTAGTCTATAATGTATTGGAGCATTTGTGGATCCCAATTTTTAGTTTTGCGAAACGGTGATTGGCTGGGGGAGAGGGGGGAGGAGGGTGGTGGGTCGGGCGGGCAAACGGCGACGTCATTTCGGCTGACCGCCCGCAATCGGCAGTAATGATTGGCTCGCAGAGTGTCGAATGTCTGACTCAGCTCAGAAGGCTAAATGTGGATCCCACGAGAAAGTGCGAGCACGCTCATTGGGTGGTGGGGGAGAGGTGCGCGCGCTAGATAGAATGAAGCTGTTCCATTGGCTCACGGAGCGTCGTTCCGGCTGACTAAAGCCCATCAGACTAAATGTGGATACCATTTTAAAATTCGCAAATGCTCATTCGTCGCCGCTAGCGTCTGGACCACGCTAAGAAAACTTTTCATCACCTCCCACAATCCATTCCTCTTTCTCTTTTATTCATCATCGTCGTCGCCGAATTTTCTACCACCACCAGGTACGTCGTCCTATCCGCATCGCTGACAATTTCACAGGTATAAAGAATTACACACGGCTTCAGGTGAGTAAATGGACCCATTCTGAAATACTGACAAACCCACAGGTCGTCGTCGCTGCAGTATTAATTTCGATTTCAGGTACGTCGTCCACTTTTCATCGCTGACAATTAACAGGAAACTTTAGGTAAGTGACAGCAACTATATTCTTGAATTCTAACAATTTAACAGGCCGCTGCGACAAAATTTCATCGCTTTTGAATCAGGTACGTCGTCTACAACGCTGATAGCTGACAATCTCACAGGAAATAGTATTACACATGGCTTCAGGTGAGTAAATGGCACCATTCTCAATCACTGACAAATCCACAGGATGTCGTCGCAGCAGTATTTGTCCCGAAATCAGGTATGTCGTGCAATTTTCATCGCTGACAATCTACAGGCAGCCTCAGACCATTGATAGCCACTCTATTCTTCAACTCTAACAATTAAATAGGTCGCTGCGACATAATTTCATCGTTTTTAGATCAGGTACGTCTTCAAATCAAGCTGATAATTCTTCACAGGCTCCGAAATCATCAGTGAAAGCTTCAAATGTAAGAAACATCCCCACACTAATTGCTTCACTGACGATTTTAGGTCGTTACTGCCCTCATACTTCGACAACTCTCAGGTACGTCACAGAATAGCTCTCAGAAGTCATATTAACTTTCCCAGAATTATCAGCCGCGAATCCGTGAAATACTTGACACCTGGATTTTTTTAATCCAATAAACCACGCCAACGAACAATTTATCACATTTGCTCAGGTACGAATCCAAAAATGAGATGACACTCTACTAACAAGCTTTAGAATCGAATTCACCACTGCTTACGATATTAGACATCATTTTAATCGTTCCAATGACATTCATCAGTCTATAATTTTTGAACAGACTATACTATCACCAGGTACGTTTCAAGTCGAGCTCCAAAACAGTCATTAACGAGCTTTAGAAGGATTTTATTCGAAATGCCGACGAGTCTGAACAGATTTTCAAGATGACCTTACCACATTACTTCAAAAAAAAATAAGAAAGACGACAACTGGCAACAGCCAATGCATTAATTAAAGATCAATAGAAAACCGATAAGTTTGAGAAGTATATAGAATCTGAAGATTCAATCCAAACCATCCTGTTCAGAAAACGATTGCTAATACATACTCAGGACACATTCCTTAAGAAACTACATTCAACTCCGAAAGCTACAGATAACGTATTTAAACCGTTACTAAAAGATCTCTACAGAGACACCAGTCATATCCTTTCAGAGGAACTTCTTATCTCAGGTATCTGACAAATACCATGGTCGAAGTTATCAAAAAGACGTTAAGAAAATACTTCATTCGAAAAACTTCATCTGAGACGTATCACTGACAACTTATGAGTAGGAAATTGGCACATATTCCTTAACGGACTTGACTGGATACCATTGGCGCCTCAACTATACCCATAACCACCTCCAGGAGGACACACTTTCCAACTTCACCAAGTTTCGGACTCTGTAAGGACATTCGTAATGATTTCTCGCAATGACTTTTAAATTTGCCATACTGACATGAAAGCGAAGCTTTTCACAACGTAAAACCAATTATCTGAAAATTCTGAATCTAACAAGTAAAAGTGTAGAGAGTAATTGCATTGTGGCCTAAAAATAACACCGAGATTTGCAAATGTAGAAATGGCACAATTGTGAGCTAAGATTATAAAAGTTATGTAAATTTTACAATGTATAAATAGAAAATAATACAAAATTACTATTATATTTGAACAAAAATTATTTATGCAGATAATGAAATGAATATATTTATATGCATTTAATGAACTTTATTTTTCTAGCATAACATTTATGAAAAAGAATTGCGCAGACATAAATAATATGAAATACATAATTTTGTGCTACTGTAACCATGGCAACAATTGTCTTCGGTTAAATCATTATCCATGGCAACAGATTATTTCGGTTAAATTTGTCTCCATGGCAACATATTTTATTCGGTTAATATGTTAACAAGGGTACCCCAGACATATTATGATATTTTATATAAATTCATTTTCGATTTATGCCGACATGATTTTAATCAACGCATAAATATAATCATGGATACCCCTGTTTCTGTAATCTTTTATGTCAATCATGTCTCAGGGATATCCATGATTGAAATTTGAGAATATAATAACTTAATTGTAGGGGTATCCCTGATAGAAAGTTGTATTCAAATATTTCATAAATTGGGATTACGTTCATAAGTTCATACTTTTTGCCTGGGTTTATCCATGAGCTACCCTGTAATATTAATATTTATGACCCTACACAGGTAGGGATACGCCTAGCATGCAAATTTTTGAACAAAGAATTAGAGTAGGGGTATCCCTATTTCGTTACATACTTATGCAGAGGAGCCATCATGGATAGCCCTGACAATGATATTTTTCAAAAAATTGATACCCCAAGGGATATCCCAGTCTGTTAGATGATTTATGCAAAACTGTGTTAGGGGTATCCTTGAAAATATATCTCAATATGCAAAATTACTAATTATATCATCCCTGACTTAAGTACAACCCATTCTCAATTGTCAACATGGATATACCTGACAAGTCTTATTTCAAGGTATTATGCTTGAAGGTATCCCTGATAGGATTATGAATTATGCATCCTGTTATATTGATGGATCCCTGACAACCAATTGCCCCATGTATACACGCCAGCTTGGCTAGCCCAGATAAATTATTGAGCTTTTATAATTGATATGACAGCATTTCGTACCTGAATCGAATTTTACTTCATGCAAATTTACAATCATGGGTATGCCACTAGGAACTTTTATACTATATAAATTTATTTTATTTTATCTCATTTAATTAACATCCGTATAAACCAACGACCACTGATATTGTAATCTTTCTGATTACTTAAATAATCGGTCGCAGTGAATTAGTAAATCTATCAGAGGCATGACTATACCCTTATAAACCCGAAAAAGTAATTCGCATTACTGCTGCAATTCAGAATGCAATCGCCCATCGTACATTTGACATGCACAGTTGCTAAAAACAAGATCCGGGTAAAGGTATATCGCGATTTGTTATCCTTATCATGGGTGTCAATTGAAAATTCCTCATACCGGTAGAGTGACATTCAGGTAGTGGGATTAATTAATCGCGACAAATGGATTCCGAAGAAAGTTCCACCCCATGCGAGGTGTAAGCAGGGTTATTAATACTAAAATACTTTTACAGCGATACAAGGCTTAAGTCTTGAACAATGCGGAGATCGACTTCTAGGATATAGCTCGAAGCAGCATTATTACCGCGACACATCCAATACGAGCTAAGTTCCGCCCCATGCCAATAATAAATAGGTTGTGCATGAGCGGAATACATTCACAGGGATACTAAGCTGAGGATCCATCAACATAACTGATCCACATATATGGAATGCGTTATCCCTGAAGAGGTCCTGGCAAATCGAGAGTAATACAAACCCATGCCAAGATGAGCTGTAAGGGTATAATGGCGATATATGAACATGGCTCCTTTTTTGGAAATCCGTTATTGCGACAGATAGACTTACAAGGATGCACTATTCTGAATCCTTCTACGCGTCTTATAGAATCACACCGGTTTTTTTTGGAAAACCCATTGCGACGTCATTTCGCCACAACGATTATACATTGTAGTTTGTGAATTTATGTTTTATGAAGTTGAATAATGAGATTTAGCCACTTAGCGTGGTAGGTACCGCCCGCCTTACTAACACTTTTGTATCATTAGTGAATACCATTTCGAAAAAGACCAAGTGAAGATTGGTTGGCGCTAGCGAGGCTAAGTTCGAACCCCGTGTTAAGAATTTTCGTTGTCCCATCTGCCCTACAATATCTCTAACAACCACCCTTCGATTATCCATCAACTATTACTTCGCACACGAATCTAGATCGTAAACTAAAAAAAACAGACAAAAAATAGGTATGTTTGTGAAATTTGGCATCAGAATTAAAACTGACAAATGTCAAGGGAATAAACCTGTAACATACCCTCAAAAGATACTATCATAGTTGAGTACTGCTTCAGTAGCAATCATCGAGTAATTGTGACAAGGATATATTCTACATCATGTACGTTTGTAAATCGCCACAAACAACCTATTACTGACCTGTTATTTGAAGTTATACCAGCCGAAAACTTTCGGAATGGATTCTCTCGAGTCATATTGCTCCAAATGCAAACGGCATCGACCCATCGCAGATTTTTCAATAAAACCTTCTGGACTTAGATACAAAACGTGTAATCAACATCGGGTAGGTCTATTCATTCTTTTTTTTCGGAATTAATATCTAACGTATATCGGGAGAAGACCCAGGCCTTACGTCGGACTGTAACAGATGTCGACACAGTAGAGCCTCCTCAGACACGCAATTCTGAAGCTGCCGGTCTTACCGGCGATACACGACCTGCTAGGCGTCCGCGGCGAACTAGGGCTCAGATGGAAGCTGCCCGGGCTGCTGCTGCAGCTGCCAATACTCCTCCTGTCGTCGAATTACCACAAGCTCCTGTTGCCGACATATCACTGCCGACGACATTTATACCTCCTCCGCCCATCATCGACCCCTTCCAACAACAACCTGCCAATGAACCTCCTGCGCAGATTTTTATACTCCCTCCACTATCTCCATCACCAGAGCCTGCACTGCCTGCACCAGTAGCTCGAGCTCCCAGTGCTTTTAAGTCTGTCTTTCAAGCGGTTCCCTCGCACGATGTTGGACGCATGGATATCGTTTGCCGGCACTGTCAGGCCCTCCATTTTGCCCAGGAAAGAGTCGCAAGTGGCGAATTCGAGCTTTGTTGTAAGAAGGGAGATGTAGCGCTACCTCTTCTACAGAATCCACCACGGGTGTTGCTGGAGCTTTTCACTGAACAGAATCCACGTGCGGCCAGCTTCCGTAAGAAGGTTCGCAGTTACAACTCCGCTCTAGCCTTCACATCCGTAAACACTGGAAGGGATGATCGAGTGGACCTGAACCGTGGGCTCACGACATTCACAGCTCACGGTGAGTTGTACCATTTGCAGGGGCCATTGGAACCCGGCTCACAAGAAACGCCAGCTTTTGCACAGCTGTTCTTCCACGACCCTGAGTATGCGGCAGACATACGACGAGAGCGTGACCCGCAACTCGACTCGACAATCCTCTGTGACCTTCACACGATGATGATGGAATTCAATCCGCTCATCCGGATTTACAGAACAGCCCGCGAGCGTCTACGGGTTCAGGAGGGAAATTTTCGGATAGTCATCGGTCCGCAACTCAATTTGGTGGTACAGACCGGAGCCGATCGTCGTCGAGAGAATCTTCCCCTCACGGGTGAGATAGCTGCAATTATCCCGGATGGGTATGACAGGGCCAGCTACCGGGATGTGATACTTGCGGTCCGTGAACCCGGTCGGAATGGTCGACAGCTCCATCGTGTGCCTGTAACGAATAGTGCATATATGCCATTGCATTATGTACTTTTGTTTCCTTACGGTGAGCCGGGCTGGCACTGGCACCTTGAGCTTCTGAATGTAAACCGTAACCGACAAATGTTACGTCTTCAGCAGCAACCGTTCTACCGATTCCGACTCCATCAACGTGTCGGTGAGGTCTCACTCCTGTTTCTTGCCGGGCGGCTTTTCCAACAATACGTCGTCGATACGTATGTCGCCTGCGAAACTACTCGCCTTGATTGGATCCGGAATAACCAGCCGAAGATTCGGGCCGCAGTGTATAACGGGCTCTCCGATGCTTTGATCCGCGCAGATCAATCGGACTTGAATGGACGTGAGGTTGGTCGCCGCTGCGTCCTCCCGTCTTCCTTTGTCGGCGGGGATAGATTCATGCAACAGCTTTTCCAAGACTCGATGGCGATTGTGCGCTATTTTGGACGGCCAACTCTATTCATCACATTTACGGCTAATCCAAATTGGCCGGAAATCAGGCAGGAACTGACAGAGGGCCAGCACCCCACCGATCGTCCGGATTTGATTGCTCGCGTGTTTCGGCTGAAGGTCAAGCAGCTTTTGCTGGACGTTCGTCAAGGGGTTTTCGGTACATACCAAGGGCACGTATACACGATCGAGTACCAGAAGCGCGGCTTACCTCATCTGCATCTTTTGCTCTTTTTGAAAGATGCGAGGAGCTACCTAACCGCTGCGAAGGTGAACGAGATCGTTTGTGCTGAAGTACCGGATATGACTACGGATCCGTCGGGCAAGTTACGTGAGTTGGTACTGACTCACATGCTGCATGGACCCTGTGGGAGTGACTTCCCGAACTGCCCGTGCATGTCACGGAAAACCCCCAGCAGTCCGATCGCATGCCAAAAGCAATTTCCTAAAGCATTCGCCACTGAAACGATCACCACGGAAGACGGATATCCAGTCTACATGCGTCGAGACACTGGTATGTAGTTGTATTTTGCGCTCTCATTGAATTATGGCTAATAGATCTCCAAGGGACGTTTACTGTGCAGAAGAATGGTCGGCCGGTGACAATGGATAATCGCTGGGTGGTACCATATAATCCGTATTTGCTCAACAAATACCAATCGCATATCAATATCGAGGTTTGTGGATCAGTGCACGCCGTAAAGTACATTCACAAGTACGTTTACAAAGGCGCTGATCGGACAACCTTGGCGGTTACAAATACGGATGACGAGATCACCCGGTACCTCCAAGCCCGGTACGTGAGTCCACCGGAAGCTATCTGGCGACTATTTGAGTTCACGACTCACCAGGAATTCCCGCCTGTGCAGCACTTGCAGGTACATCTCCAGGGCCAACAGACAGTGTACTTCGCAGATAATCTGACGGCTGAACAACTAGCTGAAAAGATGGAATCTACCCGAACGACACTTATGGGGTACTTCAAATTCAACACTGACAACCCTGCAGCTGGAGACTGGCTATACTCCGAGATGCCA